>CM042160.1:23199812-23214812 GCA_023376005.1 Doryteuthis pealeii | reverse complement strand
TATATGGATATATATGCATGGATGTAGTATCCCCCAAATTTTGAATTAGTATAATGATTACTACAATTAGAATTATCAGTATATGTATTTATTTACATATATGTATGTGCATGTATATATGTGTGTGTATGTATGTATGTATGTATGTATGTATGTATATGTATATATATGTATATATGTATATATGTGTGTATATGTATATATGTGTGTACGCATGGGTCTAGTAGACCCATCTTTGATTAATCTTATGATTAGTACTATTAGTACTCTCAGAATAACTATTATCGTTATGATAAGTAATGTTATGGATGGATGTATAGATGTATGTATATGTGTGTGAATGTTGATATCTTATAGATAAACCCAGGCCCCATAACTTAAATTAAATCTAACGTAAAGCAATATAACTTATGCAGGTACACCGTCCAAATAAAAAGGAAATAATATTTTTTTTTACATATAGCATAAGGTTGAAATAGAGGTGCGGATGGGGGTACATATGTCACCCCCAACTAGATTACACCCCCATACGAATCGTCCAAATGGGTTAAACCGTGTGTGTATGTATATGTATGCGTAAAGGAAAAGAAAGGGAAGAGAAGAAGAGGAGAAGAAACACATATCTGTGTGTGTGTGTGTGTGTGTGTGTTTATATATGTGTATGTGTGTATATATTTGTATGTGTATGAATATATGTGGATATAGAGAGGAATGTGGGAGTATGTCCATTTGGATATGCAGATGTGTGTGTGTGTCTGTGTGTGTGTGGATACATGCAGGTGTATGAACATGTATGTGTTTGTATGGCTGTATATATATATATATATATATATATATATATATATATATATATATTATTAGTTAAATATTAATAGAGAAAACAGGTTTTCTTGAATCTTCATATATATATATATATATATATATATATATATATATCATCATCATCATGTCGCGCAGTTTGCACGGATATCCATAACTATCTCTCGCCAACCTTCCCTATCATTCATCGACTCTGGTAGCTCCTCTGCGCTGCAGCCAGCATCCATACATAGTTGGTCAATGTAGGTCCTGGCTGGGCGGCCCACATTAGCATGCCCATGTGCTGGCTTCCACGGTAGTACGTCGCTTACGAGCTCTTCCTTGCTTCTCCAGCAGTGCCCCGCATGCCTAGCCCGTCTTACTCGTATGGTTTGTGAGATGGGGGGCAGGTGGCCATACAGTTGCTTTTTTGTGGGGTGCTGCTTCCACGACTTATTCAGGACCGCTCGCAGCATTCTGGTGCAGCTCCCATCTAGCTTATTTTCAAGGCGCTTTGTTAGGGTCCAGGTGGTACAGCCATATAGCAGTACCGACACAACCACAGCCTGGAAGAAACGTCTCTTTAGCTTGTCAGGGAGATCGGATTTCCATATGACTGATAATTTGTTGGTGGCCAACCATGCCTTTCCTATTCGAGTGTTAACATCGCTTTCTGTGGATGAGATATTACTGCCTAGGTATGTGAATTGTTCTACTGACTTAAGAGGCTTGCCGTCAAGTGTGGAGATGTCTCCTTGATTTTTGAAGCTCATGAACTCAGTTTTATCAGAGTTCACATAAAGGCCGACGTTCTTTGCTGCCTGCTCCAGGCTGTGTAGAAGTGCTTCAGCCTGTGCCGGTGTATCTGCAAGAAGTGCGAGGTCATCAGCATAGTTTACATCTGTGATAGTTTGTGCGGGTATCGCCTGATATATATATATATATATATGTGTGTGTGTGTGTGTGTGTGTGTGTGTGTGTGTGTGTGTGTGTGTGTGTGACTTTGAAAGAAAATATAAAATTGAATAAAATTGAATAAAATTAAAAGAATAAATTAAAGTAAATAGGAACATATGAAGAAGAAATAAACTACTAAATAAATGAAATCTAAATGAACTGGGGTGGCCCATCTAGTTGAAATCTGGAATAGATTGATTTAACAGAAATTCCTAACAAATTACTGACAAGTGGTCAGATATCTTTTTTATTATCCTACAACTGAGCGAGACAGGACAATATAAAAAAATCTGTTTTCAAATGTCTTAAAAGTAATAAAGAATTCATCATTCGCATTTGATGAGCTGGGAGAATTAGACACTTTAAGACTATAAAGCAAATTCTCTAAGTCTTTTGTTATTTCTTTACTTAGCCATTCCAAACACGCCGTGTTTACAACTTATCATATATATATATATATATATATATATATATATAATATATATATATATATATATATATAAATAATCAAAATAATCAAAAAAATCGAAAAAAAATCAAAAAGATATGGTCAAAAGCATTTTTACGCTAGGGAACTTGAATTGCATACCACTATGCATAGTCTTGTATGTTTTATTCATATGTAAATATATGTATGTAAGGCACTTGCGTGGACACACACGTGGTACACCTTTTCACATATATATGTAAACATATGTATGTGTCGTCGCACACACACACGCATATACACATGCTCACAAATATTGTTTTTTTGTGTTGTGTTGTTTATATTTGCGTATTGGTGTGCATAGGCTCATATATGATAATTAGTAGACGTGTGTGTATGTTGTTACGCGTGCGTGTGTGCTTCTGCAGGTGGGAATAAGGTGGAAGCGGGTATATGTATGCATCAGTGTGTGGCTAAATATAGAGAAATAGGGTGTGTAGCTAGTGGGGAGTGTCATCGAATCATTTTGTGCGTGTGTGTGTGTGTGTGTGTGTGTGTGTGTGTGTGGTGATTGTTGTTGTAGCTTAGAGATAAAATATCCTCACGATTGGATTATTAAGAAAATCATTTTTTATGGAAATCGTAAGATTGATAAATGAATTGGAAATATTACGATATTATTTGCACTGCCTCATTATAACATATACTACACACTATGTTATATTACACAATACTGTTATTCCTTTGCCATATTGCATAGCCCAATATTGATATTATCGTGTACTGTGATGGTTATATTATATCATGTTAAGTTGATACTTGCATTAGTAATATTATATTGAAATTTAATTATACCTGCACCGATTATAATACAGCAAACGTATTGCCAACAAGTGTTATATTGTGTGATAAATTGCACTATGTATTTCATAATAATTTATATTATTTGTTTATTTTATAATAATATTTATACCACATTTGTTTTATTACAATCTATGGTCATATGTGGTATACAATTCAAAGTAGATCAAAATGTTATATATGCAGTAACATACATTATCTTGCTGTGGAACATGCTATATACTAAACTATCTTATACACTTCATCTATATTATAAATATTATATCAATATTGTTGTATTTTGTTATGCTACGATGTATTAGGTTATTATATATTTTCTATGCTAGTTACATCAAAATGATGTTAATTGGTTTATGCAATGAATGTATTATGTCCAGTGATACTTGGAACAATTATGAAATTTTAGCAAACATAATATCAACAATTACTGTAGATGTAGATCAACAATTTGTAGATGGATATGATGTTTCAATAAAGGAAAATGGTTATTACGGTTCGGCGGATATATTTTGGGATTTTTTATGAGATGTGATGAGTTTTAGGTGGTGTTGGTGTGGTCATGGTGGGTGGTAATTATACTGATAGACAATGTGTATGGGTCGAAATGTGTTAGCAGGTGCTCGTTCTCGTGTCGACATTTTGATAATATTTCGGATTTTTGTGATGAGCGAGTTATTTTGCAAGATTTTCATGGAGACAAAGTAGGCATTCTTATGTCTTGTAGACGAGTTAATTTTAAAGATTTCCCAGGTGATGATGATCTTAGATGTGTGGATAATGTATTAGTTGAGTAATTTCTGTTGGAGAATGAAAGTTTGTGGCATATATCCTTTGTTCCCTCCGTTGTACCTTATACTGTTTGAATGACTGTGGTTTTGTACACGACATTTTTTGTAAGCAGTTTCCTTGTAGGGGGTATAATTATTTTTCCTTGCATTTACACTGTTGTTAGATTGTGGTTGCTTTCTATTTTTCTGTTGTTTTATTTCTTGTACAACTGTAGTTGACTTTTATATTATCAAAGAAAATTGCCAAGA
Source organism: Doryteuthis pealeii (assembly GCA_023376005.1). Taxonomy (NCBI): domain Eukaryota; kingdom Metazoa; phylum Mollusca; class Cephalopoda; order Myopsida; family Loliginidae; genus Doryteuthis; species Doryteuthis pealeii. The sequence goes on along the minus strand of CM042160.1, from coordinate 23,210,732 downwards.
AGCTATGTTTGAAAGTGTTTGCTTATGAGATTTATGATATATATATATATATATATATATATATATATATATATATAATATATATATATGAGAGTGAGAGGGGGGAATATTTTACAAACTAATAAATGCATTAGCACTTGGGACTTGACAAATCTTTAATCTTATCAAAATTTCTTAAGGAAATGAATCTCGTTAATACCGTCTTTATTTAAAAAGGTTTAATTTCACTTTTAAAGCCGGAAACGCATCTTGAATTCTATCTTATAAAAGTCAACATTGATATAAAGATTAAGATGAGGGTATTGTTTCTCTTAATGACAACGGCTGAGCCGATTAGAAAAAGTGACTAAGACTGCTTTACAAGATTCGGATTAATGATGACATCCGTCTTTAACATTTCCTGTGGGACTTTCTGCGACCTGAAATTAAAAATGACAGACACTCCAATTAAACTAAGTAAATAAATTTATAAATTCGTTTGTTCTTGGTATTAAATTACCTATCGATTCACATTATCTTGGTTTACTTATGCAGACAACCTAACCCCCATATATATATTTAAAAATCCCGGTGAAATAGAAACTTTTTCCTCAGGAAAAACTGGTTTATAACCTAAGTTACGAGAGCATAGATGAAATCCAAATAACACCTATAAATCCACTCAATATATATATATATATATATATATATATATATATATATATATATATATATGCGTGTGTGTGTGTGTGTGTGTGTGTGTGAGAGAGAGAGAGAGAGAGAGAGAGAGAGAGAGAGAGAGAGAGAGAGCATAACTTGTTTAAAAAGGAATTAAAAAGCCAATGAATAGCTTAAAAAAGGAAGAAATAAAGGTAATTTACAATATTTGTTAATCTTATCAAATTATTTTTAAAATAACAAGAGTTACCCCCCCCCGAACTGTAAACTAATACATAGCCGGGAAAGGAATATTTGATTGAATACAGGTGAGAGACATTTTTCGCAGATGACCTATTGAGGACATTGAGATTAGACGACGAAAGATTTTAATGAAGAATGTTACAGAAAAAAATTGGAAAAGAAAGGGTCAATTTTAAAACTGTTGGAACGAAAAATGCCGAGACAATAAGATTCCTTGAACCAGGAATTATTTTGCAGAGAAAAATGAATTTAGTTTTCTCTAAACTGGAATGACAAAAGGACTAAGATTTTCCTTAACAGAGAAGGAAAAGGTTATTTTTTGGAAACACTTTTTGCTCGTATGTAAGAATAAATTATTTTATGAAATAATTATTTCAACCTATGTTGTTTTCTTAAGTTCTTTTTTCTTATTTTCAGTTTAATAATGAAATTGAACAATTTTAACTACTTCATATTCATTTGGTATTTTTCCTGGATATTTTTTCTTTCAAAATAATGATCGGTTTTTGCTGCCTTTTATTTACTACTTGTTGCTACGACGACTGCACGGAGAAAAGTTTTTATTTGTTAAAAAATTGAAGTTCAAGCTGAAACACATATATATTATTGGCATTTCAGTCTCGGAAGACTATAATAAAGTTTTTGTGCCCCTGAAGTTACAGCGCCTCCTGTGACTGTGAAGTCCGATGTTTGAAAAACATTCTCGACCACAGATGTCGCATTTGAAGGCTGTCCCCGAAGATGTTGATGTGCCGGTGTTTTGTTGCCGCTGCTTTCTTCTGGACCTCTTAGCTTCATGGTGTTGCGTCAGTGTGACCTCTGACATGAACAGTCCTCCACGGAGATTCTGCCACCACCGAGGGCGGTCCTGGGCCAAATTTTCCCAGCTGGAAGGGGCAATGTCAAAGCACCTGAGACTGAGATCATTCTTGCAGACATTCTTGAGTCGCAGTTGGGAGTGACCAATATGTCTTTTACCAGATGAAAGCTCTGCATAAAGGATATCTTTCGGGATTCGTCCATCATCCATCCGACGTACATGATCCAGCCATCTACCATCTAAGTATATATATATATATATATATATATATATATATATATATACACACAGAGAAAGAGTGATAGAAAGAGAAAGAAAGAAAAAAGAAAGAAAGAAAGAGGAGAGAGAGAGAGAGAGAGAGATCCTAGGAAAACAGGCCGCGAGTTCGGGTTTAACCTGGAGTTAAACTTTGTTTTTGTTGCTTCCTTGCTTAGTTGTGATATGAAAAAGCAACCATAATTGGATAGATGAAGGATAATATTAGTCAATCATTTTACACAGCTGCAAATTAAAATTTAATTTACTGTATTTATAGTAAGTTGGCGAAATGGCCTATTGTCGCTATCAGCCAGCAGTGAGGGAATCTATCCTCTTTTTGCTCGCGCTAAATCAGGAAGGTTGTTTTTTGCTGAAGTTTTCCGCCAAACCTACCATCAGTTTCCCACTTTACCGCACAGTTCAGATTACCCAATTTGTGCTACTCATAGGCTGAGTTGGTGGGGAACGGTATCGAACCCGGAATCTTACTATTCAGAGGCGGATGCTCTACTGACTGAGCTAAATCGGTCCTGTATTTGTAATATATCAATTATATGTGATGCAATCTTGCTAACTTTTGTTTTACATAATTTAATTTTAGAATCAGTCGATTGCTCAAGTGTAACCTGATATTCTATTACCTGAGAAATTTTTAAAATATCCCAGTTATTCTTCAATATTCCATTCATTCTCATTTTCAAATTTTTCATCATAATGTTCTCAGCTGAACAAACTTTGAGCAACAACATATATCCTTCATAACATAACACTTATTACGTTCAAGTCACGAACTTTCCACAGAGTTATCAACAGATATTATCAATATCATTTTCGGAGAGATCATTTCACAGAGATGTTCCTGAAATTCTTTAAATTCCATGAGAAAGCAGAAGAAAGAAAGAAATCTTTGGAAATAGAAAGCAAAAAGAATAAGTTTGAAATAGAAAGAAATGCAGAAAGAAATAACATGAAGGTGACACGGAAAAGGCAGATGACTGAGATATAGAAAGTTTTAATGAAAGAAGAATTAACAAAAAAAGAGAGTAGATAAGAGATTAAGTACTGTTGTCTACCCAGTTAATATATATTATTACCAATTTGAATTTGATTTGTTACCGTGACAAGGAAATTTCTCATTACTCAGTAGTGAAACTAGGTTTAACTAACTGATATATATATATATATATATATATATATATATATATATATATATATATATATATATACTAGCAAAAACACCCGGTCCATCATCGGAGTAAAAAGAATTAACCCCAGGTAGTGAGTGGGTAAGAGATAGAATAAGAGGAAAATAATTTATAGAATTTAAAAAAGTAATCCTTAACTTTTGAGTGCTTTTAAATATAATTCTATTTTTCAAAAACATGTACATATGACAAAAACTTAAATTCAGTTCTTAATTGCTTGTTTTTCTTAATTGATTGTTTCATTAATGTGATAAAAATATTAATTTAATTTATTTCCGTTTTTACCCCTAAAAAGTAACAATTAAAAGGAGATAAGTATTAACAGGTGTCCTTATTTATTTTGCTCTATCGGTTGAGGCTGTACAATAAACCGACAGCACCTCTGCTGAGTATAACCTCCTTGCAATTGGGCCACCTGTCGGTCGTAGGTGACGACCCATGATCTTTGCAGAGTAGTCCATAGCATGCACCGTTACTTGGGCTAGACGGGCGGTCGGAGAGGTCTCTCCAAATCAATCAGCTGGTCATGTCAAGCCCTAGCAACTATATGATTGTTTCTACCGTATTGCTCTTGGTAAAACCTTGAATACCCAGTAATGATGAATAAAACAAACATGACTCCGGCATAAATTGTTTTAAAATCTCAATAACGTGTTTATTTTAGTATTTATTTTTAATTCAGACAAAGCGTCCGTTTCCGTAATTTTTTGGCAGCATTTAATCTTTAAACTCTATCAATAATTAATTACATATGTAATATCATTTTTCTTTTTTACAGATGCCCATTATGTTACTACTTTTTGACTTAAACAAAGATTTGACCTTATATCATCGATTTAATTAATTTTAATTTGTTTTTAAAGTGAAAATTGGCGCTTGAATTGTTGATACCTAATAAAAAAAATACATGTGAGTATCATTTGCCTTTCTACGACCATATGCTTAGAAGTTCAAAGCCTGTACCGACGAGTGGGGTGGAAGGTTTTTTTTATTTTAGAAGTCGTCTTTTTTATTACAGTTAGGAACCCTTTCTGAACGTTACTTCAAAGCTCGAATTGTGCCGACGGGAGATGGAGTGAGTGGGTCAGTTTAACGTTCGTTTTTGTTTTAAAAAAATGAACAATCGTATTTTTTTTCATACAGTACGCGACTGGGTCTTCTGTCTGGAAGTTCAAAACTAAACCCACGTCGACGTGAGTAGAGTGGGGTAGAGGGTGTGTATACTGTATTTTTTTAATTTTTTATTAATTATTGAATTATATCGCTTAATTATAAAAATCAAAACCCAAATTTTTTGTGTTTCTTAGTTATAAGCTTATTAAGTAGTGTGCGAGATTTCAAATCTGAATGACCACTAGTTTGTGAGTTATAAGTCAACACGTGCATACCAAACTTCCTTATATATATATATATATAGCCATGTGCAAATTCTCGCCTACTATATAAAAGGGTGATCACAGGAAATTCTTCTAAAAATCATATAAAATAAACTAACGATCCGATTCTAATAAAACTTTCTGTTTATGAAGTAATAAAAGATGAACTTTATTGTAAATAAATTTTTACTAAATTGAAAAGACTAATAATTTTTTCGTTAGTTTTTGTTTCGCGTATTGATCCCCCAACAAATATCTTTTTTTTTTTTTGCATATAAATAAATTTTACATTTTTATAAAGACAATATAATGACATAACATATATAAAAAGATAATTCGCTAATAAATCGGTTTGGGAAATAGGGCATCTTAAACATTGAAACTTAAAATCTCGTAAATAAGAAAAAATATGTATCTTTTTTTTTTTTTTTTTAATTGTTAGATTATTTTCAAAAGAATTTTATATTAAAAGTTCGTATTGTGTACATTTTTATTTTATTTTTCAGAGATTTTCAGAGATTTTCAAAATTGTATAAAATGTAAAATAAATACTTTTGTTTAATCCATAACAAAATCGTATTCATTAATCAAAGAAAATATTGTATAAAACATATCTCGCTAAAAATAATGACATAACATATGTCTATTCTTATTTTTATGAATTTTTGAAAATAATGTTTGAATTAAAAGTTGTTGTGAGAATGATTACGGAAGCCTGTAATGGAAAAAAAACGTATTTGTCATTTTCACTGATGTGTTATGGGTAAACAAGTCAAAATACCCGACACGTACACATTTATACTCTGTGACGTGAAAGAGAAACCAAACAGTGTTTGAAGAAATTTATTATTTTATTTGAAAACAAATAATTCTCCCGTGTATATACAGAAATCAGATATTACTGTTCAGTCAAAATTCTGAAGGTAAATAAACTTTTTATTTTATTTTTTTGTTTCTTTATTTTGTGTATTGTATTTTACAAAAAAAAAAAAGTTTCGCCGAAGAAGTAGACTCAATAATATTAAGAGTTAAATTGTGAGGCATCAAGGAAATGCTAAATTAGTAATTTATTTTTTGCTTCAGAAAATGTTTTTTATTCGTCTGCCCATCCATACGAAGAAAAAGTGCACACGTCAAGATCAGATAACTTATCAACAAATGCGCGTTCTTGCGCGGACTTGAGCCGATTTACTTTAGAATGCAAAAATTTAGGTTTTATGTGAGAGAAATTTGTTTTTTCTTTTTTATAACCCATAAACTTGGAATTGTTCTTTATATTAAACGTAAAAGAAAACAGTAAAATGTTAATTTTCCAATTTTTATTGACGTTTTAAGATATTTTTTACAAGTAAACAAACTTTCAAAATGCCGACTGGTTTGCACATGCCTATATATATATATATATATATATATATATATATATATATATATATATATATATATGAGACAATATTTCGATTTATAAAAAATCATCATCAGAGCATAATGATAATTAGGTCCGTTTTTAGATGTAAAAGTTTTTAATTCGGACTCATCGAGAGAGAAGTAGCTTGTTTAATCTATTATATATATATATATATATATATATATATTATATATATATATATATAATCCAAAAGTCCAGAGAAGAAATCTTCCTTACAACATAGGGTTTTTTTTAAAACAACTTGTCGCAGTTTGAGAGCTCAATGTGTGCTCTTATTGTTAGAGTCACAGAGCAAATTTATATTTAAATAAATAACAAAAGACTTAGAGATCTTGCATTATAGACTTTTTCAGGGAGCTTAGACAAAAATGTCTAATTCTCACGACGCATCTGATGAGTCGGGAGAATTAGACATTTTTGAAATAGTCTATAATGCAAGATCTCTAAGTCTTTTGTTATTTATTTATTTATATATATATATATTATATATATATATATATATATATATATATATATATATATATATATCCTGGACGTGGTAATTGCATTTCATTTAGCGCTAATACCCTTGGGAAAGGTATGAATCCTACTCTCCCTCCACCTCTGGGTAAATAGTAGGGCAGACTCTTTATATATTCTTGTCTTGTTGTTAGCTAACTTATGCCAACGATTTTAAATTGAACAAAAGCCCATGCTGGAACGTATTTGGGATATTCTACTTTGCTTATTTATTTGTATTTATTTATTTCTAAATAAATCTACTATGTCCCTCTATAAAAATAGTGTCTCTTGTGAGATGTTGACATGACAGAGAAGTGCTCAATACGAATAGTACATTTTATTATTTACTTGTTTAAATGGCATAAAACTCGACGTTGGCTTACTATAATGTATGTTTTATATGTGACATAAAAATAACTTTTTAGGAAAGAGCTAATAGTGTTAAATCATGCCAAAAATTAACAACAATCTTTGAAAATTTAGAGCAATACAGATCATTCGACTAGTATATTACACCTCTGTAAATTTATTATAAAATGTTTATTTTCTTCTGAACCAAAGATACTACTCAGCACCCACAAGAGAAAATCGAAAGACTACATATTGTCAGAGTGGAAAAAGTTGCAGTAACTGTACAAATCTAGATGTGTCAATCTCATCAACACACAAAGCAGTCGTAAAAGTACGAATGCCTTCATGACAAATACTTTTTTGAGATCAATTCCTTCGTAGAGGTTTACATTTGTTTGCACAACTATATATTGGTATATTATTACAGAATCGTAAAACGGCTTAGATGTTTTCAATAAATAATACATAATAATATTTACTTTAACTGTGGCATGTTACTCTAGGATTAGAAAATCCTGCTATCTTTAATTTAGAAGAAAATTAATTTTTGATTTTTAAAGAATTGGTAGGTGTATACTTATTCATGGGCGATACAGTATATTTATCTAAAAGTGCGTGTGTTTCTTTCTTGATATACAACGGTACGCTTGTTTGAGTATATATATATATATATATATATATATATATATATATATATATATATATATATATATATATATATATAACCTGCCATTTTGACCCTATTAACCTGATTTACATGGAATTGGATAGATTTCCGCCTAAATGACCCTGGCCTTTTTTTCCTTCTGACAATGGACGCAGATTAGTGTCAAGCTGTTTCAGCCAGACGCAATGGAATGCCGCTAGATGGCAGCATTGGTGCGATACAATGTCCTCATATTTCACCCACACGTTAGCCTGGATAAATCAGCTGTTCTCTCTCACTTCTAATTATTCGCCTTCTTTTCCCGGGGCTGTAAAGGGGTGGGAAGATGAAATGAAAATTATACAGGTGTAAGAATTTTGGGGCTAGTTGATTTTTCATGCGTGTGGTCAATCTTTCTGAATTCAGCGCATAAATTTCCTATGAATTCCTGTCTCGGGAAAGGTATCTATCAATCGATCTAAATATGCCTTGCTTTATAACGTCTTTGCCTCGAACACATTTATCAGTATTTGAGACTAAGCAATGCTGGTGTAATACAACCACCCTTAGTACATAGTTCACATGTTCGTTATAAAGTCTGCAATATCTACATGTAGCCCAATAAATGTATTTGCTATCGATCTCCTTGAAGTTTGAGTGCATAAAAAGTTTGAGATCTGATTCTGAGATGGAAGAAATTAATCCCAAATGTGTCGAAGTAAACGAAGTTTTTCAAAAACAAATTTATCTACAATTTCATGAGATTTATCTCTTTCAAAATAATCCACTCCATTGTTGATAGACCGATCCCTTCGTTTACATCCAATTCTGGTATATATTCTGGATGTAGGTTTCGTCTGTAAGTTTCGGTTCACTTTTCCCCATCTGAAATGGCCAAGTCAGTCCCGAGATTTAAACCCAATCGATAATCTGTGGCGTTATTTGAAAATTCAAATCCAATTGAGAGCTTCAACAAACATCCCATATCTGAATCTCATATGCAAAGAAGAATAAAACAAAATACCAACAAAAATTTGCAAATCATTAATCGACATCAACATGAAGAGTTTGGTTGTACGTAGAAGTGAATAATGGCTATTTTACAAGGTACTAAATGAATATTATTTATTCTTCTTTTTTTCACCCTTTAAAATGGATAAATGGGATTTATTTCTATTAAATCAATTTCTTCTGTTTTCCATGCATATTGAGTTATTATGCATCTGCGTACGGTTAATTATATGAAAAACAATAAATCAAAAATTTGTATGTGTACGAGTATTAGTTCCCCCCCCCTACACACACACACACATATATATATACATATAATATTCATTTGTCGCTTTAATCTTTCCGCTGCAATGAATTTTCCAAAAGTGGCCAATATGTTAAAAACATACAGCAATAATAATAATTATATAATTATAGTAGTAGAGGAAAAGAGTTAAGGGTATACAATGGTTTCAATCTAAATGATTTCATCAGGACCCTACCATATGCTTAGATAAGTCAATGTTATTCCTTAGTTAAACTGAGATAATCTACTTTTGCATAATGACGGTTGAACGATTTATTAGTTGGTATTTTTTCCAGTTACCGCCTGTAATTCCAAGGACCTGTAAATGATATCTTGTTCAGAAAAATTTGGATTATTTTCAGGAATATTACTCAGAAGAGCTTATTCTCTTCAAATTCAATTGGTTAAAAAAGATTATTCTTTTATTTATTCCTGAGTTCTCATTTCTGTATTGTTATTCATTCTAATTATAAATAATAGCTATTAAAACAGTTAGAATTTGATTAATTGTATTTTATGGGCTGAATATTACTAATTTATAGATTTTTCTTTGTTCTTTTCAGTATCTCTCAATGGAGGTTCCTGTTGACCGTGGGTGGTGACTTATGCCTGAGTAAAGGATTGTGGTAGCTGAGCGGTCTGAAGTGTAAGTGATCTCGTGGCATGCAACTCTCCACTTCGACCCATCATTGGAGTAAACAGGTGGTCAGAGAAGTCCTACCCGTTCAGTTGGCTGCTCATGCCTCGCCCTGGCATCTGTATGCCCAGAACATATTCTTCAAATTGCACTTTTGGCAAACACCCGAACTTTTTATTGGATAGGTACGGGAAGACAATGACAGATGGTCAACCACCAGTTTATTAATACATACAAAATTATTTCTTCTAATTTATTGATACAAATGAAGTTAATGAAAAAATTAACATAAATCAATTTCTACCTATATATTGCTACACACTGAAGCAATGAAAATTATTTCTATAAGATATATGTATATATATCATAAGATACCAACCAAAGCAGAAACATTTACCCTCAAAGTATTCTATTACAAATCATATATGCAAAAAAGACAGGAATTGGCATTGAGTTGCCCACAAGAGCTAATATGCAAGATGCTCTAACTATGTCAAAACAAAAAAATAGGTATTTATCGTAAATTTATTAAAAATGCAAAAACTTACGTTATATGTAACAGAATTTTTTTTTTACCACATAAACGTGAAATTGTTCTTTATACTAAACTTAAAAGAAAACAGTAAAAAGATCATTTTCCATTTTTTAATGACGTTTTAAAATATATTTCTTAGGATTTACGCAGGTATGAAAAGTCTCTCTCTCTCTCTCTCTCTCTCTCTCTATATATATATATATATATATATATATATATATATATATATATATATTTATAAAAGGGTTTATAATTTGCTTGAAGCATTGTGTATATATTGGTTTGGAGGTTGGTTTTGAAGGCTATCACAATGCAGGTGTAAAGAAAAAATAATGATGTGGCAGTTCGCTAGTGTGCAACTAGTGGTGTCCTTACGGCGGTTTTTGGAGAGTTGTCTCCGAAGTGATGGTCCGTAATGGCCAAGTTGTATGTCCAGGCCCTCCTTCCGTATCGCCCTGCGTATTGCTGCAGTTATACTCTCGTTGAAGTGTGGTAATCTTAGAAAGCAGGTATTGGTGTTTTGGGGATCTGTTTGCTTCAGTCGTTTTGTGACTGAAGTGAGATAACCGTTGTCTTTCAGTATGGACATGAAGTGTCTGGTGTGTGTGATCTGGTCCTGCTTCCTGCTGCATTTGTCCCGGATACGGGCAAGCTCGTTCTTTATATATCCAGTCTTTGCACCAAGGGGGAGTACCGATTTGTGGTGGACGAACAAGTCTCTGCTGGCCGATTTTCTGTAGATTTCACCCTTGTTTAATACTTTAAGTCGGAAATCCAACAGTGATAATGCTCCTGTGCAGTCAGGATGTTCTATGGTGAAATGTATATTTTTGTCTATGTTGTTGAATGTTGATGCAATTTTGTTGGCTTCTTCACGGGAAGATGTGAGGATGAGTATATCATCTATATATCTGGTGAAGAAGGCGCAAGAGCGGCAATTATTAAGTGCTTGGGGTTCAAGTCTGTCC
>CM042160.1:23147312-23194812 GCA_023376005.1 Doryteuthis pealeii | reverse complement strand
TAATGATTTCAATCCTCACTGGGTGTCCCAAACTTGTGACATTGCGTTAAATACATATCATCAGATTGATCGATACCATTAAGCGTCGTAACGAATATCATCAAAGAGGATTTCAGATTCTTCCTTCTGTAGTACCTGGTATGTAAAAATAAATCAGCTTAGTTTTAGAGGACAAAGAGCACCCATACCTTCATCTAAAAAGGGTAAGGGCAATATTTAATACCCGATGACTGGGGTGCTTTAAAACAGGAATGCCAACGGAGATGATATGTTTCTTCACCCCCAAATGGGAGGCTTGCTTCTTTCAGGAACCCCACAGTAACCAACCTTGTGTCACATTCCAAAACCGTGGTGGGGTGAAAAATGCTTGCATCTGCAATTTTATTATCACTTACAAAACTGCTGGATATTATTAAGAAGAAAAGTATGATTTCAAATAACCTCTCTTTTTTAAATGATTTTACTTCTGCAGTCATTTAAAGAGTTCAGTAGCAAAAGGATCTATGTGAGGTATATATGAGTGGCAGGGAGATGTTGATCTCTTCCCCATTTGGAGTCCTACCTACTAAAAGATCACGTCCTCAGTGAGAAGGGTTAAACTTAAGCGGTGCAAGTGGGGTGAAATGACCCCTCTCTCTCTCTCTCTCTCTCTCTCTCTCTCTCTCTCTCTCTCTCTCTCTCTCTCGCAGTTGTGCCATAGCCAAAACCTAAAACCAACTACTTTCTGATTATTTCATTTATTTGGATGTTGCAAAACTGACTAATTGTTGAGCGTGAATATAGACCCTTACATACTATTATCAAGTTGCTCGAAATCTTTTAAAATCTTTTAAATCTAAGAAGCTGTTTAAGGCTAGTAAAATCAGTGAAAAGGTCAGACAAATTGCAACATAATTTTTCACCATTAATTTCTTTAAGGTATTTAGCTAAGCATATCAAAAGTCTACATAAATCAACCATGGCAAATATGACATCTGCATGCGTTGTAGGAAATGCACCATGTCTTGGGATAATGGTAATTGTGTGACTATTAACAAGAAAGGAAGTGATAGCATCAACAAAGCAAGTGTGGAACGTGAAAGCATCATTTGTACAAATGCAGAACTCTACAAAAACGGGGTGAAACCCTAATTGCATAAAAGCTGATAGGCAGAAGGAACTGGTTGATCTATAAACATTGATCGTCAGTTGCGATCCCGAACATCAACTTTTGATTTTCACTTTGGTACCACACCAATCTTAGAGAAGAAAAGAGGATTAAGTCAGGGTCGTCCTTTAGAAGAAGAAAAATATGCTTTTTCAACGCATCATAAAATATATTGAGGATAATAATGAAGAACAAGTGATATTGGAGGACTTTGTTGAAATGATGATAGCAATTTCAACCCAATAATATGGTATACAAAAATCCAAGAATATTTTCAAGGAAAAATATTTTTCACTTATCAAGATGGTAGGAAAAATAGGGTTACATTTTGAATCGGTACTTCAGCCATACGGCATGATTCCTATAAAACAAAATGTAACAGTTTTGAGGAAGAAACCAAATGCATTGTCAGAATTTCAGCAAAAGCTATGAGAAAAGACAGAAAGGCATTAGAACGATGCACTAATTATCCAAACACTGATTAAATTACTCGACAGAATACTTTGAAATTTGTCTGTTAGTGTTGCTCATTTCATGCGTATTATAAATAAATTACAGAAAAGAATCAGACATCCGTGAGATATGCTATTATTCAAGCTGCCAGGCCAAGTATGATTATTGCTCATTTGTATTTAAGATAAGATGTACAAATGCATCGTAATTTTGACTTTAGGTTGCTGTTAGACTCATTCTACCCACTTATGAAGAGGTCATTATGTTTGACCAAATTGATTGTTACCCAGAAAAGCGTTGTTACAGTTTCAGAAGGTCAATTTGTGCAGTACGCCACTGATAATGTTAACCACAACATATAGAACTTTGATGTACATGGCATTTTCCATGTGATAGATCTGATTGTCACGCAGGAAAAAGTATCTCTCTTGTGATTCGTCGGTGGAAAGTAACTACCAATGAAATACTTAGGACTGGACGAATTATGTTTCAACATTACCACTATTTCAAAGAAGAGAATAAACTTTATTTCACTGAACTTGCCCAACCCCGACCATATGACCCTTTCCTTGAATCATCATATCTGCAAGATATCATGTGAGCAGTTTCCCCATTTCTGTAATTGTCACGTCCAAGGTGGTCAGTATCCATGCAAATGGTACACAAATGAAATTACCCAAGGAGGAGGTCAAATGTAGTGTTTCTGTCAATCATTAACCTAAATCTATCGCATATTTCACACATATATTCCTGGTTGAACTAGCTAACCATAACTTCTGCTATCAAACTATCGTAGCTAATGAACCGTCTGGGAGCTGTCTGACATCTGTGCAAGCGAAAATTGGAGGACAATACACAGAGTTAAGTTCTATTTGTAGACGTTTTGGAAGAGCTATGTCCCTACAAAACAGTATTATTTCTTGCAGATACATTTGAATTCGATATGCTATATACTCCTGTGAAGTTCAGTTAGAGACAGAAGAAGAATCACTAACAGATACACGATACAAAAATCCTAGGTAGAGCCACTAATATATCAGACAGCTGCATATCGACAGCTAAAGAAAAATTTTCACAGTTCATTTCTAATTCAGATGCATTGGTCGATGAGAAATCTATGGCAAATCTGTGGCAATCAATGAGAAAAATTTGATAAACCATACTAGTTGCATGTAGTTGCAATATATAAAATATGATGGATGTTCTTAAGCATTTTATCTGGGCTAAAAGGATAGGAAATATGAGTTTCTATCTTGTTTCATTGTATAACATGCTAATTTGCTTCTACAGGTCACAGTATGTGAAGACCACAGCAACAAATGGCTGCCTTATCAATCCTGAGTTGTATTTTATTTTTTGAGAATGGCTTACATGTTGTTCACTGTAGTGATAGAAACTAAGCAATTCTGGAAACTTTGGGACCAGCTCCAATGCCAAAAACACATATTGCCTACTGATGAACTCTGTTTTCGATGGATGAGCTTCCATACATTGGATAACTTGGTATCTTGGTTTTACATCTAAAGATATCTGCCATGGACATATTGAATATGGCAGATATGGCATTGATGGTAAATATATGCTGAGAAGAGGAATACACCTTCGTGTCAGTGTCCATTTTAGTAATCTCTTCTAGACAAAATTGTTGTCAATACTGCCGTTCAGTATCGTTTTTTTTTTTTTTTTTTTTTTTTTGTGTGTGTATGTGTGTGTGTGTGTGTTTCTTCTTTTTAATGGTCGAAAAGAAATATGGGGGCGGGTAATTTTACACGTCGAATTGGAGGTCCCTAAAAATCACATAAAAGGATTTTTGCCACAATATTTCGTAAAAAAATGTAAAAGAAATAATATGACATTACACAGTTACCGCCCTTAACAATCGCCTGATAAGATACCTTGCCCCTTAACCATCGCCTGATAAGAGACCTTGTGCGATTGGTTAAAGGCCATTGTCGACGACCAATCAAAACACTTATCACTAGGCTTAGTTTAACCGCCAAATTTCGAAAATTGATTCCATCAATCTGCTTTTTTCGCTGCTATTACCGCTGGCTTCAAAGACACGTCTTGTAGTGACTACAAGACGTGTTTTTGAAGCCAGCTACAATAAGAAGCCGGTGACTACGTAAAGTCAAACATAACTAGCAAGAGACGCTCACCGCTTCATACCAGAGACAAGATAAGTTTCGCATACGCATTATTTTGTAACCCTACACCTACACTCAACAATTTGTACAATTTATAACACATTTGTATACCTCACACACATTTTGTATATCACACGTTACATATTGTATATTGCACGTTGATGTTTTGTTGTCGAATACATTGTTCTGTTTAAAAAGCCGTGTGTTCTGTTTCCTTATTTGTTGCCTTTATCATTATCTTGTCTACGTATTTACCACAAATGTAAACATGTCTTTGAATCTTATATTTTTTCTTAATAATAGACATAATAACAGTTTTACTGTCAAAATTCAAATAAATATGCTTTTATCTCCGATAAAACCAAGTTTCTAACAGTTAAATTCAAATTAATTCAAATATTTAAGGTTTTTCTTCGGGGGGAGGGGTCGTCAAATATGAAAAGAAATGTTAGTTCAATCTGCACGAGTGATCTACTACCACAGACGGCGGCAAATTGTGGATTGATTAGTTATTTAGACGATACCGTCTGGCGCATTGTCGTTATGTTTGAGGTTCCATCGACTGCACTCTTGTATCAAACCAAGTTTTGTATATAACTATATCACGATTGTTAGCGACACTGGGTTAGTCTGTTATGGCCTTGTGCTACATTAACACTAAATTACTATTAATAAACTATTTGATGGTTTAAATATTTTTTTAAATCAACAACTTTCCGCCTGCGACGTAGTATGATATTTTCAACTTTAAATCGTAGCTTTTATAGTTATTGATTAAAAACAGAACTTATCTAAGGTTTTATACGTAAAAATAAACCTAAATCTTAAACTGTTGATATGTACTTTTCTAGTCAATAAATTTATTGCTAGCGATTTCTAGTTTTAGAAAGAGACAGTGAAGAACGTATTCACGTTAATGTAATGACCTTTCTTTTGAATCTGAAAAAAATATTTCTTAAGTAACTTATTTGGACCATATGACCTTTAGGCACCCCTTTTTGATTTCGATTAAGAAAGGACATGTTTTTCATTTACACCGTCAATATCCGGTTGTTTTAACAGACGGGTTTTATATTTTTTTTTAAATTATAAAACTAACCCCTAACCCCTAACAAACAACCGGATATTGACGGTGTAAATGAAAAACATGGCCTTTCTTAATCGAGATCAAAAAGGGGTGCCTAAAGGTAATATGGTTCACTTATTTTAACTGAAAATTGAAAAAAAAAAAAATATATATATTACTTTCAAATTTAGATCGATTTTGTTTTCAAAATATATTACACTATATTTCTTTATGTTATGTTACGCTTTAATTGTAACAATTTCGATATTTTGGTAAAATAAAATAATTTTATTATATTTTTTAAAATTTGCATTTAGTTTTGTTTTGATCTTTATTAAAACTTCATTATAGGGATGCTCAAAACACGCTCTTTTTATACGCATGCAAATTATTAAAAAATATTTTAAAACGTCAATAAAAAATGGAAAATTAACTTTTTACTGTTTTCTTTTACGTTTAATATAAAGAACAATTCCAAGTTTATGTGTTAAAAAAAAGAAAAAAACAAATTTCTGTTACATATAACCCAATTTTTTGCCTTTTAATTGCTGTAAATTCTTAATCTTTGTTAACATAGTTATTGCATGTTGACGCGAACAATTAGTCCCAAGTAATTTTTTATGGAGTATCATACATGGAATAATTTTTTTAATTCTTTTTATTGTTGATTTCAAAAATAATTAATTTCTTCAAACAAATACTGTTTGAGCTCTACAGGTGTCACGGATTTGAACTTATTTGAAATTATTCACAGCAGCAACAGCAACAACAACAACAGTTTTTCAAAAAAAGAATAGATTATGTCCCCTACATACTTCCATTAATAAAAATGACGACAATTTTTAATTCAAACATTATTTTCAATATTTTTTAAATTTATTTTTAGCTAAATATTTTATACAATATTTTTTTTAAGTAAATAAATATGATTTTGCTATACACTAAACATAAGTATTTATTTTACATTTTATAAATTTTAAAATATCCCTAAAAAAAGAAAAAAGTAAACAATAGGAACTTTTAATATAAAATTCCTTAGAAAATAATCTTACAATTTAGAAAAAAAGATACATATTTTTATTTATTTACGAGATTTAAGTTTCAAGGTTTAAGACGCCCTATTAGCAAACCTGGTATAGTATCGATTTATTCATTTATTTATTTATTTTACATATGTTCCGTCATTGAATTATCTTTCCAAAAATGTAAAAACTATTTTCATATCAGATATTTGTATGGGGGATCAATGCACGAAACAAAAACTAACGAAAAAATGATTAGCCTTTTGAATTTAGTAAACATCTATTTACAATAAAGTTTCGTCTTTTATTACTTCATATACCGAAGGTTTTATTAAAATCGGATTGTTAGTTTATTTTAGATGATTTTTAGAAGAATTTCCTGTGATCCCCCTTTAGTAGCAATGAGCGTGAAAAGGAGTAACCCTATAGTTTGAGTATGTTTTTTCTTTTTAATTAGAATGAATTGGGGTAAGATAGAACATTCCCCTGAGTCATCACATACTTTTTGGGTCCATATCTTTTTAAAAGTGCCGGGATTTTCATAGCATCAGGCTCGAATACAAGTGAAAAATTTCAATTTGCTAATCCATGTGCTTTTTAACTAGGGATTATTTTGGAAAGTACTATCACAGTAAATAAAATACATATGCCCTGGGGGTATCGCAAAGTTTACAAGTACTAAACTGACCTGCTTAAGGGAAAAGTCTTCTTTTCATGGTTTTGAAATGATAGATTTTTGACACGACGGGTGGTGGGTGGTATATTAGCTACTGTCAAAGGCAAAAAGGGAGGGGAAATAGAAGAAAGAAAGCAAAGTCGGGGAGGGTGAGACGACAAAGTAATTAAAGTGGAAAGAAAAGTGGAGACAAAAAGAGAAAAGGAGAAAGAAATAACAAGTTTGAGTTAAGAAAGAAATAAAGTAAAAAGGAAGAAGAAAAAGAAGAAGAAAAACTTCTAGTGACTTCAACGGTTCAGCCTGGCGTCAATAGGAGGTCGTATCTAAAATAAGCTACAGTCAAAACAAGTCTCTACAACAATTTGTAACTCTAATAGCAATGGGAAAAGGATGGTAGCAAAAATAGAAGAGGGCAAAGGTCAATTTTTTTAATCTTTATTTCATCTGTTTCTTTTTATTCAGGGTTTCTGCTTATTTTTTTCTTTCTTTTCGATATTTTTTCACTTTATTTTCATTCATTCATTATCAATCTCATTTTGTTTTCTTTCTACTCTGATTACCTTTGTATATTTCTTATTATCCCCCAACACTATTTTTTAAAATTCTTTCTCCTCAACTTATAAATTTATTCTATCCTTTTCATTTTCTCTCTTTCCACCTTTTCTATTAAGTCATTTTATTCTTATAATTTTCTTCTTCTTCTTCTTCTTCTTCTTCTTCTTCTTCTTCTTCTTCTTCTTCTTCTTCTTCTTCTTCTTCTTTCTTCCTCCCATTCTTTAATTTGTTTCTTTCTGTTTTAATCTTATTTTCTTCTCTACTGCTTTCCTAATGTTACTGCATTCGACATTTTCCTTATTCTCATTCTCTTTTCTCCTTTCAACAAGTATTTTCCTTCATATTATTTCTGTCTTTAACATCATTAGTGCCTGCCTTTGCTTATTAGTTTGATGTTTCTCTATTAGTATTAGTATAGTTTCAATACAATCACTATTAAATTTCACTGTTGCTAGGCTCAAAATAACCAAGTCAGAAACACTAATCTTTAAATTAAAGAAATTTACACAAATTATCCCTTAAGGGGATTGTTTATATTTCATCCTACAAGAGAGAAAAATCAGCGCAGAGAGAAAAAGAAAAAGAGGGAAAAAAAGAACGAAAGAGCAAAGTATTGTAGGGATGGTGAAGGTAAATAAGTTGGTGGATATTATTTGAAAGAGGGTTGTATTCGGTTGGTTATTATCAGAGGTGTGATTATGGTGTATTGGCAAGTGTTAGAGGTGCCAGGGGGCGGTCAAAAGGTTGGACGAATGGTATACAGGCGAGAAAAATAAATGACAACTCCTTACCCACTGAATTTTTAACATTGACCCCTAGGGTAGTTTGAAAGAAGGGCTGAATGCTAAACATGCTGACAATGTGTTTCTGTTCTACATTGACATTCTATGTCCATCATATCATGACTCTGTTTGAATCTATTCAAAACCATTTATCGCGTTCACCACTATTGGATTTTTTTAAAAGAGAATCCTACATTGAAGTCTTCTATACAGATGATTACCTAAAAGTAATCTTAGACGGCCAATAAACTTGATGTAAAATCAAATCATATTTTTAGGATTTAGAATTAATTGTAGGTATGTGGAGAAATCGCAAAGGGGGGTAATAAAAGATATTCTAAAATTTTCAAACTATTACCAAAAATCAGGGAATTAAAATATCACCAAATTATTCATTAATGACTTAATTTTATAATGAATAGCTTATTCTATTAAAACATATTGAAAAAAAGTTTTTTATAAATTCAGAATGTAGGGCGGTCATTTGAAGAAAAAAAATTCTAGTCCCTACTTTTTACATTTGTAGAAAGATCAAACCCTGAAGAACACATAAAAAATAAGAAAAAGAAAAATTTAAAAAATAAAATTCAATACCCCCCAAAAGTTATTTGAACATTTGAAAGTTATTTTCTTAAAATTCAAAAATAATTATCGTAGCGAGTCTTTTTTTTTTTTCGTAGTTTTAAAAATATTTTTTATTGAATTAAAAGAAGCATTTTCTCTGATTCAAATGGCCTATTTTTATTCACTTAACAATTTTATAGTGAATTGTAAACGTCTGGATACTGTCATGTTGAACTAGATATTTAAACCCTAGATCAAGCTTAATTTAATCTATGTAAAAATGTTAATTTAAAAATACGCAATTTTGTGCAACATATTTTCCAAAATTTTTATATATTTAAAAAATGATTACTAGCAATCGTTCTTTTTCCTACGGAAGACTAAAAGGACATAAGTTATGCCCCCTTTTTTTCAAAATTGCCGGATATTTAATTATTGCCTACGTGTTTTAGCAACGCAGTGTAACTTTGTTGTATGAATTTTTTTACGCATGTAGGCTTCCATAATTTTGCCTAATTCGTAAATTAATAATTTCCCATTTTGGGCAGATAACTCTTGCAAAGTGACATATGAGTTTTTCCCCTTTTGCACATACCTAATTGCAAGTAAATAAGAAGAAGTACGCTAGTATTAACTTTTAATAGTTAAATGATAATGATGATTAGAGTGAGCGCGATTATTATTATTATTATTATTATTATTATTATTCCACTAAACTAGAGAATCAGTTTTCAAAGCAACTTGCAACTATCAATTTTCAAATTGGTTTGAACACTGATTAATTCTCTAATTTAGTAATATTGTAATACTGATTTCACTAGATTGCGCTATTTTCACGTCGTAGAGTAAACATCACCATCATTAAGTCGGGCTGATAGCATGAATTCTTTTGGCTTTCTCGCCATCGGTCCTTATTATCCATTGCTCTTAGCACGTCCTCTGGTTGGCAACCAATGCCCACACAGAGTTTACGAATGTAGGTTTGATTCTGTTCTGCCAACACTGGTATGTCCACGTGAAAGAATCCACAGGAGAACGTCGCGTTTGCGTTCGTCTCTGCTTCTCAATCAGTGCCCAACGTGTCTTGTTCATCTTAGTTGGATGCTTTGGCAAAAAATGATATCATCCATGTATATAAGGTGATTTTTTTTTCTTGTTATTTCGTAAAATTGTAGCCCGCTGTACATTTCCTAAGTATGTAGTTGAGTGGCATAATTAGTATAACAAATAGAATTGGTAAGAGGGAATATGCCTGGAATATTCGTCTTTGGATAATCACCTCTGCTTGGAATTGTCCTCCTATCGTTAATTCTAATTTCTAGTTTTTCATAGCTTTCGCGATGAAGTTTATGACTTGTACATCTTTAGACATATTGGATGAGGTATATAAGGGAATGGATGAACAAAGACTAGCAAAAATAGTGGAGTTAAAGCAACAAGGGGCTTGGATAAAATGGGACTATAGTTCAACGAAAATTAAATGGCCAGACATATGGCACGACCATGCGAAAATCAATTTCTTAATCAGATCCGTATACGATATCCTCCCTAGCCCTTGCGAACCTCAGCATATGGAGCAAAACGGAGTCTGCACTATGCAAGCGTATTGACCACAGAAACATATCTTAATCAGCTGTCCAACAGTACTTGCAGAAGGACGCTATAGATAACGGCACGGACAGATTGAGTGATTGCAGATATAGTCTGTACTGCCATCCAGACAAATAAACAACCCAGGGAAGACCGCTACAGGGTTCATCAAAGCTGGTACGAAGCCCAGTAATGCGAAAAAGCCCGGACCAAACCAGCGCCTTCTAAGATATACACAGGCCTATTCACGGAAGTACGACTCACGTGTGACGTCTGTATAAGAAGGCCCAAGGAAGAAGGCGCCGGTCGATTCATTACCTTCTAAATGTCCGCGAGTTCACCGAAGTGTTTTTAAATATTCAACGACTTTTTCTTTTAAATATTCAATTAATTAATTTTATTTTATAAACAAAAATGCCTTTTTAAGTATTTGGTCCCTTTTTTAGTGGAATTTATATAGATGCCACACAGTTTAGTGTTTGTTTTTTCGTTTACAAAAGAGAAAGAATTATATGAAAAATGGATCTATACTATGAAGACAAAACTTTTAAAAAATAGTAGGTAAGTTATTTTTTTGTATTAAAACTAAGTAAATTTGATTGAAACTTTAATAATTAAAATATTTTCAAGTCTTTGTAATTCACAAAATCGTGTTTAAGATAATGAACGCGCTGTCTTATAAAGATAAAATGTTTTTACATTTATAAGACAGCGTGTTTAAAACTCATATTTATTAAAGTTTAATGTAACGGTATGTGTTTTTTTGTGTACCTCAACGCTGCCTTTACAGGTTTTTTAAAATTAAAATAAAAAGCATGCAAATCAAATATTGGATGAGGTATATAAGGGAATGGATGAACAAAGACTAGCAAAAATTTACAGAATAATCATTAAAATTGAAAAAAAAGCAAATCAAAACAATGCTGATTATAATTTATCTAAACTTTATCAAATTTATATTTAATATATTTATTTACATTTATTGTAATTTGTTTATCTGTTTATCTAATAATTGATTGTTCATTTATTCATAATTCAGTTTACAGTTTTTTTAAATTAAAATAAATAAAAAACATGTAAATCAAAACAATACTGATTATCATTTATAAAAGATTGTTTTCAATTTTAAAAAATAATAATATCAACGAATTTCAGTTATTAAAGTTTAATGTAACGGTATGTGTTTTTTTGTGTACCTCAACGCTGCCTTTACAGGTTTTTTTAAAATTGAAATAAAAAGCATGCAAATCAAATATTGGATGAGGTATATAAGGGAATGGATGAACAAAGACTAGCAAAAATAGTGGAGTTAAAGCAGCGCCTTCTAAGATATACACAGGCCTATTCACGGAAGTACGACTCACGTGTGACGTCTGTATAAGAAGGCCCAAGGAAGAAGGCGCCGGTCGATTCATTACCTTCTAAATGTCCGCGAGTTCACCGAAGTGTTTTTAAATATTCAACGACTTTTTCTTTTAAATATTCAATTAATTAATTTTATTTTATAAACAAAAATGCCTTTTTAAGTATTTGGTCCCTTTTTTAGTGGAATTTATATAGATGCCACACAGTTTAGTGTTTGTTTTTTCGTTTACAAAAGAGAAAGAATTATATGAAAAATGGATCTATACTATGAAGACAAAACTTTTAAAAAATAGTAGGTAAGTTATTTTTTTGTATTAAAACTAAGTAAATTTGATTGAAACTTTAATAATTAAAATATTTTCAAGTCTTTGTAATTCACAAAATCGTGTTTAAGATAATGAACGCGCTGTCTTATAAAGATAAAATGTTTTTACATTTATAAGACAGCGTGTTTAAAACTCATATTTATTAAAGTTTAATGTAACGGTATGTGTTTTTTTGTGTACCTCAACGCTGCCTTTACAGGTTTTTTAAAATTAAAATAAAAAGCATGCAAATCAAATATTGGATGAGGTATATAAGGGAATGGATGAACAAAGACTAGCAAAAATTTACAGAATAATCATTAAAATTGAAAAAAAAAGCAAATCAAAACAATGCTGATTATAATTTATCAAAACTTTATCAAATTTATATTTAATATATTTATTTACATTTATTGTAATTTGTTTATCTGTTTATCTAATAATTGATTGTTCATTTATTCATGATTCAGTTTACAGTTTTTTAAATTAAAATAAATAAAAAAACATGTAAATCAAAACAATACTGATTATCATTTATAAAAGATTGTTTTCAATTTTTTAAAAAATAATAATATCAACGAATTTCAGTTATTAAAGTTTAATGTAACGGTATGTGTTTTTTGTGTACCTCAACGCTGCCTTTACAGGTTTTTTAAAATTGAAATAAAAAGCATGCAAATCAAATATTGGATGAGGTATATAAGGGAATGGATGAACAAAGACTAGCAAAAATAGTGGAGTTAAAGCAGCGCCTTCTAAGATATACACAGGCCTATTCACGGAAGTACGACTCACGTGTGACGTCTGTATAAGAAGGCCCAAGGAAGAAGGCGCCGGTCGATTCATTACCTTCTAAATGTCCGCGAGTTCACCGAAGTGTTTTTAAATATTCAACGACTTTTTCTTTTAAATATTCAATTAATTAATTTTATTTTATAAACAAAAATGCCTTTTTAAGTATTTGGTCCCTTTTTTAGTGGAATTTATATAGATGCCACACAGTTTAGTGTTTGTTTTTTCGTTTACAAAAGAGAAAGAATTATATGAAAAATGGATCTATACTATGAAGACAAAACTTTTAAAAAATAGTAGGTAAGTTATTTTTTTGTATTAAAACTAAGTAAATTTGATTGAAACTTTAATAATTAAAATATTTTCAAGTCTTTGTAATTCACAAAATCGTGTTTAAGATAATGAACGCGCTGTCTTATAAAGATAAAATGTTTTTACATTTATAAGACAGCGTGTTTAAAACTCATATTTATTAAAGTTTAATGTAACGGTATGTGTTTTTTTGTGTACCTCAACGCTGCCTTTACAGGTTTTTTAAAATTAAAATAAAAAGCATGCAAATCAAATATTGGATGAGGTATATAAGGGAATGGATGAACAAAGACTAGCAAAAATTTACAGAATAATCATTAAAATTGAAAAAAAAGCAAATCAAAACAATGCTGATTATAATTTATCTAAACTTTATCAAATTTATATTTAATATATTTATTTACATTTATTGTAATTTGTTTATCTGTTTATCTAATAATTGATTGTTCATTTATTCATAATTCAGTTTACAGTTTTTTTTAAATTAAAATAAATAAAAAACATGTAAATCAAAACAATACTGATTATCATTTATAAAAGATTGTTTTCAATTTTTAAAAAATAATAATATCAACGAATTTCAGTTATTAAAGTTTAATGTAACGGTATGTGTTTTTTTGTGTACCTCAACGCTGCCTTTACAGGTTTTTTAAAATTAAAATAAAAAGCATGCAAATCAAAACAATGTTTGTTATAATTTATAAAAATTGTTTTCAAATTTGAAATAAATAAAATTATGAACGAATTTCAGTTATTAAAGTTTAATGAAACGTAACATATTGTTTTGTTTATTTACTGTCTTTACAAATTTGACAACGATATCTATTTCGAAGGCTCGAAGAAGGCCTACTTTTGTGTCACACATCCAATGAACAGGCCTTCTGATATCTTAGAGGGCCTTGACCAAACAGCCTGTCGCCCGCAACTGACTGGGAGTTAAGGGTTGACCTAAAACCAAGATTGATTTTTCCTGACCACATACTGGCGCAATGTCGAACCAACGGCTGGAAGGCATCGTTCCTCCCAATTGAAATGGGTTCAAGGGGATTTACTGCAAGATCTGTGTGTGTAAAGGTTTATCAGATATCGGATTTGATGAGGCCAAAAACAGGACGACACTGAAATCAATTACTGACACAAAGAAGTAAAAAATGGCTATGGTTAAAGAGAAATAGCACCTAGAAAAAATACCCAAGAAAATCCCAATTAGATTTCAATTATTATTTTTTCTTCCCCCCCCCCCTACAATTAATCCGAAATTCTTGGCGTGCAACTCGGAGAATTGACCTTTGGCTTAGTCAGTTAAATGCAATTTTCAAGACAGACTATTTATAAGAGTCAGTAATTTCTTCGTGTATATTTGTAACATAATGTTGTAAATATTTCTTAATCCGAATTCTTTTTCTTTAATAACGGCCAACTTTTAGCGCCTCCCCCCTACTTATTCTTTTATTCTAATTTTATTTCATTAACGTTTCTTCACTCCCCCCCCCTCCTGGAGGATAAACAGGTGGAGGAGAAAATTAGTTTAAAAGGGGAAAAAAGAAAATTTATATTTATACCTATCTGTAAATATATACATACATAAATACTTATATTAAAGGGGGAAAAGAAAAAACAACGCAAATAACTGTTAAGCATTTAGTGTTTATCGAATATACACATATAACAGTTTTATTTGAAGCCAATTGAATAATCCTCATATATAATTGGTAATCCGTTTCTTTTGTTTTGCTTTGTTTTATTTTTGTTTTTGATTTTTTGTAAATATCGGCAAACTTTTAGCGCCTCTCCCCACTTCTTCTTTTTTCATTTCATTGCATTAACGTTTCATCCCCTCCGGGAGAGAAAAAAAAAATTAAAAGGAAATACATATATACTAGCAAAAGTACCCGGTCCATGACCGGACTTTAAAAAGAAATTGGGAACACCAGAGAGCGAAGTAGAAAGAGAAAACGGGAGTAAGAGAGAGATAATCTTTCTCTTACTCCAGTTTTCTCTTTCTACCTAATCAAATTTTAAAAATCGCTGATAATTCGTATAGTACAATGTTTATTTTAGGTAATATTTTTCTTTTTGTTTTCATTTATGATATCATTTTTAAAATGTATTCCTAAACTTGAGTGTTTTTAAATATATTTTTTTCAAAATCTTTTTGTATATATGACAAAAACTTAAATTCAATTGCTTGTTGCGTTAAAATGATAAAAATAAATTCGTTTAGTTTATTTTCTTTTTTACCCCTAGAAAAGTAACAATTTAAAGGAACTGTGTATTAAACTTCCTTATTTATGTACGTCTGTCGTCTGGGACTGTATAACACGGCGATTGCACCTCTGTTGAGGAGTAAGAATTAAATATTTACAATTGTCCGTGTTCCATTTTTTGTTTGTTTATAATAGTGTTTTATTTATTTATTTATTTATTTTCTAAAACTCTTTTGTACATACGAATTTATCAGTTTGATTTATTTCCTTCTTTAAACCCGAAAAGTAACAAAGTAGCTAATAAGTAAACATTACCTCATTTCGTGTATTTATTCAATAATGTTTATTTCATGATTAGTTTCTTACAAAAAAGATTGTAGTTATACTGATTATTCTAAAATGAAAGTATCAAGAAAAAAATTTTGGTTATCGTTAAAAGTTTTCGTTTGATTTGTTATTCAATTCGCTGTAAAAAAAAACAATTCAATGTATGAAAACACATACAAATTACATATTTAGAAAGATTATTTTATTTTATTTCTAACCAAATAATTTTTTTAAGACAGTAATAAAATGATTGCGCCAAATAAGATTTCATTTTTCGTTAAAATTTAGTAAGAAAAAAAATCATACTACGAATAGGCTGTCCGGAGCAAAATATATTTTTAACTCGCTGTAAAAAATACTTCAATGGATAAAAACTCATACAAATTACATATTTAGAAAGATGATTTTATTTTCTTTCTAACCATAGAAATATTTTAAAGATTGGACCATGAATATGCGATAGATTCTGAGCTGAACGGCGTAGACTGCGAAAATTAAACTTCAATGCTGGTAATCGCTGTAGATCGCTGTAACAAAAAGTCCGGCAGGGGACAATATTTTATAATCAGCAGGTTCTGGTATACGGACAGTTCCGCAAATTGGGGGATTTTGGCTTAATTAATTAATTATATCCCATAATTAGTAAAAATCAATAACCAAATTTGGCGTGTTTCTTAGTTAGAAGGATATTAATCTATATGCAAGATTTCAAATCTGAGTGGCTTCTTTTTTCTGAGTTATAGGTCGACACGTACATACCAAAATCTTTATTTTATATATATATAGATACAAGCAAAAGTACCCGGTCCATGACCGGACTTAATTTTTTTTAAAGAATACCAGGTAGTTAGTGGGTAAGAGAGAGAATAAGAAGAGAATAATTTATAGAATAAAAAAAATGTAATCCTTTACTTTTCAGTGTTTTGAAACATAATTCTGTTTTTCTAAAATCTGTTTTGTACATATGACAAAAACTTAAATTCAGTTCTTAATTGCTTGTAGCATTAAAGTAATAAATGTTAATTTAATTTATTTCATTTTTTACCCCTAAAAAGTAGCAATTAAAAAGAGCTAAGTATTAAACATGTTTCCTTATTTATTTTGCTCTAACAGCTGAGGATGTAGAATACGCCAACAGCATCTCTGCTGAGTAAAACCTTCTTTCAATTGGTCCACCTTTTTGTACGTAGGTGTTGACCTGTGATGTTTTTTGCCGGAATCCTAGTGGCGGAGCAGTCCATGGCATGCAACACTCCACTTTGACCGTTACTTGAGCTAGACGGGCAGTCAGAGAGGGCCCTCCAGTAAATTGGCTGGTCATGTCAAGCCCTAGCACTTTTATGATTGTCCCTACAGTATTACTCTTATGGTAAAACCACCATCCCCTTTTTATCATAGATGTGCTAAAAGGCCGTGGTTGCGAGTCCTAGTGTCATGGTTATGACGTTAAACTGCATATATTGGTGAGGTTCCAATTTTGGAGCTCTGTGAAGTGGGGAGTACCCCTTCATTGCCATTACTCACGGGTCCACTTTGACCCGGAGTGGTAGTACTTGGTAGGCATATATATGGGTTAAATAGATTTTTTTAAAAAAAAGGAGCTTTAAAATGATTAAAAAGTGAATTAGAAATAATTTGAATACCCAGTAATAATGAATAAAACCAACATAACTTAGGCATAAATTAACCCAAGGGTTGACATACTGTAAAATCCAACCAACCAACGAACATATTTGAAGGAGGAAAATTGAATATTTATTCAAATGAAAATTATTCGTTCATTAAATATTTAACGATAAGTAAAGTTAGGAATTCGGGTATTATGATATTCCTTAATTTCAGGATTAGTTTATTTTACGTAAAATGTTCGAAAGGACATTTAATTACAAAATAAGGGAATTATCTGATTTTAATGAAATGTTCAGTGTTGAATTGTCATTGAATGAATTTTATAACTATCTTTCTATTTCGGCAAAATGTAATAATTAAAATCAAGACTTCTCAATTATAATTATTTATATCCTTTCTAGATATGTGAATTGTGAATTGTTCTACTGGCTTTAGAGTCATACCATTGAGTGTGGAGATATCTCCTTTCTTTTTGAAACACATACCTAGGTAGTGATATCTCATCCACAGAAAATGATGTTGATACACGACTAGAAAAGGCATGGTCGGCTATAAACAGATCATCAGACTTATGGAAAGGACCTACATTGACCAACTCTGCGAGGATACTGGATGTTGTGCAGAGGACCTCCCTGGGACAATGAATGATAGAGAAGGTTGGCGAGAGATTGTCATGGATATCCGTGCTAATTGCGCGATATGATGATGATATCCTTTCACTCTCACATATTCATGCATTGTTTTATTTTTTTTTCTCCATTAAATCTTACCCTAAGAGTATTGAGATTACCGTTTAATTTTTCTTTTAAATATTGAACAATATATTTAAGCCGGACACATATGCATAGATCTGTAGATAAATTAACTATTTATTTTTAGTCGGTGTAATTATAAAAATACTTTTTATAGTAATATTTTCCCCTTTTATAATTGGACTGTATCTCTTAATCTGTGTGTGCTTAGATAATAACGTATTTTTAATCAGTGTTTTTTGTTTTGTTTTTTTTTTGTTTTTTTTTTTGTGCCTCAGAAGCCGAGATCTGCGTTGGCAAAACTCTATGTAAAGCCAGTTGTTCTGCTAGCGTTGGAAAAGACGGGTGGCGCACTAGAGTTTGATCGTATCTAATGGGGTCTAACTGGCGAGGGGGTATTATGTTGATAGACCCCCCCCCCATATAAACCAGTTAATAATAACATAACTGACGACGCCACCCAGCGTTGTTTAGTAGCACAGACGTATCTTAAATAGACATTCAATTATCCAAGTTTGCGCAACCATATCATAGAGTTTTCTATAGTTTATCTATGCAATGGTTATCTTTTTGTCTTGTTTTAACCTCCCTGAGAATATACTGATCTCTTGTTCCCTTGTGACATCCTTTCTGTTCTTCGGGAAATAGTCCCCGACATTCAAGCGAGTATTTCTTCCTTTATCTGTGCGGATAGAATTGTCCAGATTGTAAGTAGACATGTTATCAGCCTATAGTTGCAGGGGATAGTTCCTTTTTTATGTACTTTCTGGATCAGAGTAAGTAAAGTAAAGTCGTTGGGGTGGCCTAAAGTCGGTATCAGCCAATCAGCGAGGCAGTCTATCCCCTTTTCACTAGCGCTAGACCAAAAAGATTATTTTTACGTCTGAGGTGGAGCGCCACACCGACCATCAGCTCCTTACTCTACCACACAGATCGCTGTGTTACTCATAAGCTGTGTTGGCGAGGGCTGGTATTGAACTAGGAACCTTGTGGTTTCTAGCCGAACGCTCTACCGACTGAGCTAACCCGGCCCTAGTTTTCCCTTTTCATTATCCATTCAGATATGTTTGTTTCTTGTACGTATTTATTCAATTGCCGAGCCAATATGTCGTGAATGAATGGGAATTTTGCAGATAAATTTTTTTTAATGTTCAATTAGCAATTCTTATTCGATCAAAATAAAAATTCACCTGAATATTTGACTAGAATTTTTTTTTTTTTAAATTAGTATGATAAATAGTATAATCATTTTTTTTAATAAAGATATAATTATTTTCTATTTTTGTTGTGTTACTGTAACTTTTTTCCAAAACCCAGATCATCATATTAAAGATTATTTACCCCACTGAAATATATTCGTTGTATTTTTCATCAATTAAAACTAGAATAATAATTACGTATAATATAGAATATTC
This sequence comes from Doryteuthis pealeii, assembly GCA_023376005.1. Classification (NCBI taxonomy): domain Eukaryota; kingdom Metazoa; phylum Mollusca; class Cephalopoda; order Myopsida; family Loliginidae; genus Doryteuthis; species Doryteuthis pealeii. Next base: position 23,175,706 of record CM042160.1, on the reverse strand, counting down.
TTACAAGTTATATTCATTATTTTCTCCAATAATCTAGTAATTCTAACCTATTGTATTGCATATTAACTTTTTCCTCCACCTTAATTTAATCAATTACCGTTCATTTTCGTATATGCTACGCTTCGTTGGGACACTAGCAAAAACATTTTAGTTAATAAACGTCGTATGTTTTGGAAAATGTAAAGTTGATGTTCCCAGAGGGCTTACAATAATCTTTTTAAGATGGAAAATGTATGCAAAACTTCTTATCATAGACATCCCCTGGTCACCTCTTTGAACAATTGAACATTTACTCTGAACTGAGAGTCTTCTTATCGGGATTACTCACTGGGTCATTTATACTACAAATGGCAGTCACTAAAGTATATTCTCCACAAGTGAAACAGGGTGGTCAGTAAGATATATTTCGAATATATTCTCTTGCCAACCCTTCCAAGGGAAAGGTGACAGTGGACGCACACATTTTGTTTTTTTATTGTAAATAACGCTTTTAATAACGTCTTTAAATATCCATCAAAATGTTTAAGGGGTGTAATAATTATAGGCTAAAAAAAGGGGAAAATCCTTTCGATCGCCCACGTTGACATGAAAAAGATCCAGAGTCTATTTACTTTGTTTAATTTTGATATTCAATCAGGTTGGACCCCTATAGTATATTTGGCAAAATTTCACCCTCTCTCTCTCTCTCTGTATATATATATATATATATATATATATATATATATATATATATATATATATATAGGTCTGTTCACATCTATTATATCCCTGAAAATGTTAGTCTGTTGACACACACACACATACATACACACACACACACACACACACATATATATATATATATATATATATTGCTTTCTCACTTGTGTGAAGGGCTCGTCCAGCAGTTAACCGAGTGGTAGCGAATGAACATAAAACAATGTTAGAAATCAGCGATTCCAAGTATGAATCAGAGCTCATAATCTTGGTTTGACTAAGGTGGTGATAGGGAGAGAACAAATGGTTTTTGGAAGAGTTTTATGTATGTAGGTAGTAACTCTGACCTAGTTCATGATTCAGTTACTATTAGAAAATATGTTAGTGTGCAGAAAGAGTTGCCTTTGATGAAGGCAGAACATATATATATATATATATATATATATATATATATATATATTGTAATACAGGTACAAGTGATAACCTACTCGAGTGTCACCATAGGGATCTTCAGGGTTAAATCTACTGGATTAATCAAGATATTTGATTAATTGCAGTCGATTACACGTGTGTGTCTTTCGCGATAAACGGTTCGTTACGAGGTAGTATTCGACGAACGCTCGTCGAATACTACCGCGTCGGATACTACCTCGTAACGAACCGTTTATCGCGAAAGACACACACGTGTAATCGACTGCAATTAATCAATATCTTGATTAATCCAGTGGATTTAACCCTGAAGATCCCTATGGTGACACTCGTGTAGGTTATCAATGTACCTGTATTACAATAAATTTGCTCTACTAACGTATTGAGCACTTTTATTTGTTATATCGCTGTCTTACCTTTCTGAATTTTGCATCAACTAACCATTGTGACCATATTCACCGGCAAGTCACCTTTTCCATGATACATACATACATACACACACACACACAAACATATATATATGTATATATATATATATATATGTGTGTGTGTGTGTGTGTGTGTGTGTGTGTGCCATTAAAAAACAGACTTTATCACTTAAAAATGAATTAAAATTGATTCAATCGCTTATTTAAAGTTGAATTTTAGTTTTAGTCAAAATATTGAGCATGAGTTTAAAAAAAAGCAAAATAATATTACATATGTAATTCATTTTAATACATTTAAAACATTAAATTATCCCCAAAATGTAAGAAATACCCTGTTAATTCCCGTAACTTTATATTTTAAAATAATCTTAAAAGTTTCTTCTTAGAAATGAATAACAAAAAACATTACACATTCTGTACAAAGAATTCCTCAAACGTTCGAAACGTTTTAGTCAAGTAATATCCAGTTTTTCATTGAAAACACTAAGAAATAACGTTTCGACGGACAAATATTTATATAAATGATTACAGACTATGTTTTCCACCAAATATTTGGTATATATGGATTTGTCAAAGCACAATAATTGGTTTTCACTTAATTCATTTCTACTGTTTGGATTTTTTTTAAAGATTATTAGGGAAATAATTCTGTACTGATATCTATTCTGTTTTTAAATTACTTTTGATTAATTTAATCTAATTCAGTTTATTAACTGATTAAAATATTGAAAATCTAAAACAATAAAAAACTTAATCTAAAATATAATGCGCATAATTTTAAGTCTTAAATTTCATATTTTTAGATTCTAAAAAAACAAATATTATTTAATAACAAGCTTACTTTAGTAGAATGATGTAATAATTAATGGAAAAATCTCAATTTAAAGGTTAGGCCCCCATCCTTTTAAACATAACAAATATTGATGCATAATGTTTTCAACGATAATCTAAAAGAAAAATTATATTTCATAAACAATAGAGGAAAAAATCTCAAAAAAAATTTTTTGTTTTTTTTTTTTACATTGGATTTTAAGATTTTTGCGAAAGATGATGGCGTAGTGCCCAAAGATTTTTTTTAAATACGTAGCCTCGGCGGGTTGATATGGAAGATGTGCTGTTGCCTAAGCAGCAGAGCCCCCTCTTCACACTGCCGTTGTGGTCCAAAGAAAAGATAAGAAACCAATGCAGTTTGGCAACATCAGTGTCACAGGAGTTGCTGTGTAGTACTGAAATCCAGCGTTACTCCACCTTAAGGACTCCGGCGTATGACATCACAGTCAAAATGATGATATTGAAGTAATTGAAGAGTCATATCCATCTTTGCCTTGAGCACATCTTTTATCCTGATAAATGCCTTACGCCCTTATTCGCCTCAACATATCTGCATTCATATTTCAGTACATATTTACCATCCGTGCTAAGTAGATTTATTCTTTTACTGCCTCAATTTCACCACTTCCCGCCACTATATGGTCCTGTGATACATCTTTGGGTTTTAGTTTTCATGCGGTTTATCATAAAGCCGATAAACGAAGTTTGATTGATCAACTCAGTCAGCATCACCTGTAAATGATCAGTGATATAAGCGATGAGGATGATACCATCTTCGAATTGGAGTTAATAGATTGCTGTTGATATTGACGCTACACTGTTAGTCAAAGTCCCAGATGACTATTACGAGACATGTGGTGAAGACTTCGGGAAGTTTGCGACATCTAATTGATGCCCTTCCCAACTAGAATTGTTATGGTTGGTTACAACAAAATTATATAAGTGGTACAATTTGAGTAGTTCGATGTACTGTGCCTCAATTCCTTGCATTTCTAGAGAGGTTAACTCTGGATTCATCTCTACACTCTCGAAGTCTTTCTGATCATCAATGAAACCAACAAGTAGGCAGCTTGTATCCTGTCGTTTGCTCCATCAATTGTGTTAGAGCGAATAAGTGGTCCATTGTGCGGAAATGCTTGCTCCCTTGGTTATTGGTCTTCTAGATGTTCTGTCAGTCTGGTAACTATGATTTTGGTGAACAGTGAGACACGAGGCAAATGATAAGATAGTTGATTTTTGATCTTTATCTTTATTCTTTGTGTGAAGCAAAATGGTATTCGACTCATTTCACAATGAGATTTTATGATAGCGTCTGAAGATTGGTGCGATGGCTTTCATGGTTGCTCCCATTCATCTCTCTCTCTCTCTCTCTCTCTCTCTCTCTCTCTCTCTCTCTCTCTCTCTCTCTCTCTCTCTCTCTCTCTCTCTCTCTCAGATTGCATAAAAGTTGGACCTTTCAACGTGATTTTTTAGTGCAATTGGTTTATATTTTATAATGGAACAAATGAATTTGGAAAAATGATAAGGATCATCAATATGTCACAAAAGTTATGTCAATGAGAAATCGCCACGAAGCATATCAAAATCTTCCAGAAGTCGTCGGGAAGCTTCCCAATTGGGGAAAGAGGAATCAACCTTTAAAATGAAAAAAAACGGATTAAAAGGAATTTAGTTTGATTATCAATATCTAACACAAATTTAACTTCTCGTCAAATAATGAATAAATGTAACATTAGTAAAGTAGATACAATAGAAATGTTAGGATACCATATCGATAGATAATATAAGGGAATGATATTAATTGAACAAGTAGAAGAAAAATCAATCTCCGTAAATGCCACGAAGAGGAAATGAGGTTTGTTGAAAAGCCAAAAAATATTAACATCTTTCTTAAAATCTATGAAAGGACCGAAAGTATTGCCCATACCTCAACCAATTCTTTAAGCAAAAAGTTAATTTTCTTCTAAACCAAAGATATCAGAGTTTTATTATTTCTTATGGAATACAATCTAAATGGATATTATTAGTACTGTGGTCCTATCCGAGTCACAGTACTTTATAGATCGCTTAGTTCCGTGGCTACCACATGTGTCTGCGGCTAGTTGCTTTGTCGATGCCTTCTGCGCCGACATCGTGTTTTATTTAATTCACAGAACTGGGATCAATGCAACTTGTTCAGAGCGTCTTTCTGACGGGTTGAGAGCTTATAGGAAATGAGCTGCTGTGGCTGCTGGCAACTTTAAGAATGAGACAACACGTCGTTAACAATAACAACGGTTTTATTATCATACTAGAAATGACGTGACCCGTTGGGTCACCCATTGAGCTCCAGTTATTTTGTTAAAAAATAATGTAATTTATTTTTAATACATTTTAAACTATTTTTCGGTCAATTTTGCGCAAATTTATCGTAAACCTGACCATCAATGCTGTCTAAGATGACGTAAAATCTGTATTTTACAAAATAAATTTCTCCTCCCCCCCCCCCCCCCACCGATTGAAAAAAATTACCAAAAAATCAGGGAAATTTCCAATTTTAATAACATTTTCACTGTTGATTTATCAATAAATGAATTTTATAATACATCAGTTATTTTATTTCAAAACTTTCTGACTTAATTAGGTATTTCTGGTAGAGTAAATTAATATTTACAATTCATTTATAATATGAAACGTCTAATTCTAAAACAAATATCAATTTAATAACTATGTTAATAACATAAAGATGTTAAAGTAAAATGAAAATACCAAAGAATTTTTTTTTAGCAGATTGAAGACGTTTTTATCGACAAATCACTTTTTTCGTGGTTGAAGGCGTTAAAAATAAGCCCTATTTTTATCGACAAGTAAAGGTAAATATTTACCCCCCCCCTGCTTAAATATTTCAAAGAAGGGGGGGGTAGAATATTTACATTTATATGTCGTTAAAAAACTGGAATGTGTAAGGGAGGAGGTAAAATATCACTTTTCGGGAAAAACGCCTTTAGCGAAGATTGTTTTTTCAGCAGGGACTTTTTTTGAGTGAACACCGCATTTCTCCGAAAGCCCATCAATTTTATTTATTTATCTTTTAAACCAAGTCACATTACGAATCTTAACATTATTTTTTAGAAATTAAACAATTTTAAGTAGATTTTTGAGTTAAATTGAAAGTTTATTAAAAAAAAATTGAGTTAAATTGAAAGTTTATTAAAAAAAAACTTTTTTTTTTAAGGAGAAAAGACGAAATTCTTCAAAACTTGAACAAATTGATAGTTTGCAAAGCGAATAAATAAAATAAAATTATACAACCAGATCAGAGAGAGAGAGAAAAAGAGAGCCAGTCACTTTCTGTTTATTTAAGTGTTAAGAAGGGAACACTCTTTCTTTCTCAACCATGCTGATAGATACATAGATTGCATTACCAAGCAAGCAGCAGGCATTAACCACTCCCTGTAATCAAATGTTAGAAAGAAAACTGTGTTCTTTCTTTTCTTTTCTTTTCTTTGTCCCGCTTACGAGAGTAGATACAGTAAATAATATTGAGAGAGTGTATAGAAAAATAAACAGGCAGATAGTAAAGACAGAGATGGGTTAAATTTTTACTTAATTGCAAATTACGACTAATTAGAATCAAATTAGATGGAATTTTTTTCAAACAATGATTAGATTAAATACTGAATTATACTCCGGGATAAGGTTTGTATCATTAGAATATTTAGGAAAAATTCCTTTAGGAAAGGAAAGTTGATAATCTCAGCTTTAGTATAATAATAGAAGATATAATGGAGATGAATATGTTTTGCATACAATGTCGGCGAGAAAAGACACGGTGAGAAGCTTTGTCTGGTATTTTGTTCTATGCTAATTAGCATTGAGAGATTCAGTAAATGTAGACTGAGTTTTTTCTTAGCGGCAAGGTCTATTTCTTCAAGTGGAAATTTTCTTATTTCAGCAATTCTGAAGAAGTCTCGTGACCCTGTGATAAGCTTTATTCTGGCGATCCGGTCTGACTGAATTTTTAACTATTCAGTATCTTTTATATAGAAGAAATTGTATCTATTCTGCCATCGTGACAAGGTCAACGAGTGCTAACCACAAGCTCCCAAAGCAAGCCTACCCCATTGATTTCTGACAGCCCAGACAAACATATCATCTACAGGCCACACGGTGACCTTTGCATGTATCTGTAAACACAATAAATTAAATAAAAATTCATACAATATTTTGATTTTCCCATTTTAACAAAACCATTTCCTTTTACTAACAAAAATAACTTTTACACTTTCCTCTTTCGTTAAAAATTAGTTGACGCAAATAAAATGAACTCGTCGTATTATAGTACTATTTACTGGTCCCCACTAACTCAGCGTCTGAGTAGCACAGCTTGGTTACTCTGATCTGTGCGGTAAAGTGTGGAGCTGATGGTAGGTGTGGTGCTCCACCCCAGCAAAACAGTTTCCCTAATCTAGAGCTAGCGAAAAGGGGGTAGACTCCCTTGTTGTCCAGCTAATACCGACAATAGGCCACTCCGCGTCGACTTTTATTTATTACCAAATTATACAACATTAAAACTGTAGCTGAAAATAGTAATACGTAACAATCCAAACATAAGTGCACTCATTATATTTTTGCTTACAAAGTTGTTGCAATTTTATTTTTAGTTACTGTGACAATGCTGTAGAGGTTTGTAAAATATAATACCCGTTTCGATTGTACAACTTTCTATTAAAAATAATACAATTCTGGCATGTCAGGTTTCGAAGAAAATTATTTTTTTAACCTTTTATAAAATATATTATATTATTAGGTGTATACATACTTATGGACAATACTGTAGGTTCCTTTGCTAATCACTACTGTAATCATGACCTTAAAATGTATACGTTTCTCACATCAATTTTCATTGGGAATTTTATATACTAGTATTATCTGGTGATAAGATTATTCTAAAAACTAATCTCACATCTTTTTCTTCTTTTTTTTCACTGTTGTTACTGCTTCTTCCTATGTGGACTTCTGGTGGGTCAGGTTTTTATTGATTCTTTTTATTTTACTGATGGTTTTTGTGTAAAATATTTCAAGCGACTGTCTACTTTTGTTTGAAACCCAACCGCCAGGTCTGTCTTCGGTTATTTGACCTATTAAACCTATTCCGCTTTTCCCACGTCAACAGAAATTAATGACAAATAGATGGGTGGAATGAATTAAAGCTTACCAGCAGAGAGGAGGAAAGGAGAAAAATGGGGAGGAGTTAGTAAGTAGATATTTTGTGTGGAAAATGACCCATGGTCAAATTTGGATAGCCCGAAAACATACGAAAGAGAAAGAGGGCATAGATTTTAAAGGTCGAATTGGGTGGGAAGACGTACCAAGGGGATGTTTATTGGGTGAGGTAAAGAGTGCAGAATCAGGGGCTATCATCTGACCTGAAAAGCAAGAGAGACATAAGGGGGTGGAGGATTTTAAATATCCCAATAGAAAATAAGTATTTGGAATTCCACTATATTTTAAATGTAGAGAAGAGTAGTTTATAGAAAATATAAGAAGAAATTTTAAAATTCCATAAATGCAAAAAGAAAAGGCACATGAATCTGTTTCACTTCTCGCAAATGCCTTGGAAAGGCATGAATTCATCTGTCTATCCCCAGCTATGAGTAAATAGTAGGGCAAACTCGGTTCTTTTGCCTAGGTAAGGCAACCAATCTAGGAGAAAATCCTCTGAATTCAAACCAGTTGTTTGACCTTGTATCACATCCTTCCTGTAGTAGGATAGTTGGTAAATGCAAACATATACACAGACACAAAAACCATGGGTACACACAGCTACATAATATGCAGGGGAGGGGTTTTTTCACCATATTTATCATAACACAAGGTCGGTGTGACTGATTTTCTACAAGGAATCAACTTAATTACAAATCAACTTTATCTCCTTCAAAGTAGTTTAATAGGGAAGCTAAATACCAATGAAAACATTGTTTTCACTTCTGGAAACAGTTCTGGAAGTCTCTCCACTTCTGGAAACAGTTCTGGAAGTCTCTCCACTTCTGGAAATAGTTCTAAATGTTTTCAACTAGCAATGCTATCTGTTAGTTGTATGTTCTCAACAATTCCCAAATGACAGTTATGGAATTGGATTTTGATTTTTGGAATCAGGAAATGGTCACAAAGACTCGGATTAGGGATGCAAGGAGGTCATGACACCAAATAATTATTTATTCAACTAAGAAATTGTCCACAGAGTTTGACACAGAATTTGATCCTGCCAGTCCGTTCTTGGCATACTCAACCAAACATTTAATAATCCAATATTGATAGTGAATGTGTCTTATGAGAAGCAACTATGAAAGTAATTTTTCCCATATGTTCAAGATCAGTTGATTGTCAATCAGTGTTGCCAACCAGAAAAATAAAAACAAATCAGTCTCAATATTGTCTACACCGATTTTGTTTTTTTTTTTTTGTTTTTTTTTCAATTTTCTAATTTTCGTTCTGTTTTTATATCTCATGATCGTCTTTTATATTCTAAGCAAAAAATTATGCTTATGTTTCCAATTCTGAAGGAAGATATTGAATTATTTATTCAGAACTTTTGAAAAATTTATAAGAAACGTAGAAAATTGAAAAATAAAAAAACGGTACAAGACATGTAAATTGAAAACTAATTTTGTTAACAAAAAGTTGGTTTTTACACAATTTTCTAATTATTAGTATATGTCTATCTTTGTTTATTGTTGTACAGATTAAGAAGCAGCACGCACACACACACACACACACACACACACACACACGCGCGCGCGCGCGCGTGCGTGCGTGCGCGCGTATAAACACACATAGTCACACGTACATACACGTACACACATAAACAGACAGATTTTAGCTTTTGCCTTCATCCATGTTTTAATGATTAAAGATAAATTTACATTTGATAAAAGTGAAAACTAATTTCAGGCTCGTCTCTTTGTCTCAATCTTATTTACTGTATTACATAATTTTAAATGTATTTCATCATCAAGTGGGCGTATATTTTGCATAAATATTTTTGCTCAAATCCTGAATCAACAGATTATTTGCACCTATCGGGTTTTCTATGTACAGTGAGGCACGTTCACGGGTGAAAAGGCCTGTAGTGTAACAGGGTTGTCAGAAAGATTTTCTCTTCCATCTCATCGATAAGTGGCAGTGAACGCTTATGAATTAATCTTAATTTAATGTGTCGATGGTTTTTCTGCCATTGACTGTCTTTTTCCACAATGCAATATGATGAGAGACAGAGAGATGGTTTTAATGTATTTCTCAGTTTCAGTGTGTTATATTTAACGCCATTGGTTGAAGTAGAAATATGTATATGCATATACAAAATGTGAATTAAAAAATAAAAGTAAAAGTAAAAATAGGTGTTTCTGTAATAAGAAAGAACAAGGAGGAGAGAGAAAATGATAGAAAGACAGAAAGTGGGCGCGTCAGAGGTAGATTAACATTAGGGGTTAAAAAAACAATCTTTTGAATTAGATATTGAACAAGCTCACTTCTTTTCTCGAAGAGGCTCTTTTTAGACGAGATACGAGGGAGAAACAAGAAGGAAACAATGTAAAAACAGATATTAAATGAGGAGTCGAGTAAAACACAAAGAGAATAAAATGTGTAGAAACAAATAAAGAAACGAAATGAGAAGTGAATACAAAGGAAAAAGGAAAAAAGATACAAAAGAAGTAAAGAAAGAAAGAATAAATGAATGAAAGAAATGATACAAAAAATAAATAATAATATATGATAAATAAATGAAAGAAGGAATTTAAAAAAGAAAGAAAAATGGATGCATTTAGGATGTTGTCGTCCTGGCCTCCTGTCCCAAATTTTTATCAACAAGTAATTGTAAATATTTTAACCACCTCTCTTTAAAAAAAAAGTATATTTTTTAGAAATTAAAAATTATTTAAAAATTTTGATTTTAAAAATATCAAATTTTAGATGTAAACAAATTTATTTTACACACACGTCAAACACGGATATTGCCTGATATTAAAAACTGTTGGAGGACCCTGGAATTTGTCACGTTAATCGAATGTTTCAGCCTCTACCATTGAGGCTTTCACTCAATGAAGACCTTCGCTACTACTCAAGGTCGCAGAGGTTAACTTCTCCCAGAAAAGGTGAAAATCGTCTGACAAAGGCGAAGAAACTTCTGTGCAAAGTGAAATATTCTGCTGAACCACAAACAATATAGTTCTTTTATGATGAGAAAAACTTTTGCCAAAATCAAAAGCACAACACGCAGAATAACAGATGGCTTGCATACAGACCAAAAAAACACTCCTCGTGTCATGCAGACGAAATTTCCCCTAACAGGGATGTTTTTCGGATGTGTGTCCTCTGAGGGTGATGTGATGTCTCCGTATTTTTTCAGAGAGGGTATCAGGTTGAATTCAGATGCCTACGTGGAGTTGCTAAACACTGTAGTCAAGCTCTGAATAACAAGGGTAGCCAATGATAGGCCATATGTATGGCAGCAGGATTCGGCCTCCTGTCACACCTCTGGGAAAAGTCAAAAATGGATGTCGGCGAATTTTTTACGATTACACAGTCCCAATGTTTAGCCTCCGAACCCAAGATCTTAACCTCATGGATTATTATGTATGGAACGCTGTTGAGAAAAACACCAATCGCCGTGCCAGTACTACAAAAGCCCAGTTAATCGACAGAATTATGGTAGTTTTTGAGGCCCTTCCAGGGAAACTGTAACATCAGATTGCTCCAGGTTCCAGAGCAGGATTGAGGCTGTGATCGACGCTACTGGCGGTTATTTTGAGTAAAACTTGTTGTCAGTAGTCTAATTACCGTGCCTGTGGGATTTCTTTACAATCCATTAAATTTTGTATTTACCAAGCACTTTTTCTTTTACCTTATAAAACTGGCAAATTTATCCCGAACACACACACACACACACACACACACACAATATATATATATATATATATATATATATATATTGTGTGTGGTGTGTGTGTGTGTGTGTGTGTGTGTGTGTGTGTGTGTGTGATATGACAACGTAGATAACGAAAAGATATAATAGGTTTTCTATCTACCTGTAAACATTTTATGGTATCGCAAATGTATAACGTAAATTTAGGTTCTACAAAAATTACTTTTAAATTTACATTGTAAAATTTGTATTTCTTTAATGTATTGATTGAAACTCGGTTGTATTTATTTAAGTGACATTTGTTTTGAATTAAAATAAAAATATCTAAATCTTCTGATTTTTTATTTTGTATTTGTTTAATACATTTTTATTTTCGAAACTCGGTGGTATTTATTTAAAAAGACGTGACAGTTCTTTTAAATTAAAATAAAATAAAAATACCGAAAAAAATTTAAGTGAGGGAGAATATTTACATTTACTTTTACTTGTCGATAAAAACCTGGTGGGCTGTAAAATATCGCTTTCTTATCGCATCAACTTGTTGATTTTAACACCTTCAGACTACTAAAAAATATATTTGTCGATAAAAACGCCTTCAAACCGCAAAAAATATATATTCTAAAAATGGAGGGAGAGGGGGGTAAAATATTTACAATTACTTGTCGATAAAAAAAACTGGGGGTGAGGTAAAATATTGCTTTCATATCGCATTAACTTATCGGTAAAAACGCCTTCAAACCGCTAAGCAGTTCATAACTAGCACGGTTCATATTTTCAGTAGGTGCCGCCTTGCGTTTTTTAGGGCAGGAGGCCAAGACGACAACATCCAAAAGATACCGAAAAATGAGAAAAGAATGTAAGAAAGAGATAAAAGAGTATATAAAAGAAAGAAACAAAACAAAACAAAACAAGACTGTAACTTTAGAAATATGTTCTCTAATGATAATAAAAATAATTTTTTTTTAAATATCCAGGCACAAGAGAATAAACAAAATAGAATTTATTTAATGAGACTATTTTTCTAAAGGATTTCAAATAACAAAAACTACACATTTAGAATCCAGATTAGTTGTATAAGACATTAGTCAAAAGGCAACCCTCAAAACTAATAGGTGTGTGTGTGTGTGTGTGCGTGCGCGCGCGCGTGTGCGTGTGTGTGTGTGTGTGTGCGCGCGATGCTATACAACATGTTTATATATTTTATTCGCCCAATGTTTATTTTTTGTTTTCTTAGAGGAAGCCCATTTTATTGGAGTAAATACATCAAGCCCTTGATAACTTGAGGAGAAGGACGAGCGATGGTAGAGAATAAGATAAACATATCCGTTGTGTGAACTTGCAAAATATAGCGGAGGGTCACTGAAAAGGAATCAGCGAACCAAGGTTAAATTCTAATCCGCACTGTTTGCAACCTATTTGACCTGACGACACCATTGAGAAAGGTCAAATCTCTTGGCAATCCGTCTTATCGACAGTCATCTTGATCTTGTTTGTTTTTTGCCACTGACAAGTGATGATAGTACATGGTTAAATCGGAGATTATTCACTGCGTCTGAGCCATATAATCAATTATGCTCTTAATTCTTAGAGAGGAGATGGGCAATGCCAAGTTATTTCCTTGGCCACTTGAAAGGATAGGATTTCAAACTCAGAATATTTTGCTCCCGCCCAAAAGCTGTGGCGCTCACCCTAAACTTTTTCCTCTTTTTCAATTTCAATGATGACATGTCTTCATCTCTCACCTCTCTATTCTGTTTAATCCTCTTTCCTTTTCTAATTTCATGTTTCCTTCTTTTTTCAACATTTCTTTTTCCTACTAATCACCTCATCGGACTCCTCTAGAAACTAACCCTCTCTGTCTGTCTGTCTGTCTGTCTCGTGAACCTTGACCCCTTATCAAAAGGTCAATAGGTGATCTTAATCGTCGAAATCCTTGTGGGTCATTTACCCTACTCCCCGCACTCGTTTTCTCTTTCTCGTTCTTTCTTTTTTTTTTTTTTCTTATGGTTTTTATTCCATTACTTTTCTTTCTGTTTTTATAAATTTTTCTTTCTGTTTTTATAATACTTGATTTTCTCTTAAATTCTGAGCAAAAAATTATGTCTATCGTTTCCAATTTGAATATTTTGAAGAAAGATCATTAGATTATTTATTAACCCTGTCTCGGTTTAAAATATGCTGACTGTAATCCCCCTGCAGAGAGGTAAGACCATCACTATAAAAGTGGCGTCCTACATTTAACACTAAATTGCATCTGATGGTCACGTTCCAGTTATAGAGATATGGGGAGTGTGCCCCTTCATTGCAATTACTACCAGTTCCACTCTCACTCGGAGTGGCAGTACCTGTTAAGATCTCATCTATGGGTCGAATAGATCTGTTTAAAAGGTATTCGTATTCGGTATGACCGTGTGCAAAATAATCTTTAAGAAACTACATGAAAATGTAAATATGAACGCAATTCCCTAACTTCCAATCATAAATACCCTAGGTGGGTTGACGGGTTAAAATCAATCAATCAGTCATAATCAAATTATTCATTCAGAACTTTTGAAAATGTTCTACTAGAAAACCCAAGAAGTGTTAAAAGACACAAAAACAAATTTTGTTGACCAAAAATAGACTAAGCCTTTTCTGTACACCATCATCTAATCTATTTACATATCGCTATATTTGTGTATTCTTGTATATATTAAAAATCTAGTACGTTCACACACAAAATAGCCATACGCTTTTTTTTATATTTTTATCTATCCATGAAATGCGTAAATATTTTTATGGGTAGTATGCTAGTTTATATATAAAGCACAATGTGACTATATAAATATGCACATGTGTGTGCGCGCGAGTCTCTGCGTGCGGTGTTACGCAACCTGGTTTCATTCCAGACTAATGAGAAATTCAATTTTTATGGCAATGCCAAGTATTTGTTAGCCGTTTAGATATTATTTTTCGAAACACGCACGCATGCATTAGGTATTGCCAAAGATGACGTCAAATCCGTATTTTACAAAATAAATGTAACCCTCCCGATTGAAAAAGATTTACCAAAAATCAGGGTAGTATACGATTTTAATAAGATTTTCTGTGTTAATTAATCACTGAAGGAATTTTATAATGCATCAGTTATTTTATTTCAAAACGTTGTGATATTTTTCAGGTCATTTAACTTTGGCCCCCTTTACTTTTCGGTCGCAAAAAATCGTTGGGGTTTATATACTTTTTAAACTAAGTACAATATAAATAAAAAGACAAAAGATAAAAGGTGTGAATAGAAGAAGAAAAAAAAATTGAGAGAGCGATTCTGGTAGAAAATAAATACCGAAGATCGGAAAATTAAACGTAAAAAAAAAAAAATGATAATTTTTGCGAGATTTGTTTTTACTCCGTTATTTTTGTATATAATTAGCTTTTAAAATATCAGTGAAGACATTATACTTCAATATTTGTTCTTGTGGGGGCCTAACTTTTCATATGGGTTTTCTCCAAAGATTATTAGATAACAATACTAAAGTAGACCTTTTATTAAATAAAGATTTGTTTTTACAATCTGAAAATATGAAATTTGAAACTTAAGATTAAACGATTCATATTTTAAATTATCTGTTAGTTAGGTATATAAATTGTTTGTGCTATGATAAGCAGAAATGGTAATATTCATTTTAAAGAATTTCGATTCATTTTCATTGAATCAGTTTGTTTGAAACGATTCAGTTATTTAAAAAAAAGAGAATTCATTGATTAATAAGTCAACACAGAAAATGTTATCAAAATCAGATAATTCCCTGATTTTTGATAATTCTTTTTCATCTACAACGACGTCCCATACAAGGAGAGGACACGTGACATGTTCTCTTGGTCATTTTTTTAACAAATTCACAATAATTTTTTAGAGCGTCTTTTTTTCTGCGTGTTTAGACCAAAAAGAAAAAGATATTTCATTTAAATTTACTAATTCTTCTGTAATGAGTGTATTTATTGTTTTTTGTTATTGATTTCTAAAAACAAACTGTTATAAGCCTTAAAATCCTAAATAATATGTTTTTTTAGTCCGTAAATCATAAAAGAGCGGCCATGTCTGCAAAATATTTGAGCAAAATTGACCGAAAATAATAGTTTAAGATGTATTAAAAATAAATTACATGTGTAATATTATTTTGCTTTTTTACTGATGCTTTTTTACTCATGCTACTTTTCGACTTGAACAAAAATTTGATCTTAAATAATTGATTTAATTAATTTTATTCGTTTTTAAAATGAAAATGAGACAGCATTTTGGTAGTCCCTAGCATACATATACACACACACACACTTAGGTGTAACTGAGGAAATTTAAGAGGGTGGGGTGTTTCGGAAGGAATTTGCCCAGAAGATTTTCTAAGTTGCCCAAGATCTTAATTTTCGGAGGTGGGGTTCGAAAATTAAGAGTAGTTACTTAACAATGACTCTCCCCAATAAAAAGAGTTACATGTATTTAAAGTGTAAAGAATTTTAAAATAAATGATCTTAACTCCACATACGATCTATAATTACATATTTTAATAGAAGCAATGTATTTTTAGGAATATCGGTATAAATATTGAATAGTAGCCAAGTTTGGGGTTATCTGTGACGCGTTTAAAGAAAATAGAAATTAACGATAACAAAATTTGAATTCAAACGGGATGAGGTAATTAAAGCAATGAAACAAACCACTAGAATTTAACAAATTCTACATTTGAGAATGTTTAATCTTTCTAAATTTTTACTTTTTTAAATTTTGATTTGGTGCCCATGATTTTTAGTTAACATTAAATTTTGGGAGGGGGCTCCTACAAAGTTGTTTAAACATAATTTGATTTCAGGAATAACTTCCGAAAATGTTATTAAAATATGTGATAATTATCTGATTTTAAAGGTTTTAAAAATCCAAGTATTTTTGCCGCAATATTTTCTATATCCTACTCGAGCCATTTTCCGGTTTATCATAAAACGTAACTCCTTTTCAGCAAGGCATATTAAGGTGGAAATATCTAATAACCTTTGGTTGATTTGGGGATAAATCTATTCTACCAAAGAAATTCTCAATTTCTCATAAGGATTCATCACCAAGATGTTTACAGTGTAGTATATGGTGTCTATAGGGTCACTCTATTCATTTATGCGTACGAAGCGTGTCTTTTTATCATTATTACATGCATGCACACACACGATATTAACAACCTGGTCTCACTGCTGACAAATGATAAAACTTGTTATGTTAACATGTTTTTGGGTTTTTCTTTAATTATTTATCTGTTGTTTAAATTTTATCAATTTGTAGTTGTATAAGTATTTTGAAAGTATATCAAATAACATTACTTTTCTTATTTCTAAAGTTTTTTTCTTTTTTACATTTGTTTTACTTATATAATTTAAATTTTTTTAAATATTTTATACCTGGCAAAAAAAATGTGATTTTCACGAGTTACAATGTTACATATTGCTTCTCTTTAGAATCACCGGAGAACAATACTTTGATCCAAGAAAGAGCACAGATACAACCCTGTGTTAATAATTACATAATTTTTTTTACTATTTTCACATGAGGAACATTTTTATGCTCAATCTTCCTCTGACTCCAATAAGTATGCATTCGAGAATTGATAGATCCCTATTAAATCGTTTTGTCACCTATAGACGGCAGACAAACTCTTCCCAATTATTAATATCGATTAACAAAAACTCGTCATAAAACCGGTTTCTTATTTATTAATAAAATGTTATTCGGAGTTACTTTAATCTTTAACTGGTAGACACGTACAATTCTCTACAGAGACGAGCACGCATATATGCACGTAAGCAGACTGACGCTCACACATAAACACACGCATACACTAGTTTGTTGAACTGTATTCACAGAGAGTTGACTCTTAAGAGTCAAAGAGTCGAGTGACGGACGGCATCCTCTCCACTTGCATCTTGGCCAAATGTCCGGACTGAATCATGGTGAAAAGCGCAAAACTGTCTCAGATAAGTTGCCGCTTCCTTGTGGTTCCTTGTGTTCATGTGACCACGGTTCTTCTTGTTCGCTTAGCCTGCTTAGAAGATATGAAGAGGTGTCCGTCTGAGATCATGTTGCGCCGTCGCCATGTAAAGAGCTGTTATATGGGCTGGGAGAGGATGGTAGTCGATGGAATGAGACTTCGAAGGTTGGATGCAGATATTTTAAGAGCAGAAGGGAAGATGAATGATGATGAGATTCGTCATCTCACTTATTGTTCACACACACACACACACACACACACACACACACGAACGCACACACACACACAGGGAGAGAGAGAGAAGAGAAGGAGGATGAGAGATAACATATATCTATCTCAGTCTGTCCACGCACATAAACACACACACACACACACACACACACACACACAACACATATATATATATATATATATATATAATATATATATATATATATGAGAAGTAACACAAACGTGTGTTTGATATGGCTTTTTTTAGCCGACAATTTTTGGGAGAATAATATATATATATATATATATATATATATATATATATATATATATATATAGGGAAGTCATGGTCGGCTATAAACAGATTATCAATCATATAAAAATCCGATCACATTGACAAACTAAAACGACAATTCTTCCAAGCTGTGGTCATATCAATGCTGCTGTATGGCTGCACCACTTGGACGCTGACGAGGCGTCTGGAAAATAAGATAGATGAGAGCTGCACAAGAATGCTGCGTGTGGTCTTGAACAAGTCGTGGAAACAACATCCGACAAGGAAGCAGCTGTACGACCGCCTGCCCCCATCTCACAAAGCATCCATGTAAGCCAGACAAGACATGCTGGACACTGCTGGAGAAGCAAGGACGAACTCATAAGCGATGTTCCTCTGTGGAAGCCAACACATGGACATACTAATGTGGGCCGCCCCGCAAGGACCTACATTGACCAGCTTTGCGAGGATACTGGATGCTGCACAGAGGACCTTCCAGGGACAATGAATGATAGAGAAGTTTGGCGAGAGATTGTCATGGATATCTGTGCTAACTACACGACGTGATGATGATGACATAATTGGCAATTTCCGTCTGTTTGTGTATAACTAATTGGCGCCTACACCAGTAATCCGAAGATTTACGCAAATATTCAGAAACAGGACCGCCGAATTGGATTTCCATAAAAATTAATAATGGAACTTTACAAAGGGAGAGGAAAAATAAGACAATTCAGTGAGAGAGGGAGAAGGGGAGAAGGGGAGTAATAGTACGTTGAAATCAAGTCAAAGCGAGAGGATTTTTTTTTTATATTCAAAATAAATCTTTAGCGAAATAACATCACTTTCTTTAATTCCTTGATTAAATTAAGCAGGCAAACTTGATTTTTTTTTATCAATTTGAAACATGTCAGCAATATCTTCTACAAAAATGGCAATTTCTATCTGCCTGCGTATAACCAGTGCCTTAAACGCACCGAGTAAAGATTTCTATTGAAAATCCAGTATGTAATTGCGAATAACCTCACTTTCTGAGTATCACCGGTACTTCAGCTAGTGTATATATATATATATATATATATATATATATATATATATATATATATATATATATATAATTCCCCCATATCTATAGCCATTTGTAATCAATTCAATCTTCCTTCGCACGAAGACATTTTAAAGGTAAAATTCTTTGTCGAGTATAAGTCACTTGTGAGTGCAATGAGGTCTTCACCCAATAATTCCTTGTACTTGGTCCCATCCATCTTTCCCTTGACCCGGTGTAGTCGTCTTGTCCCTTTAGCAGAGAAACAGCCCCAAATCATAATGTTTCCACCACCATGCTTAATGGTTGGATGGTGTTCTGGGATCCAAGTCAACTATTTTTCCTCCAAATTCGAGTTGATCAAAAATCTCTATTTAATCTCATCTAACCACAGCACTTTCTCCCAACCCTCCTCGGAATCCATGCAAACCTCAGACGGGCCTGTTCATGTGCTTTCTTGAATTCTTACGGGCACATGTCCACTACGAAATCGTGTTTGGAGGAAAAAAAAGTTGACTTGGATCCCAAGAACACCATCCCAACCATTAAGCATGGTGGAGGAAGCATAATGATTTGGGGCTTTTTGATTGCTAAGAGGACCGGACGACATCGGGTCGAGGTAAAGATGGATGGGACCAAGTACAGGGAAATCTGAAACCTCATTGCTTCAGCCAAGTCACTGAAGATGGGTTGCGTTTGGGTATCCTAGCATGACAATAACCCAAAGCATACGGTTAAGGCAACAAAGGAGTGACCCAAAAGATTACTCTCTCTCTCTCTCTCTCTCTCTCTCTCTCTCTCTCTCTCTCTCTCTCTCTCACTCTCTCTCTCTCTCTCTCTCTCTCTCTCTCTCTCTCTCTCTCTCTCTTTATTGCTATGTTTTTATTTCATTTATCTTTAGTTTGATTTATTTCTATTGATTTACTCTTTTGTTTTTATTTTAACTTATTCGTTTTTTGTTTTTTTTTTCTCTTTTTAGACTTTTTAATTTTGTGTCGGAGTCGGTTCTTTCTTTCGGTGAAAATTCTTAAGAATCTTAATTCCTGTGATCACATCGTGAAGATTCAATTTTGTGACCTAAGTATGTCGGCGGCACACCTCCCTCCTTAAAGATTCAAGTACACACCCAGCACACACCATACAACAATTTAACATCACTTGACATAATAGAAGATACACAGGTATTGCTGATTATACACGAAAAAACGAAAAGAAGTTTGCTTTATCTTTTTATGAATTGCATTGTCTCATCCCGAAACACTGATAACCTTATTTGGTTGCAGATTAACCGTGTCAGATTTTGAAATAAGATATTTAGAATAAATAAACTAATCGATCTTTTAAATAAATGGATAAAATAATCGATATTGTTCATTGCAGAATAGTGATAAAAAGCTGATAAGTTTCCATGTCTTTTTTTATTGCAACAAGAGAGTATCATTTTATAAGTGTCATGTAATCACTCTATCCTCCGTGACACTACGAGGCCAAATGTGTGAAAGAAAACAAACTCATTCTCTACCAGTTTATTCAATCTCTTGCGAATTTGACTTATACGTGAGAACATAATCGAACTGGACTATATATATATATATATATATATATATATATATATATATATATATATATAAGTTAAAGAAAGGAAATGAATCCGACGGTATGAGTATATATAAAAAGATATGAAAACACCACAAAATGCTGTTAAAGCATTTGATAATTTTGCTGATATATTAACCCCCCTCTTAGGTACAGTTAGAAAATCTCACATAAAAAATTCGAATAGCTTAATTGAAAAAATAAGAAATATAATCATGTACAACAAATGTTCAGCAAGCTTAGATATCAAATCCCTTTATACTAGTATCCCGGTTGACAAATGTATTACTCGTCTAGAAAACCATCTCAATAAAATTAATACCTCTTTTCCATTACCCACTAACAAGATAATCCAAATTTGCAGACTTTGCACTAGGAATTGCTTTTTCCAATACAACGGAACCTTTTACAAACAGAAGTTCGGGTTGCCTATGGGGTCTCCTCTGAGCGGCGTTTTGGCGTGCTTATTCCTTGAATTCCTAGAATCCGGTCCCTTTCAATATATTTTACCCAATAACTCTAATTTTTTGCGTTATATTGACGACACGTTATTCATTTACTCGAAAAACTGTAATTTAACTAATATTATTGACAAACTAAATGATGTTTTAAATTTACTCATGAACTTGAACATAACCACACCCTACCATTTTTAGACACACTCATTATAAACAATAACCACACCTTAGAATTCAAAGTTTATAATAAGAATACCAACAAAAATGACTACATCCATTTCTATTCCCACCATAACCCTAAGATAACAAGTGGTATCATAATAGGTTTCTTTCTGAGAGCACTTAGGATATGCAATAAGAAACATTTAGATGAAGAATTTAATATCATCGAAAAGTCTTTTCTTAAACTACAATACCCTTTAAATTTCATACACAGTGCTAAAAAAGGCATTTAAAATACATAGTAGAAAAATAACATTAGATCTCCCAATAACACAACATAACAATAATAACGACTCTGATAGGTACATCATACATCCTAATAACCCTATCACTGATAAAATAAATAGAAACCTTAAAGAGATAGGTATTAAAACTGTCACTCACTCCACTAAAACAGTCAAAAAACATTTTACAGAATAAAAATAATCATAAACACACTCATTCCGAAGCTGGAGTCTACACAATTGATTGTTTAAATTGTAACAAAAAATATGTAGGCGAGACTTCCAGATCCTTATCTAAACGTCTATCGGAACACAAATACCACATTAAACGTGGTTTTCTAAACAACGCCCTAGCTAAACACATTTTTGATCATAACCATTCCTTTGACTTTAAAGGTGCCAAAATATTAACCCACATACACGATAGAACACTACGTATAATTATGGAATCTTGCGTTATTCTTACCCATAAAACCATACCCCAAAGACAAGGGTTTTTTTTTAATATATCCCCTTATTTAGCGACAATCGTAGTCAGGAACCATAAAATCCCCTTCACATGACATTTTCCGTTATATACTTCCGAAAAATCTTTAAATTTTTCACATTATCCAAAAAATAAAAATAAAACCTTACAACCGTTCATACTTTTTTACTTTATATATAAGAAAAACAAAAAATAGAAAATTCACAATATTAATTACAAAATTAAAAATTCTTTTTCTATAAATCTGTTGAAAAATTAACGTCAACAGGCTAATACTCATTCCCTTTTGAATTAGTGAATTCGTCTAGTGTCAAATCTTGTTAATATATCTTCTTTAAAAAAAACTGTTACAGTAAGATACATAATCTGATGACCGAGAAAAATGCGGCGGAAGTGGCTCACATTCGAAACTGTTGTATAACTTTTTTTCTTTTTTGCAACGTCAAGGTTTTTGTTTTGAACTCATATGACTTTTATCTCCGTTCTTAACAACACGGAGTATAAACAAGCTCTAATGACGATTTTTATAAAATCGAAATATTGTTCAATATCAGCAAAATTATAAAATGTTTTCACTTTAACAGCATTTTGTGGTGTTTTCGTATCTTTTTTATATATACTTATATATATATATATATATATATATATATATATATATATAATATAACGTAAAAACATTTATTCGGGGAATGGGAGTTGGATTCTAGCTCCAAACACACGCACAGACACGCACACGCACTCTCTCTCTCTCTCTCTCTCTCTCTCTCTCTCTCTCTCTCTCTCTCTCTCTCTCTCTCTCTTTATGACACGCAGACGCTAACACAAATACACACATATAGATATTATAATATATCTTCATATCTATCTATATATAAAGGAATGTCAGGGTACGCGCATGTCATCCGAAAAGAGATACCGTTTTCATTGAAATCTTGTATACACATAAATATTTTTATCATTAAGAAACGAAAAAAATAGTTTTTGATTTTTACTGATTGATATAATTCAATAATTAAACAAAAATCAATTTTTGGAATTCTTCCCAGTTATTTATAAATTAATACAAAAAGATACGCCATGGTTTAACCTATCATTGGACTCGTTGAGGTGAATATATTTTGCCATATAGTGCAAGCAGCATATACTTACCAGGCCTTCAGACATTAGACTGGTAAGATATTATATATATATCACTTGCGTGAATCCCAGGGGACCATACACCCAGACAACACCTGCCCTTCTTTCGTCTAAAAGGGACAGAGCTGGGTTTATTGCCCAGTTCCTGAGATGTCTCAAAAAAGGAATGCCGAGGGGATGTTATTCTTAACACTGACCATAGCATAAACTTCAGTTTGTGCATGGCTCCCTACGTAAATCAGACTTTGTGTTCATCTGACATTGTGGGATGTCAAAAATTATTATACTTACCCAACCCTCGGGCATGTATCCATTGGCCTTGGTCATTGGACATGTAAGATATATAATATTGGCGTGAATCCCAGGGGGGTCATACGCCAGGCAACACCCGTTGCCAAGGATTGATTTAGTTACAAATCTTGCCATGTATAAATGTTTTTCAACTTTTGACATAAAAATGTACTTATCTCCAAAATAAATTAAAACAATCTGACCATAATTACAATAATTCTGAAGTTAATGATCATCTTTTTATATTCTGACAATTTTTGTTTATTGTCAACTCATTTATCAAATGTTGTGAGATTAATTGTCTAAAGATATTTGTTTTTAAAGATCCTTTTTATTTTCAATTACCAATTTAATTTTACTGCATCACTTAAAGGATTTCTAAACTTTGGTCAATTCATTTTAGACACGCAAGTAAACCACAACGAAAAACAAATTGAAACACTCATATGATTAACAAAGTAAATTTTTCATTCAAAGCAGAATTTCCATACAAACCTCTTCAGTAGAATAACTTTTTTTTTCGATTCGTTTTATATCCGACCGCCTCTCCATTCAATGCATGGTTTGACAGAAAATTGGCTTTTAAAAACAGATTCTCCCACGCACATGAATGTATGATTGTGACAGGCACTATATAGCTCTGTCGGCATTCCCTTTTTAGACTATCTCGAGCATCAATCAATGAATCTAGCCCTACCCATTTTAGACGCGGAGGTAGTTGCTGTCTGGGAAAACAGCGTCTTGAAACTAAACTCATTTATTTGATTCCACCCGGCACATAAGTGTGCTAACCCACCAAGTGGCTGGATAACTACTCAAATTCCTTTGGGGATAGATTAATAGCATGCCAGAAGGAGCGGAGGGTAGTTTTAATGAAATAAGAAAATACGTGATGTTCTTTCTTCTTTCACCACCACAAAATAAATTCAAAATCTTCTTGTGTCGTTTCAAGCTTTGTTACAGAAAAAAACGTATATTTAATTTTAATATCATTTTCTTTCTCGTCGAGAAATCAGCAAAAAGAACAAAATGATTGAAACAAGATTTAGAGTCACAAATTCACAAATCGTCGGAGTAAAGACGATTTTTCTAGTTACTTAGATGAGTGACCATTTAGGAATAGAAGGTACTGTAAGAAATTTAAAGACTTTGTACATTTTAAGTCTATGAAACAATAAACAGAGAAGATGTTAATAAAAGTCTCTAACTGAAAGTTTAGAAATAACTCATACATTACGGCAGTTGATCCAATTTTCAATTAAATCCTTAACTAAGATGAAAGATGAAAGTTCCAATTTTACTGTTTTTGTTATCTGATCAACAATATTTAGTCAGTGGACATGAAGGTAGGAGAGAGGATAATTCATTTGTGCATGACTTGCAACTGGGGAAACGAAATATATGTATGTATGTTTGTGTTTGCGTTTGTATATATATATATATATATATATATATATATATATATATATATATATATAAGTCTACGGTGTCTGGTAACTGACAGTTTCCTAACTTATATATACATGCTCTGTCACTGATATTGAGCACTCTTACTTATAAGTATAATATATATAATATATATATATATATATATATATATATATATATATATATATATATATATATATATATATATATATATATGCACGCGCGTGTGTGTGTATGCGCGCATGTGTATGTGTGTCTGTGTGAAAAAACTAAATGTCAATAGTCACATGCAAATTATACAGGTGATAAAACGTTCTAAATGAAAATAAAATAAAATAAAATAAAATAAGTAGCTATAATTTTGGTTAATTCTCAAGATAAGCACGTGTTGTAGGTGTTGCCAGAAATGTTTACTTGAGAGCCTCTAGCAGCTATTGTCTCCCGTTCAGCCGGCAAGGAGGTGAAGAGCATTCAAGTGTCTGACACAATCAAAAGGTCGAATTTGCAATGGAAAGGCGGTCAGTAACGTCTAAGTATCGGTGGCTGACTCAAAGACGCTCGTTTTTTCTGGTTCTCTCTCTCAACTCATTCGTGTCTTCTTCTATTATAGTTGTTGTTGGTGGTGGTGGGGGGGCGTCGTCGTCGTCAGAAAAGGACAAGGATGAAATTAAGTTCTTTTGTCCTTAATTGACACCAATTGCTTCACTTTAGCGTGCATCAATTTGTGTGACTGAACGGGTTTCAATCGTTGCTCAAATGTTTTGAAAACAATTCAAGGAAATTGTGTGGTGATTAATTTCCTTTTTAGGAAATAGGCGCATTTTGAATATTGGCTGAGATGGATTTAACAGACTAATGTTAATCTAAAAATCTTTCGAAATTAATTATAGTTAATATCCATAACTTCAGACAGAATGTTTGAGGTGGCAGTTCATTAGGCGATCAGTTGTGTTCTAATTTGAAAGAATTTCAATTCATGATTATTGTATTGAACGATAAAAGTTAGAGAAATCACTTAGTTAATCAGATTTCATATTAGTATATGAATCTCATTAATTAATTGATTAACTAAATGATAAACCGTCCCACAAGCTGAATTTTAAGCTAGTAATGCAGTTTTGTGAAATCAGAAGTCCAAATTAGAATTATACTTACATTTTAAAATGAACACTTCACTAACAAAGGTAAATGCTTTGGAAAGTTCAAATACGTTGAATAAATCGATACCTGTATACAGTACCTGTTTGAATTTCGTAATGAAAGTATTTTATCAACTCCTGATTTATTCACATTAGTATTTTTGCTTTTTTAATTTGAATCACTATATCTTGAAAGATATACTCTCCAACTTTCCTCTTGAACTTCCGGTCCCTTTTGCGTATATTGCATTTGATAATGTTTGAGTTGAGACACTTCTTCTAACAAGATTTGTATTTTCCTCCGAAAAGACAAAAAATGCGTCGTTCATCTCAATGCGACATCTGAGTAAAACTCATTTGCTGAAACACTAACAGATTGATTGCAGTCTTCGAAAACATCTAAGATACACTGTGGTAGGGTTCGATTAATTGCGTGAGAGAAAGAGAGAGAGACAGACAGACAGACTGACAGACATACAGACGGACAGAGACAGAGAGAAAGAGAGAGACGTTGGGAGATAGCTAAGTGGGCATGCTAGGCTATTCTAGAATTAATAAAAAAATCTTTTGGTCTGTACAGACCAACAACATCAATTGTATTTGTCTACTCTTCCTAAGCTACACATTTCTTAGGTGATATTACTTTGAGCCTTAGTCTTTTTGTTTTCACCAACAACGCCACATTCCTTCACTTATCTAAGATATACACCCCACCCTCACACACACTCACATTTATGTTTATCCGTCTATTATCAGATAATCAAATAGGTATTCTAGCCGTCCATTTGAATACAAAGAAGAACGGAAGGAATAAGATTAAATCTAAAAACTTGTTCTAGATTTAGGAAATATAAAAGCGTTCTATTCAAGAAGGAATTCATTAGTGTATTCCCTTCTAATCCCGACGAATAGACATAATCAACTTTGTGGGAATTAATAAGAAATAAATTTCATAAAATATTCAATGTTGAAAGGTAATTGCATATTTGAGTTGTCTGCCCTTAGTATCCGAATATTTATCATCGGCAGTTTATAGGGAGAAATCCATCAGATATTGTTTTAATGGGTTTAAAACAGAATAATTGTCGACAAATGTAGACTTAATTAAGTTATATTTACTCTATAAACAAAGACTTGAATTATTATTATTATTATTATTTACTCCTTTTGAGTTTTCACATCAGTGTTAGGTGATGGTCTTTCACTGGAGTCTGAGTGACAGCAAGTCTCCTCAGGTCTCCAGGACTCTTCTGATATTCTGGCAGATTGCAGCAGTGCAGTGTTCTGAATGGTTTCAATCCTTCCTCTGATATCCAAACTTTCCAAGCCCTTTTTTAATCCTTTTGGGACTGTTCCAAGTGCACCAACTACAATTGGTATCACTTTGACTTTCATATTCCATAACTTTTTAGTTCTCTGGCAAGGTCCAGATATTTGTCTATTTTTTCATTTTCCTTTAACTTCACCCTGTGATCTGCTGGCACTGCAAAATCCACCAGTTGACAAGTTAAAATCTTATTTCTCATATTAACTAAGATTTTGCAAAATTAATATTGTAGTCATAAAGAATAAATCCCCAGTTTTTAAGACGTAATGTAGCGTAACAGTCAAAACGTAAATGTTTATAAAAGCTGAAATTGTGATCCTAATTTATGGTAAGGTGAATGTCATCCTTTTCGAAATGATGCTGTATTTTCCAATATACAAAACGCATACATAACAAATCAAAAACAAACTTTGATACTAAATTGTTGTACACACGATTTAGCTTGTACCAAATAACATTCATTTCTCTCAAAAAAGAAGATATAAAATGAAATTGTACGTTGTTGTAAAGTATTGATGTTTTATCACCTGTCACAATTTGTTTCAGAAACGGAATATTTAAATACGGCCCAATGGAATTTTTCGCTTAACTTATCATACATCAAGATAATCAAGTTGATGCAAATGCTTTTTAACGTTTAACTTGGATATTTTGTGTCAGTTGTCTTGAGTCTTCAGTTTTCTATAACATTGGTTATTCTAAAGTATAGACGTCCAAAATAGGTATGGGCAGTTTTGACCTTAAAATTTAAAACTATTTAAAAAATAATTAAATAGATTCTTTCGTAAAAAAAACAAAAAAAAGTCGCTAGGTAAACTCATGGCATTACTCATAATCGAAACAAATGCATATTTGTTCATTCAAACCGATTAAAATTTTTTAAAATTATTTCTTCAATTTAAAAAATGGGATATTCTCAACGAATTTGAAAAAATTCCCCCGTTATTAGTGACCAGTCAAAAAAAACCCACAGTCTCCGATTTTAAAAATCACACAAAAATCAATTAATCTAAATAAAAACTATTTATGAACAAAACTGTTTCACTTAAACTTATATATACATATATATTATATATATATATATATATATATATATATATATATATATATATATATATATATATATATATATATATATATAAATTTCATACAATGACTGATCTTTACACAGTAGCATTGCAATCAACAAAATCTTCATCAGATGATGATTCTGGGTTCAGGCATGTTTTCGGAGCCGAAATATCATTATCACTAACTCCGTA
>CM042160.1:23109812-23142312 GCA_023376005.1 Doryteuthis pealeii | reverse complement strand
CGGACATCGTATTTTGGCTCCTCTCAACAGTCACGACTGAAGAGAAATTGTCTCTTATCTACAGGTTTATTAACTGTCGAAAGGTTTGAAACAAAGAAAATACATCCCACAAAACAAGGGTACACAAAAACAAGACAGCAAATAAATGGCCTGTTTTAGGCTTAGTTTATGTTTAAGAAGCTATATAAAACAAGATAGCATGAGCTGACGGCACTTCTAACCGTAGTAAGTTACATAAAAGGACTGGTCAAAGGCCGGTAAGACCAAGTCTAGTATTGATTCGTTTGAGTTCATAAATAAAGAGAACGTGTTTAGGGGAGAAATATTATGATAATTACTATATTAACATGGGATTTTACGATAAGAGAGAACGAAATTAAAGAAATACTTCCAACAGGAGTAGAGAGTACATTTAAGGAAACAAGAGTTCTCTTGATGAGAGTGACCACCACATGCAATGGATAAAATACTTATCTACAAAGTTTACGAGAAAAGAGATAACCGCAGAATATGAGGCAATTGTGGTGGCTCTAATGTAGAATACAGATAAATCAAGGCTTTTACAATTTTGGTCCCAAACTGTGAGAGATGAAATCTATGTATCATCTTGGACATGTCTCAGACGAAAAGAAAGGAAGCCGGAAGTCCCCAGACTGGTAACAATTCAAGCGTACAAGAGGGACACCAAGGGAGATAACTTACGGAATCTAATGCTATTATGTGTAACATGACAAGTATCTACTTTTGACAAGCTTCAGTAAATCGAGCAGATATGATTTTTCAACATGATAAAGTGCCACTACAAAATTGATAAAAACTGACCAACACTAAGCTTAAAAGAATTGATTTACTCAATAAATGACACACCATATTAAAAAGAACTTAATATGTCTATATATTGTTTTACATTTTTCTTACTTATGTTAACTCTTCTTCAATAAAATCATCATTGTATCTAATACTACTAGTATAATAAAACAATAGAAATAGATGAAAGGAATACCAGTCAAAAAATTAATAGGTGATAGTTCTTCATCTAAGAAATTGCATCATCATCATTATCATCATCACGTCGTGTTGATAGCACGGATTCCCTTGACTCTCTTACCATTAGTCCCTCTCGGACATCGCTCTTGGCAGGCCCTTTACACGACATCCAGTTTCAATGCAAAGCTGATCAATATAAGTTTGTTTTTCTGGTAGGACAACACTCGTGTATCCATGTGTAGGAAACCACATGAGAATGTCACTATTTTTACAGCAGTGCCCAGCATGTCTCGTTCGTCTTACTTGGATGGTTTGTGAGATGGGAGATAAGGGAACGGAGAGCTGCTGTTTTGTAGGGTGATGCTTCCAGGATTTTTCCAAAAGAGCATGCAGTATCCTAATGTAGTTTTCATCTAGCTTTTTCTTCGGGCATTTCGTTAAAGTCAGAGTGGTGTAGACGTAGGCTACAGCTTGGGAGAATTACCGTTTTATAGTAGCAGTGCATGCCTTTCCTAGGCGTATATTAACATCGCTTTTTGTAGATCAATGTTGCCTTCAAGTCTAATGAAGTGACAATAAGGAAGTTTAAATAAAAAATTAAAAAACAATCGAAATACAATAAGAATTTAAAATAGTTGATTATGCTTTATTATTGTAGCATAGAATGACAAAAGGAAGTAAAAACAATTCACATACACTGCCAGTTGCCACATCTCAGATCAAATAAATATATCATCTAAAATGATTGTGATCAAAATATCAAAGACATTTTACTGAAAAATGTTTGAAATAATAAATTTTGGTCAATCTGCATTATAATATTAAATATAGAATATCGAAGGGTTTTTTAAAATTATTTTTCAATGAAAGCTTCTGATTCAAATCATAAATGTATATGCTAATTTAGCCTTTATTAAATTCTACATTAGATTATTAAAAGAATATACCGAGTTTCATCTGTTTAAAGTCCTACTCATTTTGTTCATAATTGCTTAATAGTTAGATATTTTATATTCTCATGATTTTTAGGTGAATATTTAAGTAGCTTTTTCCCACCATTCTCAAGCTTAATGAAATCATTTTGCCCAAAACATAATTATGAAATCCCAAAATATTCGTATGAGAGGTAGTAAGTTATTTTCATAAACTTGTTCGAAAAAGAGTTAAAATCTGATTCCGACAAGAAGCAAAAGTTTCAGCAAAACCAAACCAGAAAAGACACCCTAGTCGCAATTTCAGAGGCAAGTAAAATATTTTCACGTGATTCTCGTTGCTACTTGTTTCAAAAGGACGGGACCGGACAAAAATCTTGTTAATTAGGCGACAAAAATACTAAATATTGTTAACTGTAGATATGTTTTGTGGTTTCTAAAACTACTATATTTCTTACTAAAGCAATGGGACATTTTCATAACACGATGCATTCCACTCGAGACAGAAATGGGTGCTTCACTATATCTTACTCAATTAAATCATTATTTTAGCATAAAGTGAATATATGTTAACGTATAATATTTCGGTAATATCAAAGGAAAAATTACCAGTTAACCTGTAACATTTTATGTGTTTAAGTCAGAATTTTCATTTACTAAAACAAATCGTAATATGCCAATAATAATATCTAATTTCCTCCTGCCTTTAATAAGAAAAAATATTTTTTCAAAATTCAATACTGATAAGATATTTTTCAAAATTAATTGTTTGAATTAATTTATCTAAACCTAATACTCTTATAATCATCAACAACATAAACAGTAAAAACTAAATAAATAATCGACTTTTTAAGTTGTCTTTAAAAATATCAATATATCTATTCTATTTTTTTTTCATTCTCTTCCTTAAATTAAAATACATTTAGATATTTTGAAAATATTCTCTGTCTGTCTGTCTGTCTGTCTGTCTGTCTGTCTCTCTCTCTCTCTCTCTCTCTCTCTCTCTCTCTCACACACACACACACACACATACACACACACACACTTTTCCATCAGCCATTCATTTACGAATATATTATATATTTTTATTTATATATTTTATTTATATATTTTATATGACCCCAGCTATGACACCCGGGCCAATATATTTCATATCTTCTAAAAAAGTATATCTTTAAGTTAAAAAAAAGTACTTTTATATGTATTTTCATTTTCTCACCTCATCTTGTCCCATTTCTTCATTTTTAGATCTAATTATGTTTTAAGATGCCCATTCAGCTCTTTTTCAAATTTTGCCGTTAAGTGAATTCGACTCATTACTAAGATTTTTAAAGTGTCCAAGCGACTTATTCAGAGGTCATGTTTTTCAATATAGAAAAGAACAACAATTAAACTTTACGACCTTCTTTTTATTTTTACGGGAAAAATTGCGCCGCGTGAAACTGAATGCGACTTTAAGAGTAAATGGGTTGACTTTAAATCTACTAAAAAAGAGATCTTGATGTTAATCATTCAGAACTAGTAAAGTTAAACATGTGAAGCTGTAAACAAAATAATGTACATGAATTTTAAAATTCCAAAATAACTTTTTTGTTGAGAGAATTAGATGTCGGCACGGCAAATCCTGAATTTTGATATTTAAAATTACAAAAAGAAAAAATATAAACTGGTGACGAGAAAGAAAAAAAAAACTCTAGCATATTTATTTACTTTAACTCTAAAACTATTGGTAGGCAGAGCTGGGGAAGATTTTCTATTTAGGGGTATGACAATCCTAATTTTAAATTTCTGCAGTCTTGCGAACAATATCCGAACATGAAAGGGCAGTGAAAGTAAATCTATACTAAAAGCCCGGAAGGGAAACCCTCGGGCGGTTAGATGTAAATATTGACTTCGTCCTTCCGGCAAAACCTATACTCAAACCAACTTCAAACCTAACATCCAACAT
This sequence comes from Doryteuthis pealeii, assembly GCA_023376005.1. Lineage (NCBI taxonomy): Eukaryota > Metazoa > Mollusca > Cephalopoda > Myopsida > Loliginidae > Doryteuthis > Doryteuthis pealeii. The sequence goes on along the minus strand of CM042160.1, from coordinate 23,138,445 downwards.
TCCTTTAGTAAGAGCGAAAGTGGGTGGGGATTGCTGTTTTCTGGGTCCTATCGCCCATACATGCACCCAAATGAGTATGACCACTCGCACAACACAGATTCACAACACAACCATCAATCAACATCGACCCTCGGGCTTGAAGACACTGACCAATTCAGTTAACCTTAATGGCCGACAGGGAAATCGACAAGCACAGTGCCAAAGCTCCAGGCAAGATCGCTAAATTGAGCCAAAGTTTCCGAAATAACCAGCTGGCTTGAACTTACCCGGTGTAAGTCTTCATTTCCCCGACTATGGCAAAGAATCCTAGATGATTTAGCAGGAAAATAGTTTGAAAATCATTCACTTTTTTTGTCTCCAAACAATCCTCGGTATCACATGGAGAAACAAAATCGCCAACACTCCTGGATCCCTGGGCATACATTTACTTCCCAACATCGACTGCCAAGACTAATAAATTTATACTGTAGAAAGAATGTATGATTAGCTGTTCTGTGATTATAGAAAAATATTATGCAAGAGTAAAGTTGGTATTTCTGTTTAATTCAAATATTCTATTTTGAAAAAGCAAATATTATTTCTTTTTTGTGAATTCACATAAAAGAAAAAAGGTTACTGAAATGTAGACAGTGACATCTACCCATGGACACACCAGTCAGCTCTGCACAGATTCTGGGTGCCCTGTGGAAGACCTATCCGGAGCGATGAGGGGTTGATGAAAGAGAAAGTCATGGGTATACGTGTTTCCAGTACGAACTGATGATGTTGATACTACAAAACACAGCAGTCAATCAGTCAAGTTTTGTGTCTTTATGATACGCTGTGGAAAAGAATGTAAAGTGACAATCACTTAACCCTCGACTCGTTTTTATAGATTTCTTTACTGTATTCAAAGCAAAAAGTATGCAATGTTTTTGTTTTTTTACAATTCATTTAGGTGAATATTAAATTAAGTGATTTCTTCGACTCAAATTTCACCCCGAGTTTATTTTAGGAAGAATTTTAAAATCAAAGGTTTGTTTCCTTCTTACAAGACATCCTTGCTTAATCGAAATAGTTTGTTGATAAATATTTTAATAGTTGTTACAATCATTCTAAAATATTTCAAGTTGGCAAAAGTATTTTTCTATTTTTATTTTTTGATTAGGGTATATGGTTAATTTTTATTATCCTTCAATTAAAACTTTAAATAAGACTTAAAGTAGATATTTAAATTTCGAAATCCGTTTAAAAAACGGGATATCAAATTTCGTGTCCATGGCTAGTTAAAAGGGGTAAAAAAGAAAAATGAACCCCATTTTATCATCTTTCATCGAGAGGTTGACAAATGGATAAATATATTTATTCTATATGCATTTAAGAACATCTCTATCTAGAATTGTCTAAGTTTCCACGACTCTCAGCTCAATGATTATGTCTATTTTAATGTATGGCATGCTATAGAAAGTGTGAAGTAAAAAAGAAAATTCCTGAATCGATCATCGATTAAATTTTTTATATGTACAACATAGATATTTTAACTATATCACCCATTTATGTTATTAGCTTAAAAACAATTGTTTTAAACTCAGTTGTTATTTGCGGTGGGGTGTGTTTATGGCATCCAGTGATATAATTTGGTCTTGACCTTTTTGTAAAATGAAAACGCATTCACTTTTAAAACCTGATTTTAAAATGGGCAAAAAATATTTGTTCAACTTTCGTGCAATTAAAAGCAAAATTTAAAATTTAACTAAGTAAACTAATGTACTGCCTTTATTAAAGTGCATTTGAAAATTCACTGCTGTTCACATTTGTTTATCATTGTTTTTCAGATTGTACACCATCATTTTCCAGCAATAACATGAAAACGTTCTCCTAAAAGCATTTGAAACCGACAAGCAACAACAAGATATTGAAGATAGAAATGCAGCATGTAGATTGTGTTTCAACAGAAACATCTTGCTTTCTTCGTCTGAATTGCTTGCTGTGTATAAATAAGTCTGAATCAAAATTCAATTTTTAATCATACTGACACAGCTTGGAAAATGTGTATAAATGCTGTTGGCTTTTTATTTAGAACCCGTGAGCCATTTTCAAAGAATTGGGTAATTTCATGGCAGGTTTTTTGCTGTATTAGAATAAATCTTGCTGATATATTTGAAGACATTTGATGAATCTTATGGAAGTGCAGAGCTCAGCATTAATGTGTGAATTAAATTTCTTGATCGGGAATGAGGAATAAAATATATCCACTTGTTATCAGTTTCATAATGTTTAGCTAATGTTAGAAAGCTCAATAATCTGGTTTCTTCTTCTTTAACAGGGAGAACCATCTTCATATATTTGTGTTTCCTTAGAAAAAAAAACGCTTGGGAAGAACTCGGTACATTTGTTGGCTTTCATGCAAGAAATATTCTTAAGAGTATTTCATGGAACAAGACAAATACAATTCAAACTATGGAGTCATGATCTATTTCAAGTTCGAATTAAAACCTCTATTACAAAAAGAAGACGCTACTGTACAAAATATGAAGAGACAATTTTTTTATATTTCCTTGCAAGCATGCAACTAAAAGAAACATTTTTAAAATACATTTATGAGACGATACTTTTCAAGAAATTACTGAAATATGGATATATCAATAAAATGTTTGAACTGTGACGTCTTTACATGTATACCAAATTTGTTTTAAGTGAAACTTCATATTTTAAAAGATTTTTTTCTCGAATAAAAAAAAACTGCAAAGAAAATTGTACATATACGTTTTTTTAATTTATTTGGTTGAAATGAAATAAACTCTAATTGTAAAATCTAAAAATGTTTCTCGCCAAATGAAACTTGAAGAAATAGTAATTTCTAAAATACCTAATGTTTTTTTATTATCCAATTTCTATCAGGAATTTCCAGTGTTATAACTCCTACAAAGTATATAATTTACTCAACCTTAAATGTTAGTCAATAATAAGGTAAATATTTTTATAACAATTGTGACGCTGTTTGATTAACATTAAAATCTAAGTTTTGATATTCACAAGGATACAAATTATTTTACAAGGATTGTTATTAACAAAGTGTCATTGTAATATTAAATAATCTTAGACCACCTTAATACGGATGTTTAAGAGTCGATATTATAATTGATCCTAGGATCATAATTTGCTGAATACTTTCTTGGAAACTTTCTGTAGCTTGTGTATGAATACGTATATATTCATGAATATACATATACTTTCACACACACACACACACACACACACATATATATATATATAGTGTGTGTGTGTGTGTGTGTGTGTGTGTGTGTGTGTGTGTGAAAGTATATGCATATTCATGAATACACACACACACCCGTATATACTTAATTAGCAGGAACTGAGGCTAAAAGGCCATTAAGGCCAGGTCACAGGCTGAGTGATGACCGTACTCATTCACTTGTCGAGTGTACTCTTTAACGACAATTTACATTAAAAAAAACTTTCTTAAGTGCTCGCTTTGCATTCCAAGAAGAGAAATATTTATAAGGATTCTTCAGTCGAGACTTTCACAGGCTTTTGAATGAGAGCGTGTAGAGTGTGCCTTTTTCTCTTAAGTTTTCTTTTCATTTAAATCAGAATTAAAACTTAAATGGAAAATACATTTTATCGTCCCCTCTTACTATGGTCCCTTCTTATGAATTGATGATAGAAAAACAGTGAAATAAAAATGAGTCAATCATTAAAAGAAAGTACAATTCAATGCAGTAGAGTTTGTTTTGCTTGTTATTATAAGTGTTGATTGATATATGTGCGAGCATAGTTCCCGTCATAAATTATTTTTACGGAGTTGGTATTTGTGTTTGTTTATTTCTTCGAGCTTATCTGAATGGGTCAAGTGAAATCCTTTCAAATTACACGAGGAAAGAAAAAGGAAAGCAAGAAAGAAAGAAAGAAAGAAAGAAGAAAGAAGTAGAAAGTGAGGACAACATAAATTAGAGGGTGGTTGAAAAAAAGAAATAATGGGAAGACAAAAATGAAGAATAAAACTTATAGTGAGAGGCAATATATATATAATATAGAGAGAGAGATAGACAGAGAGACAGAGACAGAGACAAAGTCAGACAGGCATGCAGACAGACAGAGGGGTGGGAGAGAGAGGGAGAAAAGACAGAAAGACAATAAGAGAAATATCCTTACTGGATGCCCCATATTTGCGATATTTTGTCACATCCTACCCGTGGCGAATTCTTTGGCGATATTAAACCGCTCACAGCGGCTCTCCCACTTCCTTCCGTAAGCTAACTTATGTTCATTTTAATTGAACAGAAAATTCAGTTCATTATAATTTAGAATATGGACTCATATTACAATAATAATAGGATTATTTGAATAGAATGAGTTCTGAGGTGAATAGATATCTTATCATACAGGTAAAAAATACAAAGAAAATTTGGTACAGCCATAAGGGAAATTTGGTATGCAAAGAGTTAAGCTTGGGTAATATATCGTGTTACTCTAACAAATGAACTTCCATTACTCTGTAGTGATACACATGGATTCTTGCGTTCCGAAATGGTTAATAAGCTAGGCTTAGCGTACCGTTATTAGTGATTTTGATGCACACTGGGTGACCCATACTTCTGGCTTTATGCCAAAGTTGATTAAGTGATTACTCTGTTCAGTTAAGCAGAGTAATCAGTTAGTTCAGCCCGATCTCTCTCTCTCTCTCTCTCTCTCTCTCTTTCTCTCTCTCTCTCTCTCTATCTATCTATCTATCTAATCTCTCTATCTATCTCTCTCTCTCTATCTCTCTGTATATATGTGGCCTATTGTCGGTATCAGCTAAACAGCTGAGGAGGCTATCTCTTTTTCGCTTGCCCAGACCAGTGAGATTGTTTTGTTCATATGGAGTGCCTCACCAACCTTCAGCTCACAAATGCTTAACTGCTCACCACTGATTACCTATATATATATATATATATATATATATATATATATATATATATATATACGGTGCGATGGGTAAATGGTTGTCATTTTAGACAAGTAATTTCGCACATACACTTGGTTTCAGCTTTTGTCTATTTTGTAGCAAACTAGAGTCAGTTGGGCAATGGCAAGGCACCATTACTTAATTCAATCCTCCAGAAATTTTGAAACAACATGCGGTACTGCTTGGCATCAGCACCAGAAGCTCTAATAAGATAGTAATGAAAAGCAAACACCCAGTCTACATCATTGTATTTTGGATAGTATCTAGAGAATGTGACGTTATTCCTCCAGTCATCTTCCGCACGTGGTCTCGTATATCATAGAGGCCAACATTAAGTGCATGAAGGAGGTAGGGCTGTCCTGGATCGAGAGAATGGCTACTGAAAGACTCTAAGTCAGGCAACAGGACTACGCTATGCCACACAAACAGGATTAACCCTGTGTTGGCCGTGTTAAAGTTTCTGCAACCACATCACATTTAATATCTGGCCACCTAACTCCCCAGATTACATTCCCTTGATTATCATGTGTAAGACGAGGTTGAGCGAGAGACCAAAAAAGACCATGCAACACCAAAGATGAACTGAACTCAAAGATAGCGGCAGCATTTATCAATTTAAACAATGTCACTGTTGGAAAGGATAACAGACGATCAAGAAATCATCGGAAAAGATTCTAAAACTTCTTCGAGAAGAAAACCCAACATGGAGTGTGGCAAAAGATGTCAACACTTCCCAGTTAATTGTGTTGAAATTTTAATTCAAGTATACACAAAACAAAAATGCTATTTAAGTTAGATGAGTAGAATACGGAAGAGCTGAAAATGTGAGGATATAAAACTGAAAGCAATATGAGTTGAAAAGAGAAAATAAACAACAAAACACAAAAATGAAAAGAGGAGTTAGTGATTGTGAAAGAACAATATTAGCTGAATGAATTGATGAAATCCAACACGAACTTTTAAACAGAACAAAACAATCTGATAGAGGTTCAATAATGGGGTGTGAATGGTTGAATTAAAGCGATATTTAGTAATGAATACGACGTGAATGCTTTTGTCTAGTGGCATTTTTGTGAAATATATAAAAATAACTGTCTTGTTTTAGGATATGGGTTTGCATATCAGGTACCAGGGAAATGACAATTATTGCTCCAATACTCAATACATAGGTATACTTTGTAATGTTGGACACTTTTCTCATTTAACCTATAAGAAGGTAAAGTTATTTTCGGGAAGATAATGCATTTTGTCACCGAACAAAGAATGGTAAAGATTTCTTTCAAGAAATGCATATTAACTTAATGATAAGGACATAAAACAGTTGGGATTTCAATCTGGTTGAAATTTCTTTGAAACTGGATTTTTTTCACTGAGTGACTAACTGTTCTCATTTGTGGTTCTTGGTTCTCTCTGCTGAAAGCCAAAGAATAGAAAGACGGGTGGTGCTCATAACCCCCTGGCCTTTTGGGTGTGGTAAACGCAGATTACACGTCATTTGGGGGGGGGCAGCTTTAGCCTTTTCCAAAAGCTACACCATGGGTATTTAATAAGGTTACTTTAGTCTGGTTTAGGTCAACAATTATGTGTCCCACTTCCAGATCGAACTCACTGAAAGTAATAACGACCAATGAAACTTGCTAATCATGATTCTGTGGGGAAGCACACGTGATATTCTGAGGTTTTAGAAGAAATTGTGATACAGGAAAGTTTTCCTTTTTAGAAACCAAGTGATTTAATAATGACTAATTAAAGACTAAATCAAATTTAAAGTATTTATATCATTCACGTGATGTTGCGACTGACTACTTTTCCAGTCATCTTAATCGTATTTTATACGAATGAATTTAATGCGAAAGACACGGGAGAATTATTGATCCTCTTTTTAGTAGGTGCATCTTATACACCTAAAATGCAATGTATTATATTTACCCCAAAATACAATGGATCAGAAATCTCTTAATAACCAAATGCGACGGATACTTTTATTATAGTTTTATTGTGCCACGACTGGTAATTTGATGATCTTAAATTAAAAAAAACAACAACTCCATATTGGGTCGAAATGAAGATCGTTTCTTTCCAACAGCTAAGAATAAATAATCTACCCGGATCTCATTACTTGTAGAGTCTGAACATGTTTCAATGATGTAGGACTTCATTCAAATACGCTTCTTTAGCATCACCAGGAAATTTAGACAGCAATTTTTCAATACCTATTCAAACTTTGTTTCACCACACTCATCATTATCACCATTAACATAGTCTAAATTATCATCCCTATCCACTTTATACCAGATAAGCAGATGATTTTGACAACCGAACACATTTAAACACAATGTCACTTTTTACTTAGTAAAGAATATTTTCTTTTTTCTTTTCTGTCAATTATTTTCCTCCTCTTATCTATTTCATTTATATTCACTTTTTCTTTCTTTCTTTTTCGTTTCCTACTTTGTTCTTTCTTATCTAATTTACTACATATTCCTATTTCCCATTCATTTTTTCCTTTCTTTCATCCTTTTGTAATAATGATGGATTTATCAATATTTACACTCTTTATCTTTATTGCATTATTTTTCTTTCTTTCTTTCATGTTTTGTATTTCTGTTTATTTTTATTTTTGAAGAGGTTCCTGAAATAAATCACTCTTAACTTTGCGAAGAATTTACAATTTGGGGGAGGCGCCGTGGTGTAGTGGTTAATGTGCTAGACTGTGACACTGTAGTAAGCGAGTTCGATCTCCAGTCGCGCTACTACGGTTACTTTCGAATTATTTTCCTTCGAAAAGGTATGAACCTTCTCATCGTCCAGCTATGGGTTAAAGATTACTCTAATATTTGTCTAAAAAGATGAATATGGCATTAAATAACACAAAAATGTTGATATGTCATTATAAAATCAAACTAAACCTTCGTGTCTGTGTCAAGTACTTCATCAATGATGAGCAGAATTGTTTCCTTCATTAGTATTATTTGTATTATTTGGACTATTGTCCTCATCTTCAATTGTTATCTGTACAACGTTTCAGCCGATTGTATTATCTTGTACAGTACTAATTATCAAACCTCATCTAAAAAAGATCAGAGAAATGTTTCCTTTATGCTCTACATTTCTTTCAAAAAGACTAAAAGATTTTCCTTTCAACTATTAATTGTTAAAAAACAAAAACAATCTGATCCATAAATTAACACATTTTCTTCTTAATTATCTAGACTTCTTGTCTAGACTTGGTTGATCAGTTAAAATTAAACGGTTATATTTCAAATTCCTGTGCGATTGTATGAATTTCTGCAATTTCTAAGGCATATTCTAGTATTGACATCTATCATTGGTTTGTATGGTTAACACACAATCATTAGCACGACGCCCAGTGTATCACATGTTCTATGTCTACTCACTGAATTCATATTTTGCTTGACGGCCACGGCTCTATTTCCACATCATCTAAGCAGACCATTGTTAACATAATCTGAGCATGGATTCGTACTTGTAGCTGAACATTTTTGTCCTTGTGCTAAAGTAAGCTAAGCTTAGTATATTATTACTCTGGGCACCCCCCTTAATGAAATAACTAGATAGATGAGAAGATCATTGTTAGTGGCTTCAATTATCACTGAGAACCTTGCCCCAAACTACTCACAGTTTAATAAAGGGCATCTTTAGTATTTTAATATAACATGTCAATCTAAATGCAAATGTAGTTGTTTTCTTATGGGTATTATTTTGAACTGCCCTTAATGTAAATTCAATTTTTCTGTTTAGATATTCTTTTTGTAACTTTATTTATGAAATTTAATCTGTAATTCCATTTCTTCTGTCAGGTCTATTTCGGTTTCTGATTGTTACATTATTATTTTTCTCTTGAGATTATCATGTGAAGTCCGAGTTACACCTAGTCACCTCCTTTTTCCAGGCTTCCTCTCGGTATTTCAGCCGATCTTAGCTGGTCCCAATTCTTACACGGATTTCCAGTTCCCCATGTCTTTTTCCACGTTATTCGGGGTTGTTCCGAATATTAAAACTATGATTGGTATCACTGTCAAATCCATGTTTCTTAACATTTTTAGTTCCTGTTAAGGTCAAGGTATTTATTTCATTTTTTGTCTTCATTTTTGTCTGTGATTCGTCGCAACTTTGAAGACTCCTGACAAGTTTTTTTCTTTTGATTAACTAAAACTGTTTCGGTGTAATCTTTTGGTTAGAATTGGTAACCGGTTTATTCAATATATACTATAATTTTGTGTGTCCCATTTTCCAACAGAGATTCTGGTGTAAGTATGGTTACAGTTTACGCTTGCAGATGATCCCCTCATACACCCAGTCATGCTTGTTCTTGCACAAAAAAGCTTACCGTCATCCAGACGTAAAACATGATTTTTCTTGCATTCTTGTGAATTTGCTTCTTCTTTTCTTTTTATTATAAGTTCTAAAATCGATCCTCACTGCTTTCATATCTCATTTTGGTCCCAATCTTAAGTTGATTTCCTGTCCACAAAATCCTTTTCCACTCGAAGAGGTTCCAAAGTGGAAGTGGGGAACCCAAAATACATTCTTACGCATTTGTATCTCTCTCTCTCTCTCTCTCTCTCTCTCTCTCTCTCTCTCTCTCTCTCTCTCTCTCTCTCTCTCTCTCTCTCTCTCTCTCTCTTTCGCCACACGCATACACACCCACAAAAATATACACAGCAAGACTCAACTGCACACATTTACATACATAAACAATGACTTAACATGAGCGAAAAACAATTGCATTCATATTACCACATTGCAGAACTCACCGTGCAAACTAAAATTTATATAGAAGACCGACTATAAAAAAGATCACTACGCATGTATTCGATCTATATTTGTCCCTCATAGTCGTGTGACTGACTAAACATAGAAAATTCGTATATATAAATGTAGGATTAGTACTCTCCGTAGTGGGAGGTAATAATATTTTATTTTACTTCTTTATATTTTTAAACTGTTACAAAAAATCAGGGAATTGTCCGATTTTAATGACATTTACGCTACTTTATTCATTGATGACTTAATTTTATAACGAGAAGCTTATTCTATTAAAAGATCTTGAAAAAAATTTTTTTTAATCAATTTAAAATGTAGAGGGGGTTTGACCTTTGGTCATTTGAAGAAAAAAAATTTACGGTACCGAATTTTTACATTTCTAGAAAGATCAAATCCTGAAGAAGATGTTAGATAATTAACAAAATTAAAAAAATAAAAATTCAATACCCGAAAATAGTCATTTTAAAATAGAAAAGTTATGTTTTTTAACTCAAAAATATTTACATAGCGTGTGTTTTTTTGTTTTTTTTTTCGTTGTTTTAAAAGCAATATTTTTTTTTATTGATGCAAAAAAAAGTATTTCCTCTGATTTAATTGGCCTATTTTTATTCACTTAAAAATTCAATAGTGAATTTTAAACGTCTGGAAGGTACCATGCTGAACAAAATATTTTCACCATAGATAATTCTTTTTAATTTAATCTATCTAAAAATGTAAGTTTAAAATGCGTAATTTTGCGCAACATATTTTCCTAGATGTTTATATATTTAAAAAATCATTACTAAAGATAGTTCTTTTTCTTTGCAGAAGACTAAACGGAAATAAGTTATTCCCCCTTTTTTTTCAAAATATCCGGATTTTGAATCTGGAACCTGAACATCATAACTTTGTCTAAATTGTAAATCAATATCTATTTATATATTTTGAAAATACCTTTTAAAAACGTTGAGTTATCCCTCTTTTTCCTCAACCCTTTATAAATGTATAGATGGATAAATTATATGCGTGAATCAGTGATGTTTACTTATGTCAATTTGATCAATCTCGGGTAGATGATCTGTCTGTCTGTCTGTCTGTCTGTCTGTCTCTCTCTCTCTCTCTCTCTCTCTCTCTCTCTCTCTCTCTCTCTCTCTCTCTGTGTGTGTGTGTGTATCTCACAGTTCTCTCGGCTGGGGTTTAGAATAAACCAACTGCACCTCTGCAGAAGAGTAACCCTCCACAATGGAGCCACGTTTTGGCCACAGGAGGCGACCCGTGATGCTTAAGGCTGGAACCCTGGTGGCTGAACAGTCTATGTCATGCAACACTCCAGTTTGGCTCTAACTTAAGCTAGACGGGCGGGGAAGCACCCTCTAACCAATCGGCTGGTCACGTCAAGCTCTAGAACCTATATGACTGTCCCAATACTATTGCCTTTATGATAAGCCCCAACTCTTTTTATCATATATGTGCTAGAAAGCGGTGGCTGAAGGTTTTAGTGTCTTGGGTATGACGTTAAACTCTATCTGATGGTAAAGTTCAAATTCTGGAGCTCTGAAGCCTTCATCACTCCCAGGTCTGATAAGGTCCCATCTGTGGGTTAAATAGAAGAAAAATGATTTTTTTTAATGTAAAATCCAACCAACCAACTCAACCAAAACATTCTCTCTCACTCTTCGTATATATATATATATATATATATATATACGATTGTTTGCCTCTCTGTCTGTCTGTCTGTTTGTCTGCTGCACTTTCTATATCAATCCATCTGAATGTTTGCCTATCACACGTTAATGAATATTTAGATATGTATTTTTATTTTCTTCCTCTCTGGATACACAAAATGCAGATACATATTTAGATAATTGATTTCCTATTACCATGCATACAGATTGTATTTGATAATTACAAATAAGATAATACATGTGTACATTGTGTGTCTGTGCATATAAACATATGTGTACATATTGTGACTTATCTCACCACATACGGAATTACATATATCATACATGAATGTATATATGCTAACGTGTAGGGATGTATGTATGTATGTATGTGAAAATATGTGTAAATAGGCGTGGAAGGTCGCATACATTTCCCAACCGTTACACAGATGATGGGTGAAAAGATCATGTTTTATACTGTGCCTCGTTGAAGCTGTTTAATATTTTTCCCAGGGTACGGGTCGTTTTAATTTTCCTGCCTTAGCCGGAACCAGATTGGTTTGTACTTCGAAGAAAAAAAAGAATTATTTTTTTCAAATGAGAAAATAGAACGAGAGAGAGAGAGAGAGAGAGAGAGAGAGAGAGAGAGAGAGAGAGAAGAGAGAGAGAGAACTGTGACTTACATATTTATTTGCTTATATGTCTATTAATACACAGCAGTTTCAAGTGAGCGTTTTCCTTTAGAAAGGCGGGCCCTAACATACTCATACATAAGCGCCTTCATCAACTCATTAACTCCTATGTACTTTGGGAATAGAACTGTAGGCGCGATCATTCCCTATATATATATATATATATATATATATATATATATATATATATATATATATATATATATGTGTGTGTGTGTGTGTGTGTGTGTGTGTGTATTAGTAACTGTCTGTTTCTCGTCTATATGTTCATCGGACTAAATCTTAGTCCAATGATCGCATAGGTGAGAAACTGACAGTTACCAATATATAGGCCGCCTGATTCTAACAGTGGCGACAGCCCCTGAAAGCACTGATATCGATTCTTCCTGAGATTTCAAATTATTCCAATGTCTTGTTCAGACATTTGGGGATTATTCCAAAGGTCCGATTACAATTGGCATCACCGTCACCTTCACGTTCTTAATTTTTTTCAGCTCACCGGTAAACTATTTGTCCACCATTGGTTCACTGGAATGACTAAATCAACTTAAAGACTTCTTGCCAATTAATACTAGATCTGTTATTCTAGCCTGGATTGGGTGAGCCGTTTGTATATCAAAGTCTTTTCAAGAAAAAATTCTTATTTGTGCATATACCAATTGTCAGCATTGACAAACTTTAGACTCTTGCATAGTTCCCTGTAAATCACTTTCCTACTTATCCTACCTGCACTTGTATTCCTTTTGCACCAGTTTGCTACATTCGCTTATTAAGAGATTAACTGTTTAATCTTTATCACCACATAGTCTACAACTCTACATATTATCAATTTTTAGGTTAATATTTTTACTGCTATTCTATTTTTCTGCTGTTGGTATTGTTGTTACTGGCTTATGTAACCAATCATTCTTTGCCGCTTTTTGTATATTTTTTTAGTTCTCTTACCACTACAAGTTATCGGTCTGTAGTTGCTTCGGATGGCAACTTTTCAGTGTGTTTTTTTTTTCTTTCATCTGCCTCTGTTTGGTCAATCTTTCTCAACTGACTTTCTGGGAGAATTTCCTTTCGTCATTTTAGAATATCCCTTTGTTTGTATATTTGTTTGTTTCGGTGTTTTTGTGTCTCTCTTCCTTCGCCAATATGTTTGGCTTATTCATACCAATTGTATTATATGTCTAATCTGTTGAGGTTGTCTTTTCTCGCATGCTTTATTTATTGTGTCCTTGTGTGTTTTCCTTTCCTTAGTACTTTTGTAGATTATTATTATTATTATTATTATTATTATTATTATTATTATTATTTACTCCTTTTGAGTTTTCACATCAGTGTTAGCTGATGGTCTTTCACTGGAGTCTGAGTGACATCAAGTCTCCTCGGGTTTCCAGGGCTCTTCTGAGTATTCTGGCAGATTGCAACAGTGCAGTGTTCTGAATGGTTTCAATCCTTCCTCTGATATCCAAACTTTCCAAGCCCTTTTCTAATCCTGTTCCAAGTGCACCAACTACAATTGGTATCACTTTCACTTTCATATTCCATAACTTTTTCAGTTCTCTGGCAAGGTCCAGATATTTGTCCATTTTATTATTATTATTATTATTATTATTATTATTATTATTATTATTATTATTATTATTATTCACCAACGTTAGCTGATGTCTTTAATTGACAACAAATACCCTCAGGTCTCCAGGACTCTCCAGAATATTCCATCTGATTTCAACAATGCTGTTGTTTAGATGGTCTTAATTCTTCCTCTAGTCTTTTTTCTAAGCTTTTGGGGACCGTTCCTAGTGCCCCAACTACTATTGTTATCACTGTCCCCCTCCACATTTTTTTCAATTCTTTAGGGAGGTCTAGGTATTTGTCTAGCTTTTTGTTTTCTTTCATCTTCAACCTGTGATCTGCTGGAACTGCAAAATATACCAGTTGACAAGTTCTCTCTTCTTTTTTAATCAATACTAGGTTTGGTCTTCATATTTGGATAAGGCTTTATATCAAAGCCTCAGAAATATTGCGTTTCATTCTCAAGGACAGATTGTGCTTTATGAATACACTATTTTGTTGTATGGTCAAAATTTAGTTTTTTGCATAATTCCCAGTGGATAACCTTTCCAAACCAGTCGTACCTAACTTTTCATTCTCGCGGTGTTAATTTGCATTATTATTATTATTATTATTATTATTATTATTATTATTATTATTATTATTATTATCCTTTGATTTTTTTACGCGGTTAACCGGTCTTTGCAGAGAGTCCTTGGGTTGGCAAACATGTAAATCAAGTAATGTTTCTTTTTATTAGATACATTATTAGTATACAAATGAAACTTAAGAATGAAGGAAAAGGGCAAGAAGCAGACGATGTCCCGTAGAAACTATTACGGATGCAGACTATGCAGATGATCAATCGTTTCACACAAATACATCCACAAGCTGAATCACTGCTGCATAGCCTGGAGAAGCCAGTAAGAGTTATTAACCTTAATGTGAACTCAGATAAAACGGAAATCATCTGTTTTAAACAATATGGTAATATAACCAAGCCTCTTAAAATAGTAGACCAGTTCACATACCTAGGTAGCAATATCTCATCAATAAAAGGGATGTCAATATACGTGGCATTGGCTGCTATTGTTATATTATTAATCATATGGAAATCTGATCTCATTAATAATATAAAGCGAGAATTGTTCCAAACTGTAGCCGTGTCAGTACTACTGTATCGCTGTACCACTTATAGTCCAATGATATGCTTGAATAAAAAGGAAGATAGGAACTAAACAAGAATGATCTTTGCTTTCTGATAATATCCGATCATACAAGCCATTTGAGTAAGACGGACAAGACATGCTGGACACTGTTGGAGAAGTAAGGACCAACTCATAAGTGATGTTCACCAGTGGACACCGATACATGGATACATCAGCGTAGGCCGACCAGCAAAAACATATATTGATCAGCTCTGTAGGGACACTGGATGCCATACGAAGGATTGTCATGAACGATGACTGATATGATTACTCTCTCTCATACACACACACACACACACACACACACACACACACACACAGACATATATATATATATATATATATATAGTGGTGATGAGTAAATTGTTTCTATTTTGAATTATTAATTTCGCTTCGTTTGTTTCAGCTTTTGTCAGATGTGCGCCAAACTTGGGACAACTGGGCACGTACTGTAAAGAAAGCAGAACCATGACGTAATTCAGTCCACCAGAAAAATCGAAACAGCACGTCGGAAGCTCTAATGCGAAGATTCCACGATGTTTTAGTGTCATTCCGAGGACATTTCAGTGGATTTAAAAGAGTTAGATAAGTCCAATGGTGATTATGAAGATATGGCATCTCGGAAGGTTCCCTAATTGTTCTGAAAAGAAAATAACTCCCGAATTTATTGCTAAGATCCGGGTTATGATTGACAACGATCCCAAAAAGTCAATCAGGTCCCGAGCAAGAGACATGAGAGATTCTAAGTTTCTCATCTGGTGGATAGAGCATGTAGATATTCGCTATATCTCATACAAAGTGCACATTTTTATAACAGGTCATAAAGGACAAATGGAAAGAACGCGCTGACAACTTTTCAACAAACTCAAGTATCCCTTACAACCGAACATGCTTTGCTTTTTTCAAATGAGAAAAATTTCTGCCAGGATCAGATGGTGAACTCACAGAACAAATGTTGGATTGCTCTCTCCCAACAAGGTATACCGATAGTGATAAAAAGCAAACACCCAGCTCACAGCATGTTTGGGGTGTTCATTAGTGATGATGACGCTATGCAAACATTCATCTTCCCACATGTCCCAGACTTAACACGGAGGCCTCCATCAAGTGACTGGTTGTGCGTCCATGAATTGAGAAGGTGGCTGCTGGAAGACCCTACGTTTGGAAACAGGACTTTATGCCATGCAACACAAGGTACATCTTTTGACTTTGTGACTGGGTCATTGTAGTATTTGCAGATATTCTTAGACAAGTATTGTGTAATTTTGTCATGTTTCAGTTTATACTGTGACAAAATGGTGTTGTGCAGAAAAGAAGAAAATAGTATATTTTTTGTTTTTTAAATGCGTGTATATATATATATATATATATATATATATATATATATATATATATATAGGTGCAAAGTCGAGATGAGGTCTACGCGTATGTATATGGATATGTAGGTGTGGTATGTGTAGGCTTGGTGGTCGAACATCGAATGAGTGTATTTCTGTATGTGCGTGCGTGTGTGATGGGGGAGTGGCGGCCAAGTGAAATTTAAAGGGACTATAAAACATAAAGGACTGATATGGCTGGAGAATAACACCCTTCTAAAAAGTTCACAATAGCCATTAAGTGTAAGACCACCTTGAATGAAAGATACGTCTGGGCAGTGATTCGAGATCACATAAATATAAATATCTTTAGGTGACCAAATTTTAAGAAAAACAGGGACCCAAATATTAATAGCTAAAAAAGTGGCGACAATTTGACAAGACAAAAATTAATTTTTGCATTTTTAAGAGAATTCGGTGTCATAATTCTAGCAGGCAAAAGTTATGGACCATTTCTGAGAGGTCCAACCAGGGGGCAGGTGTGGTGGTGGATTTTGCATATATACGATCCGACTCTCAGGCCGGGTAGTGAGGAAATATCCAAGGACCATATCATATGAAATCAGTTAGAC
This sequence comes from Doryteuthis pealeii, assembly GCA_023376005.1. Classification (NCBI taxonomy): domain Eukaryota; kingdom Metazoa; phylum Mollusca; class Cephalopoda; order Myopsida; family Loliginidae; genus Doryteuthis; species Doryteuthis pealeii. The sequence goes on along the minus strand of CM042160.1, from coordinate 23,121,673 downwards.
TTGTAATTAATTCTCGCAGTCGAAGTTAAGTAAACTTGTCAATTTTAATAGTTGGAGTTAAGTGAACTTTCTTTGACAGCCGACGACATTAAATTAAGTGCCCTCTACTCCACTCAAATTACACAAAGTGTCACACCTTCCTCCTCCATTAGCGTCCTATCATTAGATTTTTGTTGTCATGTTTTTCTTTTATTTGTGAACCTGTCTCTAGCTCGTGCCTTTTGAACAGACCAGCACAGAATACTACAACGCGGGGTCAATATCATTGTGTAACGAATTGCAGAGTCGGATATTCTCACAATATTTTGGCTTTAATCTCAGGCTTCGCAACCATTAACGGGTTTTCTTTTAGTTAACATTAGTTGCTTTAGTATGAGCTGTTCATTGGCCATGAATAGGTTTCTTTTGTTATTGATCATGTAGAATTGTTAAGTTTTCTATTTGGGTTTGTTCTAGTTACAGTTGATAACGTTGAATCTATATTGAATGAATAACTAAATTAATTTTATTTTGTGAGTTCAATTCTGTTTTCATAATAAGTCCTAATATTTTTTCTGTTCTTTTCTCGATTCCATTACTTTCATTTAGGCCTAGATATATGTCGATCCTTTCATATTCTACTCACTTGATTATGATATCTATAAAGTGACGAATGATATAACTATTAATTTTGTTCGTTTGAAAGTTGCTTCCAAATACTCATCGATGCCACATTTCATCACTGTTACGATAAGACTCTTAAAAATCTTCAATGATATTTTCTTTCGTCATCATTAATCTTGGACCATCCATGTAGAAGAGTAGTAAGAGTTTTATAATAGATTTTGTGACTGAAGCCGCTGTTATCAAATTCGTTTTAGAAAAAAAGAGAAGATAAGGAATCAACTTGAAAAATTCCACAGTTTATTCTTATTTTCCCAGACACATTGTACTTTATTCTAATGAGTTAGATAATAGTTTTATAATTCCATATTTTCATGTTCTCCAGACATTATATTCTGTTGAGATAGGTCTTACAATTATGAGTGAATTTATTTCTGTAAACTCTTGGAATTGATATTTAATTATCCTAATGGATGAAAAACAGTAGAATCATTTAATCATGTGAATCAGTTAATATTATTCAAAAGCTTAATAAAACAAGTAAATAATGAATTTTTCCACTAAATATTCTTTTAAATGTGATTAAGTTTTTCATACATATTGATAAATGGGATCTGTGTCTATGATTTTCCTCTATAGACAGCCAAAGTAAATGAATAGCTACCAAATTTGGTACACATACTTACTGATGGGAGTCAGGATATATATATATATATATATATATATATATATATATGTCGGGTCGGCTTAAAATCGGTATCAGCAAATCAGCGAGGAAGTCTATCCCCTTTTCAATAGCGCTAGACCAAGGAGATTGTTTTTGCATCTGAGGTGGAGCTCCACACCTACCACCAGCTCCTTACTTTACATACGCTGAGTTGGCGAGGGCCGGTATCGAACTATGGACCTTGTGGTTTCTAGCTGAACGTTCTACCGACTGAGCTAACCCGGCCCCTGTGTGCCTGTGTGTGAGTCAAGTAGAGCAACAGAACTTCATATGCGCACTTATTGGGCCGAGAATAATGTTTTAACGCAACGAATGTTCGTTATGGGTCAAAAAGAGCTATGAATAAATTGGGTATCTACAAATAAAAGAAGGAACGGGTAGCTATGTTTCTACAAGACGTAACTAATCCACTGAATTAAAATTTTCGACTTCAAAAGAAAAAATATTTATATTAATTATTTGTCCAACTAAAATAAAAATTCCCATTTAATTAAACAATACTAATTAGATTTATAGTTAGTCCCTCAAGTTGTAAAAGTAAACTAATTACATTGTGTGATTGTTTTACTTAGGATTAACAATCGGATAAAAAAAAAATGCTTCAACAGATAAATATCTTAAGTGTCAAACTCACTTAAAATATTTCTTTATAAAACAACATATAATATTTCACAGAATAAAATAAATGGCAAATCTTTTTTTCTGATTTTGTTACCTTTTACAGTAACACCCATTGCTTGTAAGCATGAGATATAAATTCACAACGGAGATTGTAAAATAGACATTGTTTAGAAAAATGAAAGAAGTACAAGAATTTTTGTTATATTTCTAAATAAGTCTCTGCGTGTTCTCGTAGATCTTCATCTAACACCAATGAACCCAGTTTTAACTTAACAGACCTGATGACGATAACCGGACACTGGGCCGTTAACGTTATTTCAGTTGGAAATATGAATTTCAATTACAATGTGCCAAAATTCCTTTATGACAAATTGGAGCAAGGACACCCTGTCCTTATTTTCAATATTGTTAAACAATTTGATCGCGTCTTCCGTCTTGATCTATTGGTTTAGGCTTATCTTCTTTTTTTTTTTCATTGTTAACTCTTTCCAGGATCGCTTTACTCACCCTACTGATTTCAGATCTAGTTGGGTTAATAAGTCGGGTTTCTGGTTTCCAACCGAAGTCGGGTTTCTGGTCCTTTAGTTATACATATGCGTTTTTAGTATGTAATTCTGGGACTTTATCGCTAATGTTTAGTTTCTGGGTATTTTTTAAAGTTTTCTTTGTTCATATCCTATTCTAAGTTATTTTCGTTTATATTAATTTCTTTATAGCTTCTGGTTATGTTTGTTTGTTTTTTGTTTTTTGTTTTTTAGTAAATTATTATAGTATACTATATACGGTTTTGTTCTCCTGAAGAAGGTATACATTGAACACCGAAACCGTGGTAGGGAAAAAAACGTTTTTCTCCAACGATATATTTTTCTCTAACTATATATATATATATATATATATATATATATATATATATATATAGGTAACCAAGTGTGTACGTGTATCAGGAATTTTGAATAAATAAACACACAAATAAAAAAAAACACTCTACCATTCCCTACTCTTACATTTCCATCCCAAATTACCCCAATTCCACTCCCTGACCCCACAAACACCATTACCACCGCAACATCTCATACAAGTGTTGTTATGGGTCCAACGGCAGAAAATTAAATATTTTGTAAAAAAGAAGGTCCGCAAAATGGATTATGTTTTTAGAAAAAATCTCAATTTTTATCTTATATATATATATATACACGTGTGTTGTTTTTTTATATCTTACCGAGAAGGAAAACTCACATGATCAAAACCCTAATTGTGTAATAAAAGGGATCTAATAAATCTGCTGCAATAAGGTGGAGAGTTCAAACTTCTAGTTAAAACAAACACGCGGTTTCCATAATCATTCAGTAATCTTATCGTCCAACAGTTTAGGATTACAGTGAGCGAGATGTGTCTGATACTGGGTCATTCTATGTCAAAACCCACCGACATCGAATTACCTGAAATTTGGCACAAATTTTCCCCTTCATGAGTTAAGAAAGTGTGCCAAATTATTTTTTCTTAAACCTTACCGTTCTGATTTTAGAGGGGAGATATAATTTTCCCATTTTACCTCAAAATTAAGGCCGTGCGGTGTCACAAAATCTCAGTGGTTTTTTATTTTATTTTAAATACTTTCATACATTCAATATTTTTGAAATTTGGTATTTAAGGCAAATAAGGACTGTAGAATCCAAATATCTAACTATTTTAATCCTATACCCGATAGAAAACTTTATTTTGCCCACCCAAATGCATGACTCCAAAATCAACAACTTTTCACCTATGCTACATAGGTGAAAAGTTGTTGATTTACGGTCAGTCTATTGAAAATGTGTCCTCTTCAATTTTCATAATATTTTTTCCTAACATCTACTATGCCTGCCAAAGTTCATCAAAGAATTTTGTGTGGGAGCAATTTCTACTTTAGAAGATATGAACCTGCCAAGTTCAGAGTTTTTTTCCTATGTACGTGCAGGATTTCAGTGAAAGATTATAATGAAAGACAATCATCCTAATACTCCATGAACTCTCAAATGTTGATATTGTGCTCAGTGACTTCTTAAATTATTCAATAATATTGTTTTTATCAATTAAAAAAAAAAAAATTAAATATTAGGGTTAGTCAAAAAGTAATGCCATTTTGTTTAGTACAGGTATAATTACCGACACAGGAACATGTATCATGAATTAAAATGAAGTTGGTCCTCTGTTGATCACCTCCCTACTTTCTCAAAGTCACTGCTTCTCTCAATAGCAATGTTCAACGGTCAAATGAGAGTATGTATCTCTATTCTGTTGACTGTTCTTTGAGCCATTTCTTCACTACAGATTTCACTTCCTCATCACTGTAATAATGTTTTTTATTGAAAAGAAAGAATGAAAGATGGTTTTAGAGGCAAACATTATTGTTCTATTTGTACTGAGCTAACAGTTGAAAATGTTATTCCATGATAAACAGGTTGGAGTGATTCAATTGATCAGTTGGATACGATGGATATAAAGCTTATTGCCTATAGAACAGGATTGTGATGAGGATAGAATACAGACTATCTGTTGCCATCACGAACAGACCTTGTTGACTAAATATGAATGGCTTGAAAAGAGATGTTGTATTCCATTTAAAAATCATAAAAAGCAAATTAAAGACAGTTTCAAACCAATTTCATTGAAACGACAGACAAGGTAAAGGCTAAGTTGGTACTAAGCAGTGGTATTTTTTTATTCAGATACTCTTTTTTTCCAGTTTTGCTTTTCACCAACAGTTAGTAAAAATCGATTGTTTTATTATAGTACATGCAAGATTCTCTCTCTCTCTCTCTCTCTCTCTCTCTCTCTCTCTCTCTCTCTCTCTCTCTCTCTCTCTCTCTCTCTCTCTCTTCCCACCCCTCTCTTTCTGTTTGATCACTCATATCACAATAATAAAAGTTCGGACAACAAAATACCGAGTTCGAACTCAGATTGAAACTCTGTATTACATCTGCATTAATACATTTCGGAAAAACATTAAACGAATTTTTTCATCTGCTTTGCTCCATTGTCACTCATTGTGATGGTAATAAAAGTGAATGATTGATGAAATTAATACAATCTCATCTCTATTCTCACCTGTTGGTTCAAAGACAAAAAAATTAGATCAAAATCTCTGTCACAGTTGACTTCGCAAAATTTCCAACATGGTAAAATCAAGAATTGGAGAGTTGAGATAAAAGGTAATTGCTCAATGGAAGGAAATTTATTTTCTCAAAATCTTAATATAATAATTTTCAATGAAAGCTAATTCACTGATGAAAAGAAACAATTTTTTTGGGCCTGGTTCTTGTCAAATCGGAAATATCTATCTACTCATAAATTCACCTTTTCTGCGAAGTTCAACAATTTTAATCGTCTGCGTAGAAGAAAAATAAGCCCCGCCTAAAAATAAAGATGTGAATAAAAATAAAAATAAAAATAAAACTAGAAACAAATAGACATTTGCACACACTTATATACAAATGCATGAATATATAACTAATTGTATATATATATATATATAATATATAATATATATATATATATATATATATATATATATATATATATATAACCACTTAACCACCCTTACTGGCGCCGCCGCTACTGTTATTCATGTTTCTTGTATTAATTATTGTTGTTATTGTTTTTGTTGTTCAGACCTCCATTATCACTCTTGACCCTAATCAACCGGAAGTGACGTTTTCTCAGCAGCCTCAACTTAATGACTCAGTGCCCCAGTGTGCAAATACATGATGTTAATGACCAGATGGTGGGATGGTGGGTGTTCATTCCGTTGGTCAATAAAAAGGCTAGGTCACATTGGACTGATAAACTACTTTACTTTGACCTAATGCTACTTTAATTGATGATAATACACCAAAAAGTTCAATCCATGTCAAATCAGGTCATATTCATTAAATAGCACTTTTGTTTTATTAGGAATATACATCAGCTCAAAGTTAAATACCGTTGTTTTTTTCTACAAATCCAAAATTGAGTTGACTTACAAAATGCTATTGTAGATTCTTTTCTATAACTAAATGCGAAAGTTGTATATATTATGTAATTGTGAGTATAGATAATATGGACATATGTATTTCTGTGACCCACTTGGAAAGAAGGCAGTTAAGAGCATAGTCAGAAAGAAGTATGCTTTTGCATGCTTATTAATATAGTGCACATAATGACAATTATCAAAAATACATTCGCATCTACGAGAGCTTGGTATACACTGTTCATTCGAGTGACACTTTCCACACGGCACCTCTAGATACTTTTGATTTACATTTGGAAAATATTGCACTATCCTTCTTGGGTAATTTTCCGATATTTTCTTCCAGATTGTATTGTTTTCTATATAATACAGGAAAACTTTAGTGAAGTTTTGTATATATATATATATATATATATATAATATATATATATATATGTGTGTGTTGTGTGTGTGTGTGTGGTGTGTGTGTGTGTGTGTGTGTGTGTGTGTGTGTGTGTGTGTTACGGTTATATAGGTGAATGTACTGGGTTTTTTAAGCATGAGAGAGTAGGGCAATTTATAATTCGAATGGATTAATAGTAGAGAAATACAGTTGACTTACCGATTTCGTCTGAACATATTGCGCAATAGTTCTATACGAAATCGGTAAGTCAATTGTATTTCTTTACTATTAATCCATTCAAATTATTAATTGCCCTACTCTCTCATGCTTAAAAAAATCCTGTACATTTATTTTATAACCTTGACATCAAATAACTGAAGCATATGCGGAACCCTTACAATCTAAAATGAGCAATGTCAAGCCGTAAACTAAGTCTTCTCCTTCCCCTCCCTCCGAGTAAAAGCTACCAAAAAATATCGATCATGACAAGCCAATCTTCCAAAGCTAGAAGACTACAAGAGATTGTGGACTCATTACTAAGTTAAATTTTACTTTTTAATTGTGTATCTCCTTGCGTTTTATAATATTATTTTTTATTATTTAGTGATTTAAATTGTCATAACGTTTAATTTCATTGACATTTCAATATTAATCTTATTTACTTGTTCATTTTTCTTTTCATAGACGTTCATAGAATTCATAGGAAACCATTGACATTTAACTTAATCTTTATTACCCTTTTCACTTGTTAACATGTTTCTGTAATATAGTGATGTGAAATTATAATGGAGATGTATGATGAGCCTATTGAGACCAATGAAGATTCACCCCTTTATCAATATAGGGAATATTTTTTCTCGGTGTGATGGACCCGTAGATCACGTCACATCATCCACCTGCTTTCCCAAAGTCTCCCAGTCATCTTGCCTCGGCTTGTCACTGATATTGACTTTGGGGAAGGAGAGCAAGCGGTGCGTGTCGCAAAGCGCACAACATGTAAAACAAAAACATGGGCAGATATTTCTACAAGTCCCAGAGTGATGGAGGAATGGTGAGGTGTGCAGGCCTGACTGCTGGAAGCAGGCAGATGTGAATCTACATACAGCGTGACTTGTGACCTACTTAACGTACCGCCTTGCTGATTGAACAGCAACGTACCTCGGCGAGGTTGTGGGTGAATGAGCAGCCCCTTGGTTAACAACTGTCCACCAGCCATTTGGGAAGTGCTAGAAAAGGTGACCTAAACAAATGCCGGTTCTCCTATCAGCTGGCCAGAAACCAGTGTTTCGACGGATGTCCACATTAGCTGGGCGAAAACAAAAAAATACTACATACACAAAAAAAAAGGCTAAGAATAGCCACCTGGAATGTCTGACACTTCTGATCTTTAAGAGATTAGGAAAACCCCAAACTACGTACTGGTATCGTGACAGGGAGCATCTCGATATGGGGCCGACATCGAGAAGGAGCAATTGACAGAAGGGGGTGGGCTGGATACACATTATCCGAAAGACAGCCGATAGTAGCTGTAAAGAAATGTTGAGGAAAGGTGACTCGAGCCCTCTATCCTGAAGCGACACATGACGGACGCCATGAAACATTTCCTACATTGAAGTCTGACCTGTGTGGCAGGGCATGTATGTTGAGGGTTTCATATGTGTGACAGGGTACATAAAACAAGCTGGATCGTGGGCCATCTGCGTGCTCACAACTGCTCACAACTGAATACTTGTAGAAATGGCCTTATTCTGTAAAGAAGCGGGCCATCACTATATATATTATATATATATATATATATATATATATATATAATATATATATAGAAGAGAGAGAGAGAGAGAGAGAAAGAGAGAGAATTGGATAAAAATGCTTTAACAGATATAATGTCTTCACTGTCATATTATATATATATATATAATATATATATATATATTATATATATAAGAAAGCGTGAGTCACCTATTGACCTGTGGGTAGATAATTGGGATAAGAAGAAAGTTAGTTTGCAAAAACGAATTAATTTTTTAATACGACCGGACAATAATTAAAAAAACATTGAAGTCATTTTGCTAAAATTTGCAATTAAGTAAAAAGTGACGGGCAGAATTAGAGATGGGTGAGTTTTTTGACTTAATTTGTAAATTACTAAATAGAACCAAATAAAATGTTTGTTTTTTTTCAAATATAACTTAATCCCAAAACTAAGGAATATTTTGAGATCATTTTTTAGGTCATTTTAGATCATTAAACTAAATAGGAAAAAAAGACTTAGCAAAACATTATTGGTTCTTCTATCCTCACCCATAATCGTTAAACTTTGTTCTCGTGTAAAATCAAAATTTGTTTCGCATTTAAAACCAAAACCAAAAACAAAATATATAAATTATAAAAAGTATGTTGCCATACTTCTCAAACTTTTAACTGTTATATTTTTGGATAGAAGATTAAGATAAAAAATGACAAGAAATAAAACAAATACAGAAACCAAATGAATATCGAAATAAGATTTGTGCTTTGTAGTTTGTTGGTATTAATATTAATTTATGCTCTAACATACTGTCAATGAATATATGTATATGTATTAACAACTTTGCTCAATTACTGAGAATGAGAAATTCTGATATGCATTTTTATTTTATGTCACAGCAGGTAATGTTAATATTAACATAATATTAAATTAAAGAACAGAACCAATGATAAATATGTACATAGCAGAAAATCTTTCCTTGCAATGGCTGCGTAAATTTGTTGAAATGTGATAAAAATCAACAAAGATGACGATTATATAACTCGGGGTCTATAACTTGTGGAACGTAATTTTAACATTTATACAGTGTGTTCAGTAAGCCAATCAACAATTATGAGGGGAATAAAGAATAAAAACAAGATATCATTTTCAAAGTAATAACATTACATTCCTGCTACTATTTTTTTTACTCAACTGCGAAATGGGTGTGACACTAAGATTTGTTTCGGCCTTCTGGGTGTGGTGTGAAAAGTTAATAAGCGTGTAGAACTTGGATTTCGGTAATTCAAAAATTTGGCTGGGAACGGATGCTAGGAAGGTTCTCTTAGTTTCTTGTGTGGGAAGAAGGTCGAGATACGAAACCACAATTTTTTAGACATCTTACTGTTAGTGTTCTGAACATAAACAACACACACACACGCGCGTATATATATATATATAATATATATATATATAATATATATATATATATATATATTAGAGAAACTGTTCTCCGAAGCAATGATTTCGCACAATGATATACAAAATATTACCCAGGAAGAAAATGGAGTCATAAAATCAGCAAGGAAAACAGTTTTAAGAAGAACAATTGGTGAAGACCTGTAATAGCACAGGTTTGGACCTAACAATGGGGCCCTAGACTCCGTGCAAATCTATGAACTACTTGGCCTACTGATATTTCATAATAAAAAAAAAATGGACATTAGGAATGTTGGTATTTTACCGTGATGATTGATTTATTGGTAGTTGATAATGCATCCGAGCAAAAATGTGACCAGACCAGAAAATATATTATCCAACAACGGAAGAACATGCTTGTCTAATGACATCAAATCAAACACAAAAATCGGAAAGTTGGATGTTACATTCAATATCTTCACGGGTAATTTTGAGCCTTTCATGAAACCAAACACAAACCCATTATATGTAAACAACCTCAATAAATAAATAAAAAAATCCCAGACTTAATGGAATACAGAATTAGTAAAAATTCATCTAAACAGTAAATTCTTGATAGCGTTAGCGAAACTTATAAATAAAGCACTATATAAAAGCGGACACACTAAAAGTAGGATTGAATTACAAAGATCAAAAGAATGAGGCACGAATAGGAAAAAAAAAAACAGAACGAGAAATAAAAGTATTTGTGGTATAACCCACCATTCAACTTACAAGTGATAACGAAATAGTAAAAATATTTTAAAGTTAATCAGCAAAACATTTCCCAGCTCAATCATACTTTACATAAATCTTTTAACAAGACAACTACCCGGAAATTAGTTTCTCCTGTATGGATAGTAATAGAAAGGATAATTTAAAAAAAAACATAACATAATAATCAGCAACTACCAGAATAGAAATAACGAAAAGAATATGTAGAAAAATTTCGACTGCCAAAGCACTTAAATGTGCCCCATAAAAGTAAAGTGTTTACCAAAGGTGTGTAACATCTACACAAAAGCCAAACCTTACTAAATTTTACATGGATTGTGAAAATCAGAATTTAGAAATAGATTTGCAAATCACAAGCATTTGTTTTCGAATATTAAGCTAAAATATGTTATAACACTAACTAGCTATGTTTTGGACTTAATCAAAATATAATGCCAATTAATAAATGGGAAATCTATTAAAAAATCAAATATCTGTAGGACATTAAATGACCAATGCTTTTTGTGCTTACAAGAAAAGTTGGCAATAATTAGATTCCAAGATAAGATCAACCTTTTTAATAGTAGAAATGCATCTCATTGGGAAATGAGATGCATGCATAAGTTTGATAAATTGTGGATGTATTATTAAGAATAACCCCCTCTTTTAACCTATAACAAAAAGTACCAGCCAAAACTAGTTATATTGATCAAAAGACATTGTGCTCCACTGTAGTACACACAAATAAAATAGAGACAATGTGAATGAGGTAAAAAAAAGAGTGAAGGAGCGAAGTAGGAATAGGAAATAAGAGACAGAATTACAAATTATATTAGCCTGTCAGAAGTAGACGTTAAAACCACAGACAAACAGCTTTTAATTTCAAAGAAAACATACCGAAATATTAACTATATATCATCATCATCATGTCGCGCAAGTAGCACGGATATCCATGACAATCTCTCGCCAACCTTCCTATACCCATTGCCTCTGGGAAGGTCTTCTGCGCAGCATCCAGCATCCTCGCATAGTTGGTCAATGTAGGTCCTTAGTGGGCGTCCTGCGTTAGCATGTCCATTGTGCTGGCTTCCACAGGAGAACGTTCGCTTATGAGCTCGTCCCCGCTTCTCCAGCAGTGTCCTGCATGCCTAGTCCGTCTCACCCGGATGGTTTGTAAGATGTGTGGGGGGGGGGAAGGTGACATATAGTTGCTCTTTGTGGGGTACTGTTTCACGACTTGTTCAAGACTGCACGCAGTATTCTTGTGCAGCTCCCATCTAGTTTAATTCTCAAGGCTTTTGTTAGGGTCCAGTTGGTGCAGCCATACAGCAGTACTGATATAACCACAGCCTGGAAGAATTGTCGCTTTAAACTTGTCAGTGTGATCGATTTCCATGACTGATAATTTGTTTGTAGCCGACCATGCTTTTCCTATAAGTGTATTAACATCGCTTTCTGTGGATGAGATATTACTACCTAGGTATGTGAAACTGTTCCCTGGCTTAAGAAGCTTACCATCAAGTGTGGAGAAGCACACGAACTCGTTTTATCGGAGTTCACATAGAGGCCAATATTCTTTGCTGCCTCCTCCAAGCAATGTAGTAGTGACTCAGCCTGTGCCGGTGTATCTGCAAGAAGCGCA
>CM042160.1:23094812-23104812 GCA_023376005.1 Doryteuthis pealeii | reverse complement strand
ATGGGACTAATGATGTTCGAAGTACGTAATCTAGGCATATTATAAATATATATGGCGCTAGTGTATCTCCTTGTGGGACTCCTGCGACGATGTAAAAGAACTATGTGTCTCCATCAGGTGAACGTACCATGGCTTTGATATTTGATATTAGGGGCCTCAAGTTTCTTTGCTTCGGCGAATAGTCAGGATCTGAGAGGTTGTGGGCCGATTTCTGCGGAATCCGTTTTTGTTTTTTTCTAAGGATTTTCTCTATTTCACGGCCTATGTGTGAACGCTGATAAAACCGAATTTAGAAAAGAAGGAGACATCTCCACTCTCAATAGTAAACTCCTGAAATCGGTGAAACAATTCACGTACCTTGGTAGTAATATCTCATCAACAGAAAGCGACATCAATGCACGCATAGGAAAGGCATGTCAGTGATATGGAAATCCGATCTTGCTGACAATTAAAGCGAAAATTCTGTGGAAGCCAACACATGAGCACGCCAAAAGGTCCACAGCAAGGACATACATAGATCAGCTCTGCGCGGATACTGGATGCTGGGCAGAGACCTCTCAGGGACAATGAATGATAGTTAAGGATGTTGAAGATGTCATGCATATACGTGTTGCCAACGCGACAGTATGAATGATGATAAAGATGATGAAGATGAGATATATATATATATATATATATATATATAATATATATATACGTACATCCATATACACACATTCGCGTAGAGGAACACAGATATATACGCATGTACGCATCCAAGTGTGTACGTGCATATTTGTTGTTTTGATCATTTATAAGAGCGATAATTGTTTTATATCCTAGATTTAGATATCCCTTGGCTGTGTATTTTAATGCATCCTAGTCGGGTGTCAATCTCTGTGCTGTCTCTATTCGCGCCGTTTCCACTTCGATTCTAAATTATCTCTTAGGGAAGCTTTTGGTCGTTGGACCGATAAAGTAATTAACAGCGTTGATCACAAGGACTATCACCCCAGGCAACCCCTGCCCCCTCGATTTAAAGAGGCGGGGTTGGGTTTATTGCTCGGTGCCTGGGGCGCTTCTTGAGGGGAATGCCGATGGATCAACGTATTTTTTGCACCCGCCTCCAATGAGCTTCGGTTTGTGAGTGATCCCAAATTAATAGAGCCTTGTGCCTAACCCGACACGTGGGGGTACGTGGTAAATAAAATATATTATATGTTTAAGGTAGTGTGGAACATGTAGTCAACGGTACCTGGTTACTGACAGTTTCTTGCCTATGCAAGACATACATATATAATATATACACAAATGATTTCTATGTTCCCTCTTTTTTCACACTTTTTCCCCCCTCCCCCTTTACTTATCATTACTATCAACTTCAAGCAATATTAGATCTAATGTAAAAAAAAGTTTTTCATACTGAAAAAGCAAGATACAGACGATATTTCACAGAAAAATATTGCAGATGTGGACTACGCAGATGATCTAGAATTCTGGCACACACACACACACACACACACACACACACACACACATATATATATATATATATATATATATATATATATATATATATTGCTTCCAAAACATGCTAGAGCTCTCTGGAAGGAGATTTAACTGACGATCACCTTAAGCATAAGCAAGGCTCTCTATAATTTACAGAATTGGGCTCTCTAGTGATAGTAACATATATAACTATGTATGTATTTATCAGTTAACATTCTACTTCTCACTGGTAGGTGCTGACGGCCGAGGGGTTAAATAATCGGCCTGATGAAAATTCATTCGGGTTCGGTCTCAGCTAGAAGTAGCTGCTGAGTCTAGCCACACTGAAGAGACGTGAAATGAGGAAACACTGTATGTTGATGACTAATATCTCTATATATATGTGTGTGTATGTGAATGTGTATGTGTATATGAACACACATGCTGAATGGTGATTGTTCAAAATTTATAAACCGCACATTCGTGAGAAAGTGTCATTATATATTTGGTGATTCTAATAAACAAGAGTACACACACACACACACACACACACACACTATATATATATATATATATATATATATATATAGACATCCATGTGTGCGTTTGTATCTTGTATCTATATGCGTTTATTTTTAATGTGTGTATGCGTTAAGATTGACGAGGAACCTTTTAATTCCACTATTCTTGGGTGTGACTCCCATCGGGGCAAAAAGAAAATAGACATAATTTCAGAAGTAAAAAAAAAAAAAATTAAAGGGTATTTACTTACTAATTACAAATTTAATGAAAAACATTTTTTCCTTATTTTTCTGTGCTCTTCATGTCATGGCGGGTTACAGAGAATGAATAAAATCTAAATTGTATTCATTTATGTCACGGTTGTACGGACAGACCTGCCTCAGGCGTAGAGCCTAGATTTTGAGGTTTTGAAATAACAAACCTAGAAAATAAGTACTTTCTATTATAGGATTCATGAACAGATGAATTAAATCTGAATCAGATAAAATTTCCTCATTCAAATGGACATAATAAGTTTGAAAACAGTTAATTTACCAGATGCTAAATTGAAAGTCTGTTGAACAGTGTCTACGAAGAAAAATACACCAAAGTTTCTCTGAATCTGAAAGCAGTAACATCTCAACTACATTCTTGACGAGGACTGGGGATTTTTGAACATACATAGCAAAGTAAATATTCAAAAAACACTATCAAAAACAACAAAAGCAAAAAATAAATAAATAAATAAATAAATAGCAGCTGAATGTTGACAGTCTTGCAAATTATAATACTATTATTTGATAGAAAGATTAAATATATTGAGATTATAATGAGAGAAATAAACCCAATAATTGAGCACAGGTATCCAGCATTTCTTGTTTGGCTTATTTGGACGGTTTGTGTGATAGGAGTTAAGCGGTTGTACGGCTAATTTTTGTTGGGTGCTGTTTACACGATGTTTTTTTTTCAACATAGCACGCAGCATCCTTGTGTAGTTTTCATTTAGCTTTTTCTCCGAACATTTCGTTGTCCAAGTTGTGCAGTGATACATTAGCACGGATACGGCTATAGTTTGGGAAAATTTTAATTTATCTTATCAGAGAGATCAGATTTATGATCACTAATATATCTATAGCAGTCCATGCCTTTCCTATGCGTATATTGACATCTTTTCCTGATTAGATATTATTAACTGGGTATGTGAACTGTTCGAGTCATTTCATAGGCTTGCCATCCAGTGTTATTTCTCCATTTGTTTAAAACACATGAACTCTGTTTAATGTGGGTTCATTTAGTGTTAAATGCCTCTTGCTGTCTTCTTCAAACGATACAGCAGTAATTCGGCTCATGCAGGTGTGTTTGCTAGATCATCTGCGTAGTCCACATCTGCAATATCTTCTGTGATATATCGTCTGCTTCTTGTATTTTTTAGTAGTAAAACTTTTTCCTTCATCTAATGATATTTGAAGTTGTTATTAATAATAATTGAAAGGAGTCGACGAGGAGAAAGTATGAAAAAAGAAAAGAGGAAACAGAGAAGTAATTTTGTATATACGTATGTATAATATATCTCGCATAAGCGAGAAACTGACAGTAACAGGGTGCCGTTGACTCCATGTCCACGACAGACGAGAGATTGACCCCCGACAAGGGTACATATTGGCCCATTGACATACACAGCCGAGGTATTTCTAAATTAAGGCTATAAAACAATTATCGCTCTTATAAATGATCAAAGCAACAAATATGCGCGTACACACTTGGATGTGAGAGCATACATGCGTATATATCTGTGTTCCTGTATGCGTATGTGTGTATATGTGCGTGTGTACATATATATATATATACATATATATATATATATATATATATATATATATATTATATATATGGTGATTGCCACTTTTTCACAGAAGATGGCCATTTCTACAAGTTCGGTTGTGAGCACGCAATTATAATTGTGCTTTTATACATCCTATCGCATAAAAGACACGTGAGACTCCCGGCTTTCACTCGTACACACACATGTTTTTCACGTAGTCGTCTGTCACCATGGGACCGCATATGACTCAAGAGACCAGCCCTGCCACACATACTACACATATGGTGAGGCTTGAATGTAAGATATTTGTCCAGGATCTCTGATTTGTGCCGCTTTCATAGAGCCCACTTCAGGATGGAGCGCTCAAACCACATTGCCTCAAACCTTCTACAGCCACTATAAACGAGTCTCCTCGATGCCGAACGATTCGTAGCCATCTTTTCCCAATCCTCAAAATTTAAAGCCAAGAGTCTTAAGATTGTTTTTATGACAATCCTGAAATGTTTCTTGGGTTTGTGTCAAGGACGTTTATCATGTTGGAATTCCCGTAAAAATAGTTGCTTCAGGAGTCTGCCTTCTTCCATCATATATATATATAATATATATATATATATATTATATATTATATATATTCGTAGTCTTCTCCAAGGCATTTGATTCCATACACAAAGGGAAAATGGAACAAATATTACTAACGTACGGTATCCCAAAAGAAATCGTTGCCGCTACAAAAACACTAAGGCAATGGTACGCTTATCTGATGGCGACACAGATTTCTTTGATCGGTGATCGCTGGAGTTGGACCATATATATTCATAATATGCCTAGACTATGCACTTCGAACTATGCACTTCGAACATCATTAGATACCATAAAAGAAAAAGGCTTTACACTAAGAAAGGCAAGAAGCAGGCGATATCCAGCACAAACAGTCACAGATGCAGACTACGCTGATGACCTTGCGCTTCTTGCAGATACACCGGCACAGGCTGAGTCACTACTACATTGCTTGGAGGAGGCAGCAAAGAATATTGGCCTCTATGTGAACTCCGATAAAACCGAGTTCGTGTGCTTCTCCACACTTGATGGTAAGCTTCTTAAGCCAGTGGAACAGTTCACATACCTAGGTAGTAATATCTCATCCACAGAAAGCGATGTTAATACACTTATAGGAAAAGCATGGTCGGCTACAAACAAATTATCAGTCATGGAAATCCGATCACACTGACAAGTTAAAGCGACAATTCTTCCAGGCTGTGGTTATATCAGTACTGCTGTATGGCTGCACCAACTGGACCCTAACAAAAAGCCTTGAGAATAAACTAGATGGGAGCTGCACAAGAATACTGCGTGCAGTCTTGAACAAGTCGTGGAAACAGTACCCCACAAAGAAGCAACTATATGGTCACCTTCCCCCCCCCCACACATCTTACAAACCATCCGGGTGAGACGGACTAGGCATGCAGGACACTGCTGGAGAAGCGGGGACGAGCTCATAAGCGACGTTCTCCTGTGGAAGCCAACACATGGATATGCTAACGCAGGACGCCCACTAAGGACCTACATTGACCAACTATGCGAGGATGCTGGATGCTGCGCAGAAGACCTCCCAGGGGCAATGGGTGATAGGGAAGGTTGGCGAGAGATTGTCATGGATATCCGTGCTACTTGCGCGACATGATGATGATGATATATAGTTAATATTTCGGTATGTTTTCTTTGAAATTAAAAGCTGTTTGTCTGTGGTTTTAACGTCTACTTCTGACAGGCTAATATAATTTGTAATTCTATCTCTTATTTCCTATTCCTACTTCGCTCCTTCACTCTTTTTTTTACCTCATTCACATTGTCTCTATTCTATTTGTGTGTACTACAGTGGAGCACAATGTCTTTTGATCAATATAACTAGTTTTGGCTGGTACTTTTTGTTATAGGTTAAAAGAAGGGGTTATTCTTAATAATACATCAACAATTTATCAAACTTATGCATTTCCCCAATGAGATGCATTTCTACTATTAAAAAGGTTGATCTTATCTTGGCTCTAATTATTGCCAACTTTTCTTGTAAGCACAAAAAGCATTGGTCATTTAATGTCCTACAGATATTTGATTTTTTAATAGATTTCCCATTTATTAATTGGCATTATATTTTGATTAAGTCCAAAACATAGCTAGTTAGTGTTATAACATATTTTAGCTTAATATTCGAAAACAAATGCTTGTGATTTGCAAATCTATTTCTAAATTCTGATTTTCACAATCCATGTAAAATTTAGTAAGGTTTGGCTTTTGTGTAGATGTTACAACACCTTTGGTCAAACACTTTACTTTTATGGGGCACATTTAAGTGCTTTGGCAGTCGAAATTTTTCTACATATTCTTTTCGTTATTTCTATCATCTGGGTAGTTGCTGATTATTTTGTTATTGTTTTTTTTTTTAAATTATCCTTTCTATACTATCCATACAGGAGAAACTAATTTCCGGGTAGTTCTTGTTAAAAGATTTATGTAAAGTATGATTGACTGGGAAATGTTTGCTGATTAAACTTTAAAATATTTTACTTATTTTCGTTATCACTTGTAAGTTGAATGGTGGGTTATACCACATAATACTTTTATTTCTCGTTCTGTTTTTTTTTTCCTATTTCGTGCCTCATTCTTTTGATCTTTGTTAAATTCAATCCTACTTTTAGTGTGTCCGCTTTTATATAGTGCTTTATTATAAGTTTCGCTAACGCTATCAAGAATTTACTGTTTAGATGAATTTTTACTAATTCTGTATTCCATTAAGTCTGGGATTTTTTATTTATTTATTGAGGTTGTTTACATATAATGGGTTTGTGTTTGGTTTCATGAAAGGCTCAAAATTACCCGTGAAGATATTGAATGTAACATCCAAACTTTCCGATTTTTGTGTTTGATTTGATGTCATTAGACAAGCTCATGTTCTTCCGTGTTGCGATAATATATTTTCTGGTCTGGTCACATTTTTGCTCGGATGCATTATCAACTACCAATAAATCATCATCACGGTAAATACCAACATTCCTAATGTCCATTTTTTTTATTATGAAATATCAGTAGGCCAAGTAGTTCATAGATTTGCACGGAGTCTAGTGCCCCCATTGTTAGGTCCAAACCTGTGCTATTACAGGTCTTCACCAATTGTTCTTCTTAAAACTATTTTCCTTGCTGATTTTATGACTCCATTTTCTTCCTGGGTAATATTTGTATATCATTGTGCGAAATCCATTGCTTCGGAGAACAGTTTCTCTATATATATATATATATATATATATATATATATATATATATATATATATATATATACGCGCGTGTGTGTGTGTGTTTATGTTCAGAACACTAACAGTAAAGATGTCTAAAAAATTGTGGTTTCGTATCTCGGACCTTCTTCCCACACACAGAAACTAAGAGAACCTTCCTAGCATCCGGCTTCCCAGCCTAAATTTTGAATTACCGAAATCCAAGTTCTACACGCTTTATTAACTTTTCACACCACACCCAGAAGGCCGAAACAAATCTTAGTGTCACACCCATTTCGCAGTTGAGTAAAAAAAATAGTGAGCAGAGAATGTATGTTTATTACTTTGAAAATGATATCTTGTTTTTATCTCTTTATTCCCCTCATAATTGTTGATTGGCTTTACTGAACACACTGTATAAATGTTAAAATTACGTTCCACAAGTTTTAGACCCCGAGTTATATAATCGTCATCTTTGTTGATTTTTATCACATTTCAACAAATTTACGCAGCCATTGCAAGGAAAGATTTTCTGCTATGTACATACTTTATCATTGGTTCTGTTCTTTAATTTAATTATTATGTTAATATTAACATTACCTGCTGTGACATAAATAAAAATGCTATATCAGAATTTCTCATTTCTCAGTAATTGAGCAAAGTTGTTAATACATATACATATATCATTGACAGTATGTAGAGCATAAATTAATATTAATACAACAACTACAAAGCACAAATCTTATTTCGATATTCATTTGGTTTCTGTATTTGTTTTATTTCTTGTCATTTTTTATCTTAATCTTCTATCCAAAATATAACAGTTAAAAGTTTGAGAAGTATGGCAACATACTTTTATAATTTAATAATATTTTGTTTTTGGTTTTGGTTTTAAATGCGAAACAAATTTTGATTTTACACGAGAACAAAGTTTTAACGATTATGGGGTGAGGATAGAAGAACCAATAATGTTTTGCTAAAGTCTTTTTTCCTATTTAGTTTAATGATCTAAAATGACCTAAAAATGATCTCAAAATATTCCTTAGTTTTGGGATTAAGTTATATTTGAAAAAAAACAAACATTTTATTTGGTTCTAATTAGTAATTTACAATTAAGTCAAAAAAACTCACCCATCTAACTCAATTCTGCCCGTCACTTTTTTACTTAATTGCAAATTTTAGCAAAATGACTTCAATGTTTTTTTATTATTATTGTCCGGTCGTATTAAAAAAATTAATTCGTTTTGCAAACTAACTTTCTTCCTTATCCCAATTATCTACCCACAGGTCAATAGGTGACTCACGCTTTTCTTATATATATTATATATATATATATATATATATATATATATGACAGTGAAGACATTTATCTGTTAAAGCATTTTTATCCAATTCTCTCTCTCTCTCTCTCTCTCTCTCTCTCTCTATATATATATATATATATAGTGATGGCCGCTTCTTTACAGAATAAGGCCATTTCTACAAGTAGTTCAGTTGTGAGCAGTTGTGAGCACGCAGATGGCCCACGGATCCAGCTTGTTTTTATGTACCCTGTCACACATATGAAACCCTCAACATACATGCCCTGCCACACAGGTCAGACTTCAATGTAGGAAATGTTTCCATGGCGTCCGTCATGTGTCGCTTCAGGATAGAGGGCTCGAGTCACCTTTCCTCAACATTCTTACAGCTACTATCGGCCTGTCTTTCCATGATAATGTGTATCCAGCCCACCCCCTTCTGTCAATTGCTCCTTATCGATGTCGGCCCCATATCGAGATGCTCCCCTGTCACGATACCAGTACGTAGTTTGGGGTTTCCTAATCTCTTAAGATCAGGAAGTGTCCAGACATTCCAGGTGGCTATTCTTAGCCTTGTTTTGTGTTGTAGTATTTTTTTGTTTTCGCCCAGCTAATGTGGACATCCGTCGAAACACTGGTTTCTGGCCAGCTTGATAGGAGAACCGGCATTTGTTTAGGTCACCTTTTCTAGACACTTCCCAAATGGCTGGGTGGACAGTGTTAACCAAGGGGCTGCTCATTCACCCACAACCTCGCCGAGGTACGTTGCTGTTCAATCAGCAAGGCGGTGACGTTAAGTAGGTCACAAGTCACGCTGTATGTAGATTCACATCTGCCTGCTTCCAGCCAGTCAGGCCTGCACACCTCACCATTCCTCCATCACTCTGGGACTTGTAGAAATATCTGCCCATGTTTTTTGTTTTACATGTTGTGCGCTTTTGCGACACGCACCGCTTGCTCTCCTTCCCCAAAGTCAAGTATCAGTGACAAGCCGAGGCAAGATGACTGGGAGACTTTGGGGAAAGCAGGTGGATGATGTGACGTGATCTACGGGTCCATCACACCGAGAAAAAATATTCCCTAATAGGGTACAATTTTCTATTGAATAGGTCACATACAATTTTATAATTTCACCATATATTACATTTAACATTTATTGAAAAGAAAAATGAACAAGTAAATAAGATTAATATTGTTAAATGTCAATGAAATTAAACGTTATGACAATTTAAATCACTAAATAATAAAAAATAATATTATAAAACGCAAGGAGATACACAATTAAAAAGTAAAATTTAACTTAGTAATGAGTCCACAATCTCTTGTAGTCTTCTAGCTTTGTGAAGATTGGCTTTCATGATCGATATTTTTGGTAGCTTTTTACTCGGAGGGAGGGGAAGGAGAAGACTTAGTTTACGGCTTGACATTGCTCATTTTAGATTGTAAGGGTTCCGCATATGCTTCAGTTATTTGATGTCAAGGTTATAAAATAAATGTACAGGATTTTTTTAAGCATGAGAGAGTAGGGCAATTAAAATTTGAATGGATTAATAGTAAAGAAATACAATTGACTTACCGTTTCGTATAGAACTATTGCGCAAATTCAGACGAAATCGGTAGTCAACTGTCATTCTCTACTATTCATC
>CM042160.1:23048707-23094712 GCA_023376005.1 Doryteuthis pealeii | reverse complement strand
AGGCGAAATAGTATTATTCATGTGATTTTTTTCCAAACCGAGATATATATAACATGCTAATATATATAGATGTATATAGATGTATATACATATATATATATATACATATAGTTATATACATATATTATATAATATACATATTATGTATAACATATAGTATACACTATATTATATACATATATATATATACATATATGTATATATATATATGTATATATATATATTACAATAATATTATATATATATACAATAATTATATACATATATGTATATACATATATGATACTATATATGTATATACATATATGTATTACATATATGTAATATAACATATATATATATATATAGATGTATATAACATACTTTGGTTTGGAATCGCATAGATAAGAAACTGTCAGATAACCAAGCTCGTTGACTTCATGTACACACTAGCCAAAATTAGACCTAAATCGTAAGTCAAGACACTGTATATATATATATATATATAATTATATATATATATATATATATATCTTTCAGTTTTTAGTGCTGAATAAGGAACAGTAAGACCATAAAAACACGAAATGACAGTGAATCAGTCATGAAAGCATTCCTCAGAAAGAATAAAAAAAAGTTATCAAGAGATGAATGGGTGTAAATAAATTTCTTTCACTTGCCTTGATAAGTAGCATCTTTGATTATAGACTTTTTTTTATATCTTCCTTTGAGCAACCATGACACTCATCTTTTATTATAAATGTATATTAGATGTTGTCTGCTCTTCTTTCTATGAATATTTTATATATTGGTTAGACACAAAACCACACACACACACACACACCACACACTACACACACACACACACACACACACACACACACACACGCGCGCGCGCGTGCTTTTATATTCTGTTGGAAACATATAGACAAAGAGAAACACCTTACAGAACCACATTTGCCAAAATTTATTTTTATTTTGTTTGTCATCTTACTGAGGCAATCTACAACAGACGGACAAATATGTCTGGATAATATAAAAAATAATGTCACTATATTATATATATATATATAATATCATATATATATATTATATATATATACGTAATATAATATAGTTACGTCGATTAAATAATACCAACTAACAATCTATAAAACACCTTCACCAATACTTATAGAGAGAAGGATATCAGAATTCTATTACTTCTAATTCATTTTTTCATCAACTATAATAAAAACTTTTTCGCTTAAAAGTTAAAGTTCTGGGCCTCTTAAAAGTGATTAGTCTTGATTATACCAAAAATGCCCGGGTGGATTGAAACCAGGGCCGACATTAACGCCGTCCTGTTCGTTCCCGGGAACAATAAAAATTAACAATCTTGTGGACGATCAAACGTACCCGGACAGTTTGCCGCGACGATAAAAAATGTTCTTTATAAAAGTTAGTACTACAATTCCAATATTTGACCGTCCATGATTGCCCGAATGCTGACCTCAAAATGGAGGCTACGCCGCCGCAGTCTATTCTCAAAGCCATGTAATGATAAATGGTTGGGAGGGAGATAGTTTAAAATGACCGAATTATGTACTACTAACCCTATCCTTTCTTTTCCTTCAAAATTCTTAAACCACTGTGCGAGGACAAAAATTCTTTCATTTACGATTCCACAATACAGTACGAAAAAATTTACAACATGCTCCGCATTAGTCAAGTCCTCATCCACCCTCCTCCACATCATCATCATCTCCATCACCAACTCAACGAATTTTGAAGTCTCGAAAAACATGAACGTGATGTTACGTAAGGACAATTCTGTTGAAAAATGCTGTTTATTACAAGCAATACTACTATAGGTTATCTCCAAAACAGGTGCGCGAATTTTCGACCTTAAGATAAAACGATTAAAAAGTATTTAAAAAAGAGTCTTTCGTGAAAAAATTAGCCCTAATCGCAGTTAAATGGCATTAAAAATTAATGACAATTAAATTAAAAAATGCATATTTATCCAAAAATCCAAACAGTTTTAAAAGTTTAATAAAATATTTGTACTGACCATTTTTTGATCGGTAAAATGGCCGTAAAACCAGTATTTTGAACGACTAGTCAAAAAAGATTCAACCATCCATGTTAAAAATCTCCCCAAAATAAATAAACTAAATTAGAAACTATTTTAATGAACAAAATTGTTTCATCTATTGTCAGTTAACTGAATATAAAAAAAAAAGAATGAAATGTTTAAGTTATAATAGAAAGACAAATACTTCAATTGCAATATGACATATTCGCGTATTTTTGATTCGTTATCGAGTATAACAAGTTATAAACAAATACCAACTAGCGTTCTTTTTTTATCATGTCAACAAAACAGAAACTTCTGATTATACATTCATTTTCTTTAGTTTTTAACGGATGTACAATAAAAAAATATTAATTTATTATTTAAAATATTTTGATTTTATTCTGTTTTCCTTCGAAGGAAGATTTAAGAGTAAATGATTTGTAAAAAATACTCCGGTCAATTCTGTACTTTATACGCTACCATATTTCGGCTATTGAGGCATGATTTTTAACGTTTTTTATTTATTGAAAAAATATTTAAAAATTCATATCTTAAAAAAAACGACTTATTCATTCTAAAATAACATTTTTTTGAATATTGGAAACTACAAATTTTCTTTGAGAAAAAATTAGTTGCTTTTGACCGGTTTTATTAATTCAAAAAGGATTTATTCTAAAGGTAGTCTTTAAATCATAAGACACTAAAATTAAAAACATCGTTAAAATCTTGTTTTTTCAACATTTAATTTTTTTTTCTTTCACATTTCGAAAATTAATTGTATATTTTAATAAAATAAAGAGTTAACGTGATTAAATTAATTATCCTTATATATATATTTTTTCAAGTAACACAATAGATTATACAGTAATTCCTCAGAGTTTTTATTTCATTGTCCTGAAAGCAAATATTATTTAGATTTGTCTTGGTAAAATATTCTTACTGAAATGGCTGCATATTTGTGGTCTGAAGATCCAAAATATCATTATTGTACAATATATAAAAATATTTGTCGACCAATTTAGTGTAGCATTAATGGTGGGCCTTACCCGGAAACACCATATTGTGGCCTTGTGCCAGACACAGAGAGAGCTCAATTAGATGTAGTATGATTCTCTGATCTTACCGCGTGTGGTTCTCTTTGAAGAATCGGCCCGAAAAGAAATATTAAAAACTAAACGAGATTTTGGAGACATAAAGGCGGGCTTTAAAGAAAAATCCAGTCTTCTTAAACTGTTAATTGTCCTTTGATCTCGAACGGCTGTGAACTCACAATGACCGTAAAAGAAATCGAATGATTAGAACCGAATGAACTTTCTTTTCCTTTAGGAAGAAATGGATATCGAGAAAAAGATCCTTCTAGATGGGTTCTGTTGATACAATATATAAGGCCCCTGGCTAGGAGGATGCAGTTGGTCTGAAGTTGGCTGGCAGTTGTGGTTTCTGGGTAGTAGAGGTGGTTCTGACAGTTGGAGTTGGAGCTGAGATCGGGGAACGATCTGCTGTCACCTGAGGAAACCGAAAAGGGCTGCCTGAATTACCGACGAGAAAATCTTGTCACCCAGAAGTTTACTCGAAGTACTGAAACACTAAGACCATATAAAGAAAGATATTACTATTTAGATTGAAACCGACTCCTCTCTCTCTCGAAAGTTAAGAGCCGAAGTTGAATTTTAATTCTAAAAACTCCTTGAAAAAATAAACTCGGTATCATAGTCATCATACTACAAAAATAATACCACGACGGTATTACTGAATGGAAACAAACAAGATATTTCCTTGACGCTATATACCCGTGGAGATAAAGTCATAATTGCCGTAACGAGAACCACTGACTTTGTAAGGTGATACCATTCCCTGACCACGCGAAGGAAGTGTGGAAGAATTCTTTGGGTCGCTGACTAGAAAGACGAACTACTAGAATCTGTGTGATCAACAAGCAAAAACGGTGTCGGACCGCTGATATACGACTTGGTGTCGAGCCCTGATAGAAAGTCTGATTGAGTGTTTTGAAGGACACGTGTGAAAAAAGACACTACGTAACATTAGTTTTGTAACATTAACTTTAAAATTCTTTAAAACGAGGAGTTAAAAAGATACCGGCATTAAGTTAACGATACCCCCCCCCATGAGACCCCACTGTGTCTCTGTTTCAACCCCTCCCGGCATTCTGGTATTAGGAAAGACATACGCCACCATTTAAGGATTTAAATTTTTTATTAGTAAAATCAGGTATATAGAAATATGTATTCATACATATATAAAGCCCAGTCTAACCCTTACCCACCATCTTCTTGTTAGCAGTCTTTTCCCTCGATTAAAACACATCAGAAAAAGAGGGTGCTTTCTGTTGTACCTACATAGGAGGGGACTTGTGAATTTTAACTTAAGTTTTAAAATTTCAGATGTCAAACTTTGACCCCCCCATTTTTTCTCTTCTTCTTGGACAACAGTTGCAAGAAGAGGAACGTACATGTTATCACCTGAATCCATGGTAGCAGCGTAGTGGGTGTGGAGACACGGTGGGGGCTGAACCCACAAGGGCAACGGTGTATTCTCATAAGATGCTGGGCGGATGAGCTCAAAAGTGAGCAACGGCCAGGATTCAAAACCAGTTCAGTCAGGAAACTACTGCTCACTCATCTCTAAGTCTGGCGTCTATTTGATGAGTTAACACGAGCAACAAACCTATTACAGAACACAAAAATATTAAAATCATACAGATCGCCGCTTTCTCACGGATTCTGGGTCCGCGACCACGGGTGCGAGCACTGGCCCAATCGGGAACATTGCTACAGTGCCCAACAACATCACACAGATCGCATCACACCCAGAGCAGACAAACAAGACACACACTACCAACGTCGCAGCTCTGACCACAATGTGTAAAAAGACAATCACAGAAACCTAGGAGTAAAAAAATACCTACTAAGATGTAAATAAAACCCTAAACTAGCAACATTAATGTCAGAACGCCTAAATCGATAAACCAACTTCCTGAGTTAAGCGTTCTGCAGCAGATAAAGATATTAGACAGGGCATAGATTTGATTATAGTGAATTGGAAATAAAATATCCGAAAACCAGCAATGGATGGACGTTGGTCGGGATCTCGTGGAAAACCCCCACAAATGCCACCATAGGAAGAGTAGGAATGCCGTCAGCAACCCCGAGTTATAAGAGCCCAAACAGTGTAGAAAAAATCCAAACCCGAATTATATGACGCACGTTTAATGAGGAATTCCCATGCATGGACAGTAGACCGTGCTATTAGCCCCACTTATGTCAGCGAAGAAACGGACATCGCAAAGTATCTAAAGGAGTTAACCCTCCCTATGCAGACAGATTCCCAAAACACAATTTTTTCTCGTCGTTGGGGTTGACATGAATGCGCAGATAGGCCAAAATTTGAGAACAATAGATACTGCCTACAATTAAAATGAAAATAGAAACGGCGAACTCCTAGCCGAGTTCTCTCGGAAAACAAAGCTTGTATGCTTAAATACGAAATACAAAAGAGAAAGGGCAAACTATGGACCTACACATCCCAAACATAAAGTAAAAGCAAAAAAAGTAAAGTCGTCGGGGCGGCTAAAGTCGTTTTCAGCCAGTCAAGCGATGGAGTCTATCCCCTTTCAATAGTCTCTAGACCAAGAGATTGTTGATCTGAGGTGGAGCGCCACACTTTACCATCAGCTCCTTACTTTACCGCACAGATCCCTGTGCTACTCATACGCTGAGTTGGCGAGACCGGTATTCGAACTAGGAACCTTGTGGTTCTAGGAACGCTCTACCGGACTGAGCTAAACTCGGCCCCTCCGCACGAGCAGGATGTGACACAAGGTCAATTCTTAAGCGGAGTCAAAGGTTTGAATCTCAGAGTTTTCCTTCTCCTAGACTTGGTTCCTAGCATGGTTAAAGAGCCAGTCTGCCCTGCTATTTACCCATAGCGGGAGGGAGAGTAGGATTCTACCTTTCCCAGGGATTTAGCGCTAAGTGAAATGCAATTACACGTCCAGGATTTGAACTCGGGCGCGAGTCCATTCTCACATGACTTTAACCATTACACCACGCGCGTTTCTGATATATACACCTAGACTATTGGCTTCCGAACATCATTAGATACCATAAAAAGAAAAGGTTTCACACTAAGAAAGGCAAGAAGCAGGCGAATATCCCGCACAAACAGTCACAGATTGCAGACTATGCTGATGACCTCGCACCTTCTTGCAGAGATACCGGCACAGGCTAGCACTTACTTGCATAGCTTGGAGAGGCAACAAGGAACATCGCTTTTCTATGTGAACTCTGATAAAACTGAGTTCATGAGTTTCAAAAGGAAAGGAGACCATATCACACTTGGACAGTAAGCCCTCTTAAGCCAGTAGAATAATTCACATACCTAGTTTTAATTCTCATCCACAGAGAGCGATGTTAATACACGAATAGAAAAAGGCATGGTTGGCCACAACAAATTATCAGTCATATGGAAGTCGTTCTCACTGACCAACTAAAGCGACAATTCTTTCAGGCTTGTTTAGTAGTGCTGCTATATGGCTGCACCACTTGCGACCCTAACCAAAAGCGTCTTGAAATAAGCTGATGGACCTGCATAAGAATGCTGCGTGAAGTCTTGCAACAAGTCGTGGGAAACAGCACCCCACAATAAAGGAGTTGTATGCCACCTGCCCCCCCATTTCAAGACCATCCGAGTAAGACGACTAGATATGCTTCTGTTGGAGAAGCAAGGACGAGCTCATAAGCGACGTTCTCCCATGAAGCCAACACATGAGCATGCTAATGTAGGCTGCCCAGCAAGACCTACATGACCAACTATGTGAGATTGCTGGTGCTGCATGAAGAATTCCAGGGGCGATGGAATTATAGGAGGTTGGCGGAGATTGTATGGATATTCCGTGTACTGTCGGACATGATGATGATTATTACTTCTAATGGAAACAGCACAAACTGATATCAATAGTCAAGTTATTATTACCCAAACCTTAAAACATTAAAACCTCCTAAACACAAATATAATTACATACATATGTAACAAAAAAACAAAATTGCACATTTCACCCGACATATATATGATATACATATTTACCAACCCTCCGCACAAGCAGGATGTGACACAAGGTCAATTTCTTAAGCGTGAGTTAACAAGTTTAAATTCGGAGTTCCTTCTCCTAGACCTGTTGCCTAACAAGGTTAAATAGTCCAGTCAGCCCTACTATTTACCCATAGTGGAGGGAAGTAGAATTAACCTTTCCCCAAGGATATTAGCGCCTAAGATGAAATGCAATTACCAGGTCCAGGATTTGAACTCGGAGCGACGAGTAAACCCATTCTATGACTTAACCCTACACACGCGTCTTCCTACCTATATATATAATAATATAAAGGTGTCCACCTTTCAATTTTGGAACTGCTACAATTCGATATTGTGTTATAATTTTCACATAATGATTTTCCCCATTAGAATCCGAAACAAAAGTCATTCAATGATTGATATTGAATTATTCCATCACGAAAAAGACTTATGCCGGACGGAAGAATTAACTGATGAACGGCTTTTTGGTCACGGCATTAGACGTTGACGGTGAAAAGTCTGAATGATGTAAGCGATGATTCATTTAAGGCCACAACAGCACGTTGGAAATACATTTGAGGGTAAGAATTTATTTTTAGGAAGGGTAGCAAGTTTGCTCGCCCTAAGAAAGTATTTTATCTAATTTCATCAATGATCAAGAAATCGGTTATGTGAAACGACGAGCAAATTTCCAAACTTTTAGGAAACCATGTGACTG
Organism: Doryteuthis pealeii; assembly: GCA_023376005.1. NCBI lineage: Eukaryota > Metazoa > Mollusca > Cephalopoda > Myopsida > Loliginidae > Doryteuthis > Doryteuthis pealeii. Next base: position 23,086,871 of record CM042160.1, on the reverse strand, counting down.
CAGATCATCAATAAAATATGGAGTTAATAACTTCATATTTTCTTCTCTTTGGAGAGTTCATATCAAAGGTTACGTATCGACCCAATCATTGCCCGGGTGAAAGTTATCATGTGTATTGGTCAAACTATTAGATAATTTGCCACGGTGTAGTGATTGCCAAGTTCCAACTTCGTAGGCAATCCCATTTAATTTCTCTTTGGAAAAAGGTATTAGCCCTCTCAACGGGTTAATCAATAAATTATTTACTAAACTCCTCCGCCAGCAGGATGTGATACAAGTGCAATTTCTTAAACAGAGTTTATGTTTGAATTTAAAGATTGCTTCTTCTACACTGCTTGCTTACCAATGTTAAAGGACACGTCTGTCCCTATATTTACTCATAACTGGAGGGGGAATAGTTGGAATCTATATTTACTAAGCGTATTAGCACTATGTGAAATGCAAACAACCTCACCCAGGATTTGAACCGTGTTACATGTCTATTTCCCACAACAATAACCATTACACAACCCGGCACCTCCTAGGATATAATATATAAGTCATGCAATTATTTTACCTCTAAAAAATCTTAAAGATTAAATCATTTTCTAGAACTTTGGTTTGTATTATGTAATTATTTAACTCTTCAAAAAATATGGAAGAGTGACAAGGACTTTGCGCCACACTATACAACCATGACACATTTCATTTTTGGAGAATGCTTTAATGGAACTATTAACGGGTTCCATTGTGAAGCTATCTAAGACAGTGTTGTGGCCTTAACAACACAATACTCTGTTGAACTTATCACGATAATGATAAGAAGAAGATCGCTTATTCCTTCATTCAAAAGAATAAAATATAATAAACGCTTGAAACAACACCACCAACAAAGATATGAAGAGCTTCAAAAAAAATAGATCTATAATAAAATAAAAGAAGCAATAAAAAGAAGACACCCCAAAAAAACCCAAAAAAAAAAAAACAAAAGCCCCCCCCCAAAAAAAAGGCCAGCCTAAAAAGCAAAAACGATTGCACTAAGCAATGGCAAAAGAGACATTTATTTTGATGGAAATTAATGAAGTCATTTGTGTATTTGATTCTTCTTCTTATCCCTTCTTGTTGGGTAGAAGTATCGAGCATTTAACGAGCAAACTTTTCTCAGCATTTTAATGTGTTGCATTTTCCATTCAGATGCAAAATGATAAGGGATTGTTAAATGTCCTGTTTCACCACAATACAAGCTAAATAACGGACAGCCTTAGTAATTTCTTGTCTGGGAATTTTTATTTGCCAAGCCATGAATTATTTGTGCCATTGTCACTGTTAAGCCATTGAATCGTAAAAAATAATTAGCAGTTTAGATAGCAAATTAAGCAATGGAATTGTAAAACCAAATGTAAAATACGAGGGTGAATCAAAAAGTAATGCCATTTTGTTTTAGGGACATGTATAATACCAACACAGGAACATGTATCATACATCAAAATGAAGCTATTCCTCTGTGGATCACACCCTATTTATCAACATACTCACCATTTCTCTCAAAGCAATATCTCCCTTCAAAAATGAGGGCAGTATCCCTGCCCCGTAAAATTCTGTTGATGTTCTTGAAACCACTTTTTCACTACATATTTCACTTTCTGTCACTGGAATAATGTTTGCCTTACTATTATCTCTTCGATCCCATGAGAGAGGGTTTGATGAGGCAAAAATTATTCAGTCGTAAACAAAATGCCATTAATTTTGACTCACTCTCGTAATATGTAAAACATAATTAAGAGAATTATGACACACGATCCTTGTGTATGAAGATGATTGGCAATTCAAGTCGTATGGTTTTCTTTATTATAGCCTTATATATGAGGCACGCGGTTGTAATGGTTACCGTCTTAGGAAATCGACACGGTGAGACGAGTTCAAATCTTGGACGCTTGCTGTTGCAGTTCAAATAGCGCAATACACTTGGGGAATATAAGAACCATCTATTCTATAGGGTTAAATATCTATTACTATTTAGGGTGCATTACTATTAGGGTAATATCAAACAGACAGGGCTCTTTAAACTTGGTTTGGCAAACATTAAGAGAAGGAAAAACAATGATTTATACTCCTGCTTAAGAAATTGACCCTTGTGATCACATCTTACACGTGTGAAAAGGTTACTAAATATGTATGTATAACCTTATATAATATCCGGCACATCAACACATATACACTGATATAAGACCATTACGCAAAAAACGCATTTCGACATTTAACATACAGAAAGATACACAGTGCTTACCATCGTGGTGTATATTAGCAAGCTAGATTCACAGATCCATTACTACTGAATAGCGAGTTCGATCCTTGCTTATATCCTATACTTGTGACCTTGTGTAATATCCTACCTGTTGCAAACAGGTTGGATATACCTACAGAAATATAACGCAGATATGATGATTGGTGATGACTGTATTTGCCGCTTAGTAGGCGGAATTCCTACAGCAGCATCAGTCCTTCTCCATTGAAGAATTTCCAATTTCTTTTGCCGAGAGGTCCTTAGCTCAACTCACTCGCTTGCAAAAATCATAGGGCTCTTATCCTGTTATTTTTGGTGGTCCGCCAGCTTACCCGCATCCTTGATAAGATTGATGCGATGTTAAAGGATTTCGCAGTTGTTTTCCTGTTTGCTGTCGATGTTAGAATTCATACAGTTCATTTCCTAATAGCCGTTCATTGCGATACCTCTGTAAGGATCACGAGTCTCCCTCACGGCAACAGATGCCCCATTGGGAGAATTTTACCCCTTGCAGAGGTGCATTTTCAGTGTATTCTTTTGTTCCCTAGCCGCGAACAGGATATTGACATAAGGTCTTCATTGAAGTAGTGTAGCAATTGTAGAGGGTAACCTGTATATGCGTTGTCAGATTTGCAATCCTTTGACGATGTGATTTCCCAACTTTGTTCGTACTTACATGCAGGGCCACCTAAAGGGGTCATCTACCTCCCATCACATTTAATCCATAAAGAGATGATTTATTTAAAGTTATGGATTATATTACACATTTATACTTTAGAATCAGAAGTATGACGTGCCCTCTCAAAGCTTCCGAAAAAATTGAAGTCCGTAACTAAGATTGCTTTAAATTTTTTGGAGCTTTCAAAAGCAGTTCACACCTACTCGAAATTCTCGACAGGGTGTATGAAATAAGTTAAAAATGATAGCAATTAGAAACAAGTTTGAAGTTTCCCAGAAATATCAAAGATAGAACTGAGAATTAGATTTGTCTTAATATCAGAATTCGCTTTACCTATTTGAATTTGCAGTTTTCCTAGCTTGACGAAGTTCGATATTAACCATAGAAACATATTGCGTGACATTAAGGCCGTATATACGGGCTAAGCATATTTGTAAAGATTTGTAATTATTACGCAGTATATATGATAAGCATTTCATGCCCTGTCAACTGTGACTGTAGAATAATACAAATCACAGCCATATCTTTTTAGAGGGGTAAGAACCCGCGAAGTTATCACTGTGTAATTTTTTATCCTATAGGGTACTAAAAAGACAGTGTCTGAGGGTTCAACTAACCAGTTTATAAGACACTCATTAAGTTATTTCTACAAATTTATTAATATACATGAAGTTAAATGAAAGATTCTAATAAAAAAGTATACACCAATTTATGTTTGGGATGACGCCAAACTGCATTTAAATAGTTGATTCCAAACTCTGAGATGCCTGGGGTTTGTGAAACACCCCTTTATTGCCATGAATCCTATGTATACTTCAAATGAGTGGTAGTACCTGAAGCCTTAATCTATTGGTCAAAATTGATTCCGTTTGTAAGTTAATGAAAAATTATTCCTAGCAATTCATTAATACACATGAAGTTAATGAAAAGTATTTCTACTAATTATAAACTAAATAACGACATATTTACCAAAACAAATTTCGCTTACTAAATCGTATATACAAAACAATTAAAAAAAATTGGCATTAAATAGCCAAAAGAGGATGATATGGGACATTGAATAAAAATAAACCAATTAATAACCATCGTAAGCGCGAGGCATGCCTATCGTTTGTGATAACATTTCTGCAATAAATTACCTGTTTAGTTACGTTTACAATAACATTTTTTGTTTTTATTTTTTAATAACACATTCACTCTTTATAGAATATACGAGGTAGAGTAAAAAATTATCCGCATTTTCAGCATAACATATCCATACTCACACTGCTCCTGCACATCCGTGCTTATAGAGGCACTGTTGTGATTTCACGTGATCGAATGTAAGCGTTATCATCGGATCTTGCTTGCTGTCTTGACAGTGTAAACATGGCTGCTCCCACTAGCATCAAGGAAGTGACATGATTCCTTGTCAAAAGGAGTGTCAGGGTCTGATTTCCTCAGAGGCTGTTTAGCACTATACGGGGATAGAGTACTACCGATATAAGTGGGTATGATGTGGATAGAGAAGTTAACATTGTCCGGATAGCGTCACACATTAAAAAGGGCGATACGTCCTTCACCCTTCCATCCCTGATGAGAAATGCAGCAATCTTTGAAAATGTTAAGGTAAAAACCTGCTAGTTTTTCATCGATTTCAGTAGCTTGTGTATATTACAACTAATAATAAATTCATATACATATTTATAACTCCACACACGAGCTAGATGTGACACCAGATTAATTTTCTTAAGCAAGAGTTTAACAGGTTTCCCAATTAGAGTTTCTCACCTTAGATCTGATTGCCGAACCAAGGCTCTCACACAAAGTCCAGTCTGCCCTACATTTACTTATAGTTTTGGATGGAGGAAGGGGGAGTTGGGATTACTACCTTTACCCAGGAGTCATTAGTGCTATGTGAATGCAAACAAACCGCATCCATAATTTGAATTTTGTCTCACCAGGTTAATTTTCTACGACGGTAAACCATTACAACACGCATCCCATAAAATTTCAGATATGATTGCTGATAAAATATACTGTATGTAAACGTGTCGTATATCTGGTCACAGTACACAAAGCGTATATAAAGAACGCGGCGTGGTCTGGCATATATTCATCGGTACTAAAAATTTCTTCTGCACTTGGTGCGTCATCTTGTTGAAAAACATTACAACGCGAAAAAATATGTAGTCACAACTGCTAGCCTCTATTATCGTGCTCGTCTCGTTGGGTTCGTATCAGAGAGGGAGAAAAGGCAGCAGAGAAAGAGAGAGGAACAACTACTTGATTGACTGTGACCCCATACTAGGCACCAAAGGCCTGTCAGTCCCTTACGCGTCCGAAAGCAAAAGAGGCGGTCCCTTTCTTCGTTGTTCCACGTCACCACGCTGACTTCGGTTCGGTCAACATCGACTTTTCCGGTTGACACTCAATTCTTCATTCGGGAGGTCACGCACCGCGCTCAAACTGTTTTTGTTTCATTACTCTCTCAACATATTTCTTCTTCCTCCTTGTTCTAATATTAGTAGTTCTCGCTCACAAAAGTCAGGATAATATCCCCATCTTGCTACACTGTGTCCAGCTGTAAACTAAATATGCTGCAATCCTACCTTGCAGAAACCTTGTGAACCCCCCCCCCCCCCCCCCCCCCCCCCCCCCCCCCCCCCCCTGGGCTTGACTTCTTCAATCTAAATGTATCAGGGTGATACGGCCATTCCCTGAATAGACCTGTTTCTTTTTCTTGTTAGGAATATAAAACAACAAGATTGCCGAAGTTAGATGGAAAACTCGGGGAAATAGGGAATGGATGTTCGTCGGTCACAATTATATTTATTTGGAAATTCAGAAAAGCTACCTTTCTATTTCATTTTCTAGCTCAGGGGGATGGAATCCACGTTCTTTTAATATCAGCAACCAGCGTTCAATTTATCGGCTTACAAAACATTTAAGTGCTGAAAAGCAGGAGGACGAAAACACATTGGACTGAAGCACAGAAATATTTACTGTGAGTGTATATTCATAACGAAACTATAACCCCCAGTCATATGGTTTCTATAGGGTCACTCTATTCAATTTTATGCGTACGAAGCGTGTCTTTTTATTCATTATTACATGCATGCACACACACGATATTAACAACCTGGTCTCACTGCTGACAAATGATAAAACTTGTTATGTTAACATGTTTTTGGGTTTTTTCTTTAATTATTTATCTGTTGTTTAAATTTTATTCAATTTGTAGTTGTATAAGTATTTTGAAAGTTATATCAAAGTAACATTACTTTTCTCATTTCTAAAAAAGTTTTTTTCTTTTTTTACATTTGTTTTACTTATATAATTTAAATTTTTTTTAAATATTTTATACCTGGCAAAGAAACTGTGATTTTCACGAGTTACAATGTTACATATTGTTTCTCTTTAGAATCACCGGAGAACAATACTTTGATCCAAGAAAGAGCACAGATACAACCCTGTGCTAATAATTACATAATTTTTTTACTATTTTCACATGAGGAACATTTTTATGCTCAATCTTCTCTGACTCCAATTAAGTATGCATGTCGAGAATTGATAGATCCCTATTAAATCGTTTTGTCACCTATAGACGGCAGACAAACTCTTCCCAATTATTAATATCGATTAACAAAAACTCGTCATAAAAACCGGTTTCTCGTTTATTAATAAAATGTTATTCGGAGTTACTTTAATCTTTAACTGGTAGACACGTACAATTCTCTACAGAGACGAGCACGCATATATGCACGTAAGCAGACTGACGCTCAACATAAACACACGCATACACTAGTTTGTGAACTGTATTCACAGAGAGTTGACTTCTAAGAGTCAAAGAGTCGAGTGACGGACGGCATCCTCTCCACTTGCATCTTGGCCAAATGTCCGGACTGAATCATGGTGAAAAGCGCAAAACTGTCTCAGATAAGTTGCCGCTTCCTTGTGGTTCCTTGTGTTCATGTGACCACGTTCTTCTTGTTCGCTTAGCCTGCTTAGAAGATATGAAGAGGTGTCCGTCTGAGATCATGTTGCGCCGTCGCATGTAAAGAGCTGTTATATGGGCGAGAGGATGGTAGTCGATGGAATGAGACTTCGAAGGTTGGATGCAGATATTTTAAGAGCAGAAGGAAGATGAATGATGATGAGATTCGTCATCTCACTTATCACACACACACACACACACACACACACACACGAACGCACACACACAACAGGGAGAGAGAGAGAAGAAAGAGAAGGAGGATGAGAGATAACATATATCTATCTCAGTCTGTCCACGCACATAAAACACACACACACACACAACACAAACACACACACACAACAAACACACATATATATATATATATATATATATATATATATATATATGAGAAGTAAATACACAAATGTTTTGATATGGCTTTTTTTAGCCGACATTTTTGGAAAGAATAATATATATATATATTATATATATATATATATATTATACTATATATATTTATATATATATATATAGGGAAGTCATGGTCGGCTTTAACAGATTATCAATCATATAAAAATCCGATCTCACTGACAAATTAAAACGACAATTCTTCCAAGCTGTGTCATATCAATGCTGCTGTATGGCTGCACCACTTGACGCTGACGAGGCGTCTGGAATAAAGATAGATGAGAGCTGCACAAGAATGCTGCGTGTGGTCTTGAACAAGTCGTGGAAACAACATCCGACAAGGAAGCAGCTGTACGACCGCCTGCCCCCATCTCACAAACCATCCGTGTAAGCCAGACAAGACATGCTGGATACTGCTGAGAAGCAAGGACGAAACTCATAAGCGATGTTCCTCTGTGGAAAACCAACACATGGACATGCTAATGTGGGCCGCCTCGCAAGGACCTACATTGACCAGCTTGCGAGATACTGGATGCTGCACAGAGGACCTTCCAGGGACAATGAATGATAGAGAAGTTTGGCGAGAGATTGTCATGGATATCTGTGCTAACTACACGACGTGATGATGATGACATAATTGGCAATTTCCGTCTGTTTGTGTATAACTAATTGGCGCCTACACCAGTAATCCGAAGATTTACGCAAATATTCAGAAACAGGACCGCCGAATTGGATTTCCATAAAAATTAATAATGGAACTTTACAAAGGGAGAGGAAAAATAAGACAATTCAGTGAGAGAGGGAGAAGGGGAGAAGGGGAGTAATAGTACGTTGAAATCAAGTCAAAGCGAGAGGATTTTTTTTTTATATTCAAAATAAATCTTTAGCGAAATAACATCACTTGCTTTAATTCCTTGATTAAATTAAGCAGGCAAAACTTGATTTTTTTTATCAATTTGAACAATGTCAGCAATATCTTCTACAAAAATGGCAATTTCTATCTGCCTGCGTATAACCAGTGCCTTAAACGCACCGAGCAAAGATTTCTATTGAAAATCCAGTATGTAATTGCGAATAACCTCACTTTCCTGAGTATCACCGGGTACTTCAGCTAGTGTATATATATATATATATATATATATATATATATAATATATATAATATATATATAATATATAAAATTCCCCCATATCTATAGCCATTTGTAATCAATTCAATCTTCCTTCGCTCGAAGACATTTTAAAGGTAAAATTCTTTGTCGAGTATAAGTCTATAGTGTCACTTGTGAGTGCAATGAGGTCTTCACCCAAGAATTCCTTGTACTTGGTCCCATCCATCTTTCCCTTGACCCGGTGTAGTCGTCTTGTCCCTTTAGCAGAGAAACAGCCCCAAATCATAATGTTTCCACCACCATGCTTAATGGTTGGGATGGTGTTCTAGGGATCCAAGTCAACTATTTTTCCTCCAAATTCGAGTTGATGTCAAAAATCTCTATTTAATCTCATCTAACCACAGCACTTTCTCCCAACCCTCCTCGGAATCATCCAGGTACAAACCTCAGACGGGCCTGTTCATGTGCTTTCTTGAATTCTTACGGGCACATGTCCACTACGAAATCGTGTTTGGAGGGAAAAAAAAGTTGACTTGGATCCCAAGAACACCATCCCAACCATTAAGCATGGTGGTGGAAACATAATGATTTGGGGCTTTTTGATTGCTAAGAGGACCGGACGACATCGGGTCGAGGTAAAGATGGATGGGACCAAGTACAGGGAAATCTGAAACCTCATTGCTTCAGCCAAGTCACTGAAGATGGGTTGCGTTTGGGTATCCTAGCATGACAATAACCCAAAGCATACGGTTAAGGCAACAAAGGAGTGACCCAAGAAGAAGCCCATTACTCTCTCTCTCTCTCTCTTCTCTCTCTCTCTCTCTCTCTCTCTCTCTCTCTCTCTCTCTCTCTCTCTCTCTCTTTATTGCTATGTTTTTATTTCATTTATCTTTAGTTTGATTTATTTCTATTGATTTACTCTTTTGTTTTTATTTTAACTTATTCGTTTTTTTTTCTCTTTTTAGACTTTTTAATTTTGTGTCGGAGTCGGTCCTTTCTTTCGGTGAAAATTCTTAAGAATCTTAATTCCTGTGATCACATCGTGAAGATTCAATTTTGTGACCTAAGTATGTCGGCTGCACACCTCCCTCCTTAAAGATTCAAGTACACACCCAGCACACACCATACAACAATTTACAACATCACTTGACATAATAGAAGATACACAGGTATTGCTGATTATACACGAAAAAACGAAAAGAAGTTTGCTTATCTTTTTATGAATTGCATTGTCTCATCCCGAAACACTGATAACCTTATTTGGTTGCAGATTAACCGTGTCAGATTTTGAAATAAGATATTTAAATAAATAAAACTAATCGATCTTTTAAATAAAATGGATAAAATAATCGATATTGTTCATTGCAGAATAGATGAAAAAGCTGATAAGTTTCCATGTCTTTTTATTGCAACAAGAGAGTATCATTTTATAAGTGTCATGTAATCACTCTATCCTCCGTGACACTACGAGGCCAAATGTTGAAAGAAAACAAACTCATTCTCTACCAGTTTTATTCAATCTCTTGCGAATTTGACTTATACGTGAGAACATAATCGAACTGGACTATATATATATATATATATATATATATATATATATATATATATATATATATATATATATAAGTTAAAAGAAAGGAAATGAATCCGACGGTATGAGTATATATAAAAGATATGAAAACACCACAAAATGCTGTTAAAGCATTTGATAATTTTGCTGATATATTAACCCCCTCTTAGGTACAGTTAGCAAATCTCACATAAAAAATTCGAATAGCTTAATTGAAAAAATAAGAAATATAATCATATACAACAAATGTTCAGCAAGCTTAGATATCAAATCCCTTTATACTAGTATCCCGGTTGACAAATGTATTACTCGTCTAGAAAACCATCTCAATAAAATCAATACCTCTTTTCCATTACCCACTAACAAGATAATCCAAATTTGCAGACTTTGCACTAGGAATTGCTTTTTCCAATACAACGGAACCTTTTACAAACAGAAGTTCGGGTTGCCTATGGGGTCTCCTCTGAGCGGCGTTTTGGCGTGCTTATTCCTTGAATTCCTAGAATCCGGTCCCTTTCAATATATTTTACCCAATAACTCTAATTTTTTGCGTTATATTGACGACACGTTATTCATTTACTCGAAAAACTGTAATTTAACTAATATTATTGACAAACTAAATGATGTTTTAAATTTACTCATGAACTTGAACATAACCACACCCTACCATTTTTAGACACACTCATTATAAACAATAACCACACCTTAGAATTCAAAGTTTATAATAAGAATACCAACAAAAATGACTACATCCATTTCTATTCCCACCATAACCCTAAGATAACAAGTGGTATCATAATAGGTTTCTTTCTGAGAGCACTTAGGATATGCAATAAGAAACATTTAGATGAAGAATTTAATATCATCGAAAAGTCTTTTCTTAAACTACAATACCCTTTAAATTTCATACACAGTGCTAAAAAAGGAATTTAAAATACATAGTAGAAAAATAACATTAGATCTCCCAATAACACACAACATAACAATAATAACGACTCTGATAGGTACATCATACATCCTAATAACCCTATCACTGATAAAATAAATAGAAACCTTAAAGAGATAGGTATTAAAACTGTCACTCACTCCACTAAAACAGTCAAAAAACATTTTACAGAATAAAAATAATCATAAACACACTCATTCCGAAGCTGGAGTCTACACAATTGATTGTTTAAATTGTAACAAAAAATATGTAGGCGAGACTTCCAGATCCTTATCTAAACGTCTATCGGAACACAAATACCACATTAAACGTGGTTTTCTAAACAACGCCCTAGCTAAACACATTTTTGATCATAACCATTCCTTTGACTTTAAAGGTGCCAAAATATTAACCCACATACACGATAGAACACTACGTATAATTATGGAATCTTGCGTTATTCTTACCCATAAAACCATACCCCAAAGACAAGGTTTTTTTTAATATATCCCCTTATTTAGCGACAATCGTAGTCAGGAACCATAAAATCCCCTTCACATGACATTTTCCGTTATATACTTCCGAAAAATCTTTAAATTTTTCACATTATCCAAAAAATAAAATAAAACCTTACAACCGTTCATACTTTTTTACTTTATATATAAGAAAAACAAAAAATAGAAAATTCACAATATTAATTACAAAATTAAAAATTCTTTTTCTATTAAATCTGTTGAAAAATGAACGTCAACAGCTAATACTCATTCCCTTTTGAATTAGTGAATTCGTCTAGTGTCAAATCTTGTTAATATATCTTCTTTTAAAAAAAAACTGTTACAGTAAGATACATAATCTGATGACCGAGAAAAAGCGGAAGTGGCTCACATTCGAAACTGCTGTATAACTTTTTTTCTTTTTGCAACGTCAAGTTTTTTTTGAACTCATATGACTTTTATCTCCGTCTTAACAACACGGAGTATAAACAAGCTCTAATGACGATTTTTATAAAATCGAAATATTGTTCAATATCAGCAAAATTATAAAATGTTTTCACTTAACAGCATTTTGTGTGTTTTCGTATCTTTTTATATTATACTTATAATATATATATATATATATATATATATATATATAAATTCACGTAAAAAAATTTATTCAAATGGGTTGGATTCTAGCTCCACCCAAACACACGCACACACACGCACACGCACACGCACTCTCTCTCTCTCTCTCCTCTCTCTCTCTCTCTCTCTCTCTCTCTCTCTCTCTCTCTCTCTCTCTCTCTCTCTCTCTCTTTATGACACGCAGACGCTAACACAAATACACACATATAGATATTATAATATATCTTCATATCTATCTATATATAAAGGAATGTCAGGGTACGCGCATGTCATCCGAAAAGAGATACCGTTTTCATTGAAATCTTGTATACACATAAATATTTTTATCATTAAGAAACGAAAAAAATAGTTTTTGATTTTTACTGATTGATATAATTCAATAATTAAACAAAAATCAATTTTTGGAATTCTTCCCAGTTCTTTATAAATTAATACAAAAAGATACGCCATGGTTTAACCTATCATTGGACTCGTTGAGGTGAATATATTTTGCCATATAGTCAAGCAGCATATACTTACCGGCCTTCAGACATTAGACTGGTAAGATATATATATATATATCACTTGCGTGAATCCCAGGGGACCATACACCCAGACAACACCTGCCCTTCTTTCGTCTAAAAGGGACAGAGCTGGTTTATTGCCCAGTTCCTGAGATGTCTCAAAAAAGGAATGCCGAGGGGATGTTATTCTTAACACTGACCATAGCATAAACTTCAGTTTGTGCATGGCTCCCTACGTAAATCAGACTTTGTGTTCATCTGACATTGTGGATGTCAAAAATTATTATACTTACCCAACCCTCGGGCATGTATCCATTGGCCTTGGTCATTGGACATGTAAGATATATAATATTGCGTGAATCCCAGGGGGGTCATACGCCAGGCAACACCCGTTGCCAAGGATTGATTTAGTTACAAATCTTGCCATGTATAAATGTTTTTCAACTTTTGACATAAAAATGTACTTATCTCCAAAATAAATTAAAACAATCTGACCATAATTACAATAATTCTGAAGTTAATGATCATCTTTTTATATTCTGACAATTTTTGTTTATTGTTAACTCATTTATCAAATTTGTGAGATTAATTGTCTAAAGATATTGTTTTTAAAGATCCTTTTATTTTCAATTACCAATTTAATTTTACTGCATCACTTAAAAGGATTTCTAAACTTTCGTCAATTCATTTTAGACACGCAAGTAAACCACAACGAAAAACAAATTGAAACACTCATATGATTAACAAAGTAAATTTTTCATTCAAAGCAGAATTTCCATACAAACCTCTTCAGTAGAATAACTTTTTTTTTCGATTCGTTTTATATCCGACCCGCCCTCCATTCAATGCATGGTTTGACAGAAAATTGGCTTTTAAAAACAGATTCTCCCACGCACATGAATGTATGATTGTACAGGCACTATATAGCTCTGTCGGCATTCCCTTTTTAGACTATCTCGAGCATCAATCAATGAATCTAGCCCTACCCATTTTAGACGCGGAGGTAGTGCTGTCTGGGAAAACAGCGTCTTGAAACTAAACTCATTTATTTGATTCCACCCGGCACATAAGTGTGCTAACCCACCAAGTGGCTGGATAACTACTCAAATTCCTTTGGGGATAGATTAATAGCATGCCAGAAGGAGCGGAGGTAGTTTTAATGAAATAAGAAAATACGTGATGTTCTTTCTTCTTTCACCACCACAAAATAAATTCAAAATCTTCTTGTGTCGTTTCAAGCTTTGTTACAGAAAAAAACGTATATTTAATTTTAATATCATTTTCTTTCTCGTCGAGAAATCAGCAAAAAGAACAAAATGATTGAACAAAAGAGAGTCACAAATTCACAAATCGTCGGAGTAAAGACGATTTTTCTAGTTACTTAGATGAGTGACCATTTAGAATAGAAGGTACTGTAAGAAATTTAAAGACTTGTACATTTTAAGTCTATGAAACAATAAACAGAGAAGATGTTAATAAAAGTCTCTAACTGAAAGTTAGAAATAACTCATACATTACGGCAGTTGATCCAATTTTCAATTAAATCCTTAACTAAGATGAAAGATGAAAGTTCCAATTTTACTGTTTTTGTATCTGATCAACAATATTTAGTCAGTGGACATGAAGATAGGAGAGGATAATTTATTTGTGCATGACTTGCAACTGGGAAACGAAATATATGTATGTATGTTTGTGTTTGCGTTTGTATATAATATAAATATATATATATATATATATATATATATATATATATATATAAGTCTACGGTGTCTGGTAACTGACAGTTTCCTAACTTATATATACATGCTCTGTCACTGATATTGAGCACTCTTTACTTATAAGTATAACATAATATTTCAAATTATATATATATATATATATATATATATATATATATATATATATATATATATATATATATATATATATGCACGCGTGTGTGTGTATGCGCGCATGTGTATGTGTGTCTGTGGAAAAAACCTAAATGTCAATAGTCACATGCAAATTATACAGGTGATAAACGTTCTAAATGAAAATAAAATAAAATAAAATAAATAAGTAGCTATAATTTTGGTTAATTCTCAAGATAAGCACGTGTTGTAGGTGTGCCAGAAATGTTTACTTGAGAGCCTCTAGCAGCTATTGTCTCCCGTTCAGCCGGCAAGGAGGTGAAGAGCATTCAAGTGTCTGACACAATCAAAAGTCGAATTTGCAATGGAAAGGCGGTCAGTAACGTCTAAGTATCGGTGGCTGACTCAAAGACGCTCGTTTTTTCTGGTTCTCTCTCTCAACTCATTCGTGTCTTCTTCTATTATAGTTGTGTTTGTGGTGGTGGGGCGTCGTCGTCGTCAAAAGGACAAGGATGAAATTAAGTTCTTTTGTCCTTAATGACACCAATTGCTTCACTTTAGCGTGCATCAATTTGTGTGACTGAACGGGTTTCAATCGTTGCTCAAATGTTTTGAAAAACAATTCAAGGAAATTGTTGGTGATTAATTTCCTTTTTAGGAAATAGGCGCATTTTGAATATTGGCTGAGATGGATTTAACAGACTAATGTTAATCTAAAAATCTTTCGAAATTAATTATAGTTAATATCCATAACTTCAGACAGAATGTTTGAGGTGGCAGTTCATTAGGCGATCAGTTGTGTTCTAATTGAAAGAATTTCAATTCATGATTATTTATTGAACGATAAAAGTTAGAGAAATCACTTAGTTAATCAGATTTCATATTAGTATATATGAATCTCATTAATTAATTGATTAACTAAATGATAAACCGTCCCACAAGCTGAATTTTAAGCTAGTAATTGCTTTTGTGAAATCAGAAGTCCAAATTAGAATTATACTTACATTTTAAAATGAACACTTCACTAACAAAGGTAAATGCTTTGAAAGTTCAAATACGTTGAATAAATCGATACCTGTATACAGTACCTGTTTGAATTTCGTAATGAAAGTATTTTATCAACTCCTGATTTATTCACATTAGTATTTTTGCTTTTTTAATTTGAATCACTATATCTTGAAAGATATACTCTCCAACTTTCCTCTTGAACTTCCGGTCCCTTTTGCGTATATTGCATTTTGATAATGTTTGAGTTGAGACACTTCTTCTAACAAGATTTGTATTTTCCTCCGAAAAACAAAAAAATGCGTCGTTCATCTCAATGCGACATCTGAGTAAAAACTCATTTGCTGAAACACTAACAGATTGATTGCAGTCTTCGAAAACATCTAAGATACACTGTGTAGGGTTCGATTAATTGCGTGAGAAAAAGAGAGAGAGACAGACAGACAGACTGACAGACATACAGACGGACAGAGACAGAGAGAAAGAGAGAGACGTTGGGAGATAGCTAAGTGGGCATGCTAGGCTATTCTAGAATTAATAAAAAATCTTTTGGTCTGTACAGACCAACAACATCAATTGTATTTGTCTGACCTCTCCTAAACTACACATTTCTTAGTGATATTACTTTGAGCCTTAGTCTTTTTTTCACCAACAACGCCACATTCCTTCACTTATCTAAGATATACACCCCACCCTCACACACACTCACATTTATGTTTATCCGTCTATTATCAGATAATCAAATAGGTATTCTAGCCGTCCATTTGAATACAAAAAAACGGAAGGAATAAGATTAAATCTAAAAACTGTTCTAGATTTAGGAAATATAAAAGCGTTCTATTCAAGAAGGAATTCATTATGTATTCCCTTCTAATCCCGACGAATAGACATAATCAACTTTTGGGAATTAATAAGAAATAAATTTCATAAAATATTCAATGTTGAAAGGTAATTGCATATTTGAGTTGTCTGCCCTTAGTATCCGAATATTTATCATCGGCAGTTTATAGGGAGAAATCCATCAGATATTGTTTTAATGGGTTTAAAACAGAATAATTGTCGACAAATGTAGACTTAATTAAGTTATATTTACTCTATAAACAAAGACTTGAATTATTATTATTATTATTATTATTATTATTATTATTATTATTATTATTATTATTATTATTATTATTATTATTATTATCATCATTATTATTTGCTCCTTTTGAGTTTTCACATCAGTGTTAGGTGATGGTCTTTCACTGGAGTCTGAGTGACAGCAAGTCTCCTCAGGTCTCCAGGACTTTTCTGAGTATTCTGGCAGATTGCAGCAGTGCAGTGTTCTGAATGGTTTCAATCCTTCCTCTGATATCCAAACTTTCCAAGCCCTTTTTAATCCTTTTGGGACTGTTCCAAGTGCACCAACTACAATTGTATCACTTTGACTTTCATATTCCACAACTTTTTCATTCTCTGGCAAGGTCAGATATTTGTCTATTTTTTCATTTCCTTTAACTTCACCCTGTGATCTGCTGGCACTGCAAAATCCACCAGTTGACAAGTTAAAATCTTATTTGTCATATTAACTAAGATTTTGCAAAATTAATATTGTAGTCATAAAGAATAAATCCCCAGTTTTTAAGACGTAATGTAGCGTAACAGTCAAAACGTAAATGTTTATAAAAGCTGAAATTGTGATCCTAATTTATGGTAAGGTGAATGTCATCCTTTTTGAAATGATGCTGTATTTTCCAATATACAAAACGCATACACAACAAATCAAAAACAAACTTTGATATTAAATTGTTGTACACACGATTTAGCTTGTACCAAATAACATTCATTTCTCTCAAAAAAGAAGATATAAAATGAAATTGAATAAATCTTTAAAAATACAAAGTGTTTTGTCTTTATTGCAGTCACCTTCTTGGGACGGAAATCGACATTTAGTACTAGTAATGTTAGTTCATTTCACTTGCGGTCACCTGCGTTGTACGTTGTTGTAAAGTATTGATGTTTTATCACCTGTCACAATTTGTTTCAGAAACGGAATATTTAAATACGGCCCAATGGAATTTTTCGCTTAACTTATCATACATCAAGATAATTAACGTAACCAAGTTGATGCAAATGCTTTTTAACGTTTAACTTGGATATTTTGTGTCAGTTGTCTTGAGTCTTCAGTTTTCTATAACATTGGTTATTCTAAAGTATAGACGTCCAAAATAGGTATGGGCAGTTTTGGCCTTAAAATTTAAAACGATTTAAAAAATAATTAAATAGATTCTTTCGTAAAAAAAAAAAATTTAAAAAAAGTCGCTAGGTAAACTCATGGCATTACTCATAATCGAAATAAATGCATATTTGTTCATTCAAACCGATTAAAATTTTTTTAATTATTTCTTCAATTTAAAAAATGGGATATTCTCAACGAATTTGAAAAATTCCCCCGTTATTAGTGACCAGTCAAAAAAAACCCACAGTCTCCGATTTTAAAAATCACACAAAAATCAATTAATCTAAATAAAAACTATTTATGAACAAAACTGTTTCACTTAATTGTCAATTACATGAATTCAGTAAGGAATTAATGTTTACCTTTAAATAGAAAGCAAATACATCAATTCTATATGACATAAAGGGACCCAGTTTAGTTGTCAATCATCTGTCATTCATTGTTAGTTACATTATTTTTTTATATATATATATATATATAATATAATATATATATTATATTATATATAATATATATATGTATGTATGTATATATATATAATTATATATAAAATTCATACAATGACTGATCTTTACACAGTAGCATTGCAATCAACAAAATCTTCATCAAGATGATTCTGGTTCAGGCATGTTCGGAGCCGAAATATCATTATCACTAACTCCGTACGCCCCAGCAGTATCCCACGATACCACCAGACTCTGTTAGTTTGATGTCACACTGTAGGATTGTCATATCCACGCTGATGCGTTTAGAGTTTTAGCCTGGATCTTTTTTGTATTTCCTCTTGTCTGATGGTACCAAGTTTAGTAGAAAATACCAATGTTGAGTTGATAATAAATCCTCGGCATCCAACTTCGATATATATATATAATATATATATATATATATATATATATATATATTATATAATATATATATATATATAATTAAAACATAAAATGGACATCTACAATTATGTAATATCCATAATTCTATGAACGAGGGTGAGTTATAAGTTCATAGGCTGAAAGGTTCATATGATGATTTCATATCTGTTGTTGATTATTTTTTACCAATGTAATCAATCCCTACAACATCGATTGAAGAAATATGTGGACCGCAAAATAGACTATTTTGAAAAATAAACCTCATTTGGTCACATTCAATGAGAATATCTTGGTGAACCAATGAACTTTTTTGCTGACCCTCGTACGTAAATTTGAATGGTCTTATGTATATATCAATATATTTACTCAAACAATCGTGTATTCATACAGATATACACGAACCCAACACATAAAATCTCGTTTTATAGAATATTTATCCTCCTGCCCTCGTTATATATTAAGGTCACAATAAGAATTACCAATGAGCAAGCCTCGTCTTATTAAGAAACACCACTTCATCGCACCGATGCATAGTCTGACCTTACTTTTGCTGTCACTTCCATTCAAAAGATCACGTTGACAGTATATATATTTCACTCTTCAAAGTTCTGATATTTAGAGCTATAAGTTCATATTCCTTCGTCAACATTTTTGTCGATCTCTTATCCTAAATTATTTTATCAAAAAATGATCTCAATGATTTTCGCTTGAAATAGAACCTTTACTTACAGTTGATTTGAGATTTACCAAACTTCCAATGAATAGTAGTAGTATTGTCACACGTTCATTTCAGTGTGGTGAACAACGTCATCTTCATATCCACAACTTTTTCTGCTCTCTAAAAAGTCTTGGTAATTGTCAGCTTTTCTGCTTTTATTTCATACTGTGATTAACTGTAACGTAAATTCCAATTGACAAGTTCTTTTCTTTAATCAACAATTGATATGGTATTCTGTCATGGATTGGTTTCCCTTTCGTAGCCATGTTCAGGTTGTACCATGTGCAATTCCTTAGTTTATCGTGTTAAATATCTAAGTATGTTTCTTCCCATTTTGTTTCTAGATTATAATAGTTGTTTTCACTCTGTCTTAAGTTAGTTATGTTGTTTTACTTGATTTCTTTATTCTTCAAGTCCCTGAATTTTGTATTTACAATCGTCAATGATGCCAGCATAAGAATCACTCTATGTCATTTTTGAGGGTTATATCTTTTGATTCGTCATCAATTCTTTGTTCTATGCGGTCCATATTTTTCCTTTTCTTGGTATATAATTCAGTTGCATTATTGCTATATCATAATTAGTGTGATAATGAGATTATTTTTACTTCTGCTGGAGTTATGTTGAGCCTAGAAAATGATCACTCTCCTCTCTCCCCTCTCTCTCTCTCTCTCTCTCTCTTCTCTCTCTCTCTCCTCTTCTCTGTATATAAATATTATTATATATATATATTGGTGGTGGTTGCGTGTTGTTGTGTGTCGGATTGAAAAAGAACTAAACCTCTCTTACAATATATAATAATAATATATATATATATATATATATATATCATTCATCATCATGTCGCGCAGTTTGCACGGATATCCATAACTACTCTCGCCAACCTTCCCTATCATTCATCGACCTGGTAGCTCTCTCCTGCGCGCCAGCATCCATACATAGTTGTCAATGTAGTCCTGGCTGTCGGCCCACATTAGCATGCCCAATGTGTTGGCTCCACAGTAGGAACGTCGCTTACTAGCTCGTCCTTGCTTCTCCACAGTGCCACATGCCTAGCCCGTCTTACTCGTATGTTTGTGAGATGGGGCAGTGGCCATACAGTTGCTTTTTGTGGGTGCTGCTTCCACACTTATTCAGGACGCTCGCAGCATTCTGTGCAGCTCCCATCTAGCTATTTTCAAGGCGCTTTGTTAGGTCAAGTGTACAGCCATTATAGCAGTACCGACACAAACACAAGCCTGGAAGAAACGTCTCTTTAGCTTTAGAGATCGATTTCCATATGACTGATAATTTGTTGGGGCCAACCATGCCTTTCCTATTCGATTGTTAACACGCTTTCTGGAGATATTACTACCTAGGTATGTGAATTGTTCTACTGACTAAGAGGCTTCCGTCAAGTGTGGAGATGTCTCCTTGCTTTTTGAAGCATGAACTCAGTTTTATCAGAGTCACATAAAGGCCGACGTTCTTTGCTGCCTGCTCTAGGCTGTGTAGAAGGGCTTCGCCCTATGCCGGTGTATCTGCAAGAAGTGCGAGGTCATCAGCATAGTCTACATCTGTGATAGTTTGTGCGGGTATCGCCTGCTTCTTGCCTTTCTTAGTGTGAATCCTTTTTTCTTATGTTATCTAGTGAAGTTCGGAGTACATAGTCTAGCATTGATAAAATATATATTGCTAGAGATCTCCTTGCAGAACCCAGCGGTGATGTCAAAGAAATCTGTGTCGCCATCAGGTGAGCGTACCATCGCTTAGTGTCTTTGTAAAAGCATCATTATGGCGGCAACAGTTTCTTTGGGGAGTCCATACGCTAGTAGTATTTGTTCCATCTTCCCTCTGTGTATGGAATCAAATGCCTTAGAAAATCTACGAATAATAGCGTGCCTCTAGATTCTTTGCTCGAATCCCTTCTATGATTCGTCGTATATTCAGGATTTGAAGTTGTTGATCTATTTCTGCGGAATCCATTATTCCTAAGATTTTCTCTATTTCGGGTCGATGCGATTAATAAGAAGTCATTATAGATCTTAGCTGCAATAGCAGTAAGAGTTATGCCTCTGTAGTTTTTAGCTATCCTAGGTCTCCCTTTTTTGGGAATGGGAGGATGCATCCCTCGTCCATTTATCTATTCTATTTGTCTATATACAGCATTGCATAGCCTAAGCAGTATGTCGTTAAACTTTCCTATCTTCCATACCTCTGGGGTATTCGTCAGACCTGCCTTACTTTCTATTTATTTCTTTAATACTCTTGAGTTCTTCTGTTGTAAAATCCCCCTAGTTTTATGTCTAGTTGTCTATCTATGATATTTTGGGATTATTTTCCATGATTTTAGGTGGTTCCCCAGAAGTTTCTGGAAGTGATCTTTCCATTTCTGCAGTCTATCTTTCTGGCTGGTTGCCTTTAGTTTTGATCTAAGTACTTTTCCTATCACTTAATTTCGTTACTATTTGCCATGCTAATCGCGACTGTCTGTCTTCTACTGATGTCTGATGTATTTATTGGTTTGTATATATTCTGTTTGTTCTTTTGTATGTTTTGGTTAGTTCTATCGGCTTTCCTTACGTTGTGTAAATTTGTGTTAGTTGGGTTTGCTTTATTATGTTGGGCTGCTTTTTTATATCATTTCTTTTCTCTACTTTTGTGTCTCCCAGGGAACATGGTGCTTAGCTCTTAGTTTGGTTGGTACCGCACTCTGCTGCTGCGTCTAGTGAGCACTAACAAAGTTTTCGTATTCCTCGTTTGGTGAGAAGCTTTCAGATGTCTCCTGGAGGATATCAAATTTATTTCTTACTGCGACAGCGTATCGATTGCATATATCGCTGTTGCAAGTGTCGACCATTCGTATCTTACAGAACTACTAGTTTGCTTTTATTTCTACGCAAGCTTAGTCGTAATTTTCATGACTATTCTTGGTCGGAGGATACTCCTCAAAGAGGAATATGCCTCGCAGTTCATTGCACTATTTATCCATTTCTTGTTTATTAGATGTAGTCAAGTTGGCTTTTATTATTTGGGTATGTGTATGTCCATAGTTTGCCCTTCCGTTTTTGGAATTTGTGTTTAAGCAAACGAGTCTGTTTGCAAGGAGAACTCAGCAGGAGATCGACGTTTCTGTTTGAGGTGTGTGTAAGCTAAATCTATGTTTCTTTTCCTATCTGCATTCATGTCCCCCAATTATCAGTTATATTATTTTGGGGGGTCTGCATAGCGAGATAGCCCATTGTAGAATGTTTCTATATCGTTTCATCACTGACATTTTGGGCTGTAACACATACTACAGTCATGCACGTGTTGCCATTAAACGTGGCACTCATAATTCTGGGTGGATTTTTCTATGCTATTAAGTAATTTTAGAGCTCGAGGACTGAGAAGTATTCTCCTACGCCTCCTATGTGCATGACGGAGTTTTTCCATGCCGATGCTGACACAAATGTCCAGCCAAGAACACAGATAACCATGTGATGTAAACTAAGAATACCATAAAACTGGAAATGGCTGGACATTTGTGTCAGCTCGGCATGGAAAAACTCCGTCAATGCCACAATAGGAGGCGTGGAATACTCTCAGTCCTCGAGCCTCTAAAATACTTAATAGCATAGAAAAATCCAACCAGAATTATGAGTGCCACGTTTAATGCAACACGTGCATGACTGTAGTATCGTGTTACAAGCCCCCACAAATGTCAGTGATGTGAAACAGATAATAAAACATTCTACAATGGGCTAGCCCGCTATGCAACCCCCCAAACATAATGTACTGATCATTGGGGGAGACATGAATGCACAATAGGAAAAAAACGAAAAACAATAATTTAGCTTACACAACACCTCAAACAGAAACGTCGATCTCCTAGCTGAGTTCTCCCTTGCAAACAGACTCGTTTGCTAAACACCAAATTCCAAAAACGGAAGGGCAAACTAGGACATACACATACCCAAATACATAAAAGCAACAACTGACTACATCCTAATAAACAAGAAATGGATAAATAGTGCAATGAACTGCGAGGCCATATTCCTCTTTGAAGGAGTATCCTCCGACCACAGAATAGTCACTGCAAAAATTACGGACTAAGCTTGCGTAGAAATAAAAAGCAAACTAGTAGTTCTGTACGATACGAATGGTCGACACTTGCCAACACGATAATGCAATCGATACGCTGTCGCAGTAAGAAATAAATTTGATATCCTCAGGAACATCTGAAAGCTCTCACCAAACGAGGAATACGAAAACTTTGTTAGTGCTCACCTAGAAAGCAGCAGCAAGGTGCGTACCAACCCAAACTAAGAGCAAGCCACATGTTCCCGGGAGACACAAAAAGTTAGAGAAAAAAAAATATATAAAAAAAGCAGCCCAACATAATAAAGCAAACCCAACTAACACAAATTTACACAAACGTAAGGAAAGCCAGATAGAACTAACCAAAACACAAAAAAAAGAACAAAAACAGAATATATACAAACACAAATAATAACATCAGAACAATCAGTAGAAGACAGACAGTCGCGATTAGCATGCAAATAGTAAACGAAATTAGTGAAGAAAATACCTCTAGATCAAAACTAAAGGCAACCAGCCAGAAAGATAGACTGCAGAAATGGAAAGATCAACTCCAAAACTTCTGGGAACCCACCTAAAATCATGGAAATAATACCCAAAATCATAGATAGACAACTAACATATAAAACTAGGATTTTACAACAGAAGAACTAACGAAGTATTTAAAGAAACAAAAATAGAAAAGTAGCAGGTCTCGAGAAATACCCCAAGGTATGGAAGATAGGAAAGTTTAACGACATACTGCTTAGGCTATGCAATGCTGATATAGACAAAATAGAATAGATAAATGGACGAAGGGATGCATCCTCCCATTCCCAAAAAAAGGGAGACCTAGAATAGCTAAAACTTACAGAGGCATAACTCTTTACTGCTATTCAGCTAAATCTATAATGACCTTCTTCTAATCGCATCCGCCCGAAATAGAAAAAAATCCTAGAAAAATCAAAATGGATTCCGCAGAAATAGATCAACAACCTCTCAAATCCTGACTATACGACGAATCATCAAAAGGATTCGAGCAAAGAATCTAGAGCAACGCTATTATTCGTAATTTCTCTAAGGCAATTTGATTCTCATACACAGAGGGAAGATGACAAATACTACTAGCTATGACTCCCCAAAGAAACTGTTGCCGCCATAATGAT
The DNA here is from genome assembly GCA_023376005.1 of Doryteuthis pealeii. NCBI lineage: Eukaryota > Metazoa > Mollusca > Cephalopoda > Myopsida > Loliginidae > Doryteuthis > Doryteuthis pealeii. The sequence goes on along the minus strand of CM042160.1, from coordinate 23,062,466 downwards.
GCTTACAAAGACACTAAAGCGATGGTACGCTCACCTGATGCGACACAGATTTCTTGACATCACCGCTGGGTTCTGCAAGGATAATACTCTAGCACCATATATATATCATATGCCTAACATGTACTCCGAACTTCACTAGATAACATAAAGAAAAAGGATTCACACTAAGAAAGGCAAGAAGCAGGCGATACCCCGACAAACTATCACAGATGTAGACTATGCTGATGACCTCGCACTTCTTGCAGATACACCCGCATAGCGAACACTTCTACACAGCCTAGAGCAGGCAGCAAAGAACGTCGGCCTTATGTGAACTCTTATAAAACTGAGTTCATGAACTTCAAAAGCAAGAGACATCTCCACACTTGACGGCAAGCCTCTTAAGTCAGTAGAACAATTCACATACCTAGGTAGTAATATCTCATCCACAGAAAGCGATGTTAACAATCGAATAGGAAAAGGCATGGTTGGCCACCAACAAGATTATCAGTCATATGGAAATCCGATCTCCTAAAGCTAAAGAGACGTTTCTTCCAGGCTGGTTGGTCGGTACTGCTATATGCTGTACCACCTTGACCCTAACAAAGCGCCTTGAAAATAAGCTAGATGGGAGCTGCACCAGAATGCTCGACGGTCCTGAATAAGTCGTGGAAGCAGCACCCCACAAAAAAGCAACTGTATGGCCACCTGCCCCCCATTTCTCACAAACCATACGAGTAAGACGGGCTAGGCATGCTGGCACTGCTGGAAGCAAGGACGAGCTAGTAAGCACGTACTACTGTGGAAGCCAACCACATGGCATGCTAATGTGGCCGACCAGCCAGGACCTACATTGACCAACTATGTATGGATGCTCCGCAGCGCAGAGGAGCTACCAGAGTCGATGAATGATAGGAAGTTGGCGAGAGATAGTATGGATATCCGTGCAAACTGCGCGACATGATGATGATGATATATATATTATATATAATATATATATATATATATATATATTGTTAAAGAGAGTTTAGTTCTTTTTCAATCCCGACACACCACACACACGCACAACACACACACATAATATATATATATATATATATAATATACAGAGAGAGAGAGAGATAAGAGGAGAAGAGAGAGAAGAGAGAGAGAGAGGAGAGAGAGAGAGAGTGATCACTTTCTAGGTCAACACAACTCCAGCAAAGTAAAAATCATCTCATTATCACCACTAATCTATTGAATATAGCAATAATGCAACTGAATTATATACCAAGAAAAGGAAAATATGGACCATAGAACAAGAAATTGATGACGAATCAAAAGATATAACCCTCAAAAAATGACATAGAGTGATTCTTATGCTGGCCATCATTGACGATGACTAAATACAACAATTCAGGGACTTGAAGAATAAAGAAAATCAAAGTAAAAACAAACAAAACTAACTAAGAACAGAGTGAAAACAACATTATAAAATCTAGAAAACAAAATGGGAAGAAAAACATCTACTTAGATATTTAACACGATAAACTAAGAAATTGCACATGGTACAACCTGAACATGGCTACGAAAAGGAAACCATCCATGACAGAATACCATATCAATTGTGATTAAAAAGGAAAGAACTTGTCAATTGGAATTTGACGTTACAGTTAATCACAGTATGAAAATAAAAGCAGAAAAGCTGGACAATTACCAAGACCTTTTTAGAGAGCAGAAAAAAGTGTGGAATATGAAGATGACGTGTTCAACCACACTGAAATGAACGTGTGACAATACTACTACATATCATTGGAAGGTTGTAAATCTCAAATCAAACTGTAAGTAAAGTTTTCTATTTCAAGCGAAAAATCATTGAGAATCATTTTTATAAAATAAATTTAGGATAGAATCGACAAAATTTGACGAAGGGAATATAACTTATAGCTCTAAAAATATCAGAACTTTGAAGAGGAAATATATATACTGTACACGTGATCTTTGATGGAAGGACGCAGCAAGAAGTAAGGTCAGACTATCATCTCGATGAAGTGTGTTTCCCTTAATAAGACGAGGCTTGCTCATTGGTAATTCTTATGTGACCTTAATAATATAACGAGCAGAGGATTAAATATCTATAAAACCGAGATTTTATGTGTTGGTTCGTTATATTCGTATGAATACACGATTGTTGAGTAAATATATATATATACATAAGACCATTCAAATTTACGTACGAGGTCAGCAAAAAAGTTCATTGGTTCACAAAATATTCTCATGAATGTGACCAATGAGGTTTATTTTTCAAAATAGTATTTTGCGTCCACATATTCTCAATCGATGTTGTAGGATGATTACATTGGTAAAAAATAATCAACAACAGATTTAAATCATCATATAACCTTTCAGCCTATGAACTATCAACTCACCCTCTTCATTAGATTATGATATATACATAATTGTAGATGTCCATTTTTATGTTTTAATATATATATATAAATAATATATATATATATATATATAAATATATATTATATATATAATATATATATATATTATCGAAGTTGGATGCCGAGGATTTTTATCAACTCAACATTGGTATTTTCTACTAAACTTGGTACCATCAGACAAGAGGAAATACAAAAAAGATCCAGGCTAAAACTCTAAACGCATCAGCGTGGATATTGACAATCCTACATGTGACATCAAACTAACAGATCTGGTGTATCGTGGATACTGCTGGGGCGTACGGAGTTAGTGATAATGATATTTCGGCTCCAAAACATGCCGAACCCAGAATCATCATTTGATGAATTTTGTTGATTGCAATGCTACTGTGTAAAGACAGTCATTGTATGAAATTTATATATATAATATATATATCATACATACATACATACAATATATATATAATTATTAATATAATAATATAGAATAATATATATATAAAAACAAAACAAATATGTAACTAACAATGAATGACAATGATTGACAACTTAAACTGGTCCCTTTATGTCATATAGAATATTGTATTTGCTTTCTATTTAAAGGTAAACATTAATTCCTTACTGAATTCATGTAAATTGACAATTAAGTGAAACATTTGTTCATAAATAGTTTTTATTTGATTAATTGATTTTGTTTTGATTTTAAAATCGGAACTGTGGTTTTTTTTGACTGGTCACTAATAACGGGGGAATTTTTTCAATTCGTTGAGAATATCCCATTTTTTAAATTGAAGAAATAATTAAAAAAATTTTAATCGGTTTGAATGAACAAATATGCATTTATTTCGATTAGAGTAATCCATGAGTTACCTACGACTTTTTTAAATTTTTTTTTTTACGAAAGAATCTATTTAATTATTTTTAAATCGTTTTAAATTTAAGGCCAAACTGCCCATACATTTTGGACGTCATACTTTAGAAATAACCAATGTTATAGAAAACTGAAGACTCAAGACAACTGACACAAAATATCCAAGTTAAACGTAAAAAGCATTTGCATCAACTTGGTTACGTTAATTATCTGATGTATGATAAGTTAAGCGAAAAATTCCATTGGCCGTATTAAATATCCGTTTCTGAAACAAATTGTGACAGTGATAAAACATCAATACTTTACAACAACGTACAACGCAGTGACCGCAAGTGAAATGAACTAACATTACTATACTAAATGTCATTTCCGTCCCAGAAGGTGACTGCCAATAAAGACAAAACACTTTGTATTTTAAGATTTATTCAATTTCATTTTAATCTTCTTTTGAGAGAAATGAATTAGTTTGTACAAGCTAAATCGTGTGTACAACAATTTATATCAAAGTTTGTTTTTGATTTGTTGTGTATCGTTTTGTATATTGAAAATACAAGCATCATTCAAAAAGGATGACATTCACCTTACCATAAATTAGATCACAATTTCAGCTTTATATAACATTTACGTTTTGACTGTTACGCCTACATTACGTCTTAAAAACTGATTTATTCTTTATGACTACAATAATTAATTTTGCAAAATCTTAGTTAATATGACCAAATAGATTTAACTTGTCAACTGGTGGATTTTGCAGTGCCAGCAGATCACAGGTGAAGTTTAAGGAAAATGAAAAAATAGACAAAATATCTGACCCTTGCCAGAGAACTGAAAAAGTTGTGATATGAAAGTCAAGTGATACCAATTGTAGTTGGTGCACTTGAACAGTCCAAAAGGAATAAAAAAGGCTTGGAAAGTTTGGATATCAGAGGAAAGATTGAAACCATTCAGAACACTGCACTGCTCAATCTCCAGAATACTCAGAAAAGTCCTGAGACCTGAGGAGACTTGCTGTCACTCAGACTCCAGTGAAAGACCATCACCTAACACTGATGAAACTCAAAAGGAGCAAATAATAATGAATATAATAATAATAATAATAAAATAATAATAATAATATAATAATAAAAAATATAATATAATAATAATAATAATTCAAGTCTTTGTAGTTATAAGTAAAATAACTTAATTAAGTCTACATTTGTCGACAATTATTCTGTTTTAAACCATTAAACAATATCTGATGGATTTCTCCCATAAACTGCCGATGAAAATATTCGATACTAAGGAGACAACTCAAATATGCAATTACCTTTCAACATTGAATATTTTATGAAATTTATTCTTATTAATTCCCACAAATGATTATGTCTATCGTCGGGTTAGAAGGGAATACATAATGAATTCCTCTTGAATAGAACGCTTTTATATTTCCTAAATCTAGAACAAGTTTTAGATTTAATCTTATTCCTTCCGTTCTCTTTTGTATTCAAATGGACGCTAGAAACCATTTGATTATCTGATAATAGACGGATAAAACATAAATGTGAGTGTGTGTGAGGGTGGTGTATATTTAGATAAGTAAGGAATTGGCGTTGTTGGTGAAACAAAAAGACTAAGGCTCAAGTAATATCACCTAAGAAATGTGTAGTTTAGGGAGTCAACAAATACAATTGATTGTTGGCTTACAGACCAAGATTTTTATTTAATTCTAGAATAGCCCTAGCATGCCCACTTAGCTATCTCCCAACGTCTCTCCTTTCTCTTGTCTCTGTCCGTCTGTATGTCTGTCAGTCTGTCTGTCTGTCTCTCCTCTTTCTCTCACGCAATTAATCGAACCCTACCACAGTGATCTTAGATTTTTCGAAGACTGCCAAATCAATCTTTAGTGTTTCAGCAAATGAGTTTTACTCAGATGTCGCATTGAGATGAACGACGCATTTTTTTGTCTTTTTCGGAGAAAATACAAATCTGTTAGAAGAAGTGTCTCAACTCAAACATTATCAAATGCAATATACGCAAAAGGACCGGAAGTTCAAGAGGAAAGTGGAGAGTATATCTTTCAAATATAGTGATTCAAATTAAAAAAGCAAAAATACTAATGTGAATTAAATTCAGGAGTGATAAAATACTTTCATTACGAAATTCAAACAGACTGTATACAGTATCGATTTATCAACGTATTTTAACTTTCCAAAAGCATTTACCTTTGTAGTGAAGTGTTCATTTAAAATGTAAGTATATTCTAATTTGACTTCTGATTTCACAAAACTGCATTACTAGCTTAAAATTCAGCTTGTATGGGAGTTTATCATTTAGTTAATCAATTAATTAATGAGATTCATATACTAATATGAAATCTGATTAACTAAGTATTTCTCTAACTTTTATCGTTCAATACAATAATCATGAATTGAAATCTTTCAAATTAGAACACAACTGATCGCCTAATGAACTGCCACCTCAAACATTCTGTCTGAAGTTATGGATATTAACTATAATAATTTCGAAAGATTTTTAGATTAACATTAGTCTGTTAAATCCATCTCACCAATATTCAAAAATGCGCCTATTCCTAAAAAGGAATTAATCACCACACAATTCCTTGAATTGTTTTCAAAACATTTGAGCAACGAGTGAACCCGTTCAGTCCACAAAATTGATGCACGCATAAGTGAAGCAATATTGGTCAATTAAGGACAAAAAAACTTAATTTCATCCTTGTCCTTTTCTGACGACGACGACGCCCCCCCCACCACCACCAACAACAACTATAATAGAAGAAGACACGAATGAGTTGAGAGAGAGAACCAAAAACGAGCGTCTTTGAGTCAGCCACCGAACTTAGACGTTACTGACCGCCTTTCCATTGCAAATTCGACCTTTGATTGTGTCAGACACTTGAATGCTTTCACCTCCTTGCGGCTGAACGGAGACAATAGCTGCTAGAGCCTCAAGTAAACATTTCTGCAAACACTACAACACGTGCTATCTTGAGAATTAACCCAAAATTATAGCTACTTTATTTTATTTTATTTTATTTATTTCATTAGAACGTTTTATCACCTGTAAATTTGCATGTGACTAATGACATTTAGGTTTTTCACACAGACACACATACACATCGCGCATACACACACACGCGTGCATATATATATATATTATAATATATTATATATATATATATATATATATATATAATATATATATATTCAATATTGAAATATATTATGTATACTTATAAGTAAAGAGTGCTCAATATCAGTGACAGAGCATGTATATATAAGTTAGGAAACTGTCAGTTACCAGACACCGTAAGACTTAATATATATATATATATATATATAATATATATATATATCATATATATAATATACAAACGCAAACACAAACATACATACAATATATTTCTTTCCCCAGTTGCAAGTCAGCACAAATAAATTATCCCTCTCTCCTATCTTCATGTCCACTGACTAAATATTGTTGATCAGATAACAAAAACAGTAAATTGGAACTTTCATCTTTCATTTCTTAGTTAAGATTTAATGAAAATTGATCAACTGCCTAATGTATGAGTTATTTCTAACTTTCGTTAGAACTTTTTATTAACATCTTCTCTGTTTATGTTTCATAGACTTAAATTGGTACAAAAGTCTTAAATTTCTTACAGTACCTTCTATTCCTAAATGTCACTCATCTAATAAACTAGAAAATCGTCTTTACTCGACGATTTGTGAATTGTGACTCTAAATCTTTGTTTCAATCATTTTGTTCTTTTTGCTGATTTCTCACGAGAAAGAAAATGATATTAAAATTAAAATACGTTTTTCGTAACAAAGCTTAAACACACAAGAAGATTTGAATTTATTTTGTGGTGGTGAAAAGAAGAAAAACATCACGTATTTTCTATTTCATTAAACTACCCTCCGCTCCTTCTGGCATGCTTATATTATCTATCCCCAAAGAATTTGAGTAGTTATTCCAGCACTGGTGGTTAGCACACTTATTGCCGGTGAATCAAATAAATGAGTTTAGTTGTCAAGACGCGTTTTCCCAGACAGCAACTACCTCCGCGTCTAAAATGGTAGGCAGATTCATTGATTGATGCTCGAGATAGTCTTAAAAAGAATGCGACGAGCTATATAGTGCCTGTCACAATCATACATCATCGTGCGTGGGAGAATCTGTTTTTAAAAGCCAATTTTCTGTCAAACATGCATTGAATGAGAGGCGCGATATAAACGAATCGAAAAAAAAAGTTATTCTATCTGAAGAGGTTTGTATGGAATTTCTGTTGAATGAAAAATTTACTTTGTTATCATAATGAGTGTTTCAATTTTTTTTCGTTGTGTTTACTTGCGTGTCTAAAATGAATTGACCAAAGTTTAGAAATCCTTTAAGTGAGCAGTAAAATTAAATTAATTGAAAATAAAAAGATCTTTAAAAAAACAATATCTTTAGAACAATAATCTCACAACATGATAAATGAGTTAACAATAAACAAAAATTGTCAGAAATATAAAAGATGATCATTAACTTCAGAATTATGTAAATTATGTCAGATTGTTGTTTAATTTATTTTGGAATAAGTACATTTATGTCAAAAGTGAAAAACATTTATACATGCAAATTGTAACTAATCAATCCTTGCAACGTGTTGCCTGGCGTATGACCCCCCTGGATTCACGCCAATATTATATATCTTACATGTCCAATGACCAAGGCCAATGATACATGCCCGAGGGTTGGTAGTATAATAATTTTGACATCCCACAATTCAGATGAACACAAAGTCATACGTAGGGCCATGACAAACTTGAAGTTTATGCTTATGGCATGTAAGAATAACATCCCTCGCATTTCCTTTTTTGAACATCTCAGGAACTGCAATTAAACCCATCTCTGTCCCTTTGACGAAAAGCAGGGTTGTTCCTGATGTGTATGCCCCTGGATTCACGAAGTGATATTATATATATTATATATCTACCAGTCTAGATGCTGAAGCCGGGGTAAGTATATGCCTTGCACTACTATGGCAAATATATCACCTCAACGAGTCAATAGTAGGTTAAACATGCGTATCTTGTAATTAATTTAAAAAGAACTGGGGAAGAATTCAAAAAATTGATTTTTTTAATTATGAAATTATATCAATTCAGTAAAAATCAAAAAACTATTTTTCGTTTCTTAATGATAAAAATATTTATGTGTTATACAAATGTCAATGAAACGATCTCTTTTCGGATGACATGCGCGTACCCTGACATTTCCTTTATATATAGTAGTATGAAGATATATTATAATATCAATGTGGTATTTGTGTTAGCTCTGCGTGTCATAAGAGAGAGAGAGAGAAGAGGAGAGAGAAGAGGAGATGAGGGAGAGAGAGAGGAGAGAGAGAGAGAGAGGAGAGAGTGCGTGTGCGTGTCGTGTGTTGTGTTGTTTGGGTGACTAGAATCCACTCCCATTCCCGAATAAATGTTTTTTACGTAATTATATATATATATAATATAATAATATATATAAATATATAAGTTATATAAAAAAGATACGAGAACACCACAAAACTGTAAATGAAAAACATTTTTATAATTTTGCTGATATGAACATATTCATTTGATAAAAATCGTCATTAGAAGCTTGTTATACTCGTGTTGTTAAGAACGAGATAAAATCAATGAGTCAAAACAAAAACTTGACGTTGCCAAAAAAGAAAAAAAGTATACAGCAGTTTCGAATGTGAGCCACTTCCGCCGCATTTTTCTCGGTCATAGATTATGCATCTACTGTAACAGTTTTTTTAAAAGAAGATATATTAACAAGATTGACACTAGACGAATTCACTAATCAAAAGGGAATGAGTATTAGCCTTGTTGACGTTCATTGTTCATACAGATTATAGAAAAGAATTTTAATTTTGTAATTAAATATTGTAATTTCTATTTGTTTAATATAAGTAAAAAGTATGAACGGTGTAAGTTTTATTTTTATTTTTTGGATAATGTGAAAAATTAAAGGATTTTTCGGAAGTATAAACGAAAATCATGTGAAGGGATTTATGGTTCCTGACTACTGATGTCGCTTAAATAAGGATATATTAAAAAAAACCTTTGTCTTGGTAGTTTTTATGGTAAGGAATAAAACTGCAATTCCATAATTATTAGTGTTCTACGGTATGTGGGTTAATATTTTGGCACCTTAAAGTCAAAGAATGTTATGATCAAAAATGTGTTTAGCTACGCGTTGTTTAAGAAACCACGTTGATGTGTATTTGTGTTCCATAGACGTTGAAAGGATCTGGAAGCTCGGCCTACATATTTTTTGTTACAAATTTAACAATCCATTGTGTAGACTCCGCTCGGAATGAGTGTGTTTATGATTATTTTATGCTTTAAAATGTTTTTACTGTTTTAGTGAGTAGTGACCAGTTTTAATACCTATCTCTTTAAGGTTTCTATTTATTTTATCAGTGGATAGGTTATTAGGATGTATATGTACCTATCAGACGTTATATGTTATTTGTGTTATGGAATCTAAGTTATTTTTCTATATGTATTTTAAATTCCCTTTTTAGCACTGTGTATGAATTTAAAGGTATGTAGTTTAGAAAGACTTTTCATGATATTAAAATTCTTATCTAAATGTTTCTTATTGCATATCCTAAGTGCTCTCAGAAAAAACCTATTATATAACACTTGTTATCTTAGTATGGTGGAATAGAAATATGTAGTCATTTTTTTGGTTCTTATTATAACTTTGAATCTAAGGTGTGTTATGTTTATAATGAGTTGTCTAAAAATGGTAGGGTGGTTATGTTTCAAGTTCATGAGTAAATTTAAAACATCATTTAGTTTGTCAATAATATTAGTTAAATTACAGTTTTTCGAGTAAATGAATAACGTTTCGTCAGAGATAACGCAAAAATTAAGTTATGGTAAAATATATTGAAAGGACCGGATTCTAGGAATTCAAGGAATAAAAAAGCACGCCAAAACGCCGCTCAGAGGAGACCCCATAGCAACCCGCCTAAACTTCTGTTTGTAAAAGTTCTTGTATTGAAAAAGCAATTACCTAGTGCAAACGTCTGCAATTGGATTATTCTTGTTAGTGGGTAATGGAAAAACTATTGATTATTGAAGATGTTTTCTAGACGGTAATAACATGTCAACCGGATACTAGTATAAAGGGATTGATATCTAACTTGCTGACATTTGTTGTATATGCATTTATATTTCTTATTTTTCAATAAGCTTTCAATTTTTTATGTAATTGCTAAACTTACCTAAGGGTGGTTATATTGCAGCAAAATATCAAATGCTAACCAGCATTTTGTGGGTTTTCATATCTTTATATATATCATACCGTCGGATCATTCCTTTCTTTAACGATATATATATTATATATATATATATATATAAATATATATTATATATATATATATATAGTCCAGTTCGATTATGTTCTCACGATAAGTCAATTCGCAAGAGATTGAATTAAACTTGTAGAGAATGAGTTGTTTTCTTTCACACATTTGCTCTAGTGTGCACGGAGGATAGAGTGATACATACACTATAAAATATACCTCTGTTGCAAAAAAAAGACATGGAAATTATCAGCTTTTTATCACATTCTGCAGAACAATTATCGATTGATTTTAATCCATTATTAAAGATCGATTAGTTATTTATTCTAAATATCTTATTTCAAAAAATCTACACGGTTAATCTGCAACCAAAATAAGTTATCAGTGTTCGGATGAACAATGCAATTTCATAAAAGATAAAGCAAACTTCTTTCGTTTTTCTGTATAATCAGCATACCTGTGTATCTTCTATTATGAATGTGTTGTAAATGTTGTATGGTGTGGGCTGGGTGTTACTTAATCTTTAAGAGCGGATTGTGCAGCGACATACTTAGGTCACAAAAAATTGAATCTTCACTGTATCACAGAATTAAGATCTTAAAGAATTTCACGAAAGAATGACCGACTCCGACACCAATAATTAAAAGTCTAAAAAGAGAAAAAAAAACGAATAAGTTTAAATAAAAACAAATAGAGTAATCAATAGAAATAATCAACTAAAGTAAAATGAAATAAACATAGCATATAAAGAGAGAGAGAAGTGAGAGAAGAAGAGCAGAGAGACGAGAGAGAGAGAGAGAAAAAGAGAAGAGTAATGGCTTCTTCTGGGATCACTCCTTGTTGCCTTAACCGTATGCTTTGTTATGTCATGCTAGGATACCCAAACGCAACCCATCTTCAGACTTGGTGAAAGCAATGAGGTTCAAATTCCCTGTACTTGTCCCATCCATCTTTACCTCGACCCGATGTCGTCCGCGTCCTCTTTAGCAATCAAAAAGCCCCAAAATCATTAGTTCCACCACCATCATTAATGGTTGGGATTGTTCTGGGATCCAAGTCAACTTTTTTTCCCCCAAAACACGATTCGTAGTGGACATTGCCCGTAAGAATTCAAGAAAGCACATGAACAGGCCGTCTGAGGTTTGTACCTGATGATTCGAGGGAAGGTTTGTGAGAAAGGCTGGGTTAGATAGATTAAATAGAATTTTTGACATCAACTCGAAATTGAGGAAAAAATAGTTGACTTGCATCCTAGAACACCTCCCAACCATTAAGATGGTAGTGGAAACATTATGATTGGGCTTTTCCTCTGCTAAAGCGGATCAAGACGACTACACCGGTCAAGGGAAAGTATGGATGGACAAGTACAAGAATTCTTGGGAAGACCCATTCACTCACAAAGTGACACTATAGACTTATACTCGACAAAGAATTTTACCTTAAAATGTCTTCGACGAAGAAGATTGAATTGATACAAATGCTATAGAATGGGGAAATTTATATATTATATATATATAAATAATAATATATAATATATTATATATATATAATATATATATACACACTAGCTGAATACCGGTGATACTCAGGAAAGTAGGTATTCGCAATTACATACGGATTTCATAGAAATCTTGTACTCGGTGCGTTTAAGCACTGTTATACCAGCAGATAGAAATTCCATTTTGTAGAAGATATTGCTGACATTGTTCAAATTGATAAAAAAATCAAGTTGCCTGCTTAATTAATCAAGAATTAAGCAATGATGTATTTCGCTAAAGATTATTTTGAATAGTAAAAAAAAAAATCCTCTCCTTACTGATTCAACGTACTATACTCCCCTTCCCCCTTCTCCCTCTCTCACTGAATGTCTTATTTTTCCTCTCCCTTTGTTAAAGTTCCAATTATTAATTTTATGAAATCCAACGGCGTCCTGTTTCTGAAATTTGCGTAAATCTTCGGATACTTTGTAGGCGCAATTAGTTATACACAAACAGATCGGAAATTCCAATTATTCATCATCATCACCGTCGTGTAGTTAGCCAATACCATGACAATCTCTCGCCAAAACTTCTCATCATTCATGTCCCTGGGAAGGTCCTCTGTGCTAGCATCCAGTTATCCTTCGCAAAACTCGTCAATGTAGGTCCTTGCGAGCGGCCCCACATTAGCATGTCCATGTTGTTTCACAGAGGAACATCGCCTTATGAGTTCGTCCTGCTCTCAGCATATCCAGCAGTCTTGTCTGGCTTACACGGATGGTTTTGAGATGGGGGCAGTGCGGTCTACAGCTGCTTCCTTGTCGGATGTGTTTCCACGACTTGTCAAGACCACACGCAGCATTCTTGTCAGCTTCATATATCTATTTTCCAGAACGCTCTCAGCGTCAGTGTGCAGCCATACAGCAGCATTGATTATGACCACCTTGAAGATTTCGTTTTAATTTTCAGTGCAGATCGGATTTTTATATGAATTATAATCTGTTTTAGCGACCATGACTTCCCTATAATATAATATATAATATAATATATATATATATATATAATATATAATAGATATATATTCTTCCAAAAATGTCGCCAAAAAAAGCCATATCAAAACACCTTTGGATTTACTTCTCAATATTATATAAATATATATATATAATATATAGTTGTGTTTGTGTGTGGTGGTTGTGGTGTTTTGTGTGTGTTAGTGCGTACAGAGAGAGAATATAATTTACTCTCCATCCTCCTTCTCTTTCCTCTCTCTCCCTGTGTGGTGTGTGCGTTCGTGTGTGTGTGTGGTGTGGAGTGTGTTGTGAACAATAATTGAATGACGAATCTTCATCATCATTCATCTTCCCTTTCTGCTCTTAAAATATGCATCCAACCTTCGATCTCATTCCATCACTACATCCTCTCCCAGCCCATAAACATCTCTTTACATGGCGACGCGCAACAAGATCTCAACGACACCTCTTCATATCTTCTAAGCAGCTAAGCGAACATGAAGAACCCTGTCACATAACACAAGGAACCACAGGAAGCGCATCTTATCGAGACAGTTTTGCGCTTTCACCCATGATTCAGTCCGAATTTGGCAAGATGCCAAAGTGGAGAGGATGCCGTCCGTCAACATCTTCTC
>CM042160.1:22998960-23048607 GCA_023376005.1 Doryteuthis pealeii | reverse complement strand
ATAAACAAACATCCAAAAAATCTTATTCACTTCGCCGAAGGGCATCGCGTCTGTTTGTTGTTATTATTCTCTTCAATAGCGCCCCCTTACCTATCATGGTTATAGAGGCGCCGTAGTATCCTTGACAAGCTTAATTCACTAGGATGGTCAGCTGTGTACTGTGGCCGAGGCGATTAAAGTTTTCACTTTAGTTGTTTCACTGCGTCTGCCTGAGAGCCCCGGGTCGATTTCTGTCGGAGGGAAATCGTTAAGTATAGACCGCTGATGAGACTTAATTAAAAGTTCGAAACAGTCTGTACGGTATTCTACACATCGAGGCCATCCTTTACTGAGATACACTTGTCAGTTTATTTTCTATAAGAAAATATCGAATTTTATGCGATACATGCGTTGTAAGTGCCTTCAAGTAAAAAAAATTTAATATATACTTACAGCAAACGTTTTCTAAAATAAACAAACATCCAAAAATCATATATATATATATATAATCATACGTCTACTCTTATGTTGTTCCTATTTCGGAAGAATCGGAATGGAAAATGGGAAAATGCACTATTATCTCAATTCCCGTTCGTAACGCTGGAAGAAGTCTGTTTACTAAATGTTTTACTTTCTAAATCCCTATATTCGAGGTCAGACAACAATACTCTCCAAAATATTTTTTCCAGGTAACTCGGCCCATGCTATCCATTCAGCCAATACTCTACTGTAGGCACGCCTGCTCCATAGCTTACCTAATGTCAGCCATTCCCTCTCTCTCTTCTCTCTCTCTTCTCTCTCTCTCTCTCTCTCTCACTTCATGTTGACCGCACACCATCCCCGTTTGATAAGCAAAATCTAATTTATTTATGTTTAACATTAATTAAATTTGGTTTGTCCTACCATAATAATTTACTCATTTTATTTTTTTCATTAAGAACTCGTATTCATAATAAAATTCTTAATATTTCCTTTTCACTTTTATTTTTATGCCTTTTTTTGTCTTCTCCTCCTTTTTTTCACTTCATCTTTTCTAACTTATGCTTCAATTCATTGTACTTACTATCTTTTTCTTTATCCTTTTTATCTTTTCTTTCCATTTCTCTCTTTTATATACTCTTTTTTCTTTTGCCACTTGTCTTTTATTCCCTTTGTTTCCTTGTGTGTTTATCTGTTCAGTCTTGGCTTTCATCTTAACTGATTTCTCTTTTTTTTTCTCTTTCATTCTTTGAATTATGATTCTTCCATTTCAGTTTTTTAATCTCATTCTTTCGATACTCACTTCTTTTCAACTATTTCACTTTTGCTCTCATCTTCCTTCTTTAATTTATTTCCTTTTATAGATTTCAATTTCTCATGATTAAATATAATTAGTGTTCTTATTTTCAGGACTGAAAAGCATTAATAATATATCGATATAACTAATTTGGAAGTGTTTTGAATGTCAGCTATAGACGACAAATATTTTGCTGCTAGAAAGACCAAATTTACCTGATTTCAGAGAAAGTTTTGCATATTAAAACATCTACTTTTGTACAAACGATTCTTTGTTCTTTATTTTAAGAGGGGGGGGGGGGGGGGTATATTATTCATTATTTAAGTTGTTATTGAATTCTTTCAATCCTTTATTTCATTTTTGTTCATATGCTTCTCTCTTTTCTTTGGTTCTTCTCCTTCCAAATATTCCTGGCTCCACCAGAAGAATCTTTGAAACATGAGCATCAGTATTTTAGGAAATGATGGGACAGCCATTTTAAATCTATGTCTTGCAACATATTTAACAGACACAAGAATCGAAAAGCCCTTAGGTGTGTTCCATCAACTAAAATCAATTCAACCTTCCTGCTTTACCATTATCTTTATTGATTTTAATCAATGGAATTCAAAATAAAAAAAAAAAAAAAAAAAAAAAAAAAAAAAAAAAAAAAAATGGTTATGGCTAACAAGCAGGGCTGCCAACACGCACTGTCTGCTGTGTTATGCTCTTTCTTTGATCTAATTTCTAAGAAATAGATTTGCAATATTCGATATATTCTGGCGATATTCGTTCACAGAATTTATATTGAAATTAGGAAATTCAAAATTGCAAAAACTTTCAGCAACTTTGCTGTTTTTTATATCAGTCTGTCCCCATTTATTATAGTCATTCTATTTTATTCATATTTGATTCAATATAACTGTCTGTCTGTATTTTTATCATTCTCCTAATATCTTAATCTATTAATCTCTGCGGACCATTATTTCGTTGTTCATATCTTAAGATTACAAATCCTGAACGTTGATTTTCATTAGATCCTCTGAATTCCTCTTCCACATGCGATTTGAATTATAATTTAACTATGAACTTTGCATTTCTTTTAATCAGCCTTGTTTTCCTTCGTTCTTCAACTAAATTCTATTTAAAAATACCAATTGATAAATTTTTTTTTATTAATGATTATTATTATATTATTATATTATTATTATTATATTATTATTATTATTATTTATTATTTCAATTTAAAAACCACACTGAACGTTTTACCAAACTTTTAATTGTGCGTATATTAATATCATTGTAGCTACCATTCTCCTATTTGGATTCCGGCGTCTATGGGGGAGAGGATAGATAGACTAAGCAAAGCGAAACCAAAATAAACATGACCACACTCGTTAAATTTGTTAACCAAACTACGAAACTAATCCTTAGCCCACAGATCTTCCATGATGACTTTGTCGCAGTGACTGTTCCAGCCTACCCGCTTTCCACCCCGCCACACTTGCTTCATTGGAAATCTGAAGCAGTGTAATTGCATCTTCACTACTGCTTTATTTTTACCCTGAAATCTAACTGTATGCGTTCTTTGTTTTTTTTAAAAAAAGTATAGTTAGATTTTCATGGAGTTAAAAAAATAAAAGCAGTAGTGAGATGCAATTCCAAAAACTGCTTCAGATTTCCAATGAAAGCAAGTGTGCGGGGTGGAAGCGGGTAGCTGGAACAGTCACTGCGACAAAGTCATCATGGGAAGATCTTGTGGGCCTAAGGATTAGTTTCGTAGTTTTGGTTAACAAATTTAACGAGTGTGGGTCATGTTTATTTGGTTTTCGCTTTGCTTAGTCTATCTATCCCTCTCCCCTCAATATGACGCACGGAAAATCCCAAATAGGGGGGAGAATGGTAGCTACAATGATATTAATATACGCACAATTAAAGTTTGTAAACGTTCAGTGTGGTTTTTTAATTGATAATAATAATAATAATATAATAATAATAATAATTTAATATAATAAATAATATAATAATATCAATAATAAAAAAAAAATTTATCATTTGGTATTTTTAAATAGAATTTAGTTGAAGAACGAAGGAAAACAAAGGCTGATAAAGAAATGAAAGTTCCATAGTTAAATTAATAATTCAAGCATGTGATAACGAGGGAATTCAGAGGAATCTAATGAAAATCAACGTTCAGGGATTTTGTAATCTTAGATATGAACAACGAATAATGGTCCAGAGATTAATAGATATAAAGATATTAGGAGAATGATAAAAATACAGACAGACAGTTATATTGAATCAAATATGAATAAAAATAGATGACTAAATAAATGGGACAGACTGATATAAAAACAGCAAAGTTGCTGAAAGTTTGCAATTTGAATTTCTAATTTCAATATAAATATCTGTGAACGAATATCCGCTCAGAAATATATCGGAATATTGCAAATCTATTTTCTAGAAAAATTAGATCAAAGAAAGCATAACACAAGCAGACAGTGGCGTGTGCAGCCCTGCTTGTTAGCCATAACCCTTATTTGAATTCCATTGATTAAATCAAATAAGATAATGGTAAAGCAGGAAGGTGAATTTGGAAATTTTTAGTTGATGGAACAAACACACCTAGGGCTTTTCCTTTCTTGTGTCTGTTAAATATGTTGCAAGACATAGATTAAAATGCTGTCCCATCATTTCCTAAATACTGATGCGTCATGTTTCAAAGATTTCTTCTGTGGAGCCAGGAATATTTGGAAGGAGAAGGAACCAAAGAAAAGAGAGAAGCATATGAACAAAAATGAAATAAAGAGATTGAAAGAATTCAATAACACACTTAAATAATGAAATAATATTCTTAAAATAAAGAAACAAAGAATCGTTTGTACAAAAAGTAAGATGTTTTTAATATCAAAACTTTCTTCTGAATCAGGTAAATTTGGTCTTTCTACAGCAAAATATTTTGTCGTCTATAGCTGACATTCAAACACTTCCAAATTAGTTATATCGATATATTATTAAATGCTTTTTCAGTCCTGAAAATAAGAAAACACTAATTATATTTATCATGAGAAATTTGAATCTATAAAAGGAAATAAATTAAAGAAGGAAGATGAGAGACAAAAGTGAATAAGTTGAAAGAAGTGGAGTATCGAAAGATGAGATTAAAAAAGCTGAATGGAAAGAATCATAATTCAAAGAATGAAAGAGAAAAAAAAGAGAAATCAGTTAAGATGAAAAGCCAAGACTGAACAGATAAACACACAGGAAAACAAGGGAATAAAAGAGACAAAGTGGCAAAAGAAAAAAGAGTAATATAAAAAGAGAGAAAATGGAAAGAAAAAGATAAAAAAGGATAAAGAAAAAGATAGTAAGTACATGAATTGAAGCATAAGTTAGAAAAGAGTGAAGTTGAAAAAAAAGGAGGAGAAGACAAAAAAAGGGCATAAAAATAAAGTGAAAAGGAAATATTAAGATTTTATTATGAATACGAGGTTCTTAATGAAAAAAATAAAAATGAGTAATTATTATGGTAGGACAAACAACTTTATTAATGTGTAAACATAAATAAATATAGATTTTGCTTATCAAACGGAGGATGTGTGCGTGTACAAACATGAATGAGAGAGAGAGAGAAGAGAGAGAGAGAGAGAGAGAGAGAGAGAGAGATGGCTGACATTAGTGGTAAGCTAATGGAGCAGGCGTGCCTACAGTAGATATTGGCTGAATGGGATACATGGCCGAGTTACCTGGAAAATATTTTGGAGAGTGATTGGTTGTCTGACTCGAATATTCAGGGATTTAGAAGTAAAACATTTAAGTAAAACAGACTTCTTCAGCGATTACGACGGGAATTGATGATAATAGTGCATTTTCCATTTTCCATTCCGATTCTTCGAAATAGGAACAACATAAGAGTAGACGTATGATTATATATATATATATATGATTTTTGGATGTTTGTTTATTTAGAAACGTTGCTGATAAAGTATATATTAAATTTTTACTTGAAGGCACTTACAACGCATGTATCGCATAAAATTCGATACTTTTTCTTATAGAAAATGAACTTGACAAGTGTAATCTCAGTAAAGGATGGCTCGATGTGTAGAATACCGTACAGACTGTTTCGACTTTATTAAGTCTCATCAGCGGTATATACTAACGATTTCCCTCCGACAGAAATCGAAACCGGGGCTTCAGCAGACGCAGTGAAACACTAGTGAAACACTTTTATCGCCTCGGCCACAGTACACAGCTGACCATCCTAGTGAAATTAAGCTTGTCAAGCGATACTACGCGCCTCTACCATGATAGGTAAGGGGGCGCTATTGAGAGAATAATAACAACAAACAGACCGATGCCCTTCGGCGAAGTGAATAAGATTTTTGGATGTTTGTTTATTTAGAAACGTTGCTGATAAAGTATAAAGTGTAATCCCGGTTTCGATTTCTGTCGGAGGGAAATCGTTAGTATATACCGCTGATGAGACTTAATAAAGTCGAAACAGTCTGTACGGTATTCTACACATCGAGCCATCCTTTACTGAGATTACACTTGTCAAGTTCATTTTCTATAAGAAAAAGTATCGAATTTTATGTGATACATGCGTTGTAAGTGCCTTCAAGTAAAAATTTAATATATACTTTATCAGCAACGTTTCTAAATAAACAAACATCCAAAAATCTTATTCACTTCGCCGAAGGGCATCGGTCTGTTTTGTTGTTATTATTCTCTCAATAGCGCCCCCTTACCTATCATGGTAGAGGCGCGTAGTATCGCTTGACAAGCTTAATTTCACTAGGATGGTCAGCTGTGTACTGTGGCCGAGGCGATAAAAGTGTTTCACTAGTGTTTCACTGCGTCTGCTGAAGTCCCGGTTTCGATTTCTGTCGGAGGGAAATCGTTAGTATATACCGCTGATGAGACTTAATAAAGTCGAAACAGTCTGTACGGTATTCTACACATCGAGCCATCCTTTACTGAGATTACACTTGTCAAGTTCATTTTCTATAAGAAAAAGTATCGAATTTTATGCGATACATGCGTTGTAAGTGCCTTCAAGTAAAAATTTAATATATACTTTATCAGCAACGTTTCTAAATAAACAAACATCCAAAAATCTTATTCACTTCGCCGAAGGGCATCGGTCTGTTTGTTGTTATTATTCTCTCAATAGCGCCCCCTTACCTATCATGGTAGAGGCGCGTAGTATCGCTTGACAAGCTTAATTTCACTAGGATGGTCAGCTGTGTACTGTGGCCGAGGCGATAAAAGTGTTTCACTAGTGTTTCACTGCGTCTGCTGAAGCCCCGGTTTCGATTTCTGTCGGAGGGAAATCGTTAGTATATACCGCTGATGAGACTTAATAAAGTCGAAACAGTCTGTACGGTATTCTACACATCGAGCCATCCTTTACTGAGATTACACTTGTCAAGTTCATTTTCTATAAGAAAAAGTATCGAATTTTATGCGATACATGCGTTGTAAGTGCCTTCAAGTAAAAATTTAATATATATATATATATATATATATATATATATATATGTGTGTGTGTGTGTAAAGAGTAAAAGTAAGTAAAGTCGTCGGGGCGGCTTAATGTCGGTATGAGCCATACAGCGAGGGGGTCTATCCCCTTTTCACTAGCACCAGACCAAGGAGATTGTTTTTGCGTCTGAGGTGGAGCGCCACGCCTACCATCAGCTCCTTACTTTACCGCACAGATCCCTATGTTACTCATACACTGAGTTGGCGAGGGCCGGTATCGAACTAGGAACCTTGTGGTTTCTAGCCGAACGCTCTCCCGACTGAGCTAAAAAGCTTTAAATACCAGGGATATAGCGATTATGGTCAATTTCTACCCGTGGGTATCTGAGACCCATATATTATATATATATATATATATATATATATATATATAATCATACCTCTACTCATGCGTGTGTGTGCATGCATGTGTGTATGTGTATGTGTGTACCACATACTTGGCGAGCACTGGGGCGCAGCTACACCATGTTTGTGATGGTGCTGTAGTTTCTCAGCAATTCATAATGGGAGGTAGACAGACAAATAGATAGATGGACTGAATCGGATAGTAACTGTTCCATGTATCGTAGGAAGATGGGGGTGGATCAAACCAAAATTAAAGCTAAATAGATGGATATATATTGATATAAATACGTCAATGTTGCAGAAAAGGGAGGCAACAGAGGCAACAGAGGAATCGTGTTTTGCCTAACGGTTATCATCGTAGAAAATTAACTCGGTGAACTGAGTTAAAATCCGTGACGAGACTCTTTGCATTTCACTTCGTATTAATGCCCCTGTGAAATGGCATGTATATATATCTTCCTTCAGCTCTGGGTAAATGGTAAGACAGAATGAACTTTATCCTTGATACAGCAACCGCTCTAAGAGAAGGAAAAGTTAATTACAACCAGCTGCATACCTCTTTAAATTGATCTTATGTCGTATCCCGCTCGAGCAAGTGAGTTGGGGAAATACATATTTATCCAGAGCTCTCTCTGTCTCTCTCTCTGTCTCTCTGTCTGTCTGTCTGTCTGTCTGTCTCTCTCTCTCTCTATATATATATATATATATATAATACTCTCAAAACATAAAATACAATAAACCAACCAACATAATCTAAAAACTAAAAGATCTCAGCACCCAGAAATGAATGATAAACCAATCTTTATTAATATATTGGGTTCCTAGTGAAAAATTATATTTTACGTCGAGAATGGAATGGTTTCCAATACATGTATAATAGTCCAGTATCTAAATCATTGAATTTCACATCAATGTCTATAGATTTGAAGATATGATTATTTTTAAGTGCTTGCACCTGTTGTTTGTTGACTGTGATGACCCTAACACTTTCGGATGCAAGTATTTCCCTCTTTTATAGCCACTTGTGTGTTGGGTAATTATATTTGCCTGGTCTCTTGATCAATGTGATCACCGTCATTAGATGAGTTTGATACATGGCGCAGTAGAAATATCGAATGATCTGTAACAAATGTTTGGCAAACTGACAAGACAGCATTTTTCAAAAAAGATAATCTTATTCTTGCTAATTGTAACAATCATCCAAAGTCATATAAGAATTTCAGGAAAACTCGGATTTAACAGAATTTTTCTCCATGAAAAAAATTTTGAGAAATTCTCTTGACAACACTAATGCTATTCTTTCTATTTGAGTATCACACAATTCCCTCTGTGTGTAGGGCGTTTAAATTTCTCTTTTTTAATTCTGCGTATTCATTGGAGACACTCATTTAACATCCATTAAGAACTTGTTCGGTTTTTGAATTCTTTGAAATGTTGCAAACAGATGTAAATGTTTCGCTATGCACTCAATGTGGGAATGGAGAGATGACGCGTCAACGTTTGTTACGTTATGACACTAATTTCCGAATGGAGTGATGATATGTTGATAATAGAAATATTTGATACTTATCACTGGACCGGTACTACATCGGAGAGTCTTAAATCTTGGTTGCTGTATTGTTGTTCAGTTGCTGACTATTTCTTGTTGTTTGGAGTATGGAAACCAACTTAGGGTGCTGGTGGGACATCTTGCCTTATGCTATTTAGAGTTTTTAGTAATAACATAAGGTCACTTCTTTTTCACGTGAGATTTTTATTTACCTCAAAGTCAAAACTGCTGAGAGCAAAAGCCTATCTTATCCTCTCAGTGCATTCGGTCAGACTCAACTCCACATTTTCACCTCTCACTCCTTCTCTCTCCCACTTCACCACGTCTCAAGGCTCGTTCAATAGAAACATACTATGCGACATTGGTGATTGATCCTTAAACTTTTCCAATCTCATTTAATAGATAATTCTCGCTAAAAACGTTTCCGTGCTAATTTACATATCAGGTTACACTCAAGGCTCACACTCCTATAAAAAACTTGAAAACAGAACGTACCGTATGAAGAAAGGAGTGTGACAGTAATGTCTGATGAAGCAACTGCAAGAGAGTTGTTTTTATGTTGAGAGAGAGAGGGGGGGGTGAGGAGATATGATCGTAAATATTACTTAAAAGTAATGTAAAATAGAAATGTATCTGTAAACATTCAATCAAATGCTATTTATGTTCATTTTATTTCTATAGATTTCTTGTTCATTTTACATTTATGATCTGGATATGACACTAAGTTTCATCTGTTAATGATTTCCATATGCTGTAAAACAAATTAACTAACCTCAACCAAACCATTTTGCATTCACTCATAGAGAAAATGTTAAATAAATTCCTGTTATAATATTCTAGTTAATTTGAAAAGATTTTTATGATCAATTCTAAATGTAATTTAGTTATAGGAATTTGAGATTTAATGAATCTACATTCGACGTGAGTGCTAAGGTTAATAACTCCTATTCTTATTCTGGGAAATTCTATCTTTTTACTTTTTGGAAAATTTTCTTAAAATTATTGAAAATTGGCCAGACAGTTGTTCTGGAATTTAATTTCTTCTGTTGATTCATATTTTTCCATTCAAGATTATTTTTCTATAATTGATTCTATTTTATTTTTTGCAAATAACCGAGAATAACCCATCTAGATGTCTGGTTGGATTTTCTTCTTTATAATTCCACAGAATGAAACTATCATTTGCTATTAGAAAGATTAGTGAGAATCAAGTTTTCCTTGAAAAACTTTTCTTTTTAATTTGATTTCCATTAGGTGTTTTTCTCAGTAGCAACCTTTATTTTCTTGTTTGTTGCATTGGAAATTAATCTGACCACATATTCTGGAATTTTGATTTTATTTCAACATTTCAGTCTCAATAAGTCAATTATTTTCTCCGAATCGCTTTCTTCATTCTTTTGTTTGTCGAGTATATAAGTCCATAAGAGGAATAGACTGTCTCAACAAATTCATTTAAGGGTTTTCCATATAAAATGCAGACATAACATGTGCCTGAAACTATTTGCTAATATTCCGGTTGTTTTTTATTCTCTTACATTTTATTATCCAATCCGGGACCCTTCTTTTAATTTACATTAAATTAAATTAAATTTAAAGGATATCTACACTTCCTTTTCTATTGTGTTCAACTTAATATATTTACGTAGAACTCTTTTAAGGATTTGATTTATATATTATGCCCAATTTCTGATGCAAGCATTTTTTTTTCTAGATTTTGACAATCATTCCGCTTTTGACTTTTTGTTTTTCTTTTAATATATCTTACTGCACTCAAATTACCTGCAATATATATTTTACATTTAGAAGTATCCAGTGGATTTACTTTTCTTCCTTTTTTCATTTCATAGCAAAGCTCTATTTTTCTTTCGTGGCTAACATCTATCTATCAAATAATGATAGTGATAATTTATTATTATTATTATTATTATTATTATTATTATTATTATTATTATTATTATTATTATTATTATTATATTATTATTATTATGTTCGTGTATTTGAAAATCGTTAAACACTTGACAAGTAACGTTTGTCGGAGACAGAATTTACGCAGATATTTTTGCAGCTGTGTCTGGCCACAGCAACAAGTAGATTTGTCTAAATGTTGACATTCCCTGACCAGTTGTTTTGGTTGGAAAACGGAAATCAATTATAACAATTCTTTTTCTTTTTTTTACTATCAATTCCATAATAAGACATTTTTTTATATCTAGTCTCTCACACACATAGGCGTGCAAAGAACACACTTGTATTTAGATTTGGTTAAAATAAATTGAATGTTTGTTAAGTTTACTAAAATTAGCCAGGTAAAAAGCTGTACTAGTTAGCTCATGCAGTGAGAATCGAACCCACTTGCAATAATCAGAGAGACTAGTTTCTTAATAAATCCTTGTGTGTACGTATATATATAGTTTGTGTTATCTAGATTTTCGGACAGTTGTCCTCATCTCTATTGTTATATATATAACGTTTCGACCGAAGTACCCTCCGATCTTTTTCAGGTGCCGTTAATCTGGTTGAAGAGGTCTAAAGGAGGGAGAAGTTGATTTGGAGGGGCTAATAGAATTGAGGGGCGGTTATGCTTGATACTATGACGTATCAGAAATAAAGGGAGTAGGGGGAATGTAGGTCGTTTGATACTCTGGTGTGTACAGAGTTCAAGAATTTGGTTAATCTTTATAAAGTTGTCAGATTATTTTTAGTAGGATGCTATGTTGTGTTGAGATTGTTGGTTTGGTTTGAATTTGTCATCTTATAGCTATTAACGATTATTTTGCCTAAACATGGTAAGCTGTTGAAAAATCCGGATCTGCTGCTTATATTCTGCAAATTATTCATTGCACTAGCTTCGGAAATATGCCTTAATCTTTTGTTGTGGATGTGGGCTAGCACATTGTGGACAGAGTTGTTCGGTAAAATTATGTATCTATAATGGATTTTAGATGAGTGGATAGTGTGTGGGTGGGGTTTGAGATTGGTGTGGATTTTGAGGGATTTGGACTTAGTGTGTTGTAGATAGATGGACTGAATCGGATAGTAACTGTTCCATGTATCGTAGGAAGATTGGGGTGGATCTGGGGAAATAGAAGGTTTCTGTGATTGAATTCTTCATTTAAATACTTAGGTGTGCAGATGCGAAAGGCTCTAAGGTAAAAACTTATTATAATTCCTCTTTTAGTGTTGGTGTTGGTGAGTAAAAATGTATATGGTCATTTTTGGATGTGTGTTTATGGTAGACGATGAATTCAAACTTATTATTCTTAGTGAGTAGGATTTCTAGAAAAAGTAGGCAATTATTGGATTCTAAGTCATTCGTTAATTGTATGGTGGGTTCAATTTTGTTCAGTCTGTTTGTGATTCATGTAATACTGTTTGATGTGGATATATAAGTATTATGTTGTCTATGTATCGGAAGCAGCTGGAGTTGCTCCAGATGATATATTTAAAGGGGGTAGATTTTAGGAATTCTAGCTTTAGACATGCCTTATATACTTCTTCAGCTTCATAGTCGTTCAGGATTGCTTTCGGTAGTTTTTCATATTTTGTTTGAACATTTATGGGACCCATCAAGTACAAATCTTGTGATATTCAACGTTTGCAACGTCGATTCCAAACTCATTGAAGTTGACATTCAGCTCCATTCTCAGTTCGGGCGGATTAGTTGATCGAGGTACTTTTCCTTTTGTCGGTTTGCAGTTGTATAACACCATCCATTTGACACTAACATCACTGTCCCCGCTGTTGAAAAGCCATCAACCATCTAACTCCCTCTGCATCTATTTGGTATCTTTAAACGTTCAGTAAGCGTCGATGTATTTCAATGGGCACACATTTTGCGCATGGTAGAATTTAACGATACAACTTTGATTCATATACATTTTTATGTCAGTCAAAACCTTTCCAGACATCCACTCAGTTTCTCTATGTAATATGGCAAAGTTAAAGACCCAAAAAGTATAACTGATGCAAAGATTCTATTGGTATACTACCAATGTATGCATGTATCAACATATTAAAATAGGATTAATTACATTTGTATATCTTTATATCCTTATATATATATATATATATATATATATATATATATATATATATATATATATACTTATACTTTGTATACTTATATATACTTATACTTTGTATACTTATATATACTTTGTATACTTATATATATCTATATATTACACGCACACACACACACACACACACACACACACACACACACACACACATATATATATATATATATATATATATATATATATGAATTATCTGCATAAATTCCTTTGTACAGGTCTCTAATTTCTAGAGAAATGCTTTATATTTTTGTTTAATTACAAGCATGGGGCATCCATTGAGGATCGATCTCACTATTCATTAGGAATGGAACGAATTGTCGAAGTTATGAAGAGCAAAATACAGAAACTGACCAATTAACAAACTCGTTTTGTTTTATTGATGAAAGAAAATTAAAAAAATATTTTGACAGAAATTCGGGATTGCATCGTTTAGAAAAAAAAAACAATATTAAGAATTTTTAATTTGTTCCCCGCAAAAATCAGCTTCTCTTTTTGTTCATCTCTATATATAAAGGCTGAACGTCATCAATAGTGGGAAAAAAAAATTTGACCCAGAAGTCATCCTAATTTAATGGAATAGTTTTCATTTTTGAAAAAAAAGGGCATCATTTAAGCTAACATTTGGGACTTATTTTTTGTATTTTCCCTTAGAATATCGCAGTTAAATTGGAATTTTTCAAGAGCAAAGATTTTAAATGATCAAAAATAGGAAGCTTAACTTGAAACCCATTGACCATGCCAACACTTGTGTTATTGTCAAAGTTTGATGTCAGTTACCAAAAATGTACACATTGGGAACGAAAGCCAAAATAGCTCAATATCTGAATAATCATACAAAATGCTCAAATATTGAGACTTTGCCAGTTTTGGTCCACCTCGAATTTTTATTCGCCGGTCAATTGACATTGTTTCTCTCATGGATGTTTGAATCTGATCAAAAGACATGAGTACAAAGATGAGATTGGTTGGTTTGTCAGGGGACTATAAAGTTAAGTATATCTGATGATAAAGATTATGTTAAAAGGTTCTAAATCATAGTATATAAGAACTTACGTTAGTGCAAATATATCAAGATTGTTTTATGAACTTAATTAAAGATAATTGTGTAAGATGAGGAAAATTAGGATATGAACAATTGTTTTGTTGAACAAGATTTATGGACCTGGAAGTTTCACATTAACGGATATGTGTTTCGGGGTTTGGTGTTTGAAGTTGTGAGCGTATTGTATTGGTCGTAATTGAGTATGAATATAGGAGTGCAATGACTGCATTGATTGCATTGATTGTATGAGAACAGTAAGTGGATTAATACAGTACATGTACGAATGCAGTGATTATGCTTGTTCATTGGTTGTATAATTAAAAGTTCAGGTAATTATAAGGATTTAATAAGTGCAGGAATAACGGGATTGTACGAGCACAGAAATTTAAAAAGTACAGTAAAAAGTAATAGTAAGACTACAAGAAGTGTGCGAGTGCAGCGAGTGCACGAGTGCAGTAAATGTAAGAGTACAGTAAGTGTGATAATCCAATAAATGCGCGTGTGTCTGGGTAATTTCTGTACAAGAATAGGAAGTGCATAAATGCATTATATCTGCGAGTTCAATGATTATATGAGTCATATGTGGTGTCAGTGTGAGTATATGGTCATAGTAAACAGGATATCCACTGAAAGATGCACTGCAACACAACCTTTCCGGTTTTATCTTCTAGTTTTCTAAAAGAGGACATTGAAAACTTTTATGTTTGACCCCCTTTGAATTTAAAAATACAGAAGCATCATGTTTATTTTATACATTTCATTTAAAATGAGCAAGCCCATAAATTATGTCTATTTTTCATTTTTATGGCACAATCCTAAATTCATTTCTTTAATCT
This sequence comes from Doryteuthis pealeii, assembly GCA_023376005.1. NCBI lineage: Eukaryota > Metazoa > Mollusca > Cephalopoda > Myopsida > Loliginidae > Doryteuthis > Doryteuthis pealeii. The sequence continues at coordinate 23,033,978 of CM042160.1, read as the reverse complement.
ATTACACATAATCTTTTTGTTATAAAAAAAAATAAGTTGTCGCGAAATAATCGTATATATGAAATACTGATATGTTCTTTGGAAAAATAAAATCCAAACGCCGCGTGGAATTATAGGGAAAAGGACAGAAGGATGCAAAAAAAAAACTAATGGCGCAAAAAGAATTAAAAAAAATAAACAACAACGATAACAAATTAATGGAAAACAAAAAAGCAAAAGGTAATTTGGTTGAAACAAGTATTTGTGTCAGTGTTGAGACTTGATGACGTCGCAGAATTCGAGTGGCAAAAGCCTCCATTAGACTTGTACGTACAAGAGTCATCGTCATTGAAACCTTGGCTAGCAAACGCAGCTAATTTACTAAAAGCGGTTAGTTTTTTCCTTTCTATTTCATGCATCAGTGACTTTAAATGTCGGTCTAGTTAAGCCCATTTTCAAACGCTATTAATCCACCAATCATTGCACGCAAATGCACTGCATATGAATTAATTCTTGCTTATTTTCCATCATCAAATGTCGTTTTTAGTTTAGTTAATATGCAAATAGGATCTACTTCTGAAGAACATAAAAAAAGTTTGAATTCCACTGATGTGTCTAATCTGTAATGAACTTAATTTCATTTAATTTATTAACTCTCTAAGATAATTTAGTTATTATATTTGTAAAATCTGCAGTCCCAAACATGGAATGAAGGAACCTGGGTATTTCTTTGTCTTCATCAATATCTAATTATAAAAATAATTTTTATGCTGAAATTGATCTGATCATATTTTCCTAATGATCACTTTGCTTTTTATTCATTTGTCCTAAAATTTTAATGATCATTGAATATTTCGTGACTGAAATAAAATCAACTCTTTTTTAAATCAGTTTTATTGTATTATTTAATACCCATCTAAAGATCAAGTCTTACGAAAGTGTTTCAAATACACCCCCAACAAAAAGGCGATATAATTATATAATACTATATGCAAATGCGTATAGGCCGATGTTCCGGGCTACTTTTCTAGGCTGTGTAAAAAGGATTCCTCTTGTGCTGGTGTATTTGAAAGAAGTGCTAGATCATCTATGTATTCCACATCCAAAGATCAAAAGAACGGAGGAGCTCTCGGTGCTGTTATGTGCTGTCCCACCACGGCCTGCTTGCTCCACTGGGTGTATAGAGCTTAGAGAATTGTCTCAACAGGCGGGCTAAAATTTCTACACCAAACACGAAACCGAAAAAAACTCCAGCAATTCGGCTCGCAAGCTGGAACGTTAGGACCATACAGAAGATCGATGATGCCCGCAAGACGGCCATCATCGACAAAGAACTCTTCCGGCTCTGACGTGGCGTGTCTTCAGGAGACACTCCTGACTGAAAATGGCCAAATCAAGGAGGCAAACTTTAATTTCTTCTGGCAGGGAAAACACTCAAGTGAAACCCGACGCCATGGCGTCGGTTTCGCTGTAAAAAATAATCTTATCCCTTGCACCAAACCCCCGTCAACTAGTAGCGAGAGAATCATCACCCTCCGGATAGGAACGCCTTGCAGGAACGGAAAATATCATCAGTGTATACGCCCCATCCCTCTATGTTACTCATGAGGAAAAAGACGAGTTCTTTGAGAACCTAAGTTCAGTGATAACTGGGATCCCGTCTACCGAGGACCTTTACCTGCTCGGGGAGTAACGCAAGAGTAGGAGCTGTTTACGAGGCTAGACATTCATGGGCTGGGCAAGATAAATGAGAACGGCCAGAGATTGCTAAATGTGTTTTGCTACCAAGGCCTATGTGTGACCAACACCTAATTTAGGTGCAAGGACATCCACCAGATGTCATGGAGACACCTGCACTCCCACCTCTGGCTCCAGCTGGACCTTGTCATCACCAGGCATGCGAATCTTGCAAACATCCTTCTCACCCGAACGTACCATAGTGCAGACTGCGAACCAGATCACTCCCTGGTTGCCAGTACAGTGTGGCTTCCGAGCAAACCGGTCAACTGTGGACATGATCTTCTCACTACGCCAGCTACAGGAAAATTGCCAGGAGCAGCAGATGCCACTCTACACCCAGAAAGATCCTCAGCGCAAGAAGGAGGGGTCTACCACGCATCAACACGTGCTGTGTAGGTAACACGGAAAAGACACATCACTTCCTAGACACTCCAAGACGTTCTCACAAACAAGACACCGCCTAAAGATGAAACCTCCATTGACGCAAAGTAGTCTCACCTTAGAGAGACCATCTCCAACTCTGCTATCACCGCTTATGGGAAAAAGAAAGAAAAATGAGGACTGGTTTGAATCCCACTGGGAAAAATCAAGCCTGTGGGTGAAGCTAAGAGGACAGTCCTCTTGGCACACAAGGTAGCGCTTAGCCAAACCACACTTGACGCCTGAAGGAGCACCAGAAACAAAGCCAAGAGGTCTGCCCGACACTGCGCCAACACCTCCTGGCTAAACCTGAGCCGCGGCATAAAGACAACTGCCAACTCGGGAGATGCAAGGGGCTTGTAGGAGGGCATCAAAAGAGCTATAGGCCCACCCATAACAAAGACAGCACCACTAAAAGACAAAACAGAAGGAGTCATCACTGACAAAGGGAAACAGCTGCAGCGTTGGGTTAAGCATTATCTGGAACTCTTTGCAACCCAAAACGTAGTGACAGAAAACGCCCTAAGTGCCATCTCTGATCTACCGGTAATGGAAGAACTGGACACACTAATGGTGGAAGAGCTCAGCAAAGCTATCGACCGCCATGCTAATAGGAAAGCAACCGGGAGTGATGGCATACCAGCAGAGGTCTTGAAAAGCGGGAAGGCAGCGCTGCTCCAACCACTACACGAACTATTCTGCAGCTTCTGGGAGCAAGGACACATCCCTCAGGACATGTGTGACGCTATCATCGTCACCTTATACAAGAACAAAGGAGATCGGAGCGACTGCAACAATTACCGGGGCATTTTCCTCCTCAGCATAGTTGGAAAAGTCTTTGTTCGTGTTACACAGACACATCTGCAAACCCTTGCATCTCGCATCTATCCGAAGTTACAGTGTGGCTTCCGAGCAAACCGGTCAACTGTGGACATGATCTTCTCACTACGCCAGATACAGGAAAAGTGCCAGGAGCAGGAGATGCCACTCTACACCGCGTTCATACACCTAAGGAAGGCATTCGACCTAACCGGACTTTTTAAATTGCTACAGAAGATAAGCTATTCGCGCAGACTTCTTGGAATTATTAACTCCTTCCACAAAAACATGCACAGCACAGTTTGTTTTAATGGTGCAAAATCCGAGGCATTTCCAGTCAGCAGTGGAGTGACGCAGGGCTGTGTCCTTGCACCTACGCTGTTCGGATATATTTTCTCTTTACTTCCCCAGTACACCTTCAACGACTGCAGCGAGGGAGTCTACATACACACCAGAACTGATAGCAAGTTGTTCAACATCGCTCGCCTTAGAGCTAAGACCAAAGTCAAAGAAGGTCCTCATCCGAGAAATGCTATTCGCCGATGACGCAGTCTTAACATCACACGCTGAGCACGGCCTGAAACAACTTGTCAGTCGACTCACACAGGCCTGCAAGGAGTTCAGGCTTACCATAAGTCTAAATAAGACAAAAGTTCTGGCACAAAGTATAGACATCCCTCCGAACATTGTCACAATGGGTATATCCTGGAAGCAGTGGAGAGTTTCAAGTACCTCGGGTCCACCATTGCCAATTCAGTCTCCACTGACAGTGAAGTCAACAGCAGAATCGCGAGAGCGGCGACAGTTATGACGAAACTGAGCCAGAGAGTCTGGGAAAATGTCAGCCTTACTAAGAGAACCAAACTAATTCCATCAGGCTAGCATACCATTGCTTATCAGTGTTTTGGCTGTAACTGTTTCTTTGGGGGAGGGGGGGGGCTATGCTAATTGCATTTGCTCCATTTTCCTTCTGTGTATGAAGTCCAATGCTTGGGAAAACCACAAACAGTAGGTTGCTCAAGATTCTTTGCTCGGACCCCTTCTATGATTCGACGTATAGTCAGTATCTGAGAAGTTGTGGATCGATTTCTGCTGAATCCGTTTTGGTTTCTCCTAAGGATTTTTTTATTCTGATGCGATTCTGATTTTTTTTTCTGATTTATTTTATTCTGATGCGATTGAGAAGGACATTAAATATCTTAGCGGCTATAGCAGTAAGAGTTATGACTGTTGTTCTTAGCGATTCATAGGTCCCCGTTTTGGGGGAATGGGGGGCAAGCAACGTTTCGTTCATTTTTCTATCGTATTTTGTTTGTATACTGCATTGCATAGTCTAAGCAGTATAAATAGAATACAATAACATATGGATGAAAGTCTGCAAAATTCATAAAAATTAAAACGGAATATAAAGAAGAGATGAAAATGATTGTGGAAATAAAAAGACCAATAGAAGGAAAAAAATCACGAAAAAGAATTAAAAATGATATTCAGATGATAAAGAAAGGAAGATAGATTAAATATGAAAATGAGGGATTGAAAAAGTTTAGAATCGGTATGCAGGTAAGAAACAAAATGATATTTTTAAAAGTTATAAATTGTAGGAAAAGGATTGAAATTTCTTAGGATAAAAGAATGAAGACAGATTTCAAAGTAGAAAAGAATAAGAAATTGACAGAATGAAGAATTCAATAGTGCGTGTATATTGACAACTTCGTTAAAATATAACCACCTGACAATGTTTTTGAAGTTGTTTTAACTGCCCATTATCTATGTCAATATTACATCCACTATTGAATTCTTCATTCTGTCAATTTCTTATTCTTTGTCTACTTTGCAATCTGTCTTCATTTTTATCACTAAGAAATTTCCATCTTTTCCTACATTTATAACTTTTAAAAATATATTGTTGGTTTCTTAACCTGCATACAGCGATTCTAAACTTTTTCAATCCCTCATTTTCAATATTTAATCTATTTCCTTTCTTTATCATCTGAATATCATTTTTAATTCTTTTTCGTGATTTTTTTCCTTCTATTTGGTCCTTTTTATTCCACAATCAATTTTCATCTCTTCTTTTATATTCCGTTTTTAATTTTATGAATTTTGCAGACTTTCATCCATATGTTATTGTATCTATTTATACTGCTTAGACTATGCAATGCAGTATACAAACAAATACGTAGAAAAATGAACGTAAACGTGCTTCGCCCCCGCATTCCCCAAAACGGGGACCTATGAATCGCTAAGAACAACAGTCAGTAACTCTTACTGCTATAGCCGCTAAGATATTTAATGTCCTTCTCAATCGCATCAGAATAAAATAAATCAGAAAAAAAAATCAGAACGCATCAGAATAAAAAAATCCTTAGGAGAAACAAAACGGATTCAGCAGAAATCGATCCACAAACTTCTCGAGTACTGATTATACGTGAATCATAGAAGGTCCGAGCAAAGAACTCTTGAGGCAACCCTACTGTTTGTGGTTTCCCAAGGCATTTGGACTCATACACAGAAGAGAAAATGGACGCAAAATGCACTTAGCATAGCCCCTCCCCAAAGAAACAGTTACAGCAAAACACTGATAGCAATGGTATGCTAGCCTGATGGAATTAGTTTGGTTCTCTAGTAAGGCTGACATTTTCCCAGCTCTCTGGCTCAGTTTCGTCATAACTGTCGCCGCTCTCGCGCCTTCTGCTGTTGACTTACTGTCAGTGGAGACTGAATTGGCAAATGGTGGACCCGAGGTACTTGAAACTCTCCACTGCTTCCAGGATATACCCATTGTGACAATGTTCGGAGGGATGTCTATACTTTGTGGCCAGAACTTTTGTCTTATTTAGACTTATGGTAAGCCTGAACTCCTTGCAGGCCTGTGTGAGTCGACTGACAAGTTGTTTCAGGCCGTGCTCAGCGTGTGATGTTAAGACCTGCGTCATCGGCGAATAGCATTTCTCGGATGAGGACCTTCTTTGACTTTGGTCTTAGCTCTAAGGCGAGCGATGTTGAACAACTTGCTATCAGTTCTGTGTGTATGTAGACTCCCTCGCTGCAGTCGTTGGGTGGTACTGGGAAGTAAAGAGAAATATATTCCGAACAGCGTAGGTGCAGGACACGCCTGCGTCCACTCCACTGCTGACTGGAAATGCCTCGGATTTTGCACCATTAAAACAAAACTGTGCTGTGCATGTTTTTGTGGAAGGAGTTAATAATTCCAAGAAGTCTGCGCGAATAGCTTATCTTCTGTAGCAATTTAAAAAGTCCGGTTAGGTCGAATGCCTTCCTTAGGTGTATGAACGCGGTGTAGAGTGGCATCTCCTGCTCCTGGCACTTTTCCTGTATCTGGCCGTAGTGAGAGATCATGTCCACAGTTGACCGGTTTGCTCGGAAGCCACACTGTAACTTCGGATAGATGCGAGATGCAAGGGTTTTGCAGATGTGTCTGTGTAACACGAAACAAGACTTTTCCAACTATGCTGAGGAGGAAAATGCCCCGGTAATTGTTGCAGTCGCTCCGATCTCCTTTGTTCTTGTATAAGGTGACGATGATAGCGTCACACATGTCCTGAGAGGATGTGTCCTTGCTCCAGAAGCTGCAGAATAGTTCGTGTAGTGGTTGGAGCAGCGCTGCCTTCCCGCTTTTCAAGACCTCTGCTGGTATGCCATCACTCCCGGTTGCTTTCCTATTAGCTGGGGTCGATAGCTTTGCTGAGCTCTTCCACCATTAGTGTGTCCAGTTCTTCCATTACGGTAGATCAGAGATGGCCACTTAGGGCGTTTTCTGTCACTACGTTTTGGGTTGCAAAGAGTTCAGATAATGCTTACCCAACGCTGCAGCTGTTTCCCTTTGTCAGTGATGACTCCTTCTGTTTTGTCTTTAGTGTGCTGTCTTTGTTATGGTGGGCCTATAGCTCTTTTGATGCCCTCCTACAAGCCCCTTGCATCTCCCGAGTTGGCAGTTGTCTTTATGCCGCGGCTCAGGTTTAGCCAGGAGGTGTTGGCGAGTGTCGGGCAGACCTCTTGGCTTTGTTTCTGGTGCTCCTTCAGGCGTCAAGTGTGGTTTGGCTAAGCGCTACCTTGTGTGCCAAGAGGACTGTCCTCTTATTCACCCACAGGCTTGATTTTTCCCAGTGGGATTCAAACCAGTCCTCATTTTTCTTTCTTTTTCCCATAAGCGGTGATAGCAGAGTTGGAGATGGTCTCTCTAAGGTGAGACTACTTTGCGTCAATGGAGGTTTCATCTTTAGGCGGTGTCTTGTTTGTGAGACGTCTTGGAGTGTCTAGAAGTGATGTGTCTTTTCCGTGTTACTACACAGCACGTGTTGATGCGTGGTAGACCCCTCCTTCTTGCGCTGAGGATCTTTCTGGTGTAGGTGGCATCTGCTGCTCTGGCAAATTTTTCCTGTAGCTTGGCGTAGTGAGAAGATCATGTCCACCGTTGACCGGTTTGCTCGAAGCCACACTGTACTGGCAACCAGGGAGTGATCTGGTCGCAGTCTGCACTATGGTACGTTCGGTGAGAAGGATGTTTGCAAGATTCGCATGCCTGGTGATGACAGGTCCAGCTGGAGCCAGAGGTGGGAGTGCAGGTGTCTCCATGACATCTGTGGATGTCCTTGCACCTAAATTAGGTGTTGGTCACACATAGGCTTTGGTTGCAAAAACATTTAGCAATCTCTGGCCGTTCTCATTTATCTTGCCCAGCCCATGAATGTCTAGCCTCGTAAACAGCTCCTACTCTTGCGTTACTCCCGAGCAGGTAAAAGGTCCTCGGTAGACGGATCCCAGTTATCATGAACTTAGGTTCTAAAGAACTCGTCTTTTTCCTCATGAGTAACATAGAGGGATGGGGCGTATACACTGATAATATTTTCCGTTCCTGCAAGGCGTTCCTATCCCGGAGGGTGATGATTTCTCGCTACTAGTTGACGGGGGTTTGGTGCGAAGGGATAAGATTATTTTTTACAGCGAAACCCGCGCCATGGCGTCGGTTTCACTTGAGTGTTTTCCTGCCAGAAGAAATTAAAGTTTGCCTCCTTGATTTGGCCATTTTCAGTCAGGAGTGTCTCCTGAAGACACGCCACGTATGAGCCGCGAAGAGTTTCTTTGTCGATGTGGCCGTCTTGGGCGGGCATCATCGATCTTCTGTATGGTCCTAACGTTCCGCAGGCCTTGCGAGCCGAATATGCTGGAGTTTTTTTCGGTTTCCGTGTTTGGTGTAGAATTTTTAGCCCGCCTGTTGAGACAATTCTCTAAGCTCTATACACCCAGTGGAGCAAGCAGGCCGTGGTGGGACAGCACATAAACAGCCCCGGAGAGCTCTCCGTTCTTTTGATCTTTGGATGTGGAATACATACAGATGATCTAGCACTTCTTTCAAATACACCAGCACAAGAGGAATCCTTTTACACAGCCTAGAAAAAGTAGCCCGGAACATCGGCCTATACGCATTTTGCATATAGTATATATAATTATATCGCCTTTTTGTTGGGGGTGTATTTGAAACACTTTCGTAAGACTTGATCTTTAGATGGGTATTAAATAATACAATAAAACTGATTTAACAAAAGAGTTGATTTTATTTCAGTCACGAAATATTCAATGATCATTAAAATTTTAGGACAAATGAATAAAAAAGCAAAGTGATCATTAGGAAAATATGATCAGATCAATTTCGCATAAAAATTATTTTTATAATTAGATATGATGAAGACAAAGAAATACCCAGGTTTCTTCATTCATTGTTTGGGAACTGCAGATTTTACAACTATAATAATAAATTATCTAGAGAGTTAATAAATTAAATGAAAATTAAGTTCATTACAGATTTAGACACATCAGTGAATTCAAACTTTTTTTATGTTCTTTTCAGAAATCAGATCAGGCGTTTTCCAGACGATGTCGTGTCAAGTATAAATCGCTAAACTCAGTTAGATCCCTATTTGCATATTAACTAAACTAAAAACGACATTTGATGATGGAAAATAAGCAAGAATTAATTCATATGCAGTGCATTTGCGTGCATGATTGGTGGATTAATAGCGTTTGAAAATGGGCTTAACTAGACCGACATTTAAAGTCACTGATGCATGATAGAAAGGAAAAAACTAACCGCTTTAGTAAATTAGCTGCGTTTGCTAGCCAAGGTTTCAATGACGATGACTCTTGTAGCGTACAAGTCTAATGGAGGCTTTTTGCCACTCGAATTCTGCGACGTTCATCAAGTCTCAACACTGACACAAATACTTGTTTCAACCAAATTACCTTTTGCTTTTTTGTTTTCCATTAATTTGTTATCGTTTGTTGTTTATTTTTTTTAATTCTTTTGCGCCCTTTAGTTTTTTTTTTTGCATCTTCTGTCCTTTCCCTATAATTACCAGCGGCGTTTTGATTTTATTTTTTCCAAAAGAACATATCAGTATTTCATATATACGATATTTCGCGACAATTATTTTTTTTATAACAAAAAGATTATGTGTAATGATTAAAGAATGAATTTAGGATTGTGCTAAAAATGAAAATAGACATAATTTCTGGGCTTGCTCATTTTAAATGAAATGTATAAAAATAAACATGATGCTTCTGTATTTTTAAATTCAAAAGGGGGTCAAACATAAAGTTTTCAATGTCCTCTTTTAGAAAACTAGAAGTATAAACGCGAAGGTTGTGTTGCAGTGCATCTTTCAGTGGATATCCTGTTTACTATGACCATATACTCACACTGACACCCATATGACTCATATAATCATTGAACTCGCAGATATAATTGCATTTATGCACTTCCTATTCTTTGTACAGAAATTACCCAGACACACGCGCATTATTGATTATCACATTACTGTAACTCTACATTTACTGCACTTCGTGCACTCGCTGCACTCGCACACTTCTTGTAGTCTTACTATTACTTTTTACTGTACTTTTTAAATTTTCTGTGCTCGTACAATCCCGTTTATTCCTGCCTTATTAAATTCCTTATAATTACCTGAACTTTTAATTATTACAACAATGAACAAGCATAATCACTGCATTCGTACTGTACTGTATTAATCACTTACTGTTCTATACAATCATGCAATCAATGCAGTCATTGCACTCCTATATTCATACTCAATTACGACCAATACAATACGCTCACAACTTCAAACACCAAACCCGGAAACACATATCCGTTAATGTTGAAACTTCCAGGTCCATAAATCTTGTTCAACAAAACAATTGTTTCATATCTAATTTTCCTCATCTTACAAATTATCTTTAATTAAGTTTAAAACAATCTTGATATATTTGCACTAAACGTAAGTTCTTATATACTAGATTTAGAACCTTTTAACATAATCTTTATCATCAGATATACTTAATTTATAGTCCCCTGACAAACAACAATCTCATCTTTGTACTCATGTCTTTTGATCAGATCAACACATCCATGAGAAGAAACAATGTCAATTGACCGGCGAATAAAAAATTCGAGGTGGACCAAAACTGGCAAAGTCTCAATATTTGAGGGCATTTTGTATGATTATTCAGATATTGAGCTATTTTGGCCTTTTCGTTCCCAATGTGTAATTTTTGGTAACTGACATCAAACTTTGACAATAAACAAGTGTTGGCATGGTCAATGGGTTTTCAAGTTAAGCTTCCTATTTTTGATCATTTAAAATCTTTGCTTCTTGAAAATTCCAATTTAACTGGCGATATTTCTAAGGGAAAATACAAAAATAAGTCCCAAATGTTAGCTTAAATGATGCCCTTTTTTTCAAAATGAAAACTATTCCATAAATTAGGATGACTTCTGGTCAGTTTTTTTTTCCCACTATTGATGACGTTCAGCAGCCTTTTATATATAGAGATGAACAAAAAGAGAAGCTGATTTTTGCGGAACAAATTAAAAATTCTTAATTTGTTTTTTTTTTCTAAACGATGCACATCCCGAATTTTTCTGTCAAAAATAATTTTTTAATTTTCTTTCATCAATAAACAAAACGAGTTTGTTAATTGGTCAGTTTTCTGTATTTTGCTCTTCATAACTTCGACAATTCGTTCCATTCCTAATGAATAGTGAGATCGATCCTCAATGGATGCCATGCTTGTAATTAAACAAAAATATAAAGCATTTCTCTAGAATTAGAGCCTGTACAAAGGAATTTATGCAGATAATTCATATATATATATATATATATATATATACAATATATATTGGTGTGTGTGTGTGTGTGTGTGTGTGTGTGTGTGTGTGTGTGTGCGTGTAATTATAGATATATATAAGTATACAAAGTTATATTAAGTATACAAAGTATAAGTATATATAAGTATACAAGTATAAAGTATATATATATATATATATATATATATATATACTATATATATATATATATATATCAGGATATAAAGATATACACTGTAATTAATCCTATTTTAATATGTTGATACATGCATACATTGGTAGTATACAATAGAATCTTTGGCATCAGTTATACTTTTTGGGTCTTTAACTTTGCCTATTACATAGAGAAACTGAGTGGATGTCTGGAAAGGTTTTGAACTGACATAAAAATGTATATGAACTCAAAGTTGTATCGTTAAATTCTACAATGCGCAAAATGTGTGCCCATTGAAATACATCGACGCTTACTGAACGTTTAAAGATACCAAATAGATGCAGAGGGATTAGATGGTTGAATGGCTTTCACAGCGGGGACAGTGTGTTAGTGTCAACTGGATGGTGTTACTTATCAACTGCAAACCGAAAAAGGAAAAGTACCTCGATCAACTATCCGCCGAACTGAGAATGGAGTGAATGTCAACTTCAATGAGTTTTGGAATCGACGTTGCAAACGTTTGAATATCACAAGATTTGTACTTGATGGGTCCCTAATGTTTCAAACAAAATATGAAAACTACCGAAAGCAATCTGAACGACTATGAAGCTGAAGAAGTATTAAGGCATGTCTAAAGCAGAATTCCTAAAATCTACCCCCTTTAAATATATCATCTGGAGCAACTCCAGCTGCTTCGATACATAGACAACATAATACTTATTATATCAACATGCAAACAGTATTACATGAATCACAAACAGACTGAACAAAAATTGAACCCACCATACAATTAACGAATGATCTTGAATCCAATAATTGCCCTATTTTTCTCAGAAATCCTACTCACTACAGAATATAGTTTGACCCTTCATCGTCTACCTAAACACACTTCCAAAAATGACATATACTTTTTACTCACCAACACACTAAAAGAAGGAATTATAATAGTTTTTTACCTAGAGCCTTTCGCATCTGCAAANAGATTTCAATGCAGCGCATCACACTGAGCGTGGTGATTTTGTTAATAAAGTTTTTACATTATTTTTTGTATTTTTGGTGTAACCTTTTAAAGTATTGCTAGATTTAGATCAGTGATCTGGTCGAAAGGGTAAATATCACAGAAGATGCTCTAGATTTACAGTTATTTTGATATGATTTATAAAACGAGTATCTAGCAATGTACGTACAACTTTCACGATGAAGATTCTACAGTTGGCATAGTTTAGTAAGCATTTTCTAATCATATATAGATATGATATAAGACAGAAGTAATAAACATCTGGTGGGAATCGAACTCACTATCAATAATTAATTGATTAAATGTTGTACGTTCAAGATTAGATGTAAACAAAAGCATTCAGCACAAATGTATTATGGAATTGGAATATTAACGCAACGAGACATTTTGAGTTTTCAAGAATTCGCTATAAGTTTGGCAAACCAATCGAACAATAATATGCGAATAAAGCAGCAGAACCTTTTAGTTTGTTTCATGTTAATTCAAAATTAGTACTTTCAGTTATATTACCTTTTATCAATATCTACTCCACAATTTAGCTGCAACTGAATAAAAACAAAATTAACAATCTACATTATTTTAATGAATCTTCTGCTTTATCTTCTCTTTCCTTTTCTTTTTCTAACTTCTCGTTTTTTTTTTTGTGTTTTCTTTTCTTTTCCTTCTCTTCTTCCTCTCTTCATTTCTCTTCTTCTGTCTTCTCTACCGTCAGTTTCCCCATGAAAAGTTGCATTAGTGGACGAATCTACAGGTGTTTTGGATGATACAAAAATGTACTAGCAGATTATTGCTATTGCCTAGGGTGAAATGTGGCGATGACTGGCTAAGAAAAATTGTTATTATAAAACAATAATGGATTACTTTGTGAAACGTTTACACAGGTAGATAATATTTAAAATTATGAACCTTCTTGTACGTAGAAAATAGATATTTGATACAACTATGGATTCCACCAGGTTTTAGTCTTTCAATGAATCACTATCCGGATCCGTTACGAGCAGGCATGTTGTAGAAGGCGAAAGTATACACAAATCGTCTTCAATATATATATATATATATATATATATATATATATATATATGTGTGTGTGTGTGTGTGTGTGTGTGTGTGTGTGTGTGTGTGTGTGTGTGGTGTGTCTGTGTGTGTGTATATATATATAAGACATACTTAAATGCTTTTAACCACTGCTATTAATTATAAAACCACATAAATAATAATAACAATAACTTCCATATGCCATTTTTGTTGTTTTATTGTAACATAAATACAAAATTCAGATCAATATAATTTTATAATTAGTTTATTTTAATAATCAGTTTTTATTATTATTAGCCAATTATCTCTAAATTTCAAATTCAGCTTATTACCTCCAAATATATTTAAAATCGGAAGTAATAAGAAAATTGTAACCTTTCGCGATATACAAGTGCGTGCGCGCGTGCAGTCCATCTGATTTGGTGTTTTCCTTATTCCATACTCTATTAAGTTTAAATCACCTTTTTAGACTCTGAGAAAGATCTTTGGAATTTTGCCAAATTGAGGGAACAGTTATCAACGGTCGAATGATTGATGGATAGATTTAGTCTGTACCTGCTGAGTGAAGCGAACAATAGATGATTAGAAGAAGAAGAAGAAGAAGAAGAAGAAGAAGAAGAAGAAGAAGAAGAAGAACAACAACAACAACAACAACAACAACAACAACAACAAGACACCTTTTCAAAGCTGTTCTCTCACTTCCCACGTAGATTATTCAGTACGTTTATTTTGAAACAAACTGACTTTTTTTCCAGATTTCAAAGAAACAGACAATCATCTTTCCGCTAGTGTTAAGGTTCTCTGTTATAGCAACCGTTTAAATGGGGTGTCGTCATTAAACGATTACGCAATGATAAACAATGTAATACAGTTATGCTAAGTTTCGGTTTCAATTTGAACTTTTAATTTTCCTCTTAATTTTAGATAAAAAAATCTTTCTTTGATCGACATTACTTTTAATGAGTCATTTCTTTTTCAATATTCCAAGCTCTCTCCGTAATTTGTCTAAATTTGAAGACAACAAATTATATTTAATCAACCGTCTTTTCTGTAGTGACTTCCCTTTTCTGATTTTCTCTTCTCTTCTTGCTTCTCTTACCTTTCCTTGTATTGCATCTGCTCTACGTATGTAAACATGCAAATTGCAAATATTCAGATTACAAATATGCACACAAGATTTATTATTGATTGGTGGATGGTTTTCAAATTTTTAGATTCATCGCTTTAGGAAGAACATGGAAAACTTTCTTAATCACTCACAGATATATATATATATATATATATATATATATATATATATATATATATATATATATATATAGAGAGAGAGAGAGAGAGAGAGAGAGAGAGAGAGAGAGAAGATAGAAAGAGAGATAAGCATACACACACAAACAAACACACACACACACACATATATATATATATACATATATATATATGTGTGTGTCTGTGTGTGTGTATATATATATATATATATATATATATATATAGTATAGAAAAATATATATAGGAAGATTGGGGTAAATCCGACAGAATGTAGAAAAAATTAGAGGGATAAATGTGGACAAAAGAACAAAACAAAAAAAATCCTTAAAGTATCATACACGTGTGATGCTTTAATGATTAAATAAATGAATGATGAAGCCGCGCTCAACGTACGGCGAAATATATCACCTCCATACACTTGTCTGAGTTTTGTACCTTTGTCCACATTTCCCCTCTAATATTTACTACACACACACACACACACACACACACACACACACACACATATATATATATATATATATATATATATATATATATATATATATATATATATAAAGGAGAGATTTGGTATGTACGTGTCGACGTATAACTCCAAAACGGGAGGTCACTCAGATTTAAAATCTTGCATACACATTGATATCGTTCTAACTAAGAAACACTCCAAATTTGGTTATTGATTTTTACTGATTAAGGGATATAATTAATTAATCAAACAAAAATCAAACGATTTTTCGAAAGCTATAGCATAGCTGCTGCTGCTGCTGTTAATGCTTGGTGTATCAGCAGGTGCTCGCCTGACTGTTTTAGCAGCAGAAAGAAAGAAAGAAACAACGAAAATGTATCAGCTTTCAGTCATTGAAAATGTTAGCGACAAACTTGAACTATGACTAAATTTTAACGTAAAATAAATTCGTTTTTTTTATAATCTTTCTAAATATTTATTTATATTTATCGTATGTTTTTGAAACTAACTTTTATTGTACAATGTACACCCACTTAAATTAAATTGTTGTCATGCACAAAAAATTGTAGAAAAATGAAAATTGTTTCAAAACACAAGTTTATGGTTACATTATTTTTAGATAAGATTTTAAATGTCAATAAAAATCAGTCACCAGTATAGGGTTGTATAAATGTAAATTTAAAAAAAATGATAAAACGAGTTGTTTTGTAATTCGTTTAGAGAACTAATGAAAACGTTTTAAAATGTAAGCAAAAATAGATATTGCATTCTTTTTGTCGTTAAGAACTATATTTGAATTCTCATGTACAAAAAATTCAAAGAAATAAATTACAACGTATTTCTAACTTATCAAGCAATCAAAAACTGAATTTTAGATTGTCCCCAAATACTATTATTATTTTCAAACTGGAGTTTCAGTGAAACTTTTCGTGAAAAGAAGAGAAAATAATCTTTCTCAATATATAATTTGTACGAGTCTTTATCAATTGAATTATTTTTTATAGCGAGTTAGAAAAAAATTATTTTGCTTCGGACAGCAAAAGTATGTTTTAACAAAAAATCAAATCTTATTCATATCGCAATCTTTTTATTCCTGTCTTTAAAATATTAAATTTAGTTAGAAATGAAATGAAATAATCGATCTTACAAATATTTATTTGGCAAGAAAGAGCGAAGTAAAAAACAATAATAAGCGCTTATTATTTATTTCGTTTATTTAATAAATATAATATAACTCAACTTTGTATATATACGAAAAAAATTAAAAACAAAAGAATTTTAGAAAGAAAAGCCTTTTACAAAAATAGGTAGTTAAATTATAACTACTTATTTCGTAACTAAGTAAACATAGTTGTATTCGTATTGTAATAAAAACAAAAACAAATTATAATAAAAATACGATGTAGTTAACATTTCGTATATAAACAAATCAGTGTATGATATGTTCTTACCTTAAACATAAAATAAAAATGATTCTAATGTACGTGACTTGAATGAGAAAATTTGTTCTTTAATTTATCATAATTCTAATGATAAATAAATAGGCAGATTTTTTTTTTAAATTAAGGGCGGACCTGAACTTTTGGACCCCCCCCC
This sequence comes from Doryteuthis pealeii, assembly GCA_023376005.1. Taxonomy (NCBI): domain Eukaryota; kingdom Metazoa; phylum Mollusca; class Cephalopoda; order Myopsida; family Loliginidae; genus Doryteuthis; species Doryteuthis pealeii. The sequence continues at coordinate 23,017,321 of CM042160.1, read as the reverse complement.
CTCTAAAATTTTTGTTTTTAATTTTTTGTTCTTCTTTCAATGGATTATTATCTATCAGACTGTAAAAAAAAAAATTCAAAAAAGTTATTTATTTTTCGAGTTTTCAGGGGTGCTCAGTTCCTTATCGGAACCGCTAAAAAGAAAATTTTATTTATTTATTTATTTTTCCTTCAATGGATTATTATCGATTACACACCAATCTATCAGATTTTTTTTTTTTAATTCTTGAAAGTTCTTTATTTTTTGAGTTTTCAGGGGTGCTCATTTCCCCGAATAAGTTTATAGTAAATAGAACCCCCATATCGGAACCGCTCGAAAGGAAACTGGGGCAAATGTGTCAAAGTTAAGGTGGTCCAGAAAAAACAGAACCCAAATTATTTATCTATTTTCCCATTAAACTAACCTTAAACCCCAACCACAAGACCAACACCAACCCCTAACCCTAACTCCAACCCCTAACCCTAACCCAAACCCTAACCCTAACCCTAACCCCAAACCCTAACCCTAACCCAAACCCTAACCCCCCTACTTGAAATTAACAGTTTTATTACAAAATTTGTGGGTTCTGTTTTTTCTGGGTCACCTTAATTTTGATACCTTAGTGCAAATTCAGCCCAACTGTTAAAATAGAGCGGTTCCGATTTACTATAAACTTATACGGGGAAATGAGCACCCCTGAAAACTCAAAAATAAAGAACTTTTCAGATTTTTTATTTTTTTACAATCTGATAGATTGGTGTGTAAACGATAACAATCCATTGAAGAAAAAGAAAAGAAATTACAAAGAAAAAATGTTTTTCAGCGGTTCCGATATGGGGGATCGGTTTACGATAAACTTATACGGGGAACTGAGCACACCTGAAAACTCGAAAAATAAATAACTTTTAAAAATTTTTTTTTTTTTTTACAATCGGATAGATTGGTGTGCAATCGATAATAATCCGTGCAAAAAAAAAATTAAAAACGAAAATTTTAGAGGGTGGGGGTTCCAAAAGTTCAGGTCCGCCAAATTAAGTCACCACTTTTTTCTCTCTCTTTCTTTCTTTTTTACTAAAAACCACCAGAAATGGTCTTTCGAATTTATCTCTGCTGAATTTGAAAAACGGTCGGAAAATTAGGGTGACTCAGAAAAACAGAACCCACAAAATTTGTAATAAAACTGTTAATTTTAACTAGGGGGGTTTAGGTTAAGGTTGGGGTTTATGGTTAGTTTAATGGGAAAATAGATAATTTGGGTTCTATATACAGGGTGACTCAGAAAAAAAAGAACCCACAAATTTTGTAATAAAACTTAATTTTAACTAAAGGGGTTTAGGGGGTTAGGGTTAGGGTTGGAGTTTAGAGTTAGTTTAATGGAAAATAAATAATTTGGGTTCTGTTTTTTTTGTGTGTGTGTGTGTTTTTTTTTGGTCACCCTAATTTTCCTGACCGTTTTTCAAGTTCAGCATTTATCTCGAGATTTCTTTTAATCATTTATTAACATTTTTAAAAAAACTTTAGGAATCACTTTAATTCATTCATATTAGTGTCGTCTCGAATATAACATTTATTTCGACCGTTTATTCATTAGACAATTCTCGGCGATTTTTTTAAAATTTGATAAATAATTATCTCTTATTAGTTACCACTAATTTTCCCTGTAAAATGTACCCCACCTCTATATTTAATATATTCTTCGTTATAGAAATACATTTGTAGTTGTGTCAAGATTTATGTCAAGCGCTGACGCCATGAAGCAGTATTGTAATTGGGCCTAGGGGAAAGTTCATAGAAGGATGAAAACACGACTATTATGACATGTTTGAAAAAGAAATAGTTATCTCTTCGCCTTTCCGTAAGTAGCCGGAAGTATCACTATGGCAATTAATTGCGTTGCTTCTTATAGTCGTTGTTAGAATCAATCTTAAAACAAGGGCAAGTAATCTTACATATACTCCCTTCAGATAGGGAACATGTATAATGATGTAAAATATAATTTGAAGGTCATAGGTCTTTGGAGCATCAAATCGAGATGTGACAAATCATGTCGATTTAAAAGTGTTATTGTATCATGAATACTTTGAATCAGTTCTGCTGTCTCACATTCTGTCGCAACAAAAAGAGCCTGTTCTGAAGAAAAAAAGTAGTTTGTCGCTGAAGTGCTGCGTGTTGAAACAGTCAGTAGTGTGTAAAGCTGTTAGAATATTGTGCTTGGTTTTCCAGCGTATCCAGTTTAAAGTTTTGATTGATCCATGAATTTGAAATGCAGTGAATTTTGTTTGGCGACACAGCAGCTAAAAAAGATAAACACTCATGTCGAGTTAATGCTGAAAAAATTACCCCATTCTGAATTGGTACCAAAAATTGAAAGTCAAATCATGTTGAATGAGCATTGTTTTTATTAAAGGAATGTTTCATTGTGAATATGTCTGAATTTCGTAAATGAACATTGTGTACTGCCTATTACAAAGTTTTGTATTCTTATTTTGAACATCTTGATTCAACGTTGAACAAAAGTGTTGAACAAATCAGCCAAAGAATTGTCAGCAGATATTTTATGTGCGTTTGGATTTTTTGCATTGGAAAGTCTCGTTGATTTATGTCGTTTCATCCCATTTCGAGCGAGGAAGAATTCTTGAGAATGTGTGCATTAAGTCTGTTTTCTTTGTTTCAGTTTTTATTTATTAACAGGTAGAATTGGGGTTAAGAGCTGGATGTAGAAACAGTTGATATGAACTGTCAAAGGTTTATTTCGTTTTTTTTTTTTTTATGTCGGAGATCACCATTTTGTTGTTGTGGATATGTTGGTATCTTGCGTTGGTATGGAGCTATTAAAAACTGCAGTTGTCACTGGTGAAGCTGCGTTAAAGTTCATTTGAGGTGACTCTGTTAATGTGATAACAGTAGCAGTTGCCATCTGATATTTATTCCATATGAGACAAGAAATATCATATATTAAAATAATGTTGAGCAGTATTATCTCCGTCGTCGTTATTCTTATATAAATTTGTAGTGACTTTTTTTTCCATATTTAAACTAAAATTATTTATTTAACACTATAAAAATGTATAATTTATGAATAATAATTACGAACATAAAACAAAATACTCTGGAAATGATTTTCTTTATGATTTTTATTTTATTTCTTCAGTGCCAAGGCAGATAATGCTATGAGTTGAAAATAGAATTATTTGTTTATTTCATTGGTACGAAATTGTAGTGCCGTTTGAGTTCACAAAAAATTACCCGAGATTGACAGATTTAGGGTTTTTTTCTTACAATTAAATTATTTAGAATAATGGATTTTAGAAAGATTTTTCATACTTATTAGTATTGACGTGCGTGTGGCCGAATCCTGTCGCAGTCAGGTATTTCATGTAGTACTTCATTTTTTTTTTAACTGATCTAATCTATTTTTTTTTAAATATATTATATTTTATAAGGCATGATGAATTCATATTGGTTACAGACAACTGGTTGATATACTATGCCCGAGGTGTTTGCCTTATTTTTAATGATTTTTTAGCATAAAACCGTTAAGATATCTATTAAACTTTGTTATAGATGAGCAGCTCCCAGAACTCAGAAATGACTAATTGGAACAGAAAGCAAGTAAAATTCGTATTCAATGGGGAAAGACTCTAAATTAATGAAGGAAACAAATAAAAAAAGAAAGTCTACTTTACACAGGAAACAATTTTTGAAAGCCTCAGGTGTGTTGCCTGAAATCCGAAGTGTTACCAAAATCTTAGTAGAATTTTATATAAGATATCTAGAAGACATTTTCAATTACCTATAACATTGTGATCATATCTAATAAGATAAAAGACAATATTTTTAAATTTTACTAATATATATATATATATATATATATATATATATATGTGTGTGTGTGTGTGTGTGTGTGTAGATTATTTAAATTGGTTTGGTTTCGGGTGGACAACTTTACCGCATCCTCCATACTCACCAGATTTAGCACCTTCAGACTATCATCTCTTCGGCCCATGAAAGAATGTTTGAGAGGAAGTGAAATCTGTAGCGAAGAAGTGGCTCAAAGAACGGTGAACAGAATTTTAAGGAGCAGGGATACATGCTCTCATTCGAAGGTGAAACATTACTATTGAGAGAAACGGTGACTATGGGGAGAAGTTGGGATGTGATCAACAGAGGACCAGCTTTATTTTAATGTATGATACATATTCCTGTGTTGATAATTATACCTATCCTAAACAAAATGGCATTACTTTTCGACTCACCATCGTATATATATATATATATATATTATCATCATCATGTCGCGCTGTCAGCGCGGATATCCATGACAATCTCTCTCCATCCGTCACTATCGCTCATCATTCTCAGGAGGTCCTCTATGCAGCATCCTGTATCTGCACAGAGCTGATCAATGTACATTTTTGCTGGTCAGCCCACACTGGCGTGTCCATGTGCTGGCTTCCACAGGAGGTCGTAGCTTATGAGTTCGTCCTTGCTTCTCCAGCAGTGTCCCGCGTGTCTTGTCCGCCTTACTCGGATGATTTGGGTGATATGTGGCAGGTGACCGTACAGCTGTTTTCTCGTAGGGTGTTGTTTCCACGTCTTGTTCAGGATCACCCCCATCATTCTTGTGCAGCTCCCATCTAGCTTATTCTCTAGTCGCTTAATTAGGGTCCAGGTGGTGCAGCCATACAGCAGTACTGACACGACAATGGCCTGGAACAACTGTCTCTTTAACTTGTCTGTGAGATTGGATTTCCATATGATCGTTAATTTATTTATAGCGGCCCATGCTTTTCCTATGCTTGCATTAACATCGTTTTCTGTGGAGATGTTACTGCCTAAGTATTAAAATTGTTCTACAGAGATTAGGAGTTTGCATCGATGGTTGAGATGTCGCTTTTGTTTTTGAAAGACATGAAATCAGTTTTATCAGAGTTCACGTACAGGCCGACATTTCGTGCTGCCTTTTCTAGGCTGTGTAGTAAGGATTCGGCTTGTGCAGGTGTATTTGCGAGTAGTGCCAGGTCATCAATATAGTCCGCATCCGTAATAGTATGTGCAGAATATCGCTTGCTTCTTGCTTTTTTTAGTGTGAGGCCTTTTTCTTTTATGGGATCTAGTGATGTTCTGAGTACGTAGTTAGGCATATGATGAATATATATAGCGCCAGTGTATCCCCTTGTAGGACTCCGGCGACAATGTCAAAGAAGTATGTGTCGCCATCTGGTGATCGTACCATTGCTTTTGTATTTTGATAGAGCATCATTATGGCGTTAACTGTTTCCTTGGGTAGGCCCTATGCTAGCAGTATTTGTTCCATTTTCCCTCTGTGTATGGAGTCAAATGCTTTGGAGAAGTCTACAAATAGTAGGTTTGCCTCGAGATTCTTTGCTCGGACCCCTTCTATGATTCGGCGAATGGTCAGGATCTGTGTGATTGTAGATCGATTTCTGCGGAATCCGTTTTGATTTTTTTAAGGATTTTCTCTATTCCGGGTCGGATGCGGTTAAGGAGAAGGGCATTATATATCTTGGCAGCTATGGCAGTGAGGGTAATGCCTCTGTAATTCTTGGCGATTCCTAGATCGCCTCTTTTGGGGAATGGGAGAATGCATCCCTTCGTCCATTTTCTATCGAAGTTTGTCTGTATACTGCATTGCATAGTCTAAGCAGTATATCATCAAATTTCCTTATTTTCCAGACCTCAGCCCCAATAATACCACATTCGCAAAACTCATATTTCTCAGCACAAAAGCACAACTCACACACAACACGAAGACCACCGCTCTGGCCACATCATCTGAAAATACAGTCAAGAAACGAAAAAAAATACAAACCTACTTAGATGCAAAAAAACTCTTAACCTAGCAACATTTAACGTTCGAACGCTAAGAATGATAAGCCAACTACCCGAGCTAATAGTGTCTGGAGCTGAAAAAACAGACATCATATGTGTATAAAAACACAGATTTGAACATAGTGATCTAGAAATAAAATACCATGAATCTAGTAATGACTGGACATTCGTCTCAGCATCAGCAAGGAAAAACTCGGTTAATGCTACCATAGGTGGTGTAGGAATACTTCGCAGCCCTCGAGCACTAAAATCAGTGAACAGCATAGAAAAAATCCAACCGAGAATTATGAGTACTACGCTTAATGGCAATCCTTGCCAGACTGTAGTCTCGTGTTACAGTCCCACAAACACCAGCACTAAAACTAATATAGAAACGTTTTACAACGAACTATCCTCCCTGTGCAGACACACTCCCAAACATAACGTACTTATCATTGGGGGAGACATGAATGCGCAGATAGGCAGAAACGAAAACAATAAATTCTGCTTACACGACAGCCCAAACAGGATGGCTGAACTCCTAGCTGAGTTCTCAGTTGAGAACCGGCTTGTATGTCTAAACACTAAATTCCAAAAGTGAAAAGGCAAATTATGGACATACACCTACCCAAATAACACAAAAGCGCAACTAGACTACCTCCTAATAAATAGAAAATGGTCAAACAGTGCTATGAACTGCGAGGCATACTCCTCTTTTGAAGGAGTATCTTCCGGCCACAGAATAGTCTCAGCCAAAATACGCCTAAGTCTATGCAAAAACAAAAGGCAAACCAGTAAATCGATACGATACGACTGGTCCTCACTTGCCAACAGTGACATACGCAATCGCTACTCGATAACAGTTAGGAATAAATTTGACATCCTCCAGGAAACCTCAGAAACACACTCCAAATGAGGAATACGAAAATTTTGTCAATGCCTACCTAGAAGCTGCAACAGAATGCATACCAACCAAACAAAAAAAACAAACATACTGTCCTCTGGGAGACAGAAGCAATTAGATTAAAAAGGAGAGATATAAAAAAGCATCCCAACACGTTAAAAATAACCCAACTAACACCAACAAAGATAATCTTAAGAAAGCACAGGTAGAACTAACAGAAATATACAAAAAGTAACAGATAGAATATATACAAGAACAAATAAATAAAATCAGACAGGCAGTAGAAGACAGACAGTCGCGTTTAGCATGGCAAACTGTAAACGAAGTTAGTGGCAAGAAAAGTAGCACTAGATCAAAGCTAAAGGCAAACAGCCAAAAAGATAGACTTCAAAAATGGAAAGACCACTTCCAGAAATTGCTTAAACCCATAGAAAATGACATACAAAAAATAACAAATAACGAACTAGACATTAAGCTAGGGAATTCACGATGGAAGAACTCAATGAAGTACTAAGAAAGCTTAAAAATGCAAAGATATACGCATGGCAAGTACACGTATGTATATGGTATAGCACTCACATGTGATGAGTGTATACGCATAACAATCACATGTCGCGCAGTTTGCACGGATATCCAATCTCTCGCCAGCCTTCCCTATCATTCAACTTCGGCAGCTCCTCTGCACAGCAGCCAGTATCCCTGCCCCCACATTAGCGCGCCCACCACAGTAGTATAGCATGACCTGCATGTCTAGTCCGTCTCACTCCAATATAATGTCCAGATAGCATTCTCGTACAGAGCTTATTCTCAAGACGTTTCGTTAGGGTCCAAGTGGTACAGCCATACAGAAGTAACGTCTCGATCGGATTTCCATATCACTATTTGATAACATCGCTTTCTGTGGATGAGCTAGGTATGTGAATTTTTCTACTGACTTAAGACGAGACTTTTTGAAGCTCTCAGAGTTCACATTCTGTGTAGTAGTGAAATCAGCATAGTCCACATCTGTGACGAGACCTTTTTCTTTTAGGGTATCTAATGAGGTATAGTCTAGGCATATATATACATGTAGTCTAGGCATATATATATACATATACATATATATATATCTACAACATATACATGTATCATTACATCCGTACAAATCCATACATACGCTTATATGCACAATATAGATACCAATATATCCCTACAACACATATATATCCACAACATGTACATATCTATGTATACCCACATACTCATTCCATCCATGTATGCACTTACACCTAATCAATCTATCTACATCTTTACAAGCACACACACACATGTGCACATACCTACATATATAACAAAACAGCCCATATATGTACGCCATACATATATAGATAGATACATACGTACAGGCCACTCTTACATACATTCACACATACATATACATAAACATATACATACATACACAAACATGTGCATACATGCACATATATATAAAAACACAGCACGCACATCCCCATGTATATCCAGTACCTATACCCCTATCTACATAAATCAAATATAGACATATACATTCACACCCACCCATACATCTATATATATACATATATATACACACTCACACGCATATATATATACATGCACATAGTGTATCCATATATACATGCATACACATGCAATACACACACATATCATATACACATACTTATATATACACAATGCATACATATATTTATATCCATTCGAATACACATATGTATACATATATACCCAAACATATGTACAATACGCATGCACATCCATCCACACATACTTATGTTCATACACTCATCCCACATACATACATATCATCATATGCACACACATACATATTCACATACGTACAACTAACACATGCACGCTCATACATATACACATATATATGCACATACATATGGCCTACACATATATATCCATTAGGGTAGCTCGATTTTCAACTTTTTGGGGAATATCAAAATGTAACAAATAGAGAAGTTGGGTATTAGTATGGTAAGTACTGACACCAAAAAGTAGGTTTCTAGCTTGCGACAATTTTTGAGCATTTAGTTTTAAAGATCGTCTATTATGAAGCCCTCTGAAATCATTGTTTTTGATACATTTACATAAGACATTGCTTTAAAATCTTATGATTTCAATCCAGAAAAATTTGTAAATTTAAATTATTTCAAATAAAATGAATAAAATATATCGAAAGTAACATTTAAAGTGAAATTATAACCCCACCCCACCCTAATATCTCAAATAAGCAACATTTTACCTCACTAGTTGAGATACGTCATTAATAACATTGCAATATATTGTTGTAGCGTTATTTTTTTCTGTTATCAATGGAACAAAAGCAAATAAGTATGAACTCTGCTAGAAACAAATGAAGGGATAATGATTTTAACATAAGCTACCATTGTAATTTGAACATTTCTTTAAATATTCACTGGTTACTAATTGTGAGTCTTTTAAGTTTCTATTTTATATAATCATTGTAATGCATAAAGTTATAAAACATGATAAAGATAAGTGAATGTTAATAATAACTTTTATCATGCCATCATATTAAACTGCTCTACACAAGAGCCCTTTGAAGCAAAGGAAGGCCTCATTTCATGGCATAAAACTTTTGTAATGATATGCCTATACCTTGCTTCAATTCTATAAACCGATCGCGAAGCTGAAGTTATTAATTTTACTGCCCTTTCAACACTTGTGAGTGTGAATGCAAATCAGGCAACTCTAATTTCATCCCACACTTTGATGACTCCAGTTCATTATCTAAAAATGATTCTGTGAATCCAGGCTCACAAATTCCATTTTGAGACAGGTCGATCAACTGTGACCAATGTGTAGAATCAAAATTTATTTTTGGTATTTTTTTAGCCTCTTTTTGGTTGGCTTCCTTCTCCTGAAAAAAAAATGAAAAATCAATATATTGAATTAAATTGAAAGTTCAACCTCGTCTTAATTTTTAATTTTCATCATGAAATTAGGATATTACTTTAAATTGAATCTATAAATGATGAAATCATTTTAATCAATCTTATCTAAATTACTTACCGAATGGCTAAAATTATTTTATAGCTTCGTCCCTCACTTCCAGTTCATCTGATTTAAACATTGAATACAACATATTTTCTGGTAGGAGGCCAAAAGCATTATGCTGAATATTTTTGAATGCAATCTCCTGAATTTCAGGTGGTAGCTCTTTGATTCTTTGCAGCATATTGAAAATATACAGTTGCTGGTTATGAAATTTATTGTCTCTTTTAATTTCAAACCAGCTAACTGCATAAACTTCAACAATAAACTGGATTAGGCTGTGTAGTTTTGATATGTTTTCAGGGTAAATTCCACGAGTCCACAAACACATTAGTCTGGTAACTAACGTCAACCATCTTGCCTGATTTAAAGATCCAATTTTCCATGCAGCATATCTAGGGTGGACTCTGATCACTACTCAGATCATCTGTCTGTTTAATGCTAGAATATTGACTCTCTAGCGGACTAACTATTGGTTCAAATTTGATCTGGGGTAAATTATGATATTCATTTAACACAATTTCCCAATTGGACCAATAAATGATATTGGACTTCTTGTGCTGCCATCAAAAAACTGCTCTGAATGGAAGCTCATTTTGTTGAAGAGAACAACCAATGATGTGCAATTTCCTTTTTAGTTGTTTCTCTAGAACTGAAACTAGCCCAGCTTCACAACCAGTATTTGTATGGGTGTTATCCAGTAAAACAGCTTTAAGGGTATCAACACTGTCATACTCCTCCAAAACACTAAAAACCTCCTCTGCTAGAACAACACCAGTTGCTCCAGTAGTTGGGATAACTCTATGTGTGAGGTACTTTCCATTTTTATCACAACCTATCTCTTTTGTAAATGTCAAATGGTGTTCTGTTCCCTTCGTTTTCTTAAATTGTTTCTTTCCATCTACCTCCACAATTTCTTTGTATAAGAGAGTATTTTATGCTGTCTTCCATCAACACCAATACAAATAATTTTTTTCTGTTTTATCAATGTGTTTTTGATGGGCATTTTTTTTGTTCTTTCTTTTGCACGGTTTATTTTAGATTTATCTAAAATTATGTTTTTGATATCAACACTTAGTTTGAGAAGTCCCATAGCCTGTAAATTAAAAAAAGGCATTTGCAAGACTTGCTCCTAAATTCGATGAAACATCACCCCTGATTAACTCAGTAGCATACCAAGGAATTTTTTAAAGGCTGTAAACACTTGTGGGATATCTGCCAGGCTCATGATCTTCATATATTTCTTCACTATTTAATGAATGTAGAGGCAATAGGAGAGGAATCAATTTGTTTTTGTCTTTTTCCTTCTACTACACTACTTTAAGGTTTTGAATGGCAGCTTGATCCACAGGTCCAAGTTGTAAACTACCCTTGGGTCCTATTTTGGCCCTCTGGTCTTTTAGATACTCACTGTCTTCCATTGGTACCTGAAATATTAGATGTAATTTATGTTGAATAACTACATTTAACCAACTGAAATCTCAAAATCTCAAAATATTATATCACATAGAAAGAAAATGGTACAAGTTACTTTTCTAACTTATTTACATAAACTATCATTATAGAAATTCAATTGGATTAAAATGTTTATGATATTGGGATGATATTTGAATTCATTAAAAAAAGAAAGAAAAGAAAAATAGAAAAATAACTTTACCTTATCTTTGAGAGGACAAATACAGATTATGTGCCTAGTCTGACAATTTTCTTTTTTGCATTTCACATTTTTGTCTTCACAACTTAAAATTGGCAATTGACAGGAACAAGAAGAAATGTCAAAAATGTATCCAGTTTTTTTACCATAATTTTCTTTTGCGCTGAAGAAACAGATTTTCTATTTATCTGATGCGCTTTTTCGAAACATATCTTTTTCAGTTTAATTATAATAGACATTTCGCTTAACAGAGGCAAACGGGATTATACCAAGTTTGTTAAATTTGAACAAGTATTTTTTAGAAAATAACTATATTGGATTACTTGTCTAAAAGTTGGTGGTTCTTCTTTTTAATCGAGAGGGACCTCCAAAATTTGTAGAAGAACTATGAGTTCGTTTTCCAACCATTTATTTTAGAAAACTATCTAAAAAAATATATTTGTTTTTATAAGAAATTGAACAAACTGAATTATAAATTCAAGAGTGAAATTTCAAGAAATGGAAAAATATAGGAAAAGATAAAATATGTATTTACCTATCATATAAATAAAGGCAAATCGTTTAGTAGTACGCAAAAAAAAACTTGCGAATGAAAGATATTGTCTTCAAAAAAAAAAAAAAAATTATCTTTCACAGGGAATATAAAGCGGCTGAACTTGCAAAACGGTCTGAAAATTAGGGTGACCCACAAAAAACAGAACCCAAATATTTATTTATTTTCCCATTAAACTAACCCTAAACTCCAACCTAACCCTAGCCCTAAATCCCCTAGTTAAAATTAAGTTTATTACAAATTTGTGCGTTGTTTTTTTCTGGGTCACCCTGTATACAGGGTGGCCCAGAAAAAACAGAACCCAAATTATTTATTTATTTTCCCATTAAACTAACCCTAAGCCCAACCTAACCCTAACCCTAGACACTAACCTAACCCTAAACCCCCCTAGTTGAAATTAACATTTTTATTACAAAATTTATGGGTTCTGTTTTTTCTGGGTCACGGTAATTTTCAGACCGTTTTGCAAGTTCAGCCTATAAAGCTACTTATTTCTTTTTTCTAATAATTAAGTTTGTTAAAATAAAAAAGGAAAAGATTTGATTATTTTTCTGTTTTAAATCAGCTCAAATGAAATTCAAATGTAAACAACAAAACGGTTGATACGTGTTGATACGGTAGTTTCCGGTGAAGACTGAAAAATAACCGCTTAAAACGAGGTCGAATTTGGCTAATATTTATACTTTCTTAAATCAAATATTTTGCAGTGTTTTTTTTTATTTACTTTTATTTAATCTACCAAGAATTGCATGCTTTTGAATGAAATAAAATCTTTTATTAAGCTTAGTTTTACATGTTTTTTTCTTCAAAACTACGGTTTAATCTGACCTACTTATTTTTCGGTAACTGAGCGAAATTCAAAACATTCGATTTTGTTTGTATTCAAATGCGTTTGCTCAAACATTGGTAAAGTTTTATCGAAAAATATTTGATACAATTATTCTTTATATTAATAAGCAACTTTCTCCGTTTGAACCTCCTAGTGTTGGTATAAAAATCGACTTACCCTAATATCCATACGCATAATCCCCCTGTACACATACATGGACAAAATTGCATACACATTATGTACATTTACATATACAGAAATACCCATATATCCATAACCCCATATATTCTCATATATACATTCACATATGCACACATACACACATACTTAACTATACATATATGTGTGCGCATGTGTGTGTACACATGCACATCATCCCCATGTACATGCACATACACAAACTTATGCATGCATAGTATATACACATACTGAGGGTTTTCCTAATTACTCTAGTTTAGAAGAGAAAATGCAGATGATTACATTTAGAGACAAAAAGAAACTGTTAAATACTAGAAGTGAATTGATATTAAATGCAATTACAAAAATAGATATAAACTAGAGTAATTAGGAGCATAGTGCAAAATATTACAGCAAGTTTGATGGGATGGATACTCATGACTAGTTACTTCACACAGTCGAATACACACAGCGCGTGCTAGAATATATGTGAGCATATGTGTGTATAGATATGTGTAAATGTGGTACATGCGTGTAGCTAGATAAGATGTAAGGATATATGTGTGTAAACGTATGTATCTCATCTTTTTTGCTTTGGTATAATTTGTTCGTATGGCATTGTTTTGAGCTGCAAATATGAGCAACTCAGTTTCACTAGAAGTTTTATTTTCTAAACCAGATCTTTACATGGGGAAAATCTCCAATTTGTCACTTGAGGTATTCATATAATTGTTTTTCTTCTCATTTCTGTTTTCTCGTTTTGTTGTTTTCCTGTTTGTTAATATATTACAAGAGCTTTTATTGTTTGCATTAATTAATATTTCCTTGCTATTTTTTGTGTATTCTTTGAGTCCTTGGATTGTGGCATCTACGCAAACCTCAACTTCTTTTCTTAGTGCATATAATCTGTCTGTCTCTTGTGTGTGATATATTGTTGATCGTCTTGTCTATTTTTAAGAATGATGGAGACAGTCCAGATATTTATTCTCTTGATAACATTTCTTGGTTTTTAGAAAAGTTTTTTTTTCTGAGATATTCTCATTTTTTAAACCTTTTTCTTTCATTTGTTTGTGTTTGATGGTGTCTGCTTTTAAATTTCCCAAGTATTTGTAATTCTCCTTTTCTTTTCTTCTCCCCACCTCTCCCCCTCTGTGTATATTTATTAAGCTAACCATACTTTTGTTTTCTTTATAATAAGTTCAATTATATAATAGGAAAAACGTTACCCAATGGAAACAAATTAAGTATAAAAATAGATAATGCGATCTATACACTGGAAAAGTTTGTGAGTGACATGTCTAAATAGTTTCATCCTTTTCCGATTTTCAGATTACCCCCTCTCTCTCTCTCTCTCTCTCTCTCTATATATATATATATATATATATATATATATATATATATATATATATATATATATATATTTATATATTTATATATATATATATATATACTTTTTATGTAAATGTATGTATATATATATATATGTGTGTGTGTGTGTGTGTGTTTGTCTATATAATTATGTATATATAGTTGTATATGTACGTGTGCATATATATATATGTCTATATAATTATGTGTATATACTTGTATTTGTACGTGCGTATATATGTATGCTTATAGAAATATAAAATTATTTGAATATTTTTGTTAAATTACTTCATGCTGTCATTTTAAATTCTTTAAATAGATGCAACAATTTTTTGTTCTAAATCTCACCTGCACGTTTGATATGTTAAAAAAAAATAATTTGTATCTTACGGTGTTGTTTAGCGTAGCCTTGGCGAGGGTAACATAATAATACTTGAAACATTTAATAAACAGCCTTTAAACGGGAATCAAGCAGGAAAGGTTAGTTAATAATCTCTTAATAATAATCTGATTAATTAAGAGCACGTACATTTACACATACATTTATACATACATTAACAAAACAATCCAGATGAATTTAACAAGAAAATGGTTTCCAGTAAATAAATTGACTGGACACTTTTGAATGTACATATTTCTTAAAAGAACTTTTTGTGACTTGTAATTTTTTGTCAATTTTTTCTCATATATTATCTTGATGATGACTTAAGGTCGAAACTAGTAGAGATCTATTAAAAGATAAATAACATAAAAATATTCCTGTTTATCTCATCTCTTTTTGTTGATTTATATATATATATATATATATATATATATATATATATATATATATATGAGGAGGACCGGTGTTGCTTTTTAAAACCGCAGAGAGGAAGGCCCCGAAACGGTTTGCACATTCTCTCCTGATGAGCCCATGCATTTGTAAACATCCTTTGTTTTTTCAATATATCATATTCACACTGTCGGATTAATTTCCATTTTATTTCACATACTTGTCTATGAAAAAACTATACATATGAATGTTTACTCCTCTGAAGATATTTATCCATAAACACCACGGATTTACCTACACTTATTGGGCTACTTATTTAACAGTTGGATTGTATTACGAACAATTTTGATATTTTAATATACATTTTTTATATAATTATACACATTTTTTAAATAATTCTACATCAGGCTCTTTTGAGTCTTATTATAAACTATAATGCTTCTGATTTTTTTTAAATTAAAAATAAAATTCATTTTATTTTTAAATAAAATTCATTTTATTTTTAATACAGACAGCGCATTTTTTTAAATAATTCCAACTTTTGACTAGCAGCGTTCTGTTTTGCTAACGGTCATTTCTTCCGTCTTATTTTTGTTGAAGACCGATCCACGTGCGGTCGATGCAGATATTGCGAGAGTCCTCACATCAGTGAGGAGGGCTGCTGTTGCTTTTAAAACCGTAGAGAGGAAGGCCCCGAAACGGTTTGCACATTCTCTCCTGATGAGCCCATGCATTTGTAAACATCCTTTGTTTTTTCAATATATCATATTCACACATTTCCATTTTATTTCTTTTTATCACACACACACACACACACACACACACACACACACACACACACACACCACATATATCACACATATATCGACATACAGGCTCTGTCACATGTCAGACTTCAATGTAGGAAATGTTTCCATGGTGTCCGTCATGTGTCGCTTCAGGGCTTACCTTACCTCAAACTTCTTACAGTTACCATTGGCCTGTCCTTCCATGAGGATGAGTATCAAGCCCACCCCCTTCTGTCAATTAGTTCTTATAGCTGAAACTGACTTCCGCAAGGGCATTGATGTCGGCCCCATATCGAGATGCTCCCCTGTCACGATTTTGTTTGGGGTTTCCCAATCTCTCAAGATCAGGAAGTGTCGAGTCATTCCAGGTGGCTATTCTTAGCCTTGTTTTGTGTTGTGGTGTTTTCTTGTTTTCGCCCAGCTAATGTGGACATACGTCGAGATGCTGGTCTCTGGCCAACTTGATAGGTGAACCGGCATTTGTTTAGGTCACCTTTTCTAGATAATTCCCAAATGTCTGGGTGAACAGTGTTAACCAAGGGGCAGCTCCTTCATCCAAACCCTCGCCAAGGCACGTTGCTGTTCAATCAGCAAGGCGGTGACATTAAGTAGGTCATGAATCACGCCGTATGTAGACTCACATCTGCGTGTTACAGCCAGTCAGGCCTGCACACCTTACTGTTCTTCCATCACTCTGGACTTGTAGAAATATCTGCACATGTTTTTTGTTTTACATGTTGCGCGCTTGTACGACACGCACCGCATGCTCTCCTTCCCCAGAGTCAAGGATCAGTGACAAGCCGAGGAAAGATGACTGGGAGACTTTAGGAAGCGCAGGTGGATGATCTGACGAGATCTACGGGTCCACCACACCGAGAAAAAATCTAAGTTTTAACTTAGTATAATTCCACGGGTAACATTTTAAGTTATCGAAAATCAAAATCCGTAAGCACATTCAACAATGGGGTAAAAAGATATAAACATGAGTTAATATCTTCAGTGACACTGAATTAAGCTGTGAATAAATTCTGTTAGTCAAATATAAAAACTAAATAATTTAATTTCTGTAATGACCACAGCGTGTCCCTGTGGGGATAACACATGCAGACAGTTGAACTTGAACATGATCGGCCATATTCCAAAAAAAATTATAAACCCAAGATATTGTAAATAAACATATTTATTTGGATGTGCGGAAGGGTTTCAGGGAATCTTCTCACAGAAAAAGACTTCATCTCTTTCCTGACAAGTGGATTCTCCACAATAACAATATTTTTGCGGAGACGATGTATTCATGATTTCCTCGTTAATAAATCCATGACAAAAATGAACTAATTACTTTATTCACCTTTAATTTTTTTTTTTTTCATAAATTCAAAAATATTCTTAAAGGAAAATGATGTGTTGATATCCATAAACACGTGACTACATTAAAAACTATCTCTGAAAACGAGCATGAATAATGTTTCTAGTAATGGTAACTCAAAGTGCATAACTTCATAAAGAAATTACTTTGAAAGTGACATCAACTAATAGTGAACAAGTTACAAATATTTTAATTTCATAGAACCATTCCATGAATTCTCACAGTTTTATGTTATAGTGTATATAATTTCTACGTTTGCTGGCAACTATGGACTCTTAAGCTAATGAATCACTATTGATTAAATTTGGCATGTCAATTATTTTCACACCAACGAGAGTTTTAATGGCATTTGTTGACAGGGGGAATCTCAGTTCCCTATTTATTAGTCGTGCCCGAGATATTTTAACTTAGAATATACCAGGGAGGTTTAATTCGCTGAAAATGTTCCGGGGAGGGTTTGAGCTTTTTGGAAGAAAATTAATCTCCTTTCTGATTAATTTTCCTGAAAGTAAAGTGGGAAATGCTAACTAAGCGGCAATGATCGTGCTGACAATATTTATCAAGTTGGAACCAATTCGAAAGAGGAGGAGGAGGAAAATGTAAAAACATACATTTATACAACACATTGAAAATCACTGATATAACCATGAGCTGAACTTTACAAAAAAATTCCCGTTTTGTTTGGAAATATAGATAACTCGCCGGATGTAAACTGACAAATTAGTAATAAAGACACCAGCATAAAGGGATGCCAAAGTTGGCTTTTGTTTATGCTTAGAAGAAAGAATGTGCATTAAAAACTCCTCAGACCCGGGTAGATTACTAAACAAAAGCTGATATAGAAGTACCGTTTACGTCTTTCAATATTTTAGGTTATATAAGTCTATTTAGGGAATAAATAAACTACGAGTATATATATATATATATATATATATATATATATATATATATATATATATATATATATATGTGTGTGTGTGTGTGTGTGTGTTTTATCATATTGTTATACCCAGGCAACATTGGGTTCTTCTTCTAGTATGTATATATATATATATATATATATATATATATATATATATATATATATATATATCAAT
>CM042160.1:22871460-22996460 GCA_023376005.1 Doryteuthis pealeii | reverse complement strand
TTGTAGTTTAAATTCTTTATATATATATATATATATATATATATATATATATATATAAATGGATAAAAGTAACCTACTCGTGTTTCATCGTCTGAATCGTCAGGGTTACATCCGCTGAATTAATCGAGTTTTCGATTAATATCAGTTGGTACCATGTATGTCCGTTGAAACGGGTCTTATCTTTTATAGATGAACGCGTGTTTATGTATTCAAAACTCATCGTGAACCGTTTTTGTTTATTGGATTAAAAAATGTGAATTAATTTGTGGGAATTACTTTTTCAATTACTATTTAATGAAAGGTGGCGTAATAGTGGTTAAAAAACGAAAGATTAAAATTATTTATTTTGTTGTTTTGGTTTGGTTAGAGAGTATTAGAAAAGGACCGATTGTAGACGTTACAATAACAGAAGTTTTGAGAGGTTTAATACGGTTAATTATATTAAAAAATAATATAAAGGGATAAAAGTAAAAATGAAAGTAATAATATTTTTTTTTTAAATATAATAATAAGAAAATTAAGAAATTTAGATAGATATAGTATGAATGTAAGTTTGTTTATATTAATCGGAGTTAAAAAGGGGAAAAAGAAAAAGTAGGAATGGTGAGGTGGATTTGTTGAATTATTGAAATATTATTGTTGGTTTTAATATAAGTTAAAATACGTTGGGTTAATTATTGAAATTTTGAATTTTAAATTTTAAAATCTTAAAATTTAACATTTAACAATTTAGTTAAATTAATACTTAAGCCTTAAGTTATGGGTACTTTTCAATAAATAATTATTGAATTATTCGTTTATGGGCTTGCTGTCACGTGTTTTAAATGTTGGAGTAAAAGAGCGTAATTTATTTAAATTGTAAATAAATAAGTAAACAAATATATAAATAAAACATAAATATATTTGCATAAATATGAACGCACGCGCGCATACACATATATACACATATATAAATATAAAATATAAATATAAATATATAATAACATCATGTTGATCTGAGCCAGCTATCAAAACAAGGAGATTATGGTTGCTGCCCAATGCTCCCTGAACACTGTAAAAACAATCAGGTATGAACTGGAGAATTGCAATTGAGACTACGAGACTGTGGCTAGAAGAAAGTAACATAATAGATCATTTGATTGCGTTCGTAGAGCAGAATTCCACGAAAATCTGCAGAAAATATGTTGGAGGACCCTCAAATGCCTATGTCGAGTTGCTAAACACTGTGGTCAATCCCTGAATAACAAGGGTAACCAATGGTAGGCCATATGCATGGCAGCAGGATTCGGCTCCCAGCCATACTTCTGGGAAAAGTCAAAAATGTAGTTTTACAACTACACCAGTCCCAATGTTTGGCCTCCCAGATTTTAACCCTCTGGATGTATGTGGCGCAGTTGAGAATCACAACTCGCGGTACCAGTACTACAAAACCCAGTTAATCGACAGAATTAAGGTAGTTTTTGAGACCCTTCCCAGGGAAACTGAAACGTCAGCTTTGATCCAGGTTCTGGGTAGGATTGAGACTGTGATCGACGCTAATGGCGGTTATTTTGAGTGAAACTTGCTGACATTAGTGTAATTTCCGTGCCTTTTGAATTTCTTTACAATTCATTAAATTTGTAGTTACCAAGCACTTTTTCATTTTCCTTATGAACTGTCAAATTTCTCCCGAACACCCTATATATATATATATATATATATATATATATATATATATATATATGATATGAAATGATGTCTGTTTGTAGTATAGAAATCATAACAAAAATATTGAATGTAAGCATAATTTAGTATTAATTGAAAAAAAATAATTTAAATAACGGATATTGAAACTATTCAGAACTAATTTAACTAAAGAAGGAGATAAATGGAAAGAATCTAATCTTTGTTTGATGGTATTAAAATTAAATGCTTTATTCAATCATTTTTATGTGATATTTATAATATATTTTAACTAACATTATGAAATCTTTAAAATTAAAACTGTTTGGTTTCTAAAATTTGTTTATCTAACGGATTCCGCATGTGGCCTAATTGAAAGTCTCTAATGTGCTCATAAATACGTTTCCTGTTCGCCCTGGAGGTTTCTTCTATGTAAATTTTGTTACACACATTATATGGGATGGCGTATTCTCCAGCTTCAGATTCAATTTGATTATTGCTTTTTATTAATTATGTTCCTAAATGTTTTAGAAGAGTTTTTAACAGTTTGCATTCTGAGGTTGCTTAGATTTTTTGGTGATGCGTGTGGTTGAATTAGTTGGTAAGATTATATATCTATGTAATAGATACGTATTATAAAATTGTTTATGTTATTAATATTGTTTAAGTTGTCTTTTCCTTTTTATTTTAGCCCGTTGTATCAAGGATTTTGGATATTGATGTTGTGCAAAGGAATTTTCTATATAGTCCATCATCTAAAAATGTGGACTACACATTCTAATAAATCTAAACATTTATGATTATTCAGTTTTATTTTGATTTTGATTTTTTTATCATGAGTTAAAATGAATATAATCAGTTTTATTTGTGCAGTTATGATAAACTTTAAATTCTAATTCCTAATCATTATTTATTAGTAACTAACTCTATCCTCCTGGCTTTACCTGGTTTATGTAAAGTCCGGATAATCTTTTTAAATTTCATATTGTTCACAATTGGATAGCAGTACCTATCGCTCGCTTTGCTTATTGTGAAAATCTTACAACGAAAGTGCGTGCATTTAAGCCCTCTTACCAATAACACAATAATATTGCTCTGTGAAAGAGAGGCGTAATATAAAGAATGTTAGCATTAATGCAAATAGTTATAATGAAATGATCCTAATGAATAATTTTAATTTAAATTGATTTATCCATAAAGAATATTTGTTTGAATTATTATTTCTTTTAATATAAAACTTTAAAGACTTACTCATGTAAATATTCTGAAATCTAAAATGTTAATCGATTTTTGAACTCGTCCTAGAATGATGACAGAACATAGTCGTAGGACGATAAAAACGTGCGTCTTTAGAATATTCTGGAATGAAACGAAACTTATTTTCCCTATTTTCTCATGATATTAATTTGGTTCCAAATGAATTCAGGCATAAATATAAATACCATCAGGGGATTCCGCATAAGATTGTACTCTAGATCTTTGTACAGAGATTTGTTTTCAATTGCATCCACGGACAGACAGCTAGACGGACAGATAGAGACACCACAAATATATTATAAGAAATATCAAAAAAGGTAAAGTGTTGTTATATTCGAGTTCGTAAGTAAAATATTGGTAGGTTCTCTTTTATTTGATTTATCTGAAATTTTTGTTGTGAGTATATTTTGCGGATATATAAATAATATATCTGTGTAACGGAAATACCTGGAATCTTTGGGTATTAAGAATTTAAAAGGACCTGATGCAAGAAATTCAAGAAAAATAAAACAAGCAAAAACATCGCTAAGAGTAAACCGAAGTTTTGCTTACAAAAAATACTATCATACTGAAAAACGCAATGTTTAATGAATTATGTGCCCATTTCACTGCCAAAAAGAGAAATGATTGGTCTTGTAGGATTTATAAGTTCATGAGCTTTTTAATTTCTTTGTTCCATTTTTTCATTTGAAAATTATTTTTCATGTGAAACGTCAATACTGACAAAAACTTGTAAACTTACACATTGTTTGTATAATCCCCAGTTAATGAAGATTGCTAAAATCAAATTGTCAGAATTTACAGTCATAAGATGGGTATTTACAACAGGAAAACTTAAAATTAAATGGTTGACCAAAATTGTGTACTTTATAATAATTAGAATATTTATTTTTTCCAGAAAGCAAAGTCAAATTGAAAATCATTTTTGTGATTGTGTATGTATATATTACACACATGCATACATATATGCGCGCCCACAGGCATAACTTTCTCGAACAAATGATAGAGGGTTCTCAATGAGTATGGAGATTGGTCTATATGACTATCCTCGTTTAATGGAGAGTAAAGCTACCTTTTAAAATAATGCTTGGTACTTACGAAAACGTCTGATTTAGTAAGTATTTTCAAACTTCTTGTTATATATATTATTTTTTTATAACTTACATACACACACAAACACACACACACACACACACACATTAAATTTTAAATACCGCCGAGTAACCGCTGGTAGCGGTGAATGTGTTGACGTTATGACTTTGAGCAGCGGTAGGGGTGCCATTTCATTTGCCATAATGACATGTAATAGTGAACATTGTGCATTTGTGAACTTATTTTTAGAAAATGTTGACTATCTGGCCAACTCACCATGTTTATCTCCTTGTGATTAATTCCTCTGTCGATATTTGGGTCTTTTAACTGATAAATTGAAAGGTTTTATTTGTCAAGAAATCCAGTAATACTAGAAGCACTGACTAGGCGAGAGCTGCATAACTTCAGAATAAGGCTTCAAGAATGTTTGTGATAGGAAGCATTTCAACAAGATCTTTAATGCAAAGTGATGACAATGACAATACAAAATGACACATATATTGTTCTTTCTTATATTTGTGGAAATTATATCTAAAATCCGAGGAATTCATTAAAAAAAAACCGGCATCCCCACTATGAGAGGATCCCTGAGTTAAACCAAAATTTTTGTTAAAAAAAAGTTATTTAACTGAAAATAGGTGTGGTGCACAAGAAACAAATTTTAATGAATATTTTTTTAGAAAAATACGTAACATTTCAAAGATTCCCAAAACTGTTTTCTTCTAGCAAAAGATTCATTGAAATCCATGCACTTTTTATCAGCTTGCAATGCGATACCAGATATCTCTTCTCGTTTTCGCCAACGCTTTGCCTTGGTCGTTAATTCAATATTAGAATATCTTAATCTGATGTAATATCATAATCCTTTGATTACTTCTTCAACTATTAAATTAAAAATAAAACGAAGCGGAATAATCAAACCTAGATTTTTTTTTAAATTGGCTAACTGCGCATGAAGTAAAATCCAAATAGTCTTTTGCTAACACTCTTAACGTTGCCGATCACAATCTTTAACTCTTAATTAATCATATACCCGTTAAAAGGACCAATACCACCTGCTAAAGAATGAACAGTGATCAATGGCTATATCAAAAGCATATTAATATAATTGAGAAGTAAAAATACATGAATGACTTAAGAATAAATCGTACTTCATGAATAAAATGTCTGGTTTTGCATTTATCTATATGTTGATTTACTACACAGCACGTCTTTGAGGAATTCACACATACACACACCATATATATATATATATATATATATATATATATATATATATATATATATATACTTGGTATACTTAGTTTGAGAATCGCATAGGCGGGAAATTGTCAGTAACCAAACGTCATTAACTTCACATCTACACTACTCTTATGTATACCTACTATATTTGTGATACTGAGCACCATTTACTAAAGAATATAGCACAGTATATTATTAAGGGGTTTATTGAAACACTATCTGTCTAATGAAACTAAAGGTACAACACATTCTAGGAAGGAATTATATTCGATTCTTGCATACAAACAACAATCTTTCAAATATGTTGTTTTTAACTGGATCCAGACCTTGAGTTGTGTTTTTCATAATTATCAGTCAATATATATATATACTCTGTTTTATCGGAGTTTACATGAAGGCCTTCATGTAAACTCCGATAAAACAGAGTACATATGTTTCAAAAGGAAAGGAGACATAACCACACTCAACGGTAAGCCCCTTAAGCCAGTAGAACAATTCACATACCTAGGTGGTAATATCTTATCCACAGAAAGCGATGTAAATACACGAATAGGAAAAGCGTGGTCGGCCACAAACAAATTATCAGTAATATGGAAATCCGATCTCACTGACAAGCTAAAGCGACATTTCTTCCAGGCGGTGGTTGTATCAGTGTTGCTGTACGGATGCACCACTTGGACCCTAACGAGGCGCCTTGAGAATAAGCTGGACGGGAGCTGCACAAGAATGCGTGCAGTCCTGAATAAATCGTGGAAGCAGCACCCCACGAGGAAACAGCTATATGGCCACCTGCCCCCCATCTCACAAACCATTCGAGTGAAACGGACAAGACATGCCGGGCACTGCTGGAGAAGCAAGGATGAGCTCATAAGTGACGTTCTCCTGTGGAAGCACGGACATGCTGGTGTGGGCCGCCCAGCAAGGACCTACATTGATCAACTAAAGATGCAGGTTGCTGCGCAGAGGACCTCCCTGGGAAAATGAATGATAGGAAAGGTTGGCGAGAGATTGTCATGGATATCCGTGCTAATAGCGCGACATGATGATGATGATGATGATATATATATATATATATATATATATATATATATATATATATATATATGTGTGTGTGTGTGTGTGTGTGTGTGTGTGTGTGTGTGTGTGTGTATAAGCCCTATCGGTGGGGCTTAAGAATACACCGACTTCTCCTCTGTGGAGGGGTAAGAACCCCCCCATGGGGCCAGCTGTTGGCTGTGGGTGGTGGTGACCTGTGATATTAAGTACAGAATCCTGGTGAATGAGCAGTCCATGACATGCAACAGTCCACTTAGACCCTTACTTTGGCTAGACGGACGGTCGATCAATCGGTTGGTTCTGTCCATCCCTAGCAACTATACGATTGCCCCAACTCTATTGCCCTTATGGCAAGCCCCACCGTTTTTATCATATGGGTGCTAGATGTCCTGGGAAACTCTATCTGATGGTGAGTTCTGGAGGTTTTCGGAATGTAGAGCACTCCTTCATCACCATTGTCTCTGGTCCACTCTGACCCGGAGTGATAGTACCCGTTAGGGTCCCATCTATGGGTTAGATATAAAAATGTGTTTATGAAAAAAATTGTGTATCTATTAAGAATAATTTTTTTCAAAACTTTATCGGCATTAAATGACCCACTGAGGTTGATATGCCGTAAAACAAAACAAACCATATAATATATATATATATATATATATATATATATATATATATATATATATGTATAAAGGAATGTTGTGGTACATGCGTGTCGTCTTATACCCCCGAAAAGAAATGTCATTCAGATTTTAAATCTCGTATACACCTTAAGATGTTTATAATTAAGAACCAAACAAAATTTAGTTATTGATTTTTACTAATTAAGTGATATAATTCATTAATCAATCGTTTTGCGGAACTTTTCGCATAGCAGTTGCTTCTACCAATATTAATGTTAATTTGGCCGCGGCTTATTGCCCAGTAGTTTAGCACCCTAATCGGTTCAACTCGAAATTTCTCGCGTATTTTTTTGTCCCATCTTAAAAGCATTTATATCGTTAGAAATAAATCTTTCTAAATATGTGATTTCTATTTGTTTTTATCCGTTGAATTATTTTACAGTGAAGTAAAATAGTATTTTGCTTCAAACAGTTGAAAATACGAAATATGAATTGTTTGCCGAGACTAAATTTTACGTTACTCTGTTTTGCAAAATCAAACTGACCATTCGTTATTAGTTTTCTCGAAATTGTAAATGCAATTAGAAGAACCTTCATCTACAACCGGGAAGTTGGATTTTTTTTCTTTCATCTCTACCCCTTAGAAGCGAAAATATAATCAACTAAGGTTGAAGGAGATTATTTCAAAAACTATAAAGTACAAAAAAAGAACACTATATCATTTATAGAAAATAGTCTTAAAATATTTTTTATATATAATGTGGGAAATTTTGATGATGCTATAGCGTCAGGGTTTTTTTTTTTTGTGTTTTTTTGTGTTTTTTTTTTTTTTTTTTTTTCTTTTAATTTTGGAAAAAACAACTTGAATTTACTTTTTTAAAACGTAAACAAAAATCGCTCTGCAGGCACATGTTCCACATGTTTTGTTTACAAAATATGTACCGAGGTATTTTGTATGTTAAACAACATTGCAGCGATTTAAAAATGTATTTTAAAGTGCAAAGTGATGGTACTTATTTAAATTAATACTATATAAGTGTATACATGTAGTATGATGGTAAACTAAGAAATTTAAAAAAAAACAAACTCCGATATCTTGTTCTCTAAATAATGGATATAATAATAGAGATAGATACAATTTGAGTGCCGAATCTGAAAGAACATTCAATCTTACTACAGAATGCCAGGTTTTATCAGAATTGCTCAAAAAATAAAGATATGGTGGAGAAATTATTGAATTTCTTATTGAATTTGTCTGTGATTTGACATATTTTTTAGCAAGATCATGTCCACTTTTGTACCCTAATTTCGCGGCTTTAAATTCTCATAACGTTTGAACCACTGGGGATATATGCATAATTCAAACAGTTTTGAACTTCATTTACTCAGCTCTATATAACAAATGTGATTAAATAATCTCAAATAAAAGAAATCAACCAGTAATACTACTTATAACAGTAGCGATTCAAAATGTCGACCTTGGCCTTCCTAAAATAGTAAATATTGCTCCATTTCTTCAACCAAAAGCATTTTGACTTTTTTAATGAGTCCATAAAACTCTGTTGATTATCTGATTGACATTTTGAAAAGCTTTTACCTTATATTCTTCAAGGAGCCGTCTGAGAATAAGCAAGGAAATTCACCGTCATTAAAAAGTTCCAATAGGACTCGTTAATGAAGTAGAAAAGAGAGACAGAGAGACAGAGACGAAGACATAGAGAGTGACAGAGACAGAGACAAAGAGAGAGAGAGAGAGAGGGTGAGAGAGAGAGAGAGAACATTTTATATGTTGGAGTTGAACTTATTTTGGAAATCTGATCTTAGTTTTTGACAATTTTTCTTCTGGTGTCAGTATTTTAATGAAAACAAACTTTTAAAAGGTTTTTTTAGCAGGAGAGTTATCCTTTTGATTGTGAGATGGTGGATAAATAAAAACGACATTTAAAGACGAATTTTTGTATAAATTCTCATTCACAAAGACAAAATATTAGCAACTAAAGAAAATCAATTTATATAAAAACATCAGAATTTCTTAAATGTGCTTATTTTGCAGTTCAAAGAATTATCATTGCGCATGGCTTTCATATAAAAATAGCAGCCAAGAAAACATTTTTCTGGAAAGGAAATCTCACAGCGATTGAACAATTAAAAATAAGATTTTGAAGTGACGAATTTAAAATTTTGACGATTCGTAAAAAGATACGACAGCGAATTGTAACCGGTTTCATTGAAGCATAGTGTTGTGGAGATACGTTTTAGTCACTGTTGTTGGCGATACCGTCTGGATTTAAATTGTAATAAACCGTGAGAAATACAAGCAGATTATTAGTCATGAAACTATTCATTCGAGAAAGCGTCTGATTGTAAGAGTTATACTTTTCAACAAGAATATACCGCTTATTCAGTGAAATCGTAGATTGACTTTAAAAAAAACAGGGGCCGGAAACCATGGCGGTTATAGATAGTGTTCCACAAAGCTCTGACCTAAATCTCATAGGAGTTTTAAAAAAGAAAGACAAGTTACATCGGCTCATGGTCTGTTTGGTTAGTGAGCTAGTCTTACATAACATTACTAGTGATTTTTATTCTCACTGGATATTCCATACTTCCTGTCTTGGGACCAGATTAAGCCAAAGCTTACGTCTAAACTGCTCTGACAATTTAGAAAAATCCAATATAATATAAATTAGGAAACTTAAAGGCAGAGGGCAAAATTCACACTGAATACATTAATACCCTACAGAAATATTAATAGTTCACATTTTTGTGGTCTATCTTTCACAATCCTTTTTTATGAATCATTGTGGTAGACTAAGCTTACTATATATATATATATATATATATATATATATATATATATATATATATATATATATATATATATCCCATACTATCTCACCATCTCTCTCTTTCGGCCTGTCTGCACTCTCTCTCTCTCTCTCTCTCTCTCTCTCTCTCTCTCTCTCTCTCTCTCTCTCTCTCTCTGATTTAGATAAAATTCGATTTATTGATTATCCAGCTTTGTACAAATGCATTCACAAGTTGTAGGTGTGGGAAAGAGGTATAACCTCTGCCTGTCTTGCTGAATGGGCTTTTTGCCTGACCCAGCACAGTTGAGGGACCTATGAAATCAATATACAACCTGTCTGGTATCATTAGTCTTTGCAATTTTAGCCTGTTGCCCCTCTAACTCCTCAAGTCTTCTACGAACTTCATTCTTATATTCAATCATTTGCAGTATCTAATGTTCTTATAGAACGGTTTCTCTTGAAAACAAAACAAAAAAAAGTTGCAAATGGACATTTCCCCCTTTTTTATTGAAGTGTTGCCCGAAGCATGATTTCCAGTTTGGATATTCAGTGATGAAAACAATATGAACACTTAATGTGTAATTTGAGGAACAAGAGAAAAGGACATGTTAACAAAGAGACATGTAGGGGAGAAGATTGCAAAAACCACTCACTTTTTGGTAGCAATTTAGAAATGTATTTATATTGCAAATAGGTTTTGAACTTTTTGTTTTAATTGCAAGAAAATAGCATTAGTCATCACAATCTACTAAACAACTAATTTTGTTTATATAAAAATTGAGTTTCAATGGATTAATTTATCATTATCGAATATTTTTTGAAAACCATTGTTTCTCTAATTCTTCCCTTTAATTGATTAGACCTTTGAAAGATATTCAAGATTAAATGTAAACAAAGGAGAAATATGAAATGTATATGAAATAGAAATATTACAAAAATTATATTTTTTAGTTTTCTTTGTATCTGGCAAACTTCATAGATGGATGATGGAGGGCAAAATCACCCGAACTTGTTATGATTTCCTGCCAAACCTAGAAATAAAGTTTAAAAATAGAGAGAAAAAACTTATTTTACATACTATTAATAGTCCATATCCATTTCACAGAAAATATAAATGAATCACATTTTGAACTGCATTTTATTTCATGAACAATCTATTTTTCTCATCATATTCTTTTCTCTGCACTTCTAATCTAATCTGTAACATTACATGAGCTTTTTCAGTTCATTGATAGGCAGGAAAATGTTAATATATGTGCTATATTTAGAAATGAGATTTTAACAAGTGAAGGTGTGTGGCTTACAGTTCCTATTTTAATATAATAATTCTCCTATTCCTGTTTCAATAGTTAGGCAATGATTTATCTAAGAGTAATATATAAACGTGTTGGCCCGGTCTGTCAATAATAGCCCAGATCTCAAAATCACTGAAGGAAAACTTTTAATGATAGGAGCCAACTTAATACTGAGCAGGAACTCAAAATGGCTATTTTAACTGCTTATAATGGAGTGTCTAGATAAATTCATTCAAAGCCTGTCAGATCAGAATTTTTAAAAATAAATTTCTAAAAGAAGCTCATAGTATTTAGAGAAAATTATAAAATTAGCAATGAGTTTCAACGAAGATATCTTTATCGTTAGTTTATTTCAATTTTTATTTTCAGTTTTGTTCAGACCTAAGTAAGATCTATTAAATACTAGAACAATGAATAAACTAAAACTTTATAAAGAATTAAAAATATGCAAAATAATATACAAAAACTAATTGGATTCACTTAAATCATCATTTTTTAAATGAACTTTATACATAGAACTCACTTTTCTTTTATCTAAGTTGTGTATCAATGCAATATTTTGAAAAAACTTTTGTTTGGTACAATTGTAAAACAAAAATTTATAAATCATATACCTTTAAAATGTTAACCTTCTACCAAACCTTGTTTTAGACGCTGATAGGAACCTAAGAATTTTTAAAGGATTTTAGTCGTACATAAAAAAAATACGCATCAATAAGATAAGAGAATCTTTAAGCTGAAAACCTTGGCGAATCCTATAATTCTATAAGAAGCAGCTTGAATAGACAACAAAACTAATCGAGTTGTATTTGCCATGCAAACAGCCAAATTATAAAAGTCATGTCTTTTTTATTTTGTTTATTTTTGATTTTGTCATGAATGCCGTCTAGTTCGGTGCTGGCATCTGTACTTATAATTGGAAAGAATTTGTGTCCTCCCAAGATGGCAACACGGTTTGATGCAAAATTTCGTACGTACACTTACCCGACCTGGAAGCAGGTTTTTAACATTACCATTTCTTGGTCACTTTTGAGGAAAAGGGGAAGTTCTTTGGTATAGGATCTCTAATAATAACCTATAACCAGTTACAAGAGAACTAATTCTATAGGATTTTAGTTTCCAAACTACAAAACAAAAAGAATTAATGAGCTGTTTTACTAAAATAATTATTCACATTTGAATTAAATTTTGCTAATTAGGTTTATTATTTATAGTTGATAGACATATAAAACAGTTAAATTGCTTATGTACAAGTCCGAATAAAAACACAAAAATTGATAAAACTCTGAGATTTTGTAAAATAATTTGAAGTTCAAAAAATATTTTTATAGAATGTTATGTGATGATATAAATATACAATTTGGGAATTTCTTTTCTCTTTGTGGATTTATCTTTTATAATAACAATTATTATTTATAATCATTCACTGTATATTTTTATTTGACAAGAAAAATTGTAAAATCGTTTTTATTTTAAAAAAAAAGAAAAAAAGAAAAAAGGAAATCAGTCGACGTGATTTTAAATTTTATTGTTAGTCTCGTCGACATGTATGATATTCATGTTTAAACCTTTTACGCAACCATCATGGGTACATCAGCAATTTATCGGTATTTGCTTAATGCAATTTAGAGGCTTGTAAGACTAACCTTTAACCAATCCTCGATAGCACATGTCCTGGTTTATGGATCTTATTTCGTCTTTCTAAGAGTCCTTCCATCTTCTAAGTATTGAACAGAACAATGTTGCTTAACTTCGGGGATATAACAGGAGCCGGTGCTTTCAATGTGACTTGACTGTAAGGCTTTCACGTGGGTTATTCTATCTATCAATTTGCTATTCTAAGAGGCCAAGATAATTGCAACTTTATCGCTTTTAGTTCGTAGTTATGACATAAGACTTAGCTTTGAATACTGGTTTTGAAGGTAGACACTCTATATGTATTAATTAGACTTAGTATCATGCAAACTACAGAGGCATAACTCTCACTGCTATTGCAGCTAAGATATATAATGCCCTTCTACTTAATTGCATCCGGCCCGAAATAGAGAAAATCCTTGGAGAAACCAAAATGGATTCCGCAGAAATCGACCCACAACCTCTCAGATCCTGACTATTCGACGGATCATAGGAGGGGTACGAGCAAAGAATCTAGAGGCAACGCTATTATTCGTAGATTTCTCCAAGGCATTTGATTCCATACATAGAGGAAAAATGGAACAAATACTATTAGCATATGGTCTCCCCAATGAAAAGGTTTCAGCTATAATGATGCTATACAAAGACACAAAAGCGATGGTACGCTCACTTTATGGCGACACAGATTTCTTTGACATCGCCGCTGGATTCCTTCAAGGGGACACATTGGCACCATATATATTTATAATATGCCTAGACTACGTACTCCGAACATCATTAGATACCATAAAAGAAAAAGGTTTCACACTAAAAAGGGCAAGAAGCAGGCGATATCCCGCACAAACAATCACAGATGCGGACTATGCTGATGACCTTGCACTTCATGCAGATACACCAGCACAGGCTGAATCACTGCCACATAGCTTAGAGGAGGCAGCAAAGAATATAGGCCTCTATGTGAACTCCGGTAAAACAGAATTCATGAGTTTCAAAAATAAAGGAAACATCTCCACACTCAACGGCAAACCTCTTAAGCCAGTAGAACAATTCACGTACCTAGGTGGTAATATCTCCTCCACAGAGAGCGATGTTAATACACGGATAGCAAAGGCATGGTCAGCCACAAATAGTTTATTAGTCATATGGAGGTCCGATCTCCCTGGCAAGCTGAAGCGGCAGCTCTTCCAGGCTGTGGTTGTGTCGGTGCTGCTGTATGGCTGCACCACCTGCACCCTAACAAAGCGGCTTGAGAATAAGCTAGATGGGAGCTGCACAAGAATGCTGCGTGCGGCCTTGAATAAGTCGTGGAAACAGCACCCCACAAGGAAACAGCTATACGGTCACCTGTTCCCCATCTCATAAACTATCCGAGTAAGACGGACTAGGCATGCAGGACACTGCTGGAGAAGTAAGGATGAACTCATAAGCGACGTTCTCCTGTGGAAGCCAACACATGGACATGCAAGTGTAGGGCGCCCAGCAAGGACCTACATTGACCAGTTATGTGAAGATGCTGGCTGCTCCGCAGAGGAGCTTCCAGGTGTAATGAATGATAGGGAAGGCTGGCGAAAGATTGTCATGGATACCCGTGCTGCATGCACGACATGATGATGATGGTGATGATAATGCAAACAAAATACAAGTATGGTTTAACTCTTTACATAGTCTATAATCCAAATGTTATAGTTTTGTTTGTTGAATACTCATTTATTTTACAGCATACAATTTTGTCCATATTGAAGCCCTTCATCTATCTATCTATCTATCTATCTATCTTAGTCTGTCCATCTCCCCCCCTCTCTCTCTCTCTCTCTCTCTCTCTCTATATATATATATATATATATATATATATATATATATATATATATATATATATATTGGCAGCCTATCTATATACTAGAGACGATGGCGTAGTGACCAAATTAATTGGAACAACTTAGCCTGGGTGGGTTTATATGAAGGATTAGCTTTCACCTAATCACCAGGTCCCGTCTCCACACTTCCGGTGTGGTCCAAAGGAAAGGCAACAAAAACAAAAAACAAAACCAAAAACAAAACAAATGCTATCTGGCAACGATAGTGTCACGGAAGTTGCTGGATAGCGCTGAAGTTGAGTATCACACCACCTTAGGGACTCCAGTTGATTTCGGGGTTTACTCCCAAGGCCTTTCCTTGGAATGAGGTATAGCTACTAGGCAGTGGAAGTTTTAGAACATACTTTTCCCTTGTCTAGAAGGATTGGAGTCCTGGGCTAAGGAGTCCCATTTACCCTATTTGGGGATTTATGTAAGTAGTAAATACCACAAACCAACAACTATCGATATGGATAACGATATATATATATATATATATATATATATATGTGTGTGTGTGTGTGTGTGTGTGTGTGTGTGTGTGATTGTCTGTCTGTCTGTTTGTCTGTGTGTGTGCGCACGCTCAAGCGCGCAAGCGCCTGTGTGTGTGTGCTCGCCTTCAATATTACCCAAACAATAAGTACATCTGTAGCAGATTGTTTATGTCTGAAGTTACCCTGGCCCAACACCATGAAGCCAAGAGATCAAGAAGAAAGCAGCGGCAACAAAGCACCGGCACATCAACATTTTCAGGGACAGCCTTCACCATGCAACATCTGTGGTCGATAATGTTTTTCGAACATTGGTCTTCACAGTCACAGGAGGCGCGGTAACTTCAGGGGCACATAAAAACTATATCATAGTTTTCCGACACTGAAATGCCAATGAACCAATGAACGTACATCCCTAACAATTTTTTCATCAAATTAAATTTCTTCTAATATCAGTATTTGTTTATTGGAGCACTATACAAAGAAAACCAATATTATTATGTATCATTTATTAATAAACATTACATCATGCAAACTGTAACAAAACAAGGAATATGTAGATATATAAGTAAACTCTTTAAATAGATTAACGCAATTTTATTTTTTCAGTGTTATTAAAATGTTGTAATAAGTAATGCCAAGTAATATTAGTTCTGTTAGAACATCCAACATGATGTTCTACTTGGAATTTTTAAAATCTTTCATTTAGAAGAAATTTTATATTTTCAAAAAAAATGTTCGAGGTCGACTAATTTATGGCCGCTAATGTATCTATCTACTTGAATTGAGGATATATAAACTTCCTATCTGAATTGGTCCAGACAAGGGTGAATTGATAAATGTTTTATTGGTGACGATAATAATACATAACCGTGACTGTTTTTATTTTTCATGACGCAACTATAATGCGCGTACAGTATGATCTTTTACAGTTTTTCAGACGACCCACACAGAAGACCAAGGATATCACGTAAATATGTATCGGTTACGCTTCTGTTGCGGGCCAATTCATGTCCCAACACACTAATTACAGCCAAACAGCCTAAATCTGCCCTTGGGGTTTAGTGAACACCATTTCGCACTTACTTACTAAATCACAACTTAACTTACATCCTTATTTATTTTGTATTCTCTCTCTCTCTCTCTCTCTCTCTCTCTCTCTCTCTCTCTCTCTCTCTCTCTATATATATATATATATATATATATATATATATATATATATATATCAAAACGCTTATTATTATCAAAACATAGTATGATAGGCTTTCTTTGAGATGTTTGGGATGAAAGGATTTGAAGTTGAGATAAACATTTGTGTCTGTGTCTCGAGCCTCCTTACCTCAAACCACTTACAGCCACCATGAACATGTCACCCCCCATCCACACGATTCGTAGCTATCCACTCCCACTCCTTAACATCTATATCAAGGTTGTTTTTGATGACATCCCTAAAATGTTTTTTGGACTTGTGCCTCGGACGTTTCCCACATTGCAGTTCTCCATAGTATAGTTGCTACGGGAGTCTGCCGTCTTAAATTCTATGTCCAGCCCAGTGCATCTGGTGTTATATGATGCGCATTTCTATGCCGGACACATTGGTTTGTAGCAGGACATCGGCATCTGGTGTGAGGGATTTCCATCCAATGATTAAAATCTTTTTTAGACATGTCTCTAAGGCTTTGATGTGTCGACGATACGTAATCCACGTTTCCGAAGAATACAGAGGTATAGAAAAGACACGATTCATACACACTGAGGTTCGTCCTGACAGTAATAACCCTGTCCGACCATAAATGTTTCTTGAGTTCACCGAAGGCCCTGTTTGCCCTTTCGATCTTTAGGGATATTTCGGAGTCAAATGATCCATATCTGTAGAGTGCATTGCCAAGATAGACAAATGAGTTTACCACTTTCAATCGAGTCAACGTAGATGTTGGGTTCTACAAACTGACGGCCGGGTAGTTTTCTCCAGGCTGATGGTGGGTCCAAAAGCAATACATGCTTCAGAGTAAAGATCAATTATTTCTTGTATGTCCTCCTCAGAGTCGGCGAAGAAGCTCACTGACGAGGAAGGTCTTCGTCTTAGCATTAAAACGAGCAAGATTGAAGACCCTGCAAGTGGTACAGAATCGTATAAAGACACAAATGTCACACTTCAAGGTATAGGATAGAGTCACCGCAAAGTAGAAAGAGAACAGTTTCGCTGCAGGGATGTGACCCTGCTTAACACCGTTGTCGATGGATATTGGCTCCGGTAGTGACCCATTGAAGTGGAAGCGTGCTTTCACGTCTTGATGGAGTTGTTCAAACATATGGATGAATTCCGGTTCATCCAAGTTTCCCGAGAATAATCCATACTGCAGGTTTATTCACTGTATCAAAGACTTTTGTTAAATCCACAAATACCTGACATAATGTTATATGCTGTTCAATGCAATTCTCCTGGTGTAGCCGAGCAGAAAAGATGATGTTCATCGTTCCACGACCGAATCTGAAGCCGCTTTGGCATTCTTGGATAACCGAGGAACATACACACCTAGTGAGCAGGTGCCCAACAAAGACCTTGTCCACTGCATCGGTAATTGCCACAGGCCGACCGCACGCATTTGCCCTTGTATAGTGAGACAAAGATTATATCAATCTAATCCTGAGGGATAGGAGCACCCAGCCTTATAAGAAATAAGACGGTGGACCTCTGCAACGCTCCTGTCACCACCATAGAGGAGAAACTCAACAGGAATGCCATCAAAACCAGGTGCCTTTCCAGGATTTATTTCTTTAATTTTATCGCGGATCTCACCGATGGTGAATTGATCCATCATCTCATGGACTGTGTCCTTTTGAGGTAGGCTGCTGATGACACTGTCGTCGATGACTGAGTGATTGTGAAAGAGATCCATGAAGTGCTCCGTCCATCGTTCCATGATATCCTCGGGACTCTTATGGAGGAGAGACGCGTCCTTCGATTTTAGGGGTATCATTGATGATCGTTATGGGCGGAATGCCTGTCTGATTAAGTGGTACATCATTTTCGCGTTCTTGCTATTGCGTATAATGGTGCAGCAACTGTTTTCATGTTATCCATTACAGTTAAAATTATTTAGTATATGGTGCCTTAGAGTTTTATTGTTACTGAAATCTTTTAGTGTTCTATTGCCATGTCTTCTTTAAGGGATATTATGATGGTCCCATATAATTTCTTACATATTTGAATCAACAGGTAATTTTTACGCAATATATTATGTCAATTTATGTGCGGTACTTAGTCGATCTCAAAATAGAAAATACTCTGTAATAGGATACCGTTGCAACTAGCATAAAGAAAAAAAAAGAGCTTAGGTATTTCGTCTCTATCATAACTTGAAAACCGTATCCCTAAATATATGAAGGTTATTTTATAATCAAAATTATAAAGACTTCTTAAAAGAAATCAATCATGAAAATTTAAGATTCTCGCCTGATACAACAGTTCAGTGGGTAGAATATATTGTTTTGTAATATTTAACGTTGTAAAATTAGATATCTGAAGAAAATCTTTAATAAATATCTTTATTTCCGAAATATATCATTTCAATATGAAAAATCAGCATATTGTCGAATATATTGTTCAAGAATTATTGTTTGTTTCAGACTCCGGAAACAAATGAAAACCAGCACTAAATGTTTTTTGAAGTTGTTTTTAAATTTTTAGCGCGGTATTTTCTTCATATTCTATAAAATAAAAGCAAATAATATATGTGAAAGTTTATAAGCATGATAAAACATTTTGGAATAAACTTTTTGAATATTATCAAAATTATTTTTTATCTCAATGTCTATTCATTATTTTTACATAAAGTATTTTTATGCTCAGTTGATAAGTATTTTTTTTTAACTGAAATCATTTTTTGATTGATCTACACGTACATTTTTCTGCTTTCTGATCAATTGGAAATAATAATTGATTCCTAGTAATAGGTAAAATTACTGATAAGCTGATTATCGGATACTACTAAAAAATTCCCCCACCAAAAACTCATAATTGTAAGTTAGAAGTAATTTAGGTGAGCACATTTCCAGGCCTTTAATATCAAAGAATTTGGTTTAAATACAGATGGTTTTTTCATAGAGTTATTCTTTTTTAAACAATTAACAATGACGTGTTTTGTCCTGTATTTATGCAATGCAGACAAATGTGGTGGATGGAACCTGCAGACAATGCAATATTTAATCATCGGAGCTCTGAAGACGCAATATATATGTGGGAAACATTAAAAAACAATGCAAGTATAACAAGCGTGAAAATTAGGAATATTTCAAAAATTATTTATCTAAATACCCTATTGACAAATAAATTCGTTTATAAATGAATAAGTACTAAAGATTTTATTAAAATTAAATTTTGGGTTGATTTTTAAACCGAAGTGTAAATGAGCCTAAAATGTCTTTATGTTAATGGTAAAAATGTAAACATTTTTCAAATGAAAACCCCTCTCCACTTACAGTAACACACACAGTTTTAATATATTTTCTTTAGTCATTCTTCTTTCGAATTACATAAAGTTCATTACAGTAAAAGAAAGAAGTTCCGATTTTTTAAATTTGTTTTCTTTTTAGTCAGTAAAGGTTTTTATAAGCTGGAGTGCAAATTTAACAATTTGCTAGGAGTATAGTTAGACCTGGCACCGACACTCAATTTATTTGTAACCATTTGTCTGATTGCATAGATATTCATTATTTTATATAAATATAATCAAAGTATACATTAATTATTACAAAATCTTAAGAATTTTACTGGACAACATACATTTTATTATATCTTCTTCGTAGATTTTCTTTCTTTCTAATCTTTATAGAATTGACCTGACAGGATACTATATTTTGCAAAAATAAAAATTGTTCTTCCTTAAATTTTACTTCCACTAATTTATTTCAACTCTTTATTAGTTTGTAAAGGAGAACATAGGAAAAATAGCAAGTTAACCCTTGTTATCTTCCAAAATAATCAAGTCTATTAATGAAACTTATTTTAGACAGGAAGCATATGTTGTGGATGAGAAAATTGTGTTGCTCCAGTCTCACAAGAAAGAATAATTTCTGAAAAATAAGCATTCGAAATGCTATCGTTTAAAATTTTGATTCGAACAACTGCCACTAACGCCGGAAATACACAAGTATTTCAACCACCAAATTAAAAGTGAAGGTTTGCAAATTGAATTTCACAACTTTTCCCTGGATAATTCACGCTTGACAATTTCCAGTAAAAGCCAAAGTGACATTTTACTAAGCCAAGTTGATATATCGGTACGGAAGCGATCACCTTATGTTTTCTAATAAACCTGTGAGCAGAAATATTGGTGGGTAAAGTTAAAACTAAATGACCATGAAGTTATTTTTACAAACTCTGCTAAGCGCATCCAATACATTCATTATGCTCAAAATAAGAAATAAATTATGAAAGTAACAGCGATAAACTTACTGCTGGGTCATAAAGAAATTAACAAGGAACGTAGTTGACTTTGGTAATAATTTGATGTTTAATTAAATTAATATAGTTAACGTAGTTCGATAATTATTTAAACTATCTTAAACAATAGATTTAATAATTAAGTTTGCTACATTTCTTGTCAATTATGACACAAAAGCGATGGATACATCTATAAGGGAATACTCTCACAAACCATACAATTAAGAAGGGCTAGGCATGCAGGACACTGCTGAAGAAGCAAGGATGAGCTCTTAAGCGATGTACTACTGTGGAAGCCAGCACGTGGGCACGCTAATGTGGGCCGCCCAGCCAGGACCTACATTTACCATCTATGTAAGGATGCTGGCTGCTGCACGGAGAAGCTCCCAGAGTCGATGAATGATAGGGAATGTTGGCGAGAGATCATCATGGATATCCGTGCAAATTGCGCGACATGATGATGATGATGAAAATCAATATAAAGATGAATAATAACCAATCAGTGCTTGTATGTTTGTATACGTGTGTGTGTGCGCGCGTGTGTATGTGTGAGTGTGTGTGTCTGTCTGTGTGTTCGTGTAAGTGTCTTTGAGAATTTCAGTTATTCAATAAATGTTTCCTTTTTAATTTTACTATTACTGTAATGTTTTTAAGTGACCAATGTGACGTGAAGTCTTCTCATTATCACGTTTTACTACCATTATTCACGGCAAAAGAATCAGGGAATTATTTAAGTATTCTTAATAGTATAACCTTTTTGGTAACCTATTAACAAATAACAATGGGCAAATTTTGTCTCCAGAAATTCAGTGTTAAAAAAATACGAGGATTAACTAAAAAATCCAAAGGCTGACCAAGATACTCTCATGGAATGTGATCACTCGTTGAGCCCTTGTTGGGGATCTAAATACATGGACAGCGAAAATAAGGTGTTTGTTTTTCTTTCTTTTTAGAAAGCGAAGACAAACAAGTAGTCACATTGTCTTTACCATACGTAAAATATTCGTCCAGTTTTAAGCCAAAGAAAATTTTTCTTCTCAAATTTCTATGTAAATATCTCACGCAACTTGCTCTCACCTTCCATGAAATTTCGAAAAAAAAGCCTCACCTAAAAGACAAATGAAGATTAAATTTCAGTGACCTCGAATGATGGCACTTTAGGTTCTATGAAAGGTCACCAGTGTCACGACTTACAACGTATTCAAATATTTTCGAAGTGACCTCTAACCTCCTCGTTGCAGTTAATGCTCATAATACTTGTTCAAAGTTGTATAATTTATCGGATGTTGAGTCATGTGTATCACAATCTGCCGAGTTTCATGTAATGGTGGAGTTTTAAATATTATAACAAGTTCTTTGTACTTCGAAACTTACCTGCATATAACCGCTGAGAAGAACAAAGCTGATATATATATATATATATATATATATATATATATATATATATATATATATATATATATATATTGGGAATGTTTTTGGGTGCATTAGAAGCATATGAAAATATAAGAGTAACAAAAAACAAAATTCTAAAGGATAAACGTTGTATTGCTTTTGATCTTTATTTTATCCAGTATTTCAGAGGAGGTGTCCACCCTTTAAAAAAAAGCTTCTGTTGACAGATTTAATACAAAAGATAAAACAATCATGAAAAAGGCCTTTTTCATATTTTGTTTTATCTTTTGTAAACATTATTTTTATTTTTGTTTTGATTGTTGTACGAACAAAATGATTATATGTAATTATCTTATATGCCCAGATTGTAGAACTCAAAATACAACCAGAAGTGTTTAATTAAATCATTATTCTAGTAAAATTTTAGATTATAAGTAATTATTTTAGTAACATTTTAAATCATAAATAGTTCATTTAATATTTTGGAGAAACTCTTTTGTTTAGAAGTTTGGAAGGATAAAATCTGTCGTTTAAGTGGTTTCTTGCAATAAAATGGCTGATTAATGATTATTTTATGCATTTACTCTACATCTTTGTACGAGCTGAGTGTGGCTCAAGGTCAGTTTCTTAAGCGGAGTTCAACATGTTTAATTTCAGTTTTCCTTTTCCT
This sequence comes from Doryteuthis pealeii, assembly GCA_023376005.1. Lineage (NCBI taxonomy): Eukaryota > Metazoa > Mollusca > Cephalopoda > Myopsida > Loliginidae > Doryteuthis > Doryteuthis pealeii. Next base: position 22,973,936 of record CM042160.1, on the reverse strand, counting down.
AGACCAGTTGCCATGCTAATCTTCCCTATTGTTTACCTCTATCTGGAAGGAGAATATTTGAATTCATGCTGTTGCGTAGCAGCTCTCATTTGGAATGGAGTGATGACGTGTTAATAAAAATAATTGTGGTATACTTTACTCTAAACTGGAATCTGGCTGTTGGATCTGATGTTAAGTGGGCTGGCATTCTTTGATGTTTTGGGATCCTGGAGGATATCTTGCCTTGTGCCATTTATAGCTTTTAGGTAAACTTATTTTTTACTCATGAGATATTTTTTATTTTCACCCAAGTCAAAATGCCTTAGGGGGTAGACTTAGGTCCGACTCAACCACTGCTTTGTTCCAAACTCCTCTTACATTCACACATTCTCACTCTTACTCTTCTGTACTTGGGGGCGTACAACCATTACGTCTGCTCCCATCGACGATACGCCTAAATCTGACTAACTCTAAGTTTCCTTCACACAGTTTGCATTTAGCCAATGAGAAATCACCGACTAGGTCAGTGAAAGGTGAACTGCTGTCTATAACGGCCATTCTGTGATTCAATGGTAACTTTTCATTTACAAATACCGTTATTTTAATTTTAATTACACTACAGTGCATAATTCATAAGCAACCCACGAATTGAGTAACAAATGTTTATATCGGGTTTACAGCATGGGCATTCGAAAAAAAACTCCCAGACAGCAACAAGTCATCTCTAGAATACTCAGATTAGTGACGCTTTTCCCAAAGCAAAGAATAAATAAGGTTGACTCACTAATGAAAACTAACACCTATAAGAGCCGACTAACAGATACGTTAATAAAAAAAGCGATGTTCATGTTAGCGGTAATTTTTGCTTGAGTATAAACAGAAAAATAAGAATAGTCGATCTCTTTTAGCGAGATTGTCTATTCTTATTTTTTGGGTCAAGATGGATATGTCATTTCCACTTGACTGCCTCGTTCATAACCCGGCAACAATCAATTGTATTGACTGTTTAAAATCCCTGAAGAACAATTTAATCGTCTGTGTCAGTTTCTATATTTCAATATTTTCGCTTTTTCTTTCTTTGATATTGTTCTTTTTCTCTCTTTTTGTTCTTCTTTCCCTTTTTTCGGTATTTCTATTAATTTGCTAATTACTAAGCCTTCTTTTTTCAACATTTCCTTCTTTTGTTCACTATGTCTCTCAACTTTTGTTTCATTACATCAGTCATTTTCAAAATTAATTTTTGTTATTTTTACTCTTTTTCTTTATGTTCATCCTAATATAGAGATTAGTAAGCTAATCTCATAAGACTTTGATAGTGGTTTTAATCTTAATAAAGTGTATCATATTTATCTAAAAAGTTCCAATATCATATACAAACCAACAAAATTATGATGAATATAGAATCAATGGTCATCAAGTTTTGATCAAAATATACAAATCACATATATATGATATATCATAAATCTTGGATCTTATTATAATCTAGAATTTCCTTTTTACGAGTAATGTATACAAGATATGATTATTTAAAACATTATACTTTACATTCAACCATTTCAAAAGAATCAATTTTAATTGATAAGAAAATAAAAAAATGACTGGAAACGAAGAAATATAACAATGATTTCTTCAAAGTATTAATAACAATTTTGATTGAGTTGTCGACGTAAGCATTTCTGATGCCGATCCCTGAAGTAAAATCGAAAACAATGACAAAGGCCGACAAGAGAAACATGTCCAATGATAATAACCAGTTGAAATAATATGTACAACAAAATGCTGTGTCATCCGATGAAATAAGCAAATTCAAAGCACATTAGACGTAGTGTAAGCCATCGAACCAGGACGGAAGAGGAATGATGTGACCTGATATACAACGAAAGTTTTCCTAGATTATGTAATGCAAACAAAACAAAAAACAACAGTTTAGTCCTTCTTCAATATGTATCATTCATACTCAGAGATGACACCTAAAATATCTAGACAGTCTGATCAATAACTGTCGACAGTTAATAAATGTCCAGCATCTTCCTTTCTTTGCCACTTCCTTATGAATATCAAGGTATAAGGGTTGAATGTTCTTTCAGGAAATATTATTTCTATTGACTTCGAAACACACTTTGTGAAAGCAGCTGAAATGATTTTCATCACTGCCAAAGGATGTTTAGTTTTTGTTGGATAAATCCATGGAATCCTTACGTAGCAAATTGAATATATCAGGTGTTTAGGTGAATATTTATTAACCTCTCTCTCTCTCTCTCTCTCTCTCTCTCTCTCTCTCTCTCTCTCTCTCTCTCTCTCTCTCTCTCTCTCTCTCTCTTTCTCTCTCTCTCTCTTAGAACAATCTAGTAAAATGAGTGTCCATGCCTTTCTCTCATAACTGCTGGAAATTGATCTCGGGAAGTTATTGCATAACTCTTGTTTAAAAAGGAGAGCATTAATATTGACATTAAGACCAGCTTGAAGTAGATTAATATTTTGGAGTTAATTCAACATGTAAAATATAGAAATCAAAATACCTTGATATACCACATATAATACCACATATTTTAATCATCCACTTGTCTTCAAACAAATTCCAAAAGTTCTATCTCATGTCTGCAAACACGAGTATTAACGGTTATTTATCAGGCAAATTTTACGCGCGACATGATGATGATGATCAGGCAAATATGAAACATGAAAAAGTATTGAGGAACACTTTTTACACAGTCGATTCAGTATTTATGGAAACAATGCTCATAATAGGCTCAGTAAAAGGGGGAATATAATTTGTTTCAGCCCAGCATTCAACAATATAGTTGAAAGAAAATGATGATCATTAATTTAACCAATGCAATCTTGCTTAGAACTAGTAAACGGTATAAAGTATTCAACAGAAATATGGTTAAAATGACTACCATTAGTAAATAACGCTCAGTATCTAGGATAGAGCATATACATCTAAGTTAGGGTAGAACGGACACGAAGTCAACATTACTGACAGTTTCTCACCTATGTGATTCTCAAACCAAGTGCATCGATGAAGGATCAACAGCACAGAATGAGATCAGTGCTAAGAAGGATTTAACAAAAAAGAAGAAATGGAAAGAATAAGAAAGAAAAAACCACAAAAAGAAAAAAAAGGAAACAAATGTCGACCGGTGATTGTGCATTACAGATTTTCCAGTTTAGCAATAACAACAACAAACGCATTTCATTCCGAAAATTTATTCTATGTCTAAATTCGAATTACAGTTACTATCAACCCCCACCTTCGAATTCCGGACTCTAAAACCGCTTCCTCTCCTCAGTCATCTGTGGAATTTAAACCTAAATGAAAAAGAAGGAACACATTTGTCGCACGCGCACACGTGCAGGTTTCGTCAAGCTACAGGCGGACATATTCGGTACGAAATTATTACTGTCACTGACCCGAGAGCTTATTTCAATTAAGCGTGTTTTTAGCCGAGGGCTACGACCTTTTGTCGGACACTGACCGTAGGCGAATTCATCTCTCTTAAAAGGTGCCCCTGGCTACATATTGTAAGCGTTCACCTAACCAATTTACTACTGCCCATACCACCGAGAGGCCGTTCTGGTATCTCTAAATTTATCGACCCACAAATACATGAGCATTCAGAGAGACACATTGAAACCTTCATCCGACATAGTGATGTATGTAGTTACTATTCCTTCTTTACTTATTAAAGTGCATATATATATATATATAATATATATATATATATATATATATATATATATATATATATTGATACAAAAATTTATATTTCATATCTGAACTGAGGTATCCATTTATATATATATATATATATATATATATATATATATATATATATATATATATATATACAATTTTGTTTATGCCTATCTATCTATAGTATTGTTCATGTTTGTCTATCTATAATTATGTTCATATTTATTTATGAATCTAAAGATTTGTTCACGTCTATCTATCTATCTATCTATCGTTTTGTTAACCACAACAGACCCCAGACCAACTCACATACACACACTCTCACACACATGTGCACGGCAGACGCACACATAACACACACATGCCAAACGCACACAACAAAACCACACAGGCATAACAAAAAATATATAGCACACCACATGTAATAACATAATCACAGCGCAGCTGAATCTGAGGATGACACGCACAAATACATACAAATAAACAAACTAAAAAACAGCTGATACCTACCTCACCCCAAAAAATGATAGGCCAAATTTAAACAATATAAACATACAAACATACGCATGGAAAGACCAACACACACGCTCACGCTCACAAGCACACAAATAAACACATAGACAGACACACACAAAGAAAAATCTGGAATGATGCTAATACATTGTTGGACAGATACACACACACACACACACACACACACACCCATATGCACACACTCACATAGTATTTTGAAGAAGATATTACCAAGCATACAACAGGATGAACAGATTCTAGCCACAGGTTAACAGCTCCAGGACTCCAGCTTTCAGACGAAGGGGTATTTATCCCGAAATATTAACAGAATAAATCAAAGGTAAACGAACAACATCATAATTTTTCTTTACATTGTGATAGGCTTCAAAATCAACCACCAAACCAATATAAATACAATGCTTCAAGAAAATTATAAAACTTATATATATATATATATATATATATATATATATATATATATATATATATATATATATATATATATATATATATATATCAACGGAATATAATGACCTCCTATTTCAAGAAGACATAAAATTAGATATGTATCATTATTGGATGATAATCCAAAACGGCTTGAATCAATGAAAAGTATCTCAGCAGTAATGAGTGGAAATTTTCTAGTTATTGCAAAATGCGCATATAATGTTATATTCCCTTTGCATATGCTAAATTCATACATTTTCTTTAACAAGATATCCTATTATACATTTTAAGGATTAGTGATATTTTTAAATTCTCTATAATTAATCACCATTTAATAATTATATTGGGGAAGCAATTAGATGTAGGAAGTATAAAACAATAATTCTGAAACATTTCTAAAATCTAAAAGATTCGATTGAATAAATGTTGAGTTTAATTAAATTCGCATAAATATTTTGTATTTTTGGTTACCATAAACCTTTCTTTCTTTCTTTCTCTCTCTCTCTCTCTCTCTCTCTATATATATATATATATATATATATATATATATATATATATATATATATATATATATATATATATATATGGGGGGGGTTCTGTTGTAACAACGGTCCGTAATGATGTTTCTATTTATAAAGGAGAGATGAATTTATATCAACATTTTATTTCATTATATCGATAATTCAAATAATTTAACAACTTTCAATGCGAATTAAAATTTAAATTCAGTTTTTTTTTATCGCTTTATAAATATAAATTTTACTATGATATAGCGTTTTACTAGATTACATGTCCCATATAATATATTTCTTACACATGCTTTAAATATACGCAGAAGACTAAAAATGTAGAATGTATTTACAATAAGAAGTATTTAATCAGAGACAGTAGTATATGAGAAAATGTTGGAGTTAATGAGTCGAATAGACAAATAGGATAAAGAGAAAAGGCAAATTTTCTTAGAATTATATTTTGGAAAATCATGAATAATAGTGTTTTGAATAAAATAATTTCCCTAATAGATTTCCTTATCATTAAAATACTAAATTGTCCATCTATAAATGTAAAGGAGTTAAAACTTGGATTGTCGTTAATTAAAAAAAGATTAGTGACACTGAAGAGATTTTATCGTTTAGAGCGATTTTTGTTCTTTTTTCTCCAGATTTTTAGTCTTAACTAAACTCTCTAATTATTTACATACGCCAAAATCAAATACATTTAAACTCAGTTATTCACAATCATTGACCTTTAACTTTGTGTCAGTCAAGATCACTACTTTATTTTAAAAATATGTAATGTCAGAATAATTATAGTGATAACGATTTATCTAAGCTTTTATATCTTTCATCATTTAGTCTGAGGCTGATAAATTTACATACACTTAATATTTGGTAGCATGGCCTTTAAATGTTTGTTTTCTTTTAAAACTTGGGTCGAATGTTTCGTTTAGCCTTCTACAGGTTTATCCTAATAAACAGCAAGAATTTTAACCTATTCCACCTGTTGTTGTGCAAATAAAAGGGGTCTATAAATTTGACACATACAATATGTGTCAAATTTATAGACCCCCTTGTTTCCACACATTTTTTTCAGTTCTGTGCACATATTTTCTTTTATCAGAGCATTGTGGTATCTAACCCAATACATTGACCTTTGTCCTTAAGGTATTTTAACTTCCTGGCTGATGTCTTAAGATATTTCTCTATATTCATCAAATTTTCTTTCTTTATGATGTCTTCTTTTTTGTAAAGTACACCAATTACAAAACACCCAAAGAACATGATGCTGCTACTCATGTGCTTCGTGGCTAGTGTTCTTCGGCTTGCAAGCATCTTCATTTCAAACATAACGATAGTCACTATATCCAAACAGTTCAATATTTGTTTAATAAGACCAGATGAAATCTCTCCAAAAACTATAATCTTTATCCTCATATGCGATTGTAAATTTCAATGTCTTTTCTATGATAATTTTCGAACAGATAAAATGAAGCAAATATCTGCTTTATTGTGGATATAAATATTGTTCCCTCACTATCACAAAGATTTTTGCTCTATTTGATCTAAACAAAATTATGTTCATCTTTAATAAGTAAAACATGCCTCCTTCTTAAGTGGTATGATTATTGTATGGTCTCGTAGTGTTTAAGAATGCACGCTATAGTTTGTACAGACAAATATGACACTTTATGCATTTCAAAATTGCTACCAAGGACGAACCATATTTGCATAAATTGATAACTATCTTTTTGGGATCTTAACTGATTTATTTTGATTTTCCCCATAATGCCAAGAAAATAGACATAGTTTGAAGGTTGGCACTGAAATATATCCACAAGTACATCTTAAATTAACTCAGGTGGTCGCATGTAGCGGTAGCCTATAAGAAGCTTCTACAGAAATTACATTTGTTGTAATTTACCAAGCAAGCTTTCTACAGAATGTTTCTTCCAGATACAATCTGCAAATGTTATAATCTTCTCTAAACACAGGAATGTTTTTAAAACATCCAATACTATTATGGGATATATATATATATATATATATATATATATATATATATATATATATATGGTTTATGGATAAATTCATTTTGATCTCGCAAAAAATATTTGTTTTTAGGTATTATGACGGCAAATCAAACGAATTGCTCCAGGCTTGAACATAGTTCTGTCATTGAATTTATTATGGTTGGGAAGTGTAAACCATGTAAAAATTTACAGATGAGTCTGTAATATTCATAGAGGAGCATCTAAAAATGATTACAAATGGGCTTAATGGGTTTTCCACTACGAGCCAAAAGACAGTCCACACCGTGTAAATATACTTACTCGCCAGTTCCTGGCACAGAAGACAGTAAATAATGTTTTGTCTTCTAGGACATAAAAAAATCCATCCGCATTGACTTCTTTTTAAAAAAAATATAACAGTAAACAGTGCTAACTATTGCTAACTCTTTCAGCAAAATTCACCTAATTTATTGATTGACCCTTGTACGCACACAAATACACAGACACACATACACACACATATATATGTGTGTGTGCGTGCGCGTGTGTGCGTGTGCGTCTATCTGTCTGTGTCTATATCTGTGTGTTTAAGTGTTATATGTATATGTTTTCATGCATATATACTTTTGGAATTGTGACTAATATTTCGGAAATTTTGTACTACAATTATAATTATGCTTTGCAAATTTCATGTTGGTTTTACAAAATAATAGAAATTGATTAATTAATCAATTTCTATAAGATATCAAATCAAAGTAAAATCAAATAAAACATTTTTATATTCGCATTAAGTATTATTTATTTATTTATTATTATTATTATTATTATTATTATTATTATTATTATTATTATTTGCTGTCCATCGTATCCGATGATGACACCACGCGAATCCCTTTCCTCTAATTTATTCGGCGTCTGGTTGCGTCTTGCCAACTGCCTATGGGGATGTTAAAGTCCTCCAGGTTTCTCCTGATGCGGTCTTTGTACCTGAGCTTTGTTCTACAGATTCCACTTGATCAGAGGGATCAGAGGGATCGGTTGAGAGTACAGAACCTGCTTTGGCAGTCTGTCATCCCCAAGTCTGTTTAAATGGCCAGCACATCTCAGGTATCGTGCATGCCAGGGAGTCCAGTTCTCTTCAGGATGGTCCTGTTTTAAACATGCTGCCACCACTTGACATTTAATATACTGCGCCATTGACCCATGTAGTAGACATGTAAGTCTGTGGTCATCCGCTTTGTATACCGTCCACCTGAGTCTGCGATACTTTGGAGTTCGACCTCATTCGTCATCCACTATTTATTTTTTAGTTTTCTGCATCTCCACTGGATGAGTTGACAGTAGGTTTCATATCTGGCCTTGGAAGTCCGAGCGATCCTGCCAAGCATGTTTTACCTGGCTAGGTTCCTGTTGTTAATGAATTCTCCTAATTCTGAGCTGGCAAGGGATGTCCAGGACGAGATCAGCATCTCAGTGGTCACAGTGACTAGACGGCAGTATTTCGTGTATACATGCGACCTCACAGGTTGTCACACATCTGGCTTTTGTCGGGGTTTGTCCTCTTATATAATAGTGAGCTAGAAAGAAGTACGTGCTCTTTCGAAGCTTAAAAAAAGATTACCTATCTAAACGGACACTAACTTGATAATATTTCGTATTCTAAATACAATATAATTATGAATAATAAAATAAATGAAATACGAATAACTTTTATTGAATTACTTACTTAATAAGACTATTCTAATAATAATGGTATTTTTTTTATTTTGGATTCAAAATAGATAGCGTTAAACTTTAGAAACAGATTTTTCGTTTGAATTAGAATTGATAATAAAAGGATAACACAAGTAAAACAATTGTCAGATAAACGAATAAAACTATAATTAAGAAATTTATATTGCTAATAATCGTTAGAAATAATTATTCCTATTATTTAGATTTCAATGCTATATTTTAACTAAGTTTAACTATAATAAATCCATATAATAAATATCAAAAATCATAAAATTATATCAAATTATAACTATTTATTTTTCTTCACGGATTTTATCGTAGATATATTTCACATTTGAAATTCACTATAATTACGAATGAAAAATAAAATATACATAACTTTTATTGAGTTATTTTCTTAATACCACTTAACGCAACGTAACTTTTATTTATTTATTTATTTATTTAGCATTATTGCTAACAATAAAACTGCTGAAGTTTTAATTAAGCTGTTTTCTTTTAGTGTTATTCGGACTATTGTCCTCATCTTCATTGTTATCTGTACAACGTTTCGGCCGATGTGCCCTCTTGCCTTCTTCGGATATTTCTTATCGGACTCGGGAAGCTTCTCGGACTCGGGAACCTTCTTTTCCGACTCGGGAACCTTCTTTTCGAACTTGGAAAACTTCTTGTCGTAATCGGGAACCTTCTTATCGTATTCGGGAGCCATCACGGAACTTTGAACCCAATCCTTTATTCAGTCCACTGGGGTATCCTGTCCTCATTCCGCTAACCATAGCAGGGGTAGAGGCGTTAAGCTGTGTTAGTTATTATTCTATGTTACTGCTGCCTTTCACCAGGATTGAACCTACAGTCCAGATAACTGTCACTTAGAACTGTCTTAACCTAACTCCTATATCCACTAGGCCATGTATCCAATTGGAACTAGGTTCAAAGGGTTAGGTTGAAAGTTCCGTGATGGCTCCTGATTATGACAAGAAGTTTCCCGATTACGATAAGAAGATTCCCGAGTTCGAAAGAACGTTCCCAAGTTCGAAAAGAAGGTTCCCGAGTTCGAAAAGGTTCCCGAGTTCGACAAGAAATACCTGAAAAAGGCCGGCGGGCACATCGACCGAAACGTTGTATAGATAACAATGAAGATGAGGACAATAGTCCGAATAACGCAGATAATACTAATCATCAAGCCTCATCTCAAACATTCAGAGAAATGCTGTTTTCTTTTTTGTTTAATTTTGCTTTTTTAGTTGTTTTTATATCTAAATTATTCGAATACTTTTTAATGTTAATTAAAGTCTGTAAACGGATTAATGATAGAAAAACGATACCTTATTTATCGATTAGCCATGTACAGAGACTTTAGAACAATCTAAAATGCTGTAAATATGCAATCGTTTTTCATTCTTTTATGCCATTTAATTCAGATATATTTTTCTTATGTATGCAAAATACTAAAAGGTCTGTCTAGTCTTCGTTCTTTCATATGAACAAAAACATATTTTGTGCGTTCCAAATAACGACCATAGATGTTTGTATAGGGATGTGTGTGTGTGTGTGTGTGTGTGTGTGTGTGTGTGTGTTGTGTGTGTGTGTGTGCTTGTCGGTGGAAATACGTGGGAGTGTGTGTAGGCGTGTTTGTGTGTGTACGTATATGTATGTATATTGCGTCTTATCTGTTAATGTTTATTCAACGTCTTTTGCAGTGACGTTGTTACAGGTGTTCACCTTCTTTTCTTTTTTTTCTCTTTTTTACACCGTTCCTTTTTAACTCGGAAATTGTCTCCCACTTCTCCCTACAAACGCACACACATTTACACGCACATTCATGCATGCACACTCACACACATGCATACGCACTCACGCACTCTTACCTGTTCCGGTGACTTGGGTGTAATTCTTTGTTGTGATTTTTAATCGATGAAATGTCTTAAATTACAGTCCTTCTTCCCATAAACCGTAGACTCTTTCTATTTCCTGACATTGACAACTTGTTAAAATATAACCACCTGAATGTTTGAAGTTGTTTTAACTGCCCATTCATCTATGTCAATATTACATCCACTATTGAATTCTTCATTCTGTCAATTTCTTATTCTTTGTCTACTTTGAAATCTGTCTTCATTCTTTTATCCTAAGAAATTTCAATCCTTTTCCTACATTTATAACTTTTAAAAATATCATTTTGTTTCTTAACCTGCATACCGATTCTAAACTTTTTCAATCCCTCATTTTCATATTTAATCTATCTTCCTTTCTTTATCATCTGAATATCATTTTTAATTCTTTTTCGTGATTTTTTTCCTTCTATTTGGTCTTTTTATTTCCACAATCATTTTCATCTCTTCTTTATATTCCGTTTTTAATTTTTATGAATTTTGCAGACTTTCATCCATATGTTATTGTATTCTATTTATACTGCTTAGACTATGCAATGCAGTATACAAACAAAATACGATAGAAAAATGAACGAAACGTTGCTTCCCCCCATTCCCCCAAAACGGGGACCTATGAATCGCTAAGAACAACAGTCATAACTCTTACTGCTATAGCTGCTAAGATATTTAATGTCCTTCTCAATCGCATCAGAATAAAATAAATCAGAAAAAAAAATCAGAATCGCATCAGAAAAAAAATCCTTAGGAGAAACCAAAACGGATTCAGCAGAAATCGATCCACAACTTCTCAGATACTGACTATACGTCGAATCATAGAAGGGGTCCGAGCAAAGAATCTTGAGGCAACCCTACTGTTTGTGGTTTTCCCAAGGCATTGGACTTCATACACAGAAGGAAAATGGAGCAAATGCAATTAGCATAGCCCCCCCCCCCCAAAGAAACAGTTACAGCCAAAACACTGATAAGCAATGGTATGCTAGCCTGATGGAATTAGTTTGGTTCTCTTAGTAAGGCTGACATTTTCCCAGACTCTCTGGCTCAGTTTCGTCATAACTGTCGCCGCTCTCGCGATTCTGCTGTTGACTTCACTGTCAGTGGAGACTGAATTGGCAATGGTGGACCCGAGGTACTTGAAACTCTCCACTGCTTCCAGGATATACCCATTGTGACAATGTTCGAGGGATGTCTATACTTTGTGCCAGAACTTTTGTCTTATTTAGACTTATGGTAAGCCTGAACTCCTTGCAGGCCTGTGTGAGTCGACTGACAAGTTGTTTCAGGCCGTGCTCAGCGTGTGATGTTAAGACTGCGTCATCGGCGAATAGCATTTCTCGGATGAGGACCTTCTTTGACTTTGGTCTTAGCTCTAAGGCGAGCGATGTTGAACAACTTGCTATCAGTTCTGGTGTGTATGTAGACTCCCTCGCTGCAGTCTTGAAGGTGTACTGGGGAAGTAAAGAGAAATATATTCCGAACAGCGTAGGTGCAAGGACACAGCCCTGCGTCTCCACTGCTGACTGGAAATGCCTCGGATTTTGCACCATTAAAACAAACTGTGCTGTGCATGTTTTTGTAGAAGGAGTTAATGATTCCAAGAAGTCTGGGCGAGCAGCTTATCTTCTGTAGCAATTTTAAAAGTCCGCTTCGGTTAGGTCGAATGCCTTCCTTAGGTGTATGAACACGATGTAGAGTGGCATCTGCTGCTCCTGGCACTTTTCCTGTATCTGGCGTAGTGAGAAGATCATGTCCACAGTTGACCGGTTTGCTCGGAAGCCACACTGTAACTTCGGATAGATGCGAGATGCAAGGGTTTGCAGATGTGCCAGTGTAACACGAGCAAAGACTTTTCCAACTATGCTGAGGAGGAAAATGCCCCGGTAATTGTTGCAGTCGCTCTGATCTCCTTTGTTCTTGTATAAGGTGACGATGATAGCGTCACATATGTCCTGAGGGATGTGTCCTTGCTCCCAGCAGCTGCAGAGTAGTTCGTGTAGTGGTTGGAGCAGCGCTGCCTTCCCGCTTTTCAAGACCTCTGCTGGTATGCCATCACTCCCGGTTGCTTTCCTATTAGCATGCCGGTCGATAGCTTTGCTGAGCTCTTCCACCATTAGTGTGACGTTCTTCCATTACCGGTAGATCAGAGATACCACTTAGGGCGTTTTCTGTCACTACATTTTGGGTTGCAAAGAGTTCCAGATAATGCTTAACCCAACGTTGCAGCTGTTTCCCTTGGTCAGTGATGACTCCTTCGTTTTGTCTTTTAGTGGTGATGTCTTTGTTATGGGTGGGCCTATAGCTCTTTTGATGCCCTCCTACAAGCCCTTGCATCTCCCGAGTTGGCAGTTGTCTTTATGCCGCGGCTCAGGTTTAGCCAGGAGGTGTTGGCGCAGTGTCGGGCAGACCTCTTGGCTTTGTTTCTGGTGCTCCTTCAGGCGTCAAGTGTGGTTTGGCTAGCGCTACCTTGTGTGCCAAGAGGCTGTCCTCTTAGCTTCACCCACAGGCTTGATTTTTCCCAGTGGGATTCAAACCAGTCCTCATTTTTCTTTCTTTTTCCCATAGGCGGTGATAGCAGAGTTGGAGATGGCCTCTATAAGGTGAGACTACTTTGCGTCAATGGAGGTTTCATCTTTAGGTGGTGTCTTGTTTGTGAGAACGTCTTGGAGTGTCTAGGAAGTGCTGTGTCTTTTCCGTGTTGCCTACACAGCACTTGTTGATGCGTGGTAGACCCCTCATTCTTGCGCTGTGGATCTTTCTGGGTGTAGAGTGGCATCTGCTGCTCCTGGCACTTTTCCTGTAGCTGGCGTAGTGAGAAGATCATGTCCACAGTTGACCGGTTTGCTCGGAAGCCACACTGTACTGGCAACCAGGGAGTGATCTGGGTCGCAGTTTGCACTATGGTACGTGCGGGTGAGAAGGATGTTTGCAAGATTGCACGCCTGTTGATGACAAGGTCCAGTTGGAGCCAGAGGTGGGAGTGCAGGTGTCCCCATGACACCTGGTGGATGTCCTTGCACCTAAATTAGGTGTTGGTCACACATAGGCCTTGGTAGCAAAACACATTTAGCAATCTCTGGCCGTTCTCATTTATCTTGCCCAGCCCATGAATGTCTAGCCTCGTAATCAGCTCCTACTCTTGCGTTAGTCCCCGAGCAGGTAAAGGTCCTCGGTAGACGGGATCCTAGTTATCACTGAACTTAGGTTCTCAAAGAACTCGTCTTTTTCCTCATGAGTAACATAGAGGGTTAGGGCGTATACACTGATGATATTTGCCGTTCCTGCAAGGCGTTTCTATCCGGAGGGTGATGATTCTCTCGCTACTAGTTGACGGGGGTTTGATGCAAGGGATAAGATTATTTTTTACAGCGAAACCGACGCCATGGCGTCGGGTTTCACTTGATCGTTTTCCCTGCCAGAAGACGGTCTTGGCATCATCGATCTTCAGTTCCAGCTTGCGAGCCGAATTGCTGGAGTTTTTTTCGGTTTCGTGTTTGGTGTAGAAATTTTAGCCCGCCTGTTGATATAATTCTCTAAGCTCTATACACCCAGTGGAGCAAGCAGGCCGTGGTGGGACAGCACTAACAGCACCGAGAGCTCCTCCGTTCTTTTATCTTTGGATGGGGAATACATTGATGATCTAGCACTTCTTTCAAATACACCAGCACAAGAGGAATCCTTCTTACACAGCCTAGAAAAGTAGCCCAGAATATCGGCCTATACGCATTTGCATATAGTATTATATAATTATATCGCCTTTTTGTTGGGGGTGTATTTGAAACACTTTCGTAAGACTTGATCTTTAGATGGGTATTAGATAATACAATAAAACTGATTTAAAAAAGAGTTGATTTTATTTCAGTCACGAAATATTCAATCATCATTAAAATTTTAGGGCGAATGAATAAAAAGCAAAGTGATCATTATGAAAATATAATCAGAGCAATTTCAGCATAAAAATTATTTTTATAATTAGATATTGATGAAGACAAAGAAATACCCAGGTTCCTTCATTCCATGTTTGGGACTGCAGATTTTACAAATATAATAACTAAATTATCTTAGAGAGTTAATAAATGAAATGAAATTAAGTTCATTACAGATTAGACACATCAGTGGAATTCAAACTTTTTTTATGTTCTTCAGAAGTAGATCCTATTTGCATATTAACTAAACTAAAAACGACATTTGATGATGGAAATAAAAAGAATTAATTCATATGCAGTGCATTTGCGTGCAATCATTGGTGGATTAATAGCGTTTGAAATGGGCTTAACTAGACCGACATTTAAAGTCACTGATGCATGAAATAGAAAGGAAAAAACTAACCGCTTTTAGTAAATTAGCTGCGTTTGCTAGCCAAGGTTTCAATGACGATGACTCTTGTACGTACAAGTCTAATGGAGGCTTTTGCCACTCGAATTCTGCGACGTCATCAAGTCTCAACACTGACACAAATACTTGTTTCAACCAAATTACCTTTTGCTTTTTTGTTTTCCATTAATTTGTTATCGTTGTTGTTTATTTTTTTAATTCTTTTTGCGCCATTAGTTTTTTTTTGCATCCTTCTGTCCTTTTCCCTATAATTCCACGCGGCGTTTGGATTTCATTTTTTCCAAAGAACATATCAGTATTTCATATATACGATTATTTCACGACAACTTATTTTTTTTTTTAACAAAAAGATTATGTGTAATAGATTAAAGAAATGAATTTAGGATTGTGCCATAAAAATGAAAAATAGACATAATTTATGGGCTTGCTCATTTTAAATGAAATGTATAAAATAAACATGATGCTTCTGTATTTTTAAATTCAAAGGGGGTCAAACATAAAAGTTTTCAATGTCCTCTTTTAGAAAACTAGAAGATAAAACCGGAAAGGTTGTGTTGCAGTGCATCTTTCAGTGGATATCCTGTTTACTATGACCATATACTCACACTGACACACATATGACTCATATAAAATTGAACTCGCAGATATAATGCATTTATGCACTTCCTATTCTTGTACAGAAATTACCCAGACACACGCGCATTTATTGGATTATCACTTACTGTACTCTTACATTTACTGCACTCGTGCACTCGCTGCACTCGCACACTTCTTGTAGTCTTACTATTACTTTTTACTGTACTTTTTAAATTTCTGTGCTCGTACAATCCCGTTATTCCTGCACTTATTAAATCCTTATAATTACCTGAACTTTTAATTATACAACCAATGAACAAGCATAATCACTGCATTCGTACATGTACTGTATTAATCCACTTACTGTTCTCATACAATCAATGCAATCAATGCAGTCATTGCACTCCTATATTCATACTCAATTACGATCAATACAATACGCTCACAACTTCAAACACCAAACCCCGAAACACATATCCGTTAATGTGAAACTTCCAGGTCCATAAATCTTGTTCAACAAAACAATTGTTCATATCCTAATTTTCCTCATCTTACACAATTATCTTTAATTAAGTTCATAAAACAATCTTGATATATTTGCACTAACGTAAGTTCTTATATACTATGATTTAGAATCTTTTAATATAATCTTTATCATCAGATATACTTAACTTTATACTCCCCTGACAAACCAACCAATCTCATCTTTGTACTCATGTCTTTTGATCAGATTCAAACATCCATGAGAGAAACAATGTCAATTGACCGGCGAATAAAAATTCGAGGTGGACCAAAACTGACAAAGTCTCAATATTTTAGCATTTTGTATGATTATTCAGATATTGAGCTATTTTGGCTTTCGTTCCCAATGTGTACATTTTTGGTAACTGACATCAAACTTTGACAATAACACAAGTGTTGGCATGGTCAATGGGTTTCAAGTTAAGCTTCCTAGTTTTGATCATTTAAAATCTTTGCTCTTGAAAAATACCAATTTAACTGCGATATTCTAAGGGAAAATACAAAAAATAAGTCCCAAATGTTAGCTTAAATGATGCCCTTTTTTTTCAAAAATGAAAACTATTCCATTAAATTAGGATGACTTCTGGGTCAAATTTTTTTTCCCACTATTGATGACGTTCAGCCTTTATATATAGAGATGAACAAAAAGAGAAGCTGATTTTTGCGGGGAACAAATTAAAAATTCTTAATATTGTTTTTTTTTTCTAAACGATGCAATCCCGAATTTCTGTCAAAATATTTTTTTAATTTTCTTTCATCAATAAAACAAAACGAGTTTGTTAATTGGTCAGTTTCTGTATTTTGCTCTTCATAACTTCGACAATTCGTTCCATTCCTAATGAATAGTGAGATCGATCCTCAATGGATGCCCCATGCTTGTAATTAAACAAAAATATAAAGCATTTCTCTAGAAATTAGAGACCTGTACAAAGGAATTTATGCAGTAATTCATATATATATATATATATATATATATATATATGTGTGTGTGTGTGTGTGTGTGTGTGTGTGTGTGTGTGTGTGTGTAATATATATATATATAAGTATAACAAAGTATATATAAGTATACAAAGTATAAGTATATAAGTATACAAAGTATAAGTATATATATATATATATATATATATATATATATATATATATATATATAAGGATATAAAGATATACAAATGTAATTAATCCTATTTTAATATGTTGATACATGCATACATTGGTAGTATACCAATAGAATCTTTGCATCAATTATACTTTTTGGGTCTTTGAATTTGCCATGTTACATAGAGAAACTGAGTAGATGTCTGGAAAGGTTTTGACTGGCATAAAAATGTATATGAATCAAAGGTGTATCGTTAAATTCTACCATGCGTAAAATGTGCGCCCATTGAAATACATCGACGCTTACTGAACGTTTAAAGATACCAAATAGATGTAGACGGAGTTAGATGGTTGATGGCTTTTCAACATCGGGGACAGTGATGTTAGTGTCAAATGGATGGTGTTGTACAACTGCCAACCGATAAAAGGAAAAGTACCTCGATCAACTCATCTGCCCGAACTGAGAATGGAGCTGAATGTCAACTTCAATCAGTTTGGAATCGACGTTACAAACGTTGAGTATCACAAGATTTGTACTTGATGGGTCCCATAGATGGTCAAACAAAACATGAAAAACTACCGAAAGCAATCCTGAACGACTATGAAGCTGAAGAAGTATATAAGGCATGTCTAAAGCTAGAATTCCTAAAATCTACCCCCTTTAAATATATCATCTGGAACAACTCCAGCTGCTTCCGATACATAGACAACATAATACTTATATATCCACATCAAACAGTATTACATGAATCACAAACAGACTGAACAAAATTGAACCCACCTTACAATTAACGAATGACTTAGAATCCAATAATTGCCTACTTTTTCTAGACATCCTACTCACTAAGAATAATAAGTTTGAATTCATCGTCTACCATAAACACACATCCAAAAATGACCATACACATTTTTACTCACCAACACCAACACCAAAAGAGGAATTATAATAAGTTTTTACCTTAGAGCCTTCTGCATCTGCACACCTAAATATTTAAATGAAGAATTCAATCATAGAAACCTTCTATTTCCCCAATCCTTCATACAACACACTAAGTCCAAAATCCCTCAAAATCCACACAAAAACCAATCTCAAACCCCACCCACACACTATCCACTCATCCAAAATCCATTATAGATACATAATTTTACTGAACAACTCTGTCCATATGCTAGCCTACATCCACAACAAAAGATTAAGGCATATTTCCGAGCTAGTGCAATGAATAATTTGCAGAATATAAGCAGCAGATCCGGATTTTTCAACAGCTTACAATATTTAGGAAAAATAATCGTTAATAGCTATAAGATGACAAATTCAAACCAAACCAACAATCTCAACACAACATAGCATCCTACTAAAAATAATCTGACAACTTTATAAAGATTAACCAAATTCTTGAACTCTGTACACACCAGAGTATCAAACGACCTACATTCCCCCTACTCCCTTTATTTCTGATACATCATAGTATCAAACATGACCGCCCCTCAATTCTATTAGCCCCTCCAAATCAACTTCTCCCTCCTTTAGACCTCTTCAACCAGATTAACGGCACCTGAAAAAGATCGGAGGGTACTTCGGTCGAAACGTTAAATATATAACAATAGAGATGAGGACAACTGTCCGAAAATCTAGATAACACAAACTATATATATACGTACACACAAGGATTTATTAAGAAACTAGTCTCTCTGATTATTGCAAGTGGGTTCGATTCTCACTGCATGAGCTAACTAGTACAGCTTTTTACCTGGCTAATTTTAGTAAACTTAACAAACATTCAATTTATTTTAACCAAATCTAAATACAAGTGTGTTCTTTGCACGCCTATGTGTGTGAGAGACTAGATATAAAAAAATGTCTTATTATGGAATTGATAGTAAAAAAAAGAAAAAAGAATTGTTATAATTGATTTCCGTTTTCCAACCAAAACAACTGGTCAGGGAATGTCAACATTTAGACAAATCTACTTGTTGCTGTGGCCAGACACAGCTGCAAAAATATCTGCGTAAATTCTGTCTCCGACAAACGTTACTTGTCAAGTGTTTAACGATTTTCAAATACACGAACATAATAATAATAATAATAATAATAATAATAATAATAATAATAATAATAATAATAATAATAATAATAATAATAAATTATCACTATCATTATTTGATAGATAGATGTTAGCCACGAAAGAAAAATAGAGTTTTGCTATGAAATGAAAAAAGGAAGAAAAGTAAATCCACTGGATACTTCTAAATGTAAAATATATATTGCAGGTAATTTGAGTGCAGTAAGATATATTAAAAGGAAAACAAAAAGTCAAAAGTGGAATGATTGTCAAAATCTAGAAAAAATAACTGCTTGCATCAGAAATTGGGCATAATATACAAATCAAATGCTTAAAAGAGTTCTACGTAAAGATATTAAGTTGAACACAATAGAAAAGGAAGTGTAGATATCCTTTAAATCTAATTTAATTTAATGTAAATTAAAAGAAGGGTCCCGGATTGCATAATAAAATGTAAGAGAATTAAAAAAAAAAACAGGAATATTAGCAAATAGTTTTAGGCACATGATATGTCTGCATTTTATATGGAAAACCCTTAAATGAATTTGTTGAGACAGTCTATTCCTCTTATGGACTTCTATACTCGACAAACAAAAAAATGAAGAAAGCGATTCGGAGAAAATAATTGACTTATTGAGACTGAAATGTTGAAATAAAATCAAAATTCCAGAACATATGGTCAGATTAATTTCCAATGCAACAAACAAGAAAATAAAGGTTGCTGCTGAGAAAAATACCTAATGGAAATCAAAGTAAAAAGAAAAGTTTTTCAAGGAAAACTTGATTCTCACTAATCTTTCTAATAGCAAATGATAGTTTCATTCGGTGGAATTATAAAGAAGAAAATCCAATCAGACATCTAGATGGGTTATTCTCAGTTATTTGCAAAAAAATAAAATAAAAACAATTATAGAAAAATAATCTTGAATGGAAAAATATGAATCAACAGAAGAAATTAAATTCCAGAACAACTGTCTGGCCAGTTTTCAATAATTTTAAGAAAATTTTCCAAAAAGTAAAAAGATAGAATTTCCCAGAATAAGAATAGGACTTATTAACCTTAGCACTCATGTCGAATGTAGATTCATTAAATCTCAAATTCCTATAACTAAATTACATTTAGAATTGATCATAAAAATCTTTTCAAATTAACTAGAATATTATAACAGTAATTTATTTAACATTTTCTCTATGAGGCAATGTTATAAATGCAAAATGGTTTGGTTGAGGTTGGTTAATTTATTTTACGGCATATGGAAATCATTAACAGATGAAACTTAGTGTCATATCCAGATCACAAATGTAAAATGAACAAGAAATCTATAGAAATAAAATGAACATAAATAGCATTTGATTGAATGTTTACAAATACATTTCTATTTTACATACTTATAAGAATATTTACGATCATATCTCCTCATCTCTCTATCTCTCTCTCTTCTATCTATTCTCTCTCTCTCTCTCTCTCTCTCTCTCTCTCTCTCTCTCTCTCTCTCTCTCTCTCTCTCTCTCCAATCTATGAATAGAAATATTGACAAATTAACAAAATGTCAGTGACAATGAATACAAGTAGGCTAAGGAGAATCTGTTCTACTCTGCTTAACAGAAAACAAGAAGTTGAAATTATTTTTGATACAAGTTGGTATAACTGCTTCTTGTAGTATTTGGATTGTTCGGACTATTGTCCTCATCTTTATTGTTATTTATACAACAGTTCGGATAACAATAAAGATGAGAACAATAGTCCGAACAATCCAAATAATACAAATTATCAAGCCTCATCTAAAAAATTCAGAGAAATAGTAACTGATTCTTGAAAACAATTTTTGCTCAATCTTTTGCATATCAAGATTCATCAACATAAAAACAACTCTCTTGCAGTTGCTTCATCAGACATTACTGTCACACTCCTTTCCTCATACGGTACGTTCTGCTTTCAAGTTCTTTATAGGAGTGTGAGCCTTGAGTGTAACCTGATATGTAAATTAGCACGGAAACGTTTTTAGCGAGAATTATCTATTAAATGAGATTGGAAAAGTTTAAGGATCAATCACCAATGTCACATAGTATGTTTCTATTGAACGAGCCTTGAGACGTGGTGAAGTGGGAGAGAGAGAAGGAGTGAGAGGTGAAAATGTGGAGTTGAGTCTGACCGAATGCACTGAGAGGATAAGATAGGCTTTTGCTCTCAGCAGTTTTGACTTTGAGGTAAATAAAAATCTCACGAGAAAAAGAAGTGGCCTTATGTTATTACTAAAAACTCTAAATAGCATAAGGCAAGATGTCCCACCAGCACCCTAAGTTGATTTCCATACTCCAAACAACAAGAAATAGTCAGCAACTAAACAACAGTACAGCAACCAAGATTTAAGACTCTCCGATGTAGTACCGGTCCAGTGATAAGTATCAAATATTTCTATAATCAACATATCATCACTCCATTCGGAAATTAGTGTCATAACGTAACAAACGTTGACGCGTCATCTCTCCATTCCCACATTGAGTGCGTAGCGAAACATTTACATCTGTTTGCAACATTTCAAAGAATTCAAAAACCGAACAAGTTCTTAATGGATGTTAAATGAGTGTCTCCAATGAATACACAGAATTAAAAAAGATAAATTTAAACGCCCTACACACAGAGGGAATTGTGTGATACTCAAATAGAAAGAATAGCATTAGTGTTGTCAAGAGAATTTCTCAAAATGTTTTTCATGGAGAAAAATTCTGTTAAATCCGAGTTTTCCTGAAATTCTTATATGACTTTGGATGATTGTTACAATTAGCAAGAATAAGATTATCTTTTTTGAAAAATGCTGTCTTGTCAGTTTGCCAAACATTTGTTACAGATCATTCGATATTTCTACTGCGCCATGTATCAAACTCATCTAATGACGTTGATCACATTGATCAAGAGACCAGGCAAATATAATTACCCAACACACAGTGGCTATAAAAGAGGGAAATACTTGCATCCGAAAGTGTTAGGGTCATCACAGTCAACAAACAACAGGTGCAAGCACTTAAAAATAATCATATCTTCAAATCTATAGACATTGATGTGAAATTCAATGATTTAGATACTGGACTATTATACATGTATTGGAAACCATTCCATTCTCGACGTAAAATATAATTTTTCACTAGGAACCCAATATATTAATAAAGATTTGCTTATCATTCATTTCCGGGTGCTGAGATCTTTTAGTTTTTAGATTATGTTGGTTGGTTTATTGTATTTTATGTTTTGAGAGTATTATATATATATATATATATATATATATATATATATATATATATAGAGAGAGAGAGAGAGAGAGAGAGAGAGAGACAGACAGACAGACAGACAGACAGAGAGAGAGACAGAGAGAGAGACAGAGAGAGCTCTGGATAAATATGTATTTCCCCAACTCACTTGCTCGAGCGGGATACGACATAAGATCAATTTAAAGAGGTATGCAGCTGGTTGTAATTAACTTTTCCTTCTCTTAGAGCGGTTGCTGTACCAAGGATAAAGTTCATTCTGTCTTACCATTTACCCAGAGCTGAAGGAAGATATATATACATGCCATTTCACAGGGGCATTAATACGAAGTGAAATGCAAAGAGTCTCGTCACGGATTTTAACTCAGTTCACCGAGTTAATTTTCTACGATGATAACCGTTAGGCAAAACACGATTCCTCTGTTGCCTCTGTTGCCTCCCTTTTCTGCAACATTGGCGTATTTATATCAATATATCTCCATCTATTTAGATTTTATTTTGGTTTGATCCACCCCCATCTTCCTACGATACATGGAACAGTTACTATCCGATTCAGTCCATCTATCTATTTGTTTGTCTACCTCCCATTATGAATTGCTGAGAAACTACAGCACCATCACAAACGTGGTGTAGCTGCGCCCCAGTGCTCGCCAAGTATGTGGTACACACATACACATACACACATGCATGCACACACACGCATGAGTAGAGGTATGATTATATATATATATATATATATATATATATATATATATATATATATATATATATATATATGGGTCTCAGATACCCACGGGTAGAAATTGACCATAATCGCTATATCCCTGGTATTTAAAGCTTTTTAGCTCAGTCGGGAGAGCGTTCGGCTAGAAACCACAAGGTTCCTAGTTCGATACCGGCCCTCGCCAACTCAGTGTATGAGTAACATAGGGATCTGTGCGGTAAAGTAAGGAGCTGATGGTAGGCGTGGCGCTCCACCTCAGACGCAAAAACAATCTCCTTGGTCTGGTGCTAGTGAAAAGGGGATAGACCCCCTCGCTGTATGGCTCATACCGACATTTAAGCCGCCCGACGACTTTACTTACTTTTACTCTTTACACACACACACACCACACACACACACACACATATATATATATATTATATATATATATATATATATATATATATATATATCATACGTCTACTCTTATGTTGTTCCTATTTCGAAGAATCGGAATGGAAAATGGAAAATGCACTATTATCATCAATTCCCGTCGTAATCGCTGAAGAAGTCTGTTTTACTTAAATGTTTTACTTCTAAATCCCTGAATATTCGAGTCAGACAACCAATCACTCTCCAAAATATTTTCCAGGTAACTCGGCCATGTATCCCATTCAGCCAATATCTACTGTAGGCACGCCTGCTCCATTAGCTTACCACTAATGTCAGCCATCTCTCTCTCTCTCTCTCTCTCTCTCTCTCTCTCTCTCTCTCTCTCTCTCTCTCTCTCTCTCTTCATGATGTTTGTACACGCACACATCCTCCGTTTGATAAGCAAAATCTATATTTATTTATGTTTACACATTAATAAAGTTGTTTGTCCTACCATAATAATTACTCATTTTTATTTTTTTCATTAAGAACCTCGTATTCATAATAAAATCTTAATATTTCCTTTTCACTTTATTTTTATGTCCTTTTTTTGTCTTCTCCTCCTTTTTTCTCAACTTCACTCTTTTCTAACTTATGCTTCAATTCATGTACTTACTATCTTTTTCTTTATCCTTTTTTATCTTTTTCTCTCCATTTTCTCTCTTTTTATATTCTCTTTTTTCTTTTGCCACTTTGTCTCTTTTATTCCCTTGTTTTCCTGTGTGTTTATCTGTTCAGTCTTGGCTTTTCATCTTAACTGATTTCTCTTTTTTTTCTCTTTCATTCTTTGAATTATGATTCTTTCCATTCAGCTTTTTTAATCTCATCTTTCGATACTCCACTTCTTTCAACTTATTCACTTTTGTCTCTCATCTTCCTTCTTTAATTTATTTCCTTTTATAGATTCAAATTTCTCATGATAAATATAATTAGTGTTTCTTATTTTCAGGACTGAAAAGCATTTAATAATATATCGATATAACTAATTTGGAAGTGTTTGAATGTCAGCTATAGACGACAAAATATTTTGCTGTAGAAAGACCAAATTTACCTGATTCAGAAGAAAGTTTTGATATTAAAAACATCTTACTTTTTGTACAAACGATTCTTTGTTTCTTTATTTTAAGAATATTATTTCATTATTTAAGTGTGTTATTGAATTCTTTCAATCTCTTTATTTCATTTTTGTTCATATTTTTCTCTCTTTTCCTTGGTTCCTTCTCCTTCCAAATATTCCTGGCTCCACAGAAGAAATCTTTGAAACATGACGCATCAGTATTTAGGAAATGACGGGACAGCATTTCAATCTATGTCTTGCAACATATTTAACAACACAAGAAAGGAAAAGCCCTTAGGTGTGTTTGTTCCATCAACTAAAATTTCAATTCACCTTCCTGCTTTACCATTATCTTATTTGATTTAATCAATGGAATTCAAATAAGGGTTATGGCTAACAAGCAGGGCTGCACACGCACTATCTGCTTGTGTTATGCTCTTCTTTGATCTAATTTCTAGAAATAGATTTGCAATATTCCGATATATTCTGAGCGGATATTCGTTCACAGATATTTATATTGAAATTAGAAATTCAAATTGCAAACTTTCAGCAACTTTGCTGTTTTTATATCAGTCTGTCCCCATTTATTTAGTCATCTATTTTTATTCATATTTGATTCAATATAACTGTCTGTCTGTATTTTTATCATTCTCCTTAATATCTTTATATCTATTAATCTCTGGGACCATTATTCGTTGTTCATATCTAAGATTACAAATCCTGAACGTTGATTTTCATTAGATCCTCTGAATTCCTCGTTATCACATGCTTGAATTATTAATTTAACTATGAAACTTTCATTTCTTTATCAGCCTTGTTTTCCTTCGTTCTTCAACTAAATTCTATTTAAAAATACCAATGATAATTTTTTTTTATTTTATTAATTGATTATTATTATTATTATTATTATTATTATTATTATTATTATTATTATTATCAATTAAAAAACCACACTGAACGTTTACAAACTTTAATTGTGCGTATATTAATATCATTGTAGCTACCATTCTCCCTATTTGGGATTTTCCGTGCGTCATATTGAGGGGAGAGGGATAGATAGACTAAGCAAAGCGAAACCAAAATAAACATGACCCACACTCGTTAAATTTGTTAACCAAACTACGAAACTAATCCTTAGCCCACAAGATCTTCCCATGATGACTTTGTCGCAGTGACTGTTCCAGCTACCCGCTTTCCACCCTGCACACTTGCTTTCATTGAAATCTGAAGCAGTTTTGGAATTGCATCTCACTACTGCTTTATTTTTTTAACTCCATGAAATCTAACTATACTTTTTAAAAAAACATAGCAAACGCTCATACAGATAATTTCCACGACATAAAGCATATAGACAGTGTAAAGATGGTAAGTGATAATGTATAAATATCGAAACTCTTGTAATAAGTTTTCAAGATCTTAATTACTTGCTTACATTCTAAATAGTATTCCTTTATATTCTAAAAGAATATTTTCCTGTAGTTTTAATGGTAAAGTTAATATTGTGCAATCGAATATTCAGAAAATATTAGGAGAATGTTTTAAACCAATAAAATATCATTTTCAATAGTTTAGTTTTTTTCTGTTTAATTTATCCAAATTGTTTTTGTTTGTTTGTTTTTTTGTTTATTGGATTTTTGGGGAGGGTTGCATATTATGCACACAGACACGTACTAACTAAACAATGTAATCATCTTGAATTAGTCCCCATGAATATAATTAGAAAGGTTTAATTAAATGGGAATTAATTATTTTAGAAAGATAAATAAATCGTTATTTAGTTCTAACTATACTTCGTTATTTTTTACCATTAGTTAGTTCTTACTGTATCATTGCTTCATTATTGTTTATTACTGTTTCGAAAAGAGCCTCAGTAATTTCGTTGTTTTCTTTCGTACTAGAAACACAATTATGGTGATCATCCTTTTGGGGTTGATGGTCTTCATTTTAGTGTTAGTTACAATGAAGATAGTAATGCTGTCTAGGAGAGTCATATTGAGTTGATGGTGATATTGGTAACTAAAAGTAAATTGACTGTAGTAATAATAGCAAATTTAATAGCGAATTAAAAGTTTTTACCACAAATCCTAATTACAGTAATGATAATTCTAATTTAGTTGGTTATAAAATTATCTATATTCATTTTTGAATTTTCGAATTGTTCTTAGCGGGTATCAAGTGATACCAAGTCTTTTTTCATACACCAATAAACTTTTCAGGATCTTGATAAAGTTATTATTTTGATTATTATCATTTTTATTATTTGTACCCGTTTTCACACTAATAGTAATCAATGGATTTCACAACATATCCAATGACAGCAAATATCCACAATAGCTAAGTGTGTATTCTTTTCATGGCGATTTATGTAATCATATCCTTTGGTTCGTTTCCATTCTTCCACGGATTTCGAATAATTCTAACTTCTTTGTAAGGTCCTTTGGATCCGTTTCTAACAGAACTAATAAACCTGGATATTTTCATTTTTCTCATTTTTATGCTCTACTATATTTTCATTTCCCTCAAACGTTCGATATATTTTCCAAGTTACTATTTTCTCTTAGTTTTGCAGAACAGTGAAATCAGCAATGTAGAAGATCTTATTT
The DNA here is from genome assembly GCA_023376005.1 of Doryteuthis pealeii. NCBI lineage: Eukaryota > Metazoa > Mollusca > Cephalopoda > Myopsida > Loliginidae > Doryteuthis > Doryteuthis pealeii. The sequence goes on along the minus strand of CM042160.1, from coordinate 22,946,521 downwards.
TTGTTAAAGATGATTAACTCTATTTTTCCAGTATGCATTATGTAATCTATTTGAATTTCAAAGCCTGTATGTCCCATCTCTATTCCACTGTTATTGTGCTGTATCTTGTATATTTTAAACTTAAAATAATTAGTTTTTATGGAATTGAACTAGACCACAATGAATATAAATTGAATTTCTCTTTTGAAATATTCCCTTCACAACCACAATTTCTCTTTTGAAATATTCCCTTCACAACCACAGTTCTACATCTTCAGTCTATTTAATTCATTGAAATCTTCTTTGAGTTTTTTTTTTTTTTTTTTTTTTTTTCGGTTTCAGGTTTCTCACTTAACATTTATTTGTTTCTTGATCTCCTGCAACTTCTAAATCTTATATTATCTTACATTGTGTAGTCCATGTCTATTGATAGAAGTGCCGTCAGAATTCTCAATGTTGAACCGTCTTCTTCTTTAATTCTTTTCTTTTCACTAATAATGTCTCAAAGTTATTTTGAGGTGAGAAAGCTTTACGCATGGTGTCGCGAAATCTTTCAGCTTATTTTCTCCACAACATATTGCCAAGAAAATCTGATAAATCAGAAGACATTTGTAAAACCAATTAATGCAGCATGTGTCTACATTTATATGAGTGTCTGTGCCAAAAGGCTATAAATGGTAAAAGAAATTAGAAAAATCTCACATTAGTTAAAAGATATAGATGTAGACATTTACAAAATAGTATCGTGAAGTGGCAAGAAAGTAAGTTTTATCAAATATGTTCGATTCACACTGATTATTACATTATTTAGATCTTGTGTCATACACAGATAAGATTAGCAATTATTTACTTATACATTTAAAACGTTAATCTAATCATGATTGGCTAAACATGCACACAAACAGCACTCAGATGTATACTCAAAATCAGAAAGTCAAAATCTCTTGATATAAAAAGGAATATTGTACATTAAGTTAAACAACTACCAGTTGACGAAGATTCAGCGCAGCTTTCCATCACTTATTCCCATATATTTTTTTAAAACCAGTTTTTCTTGCTGTTATTAACAACTGAATATTTACATGTCTGAAACTAACAGCTGCACTTTCCTTATTGCACAGATTTCAGCCTAACAGCAATATTAGCCATTGAGGTATTTGCAGCTATCAATTTCTTTTTGTCTTTTGCAGTTGTTCCTAAAAAATCGACTGACATACACTAGTGTATGTGGTAAGTTTATGTAGACATCTGACATTCCTTTTCTCTCTTTCTCTTTACCTTATTCTAACATGCACTCACATGCAATAACACTTATCCAGGAAGAGACAGAAACGGAAATAGTCACCTGACATGTCCTTGATCTCTCGACATCATTCTCAAGATTACATTTTCGTAAAAGATATATCTCCGTATGTCTGCTTTGGCCTTAATATTGAGTAAAACGCTGCTTCATTGAACCAGAATTCTTCAATATATATACTTAGATTCATTGCCCACTCAGGAATTACTCCATTCCATTTTCTTCTTCTTCTTCTTCTTCTTCTTCTTCTTCTTCTTCTTCTTCTTCTTCTTCTTCTTCTTTCTTTTCTTTCTTTCTTTCTTTCTTTCTTTCTTTCTTTTCACAATCCGTATTCTTAATCTCTTTTCCCCCTCTTTCTATTGATATTTGGATCTTCACACAAGAGATTTTCGAGTATCAAGTCGTAGCACATCTCTTCCAGTTTTTCAGTATTTCCTCCAAACTCAACAATGCAGCGATATACACCCATTTGATATTGTTACAGAACTCTGCTTTTTTGATAACATAGTCTTTTTAATGATTATCATTATTACCAAAAATATTATCATTGGTAGTTCGATTACCAATACATTTTATAAGTATTTCACAACAATTTCTTGCAACTCATCTATTTTCTCAATTTCAAGTTTTCCCATGGTTCAGTTTCAATTATTTATCCATTGTTTTCTTAGGATCCATTACGTAATCTGATTTAGACAGAATGGTATCTTCATATTTCAATAATTCTCAATAGTTTAGTTTTCCTGATATTAAGTAAAGCATTAGATGACTGATGGTCAAATTTCTCGTCAGATGGTGGAAGTTAAGCAGTGATAAACTATCAAATTATTTAAGTGAGTGACCACTTTGTAAAAACAAGTACTTTAAGCAATGTTGAAGACTATGTGCTAAGCAAAGCTTAATAAATAACAAGAAAAACTTTACCTCTACGTTTACACTATTTGATTATTATTTCTACAAATGTAAACTCGGTTTCACTTCGTTCGCGCCTAAAAAATTAATTATCATCGAAGAATTATTTAAACAGAGTAAGAAATCAACATTCACTCAGAATCCATCTCGCTGCCAGGTAGAACACACGACCGACAACAACAAGAAACAGATGTCCGAGCGAACGACTCACCAACACCAAAACAAACACACCTTCTAAGTCACAGCTTACTACTACCAATGATCTCGCCACAGCAATTAATATTACCAATACATTTCATCAGGTCGTATTCACAAACTTTGATCGAACTTTGACGACTCTACATAAACATTTCACATTGAACATTACACATTTCTTAGCAAACCTTTCTAAATCATATATACACATTTTTTTCTTTTGAACATTCATATATTTGTTGTTTATTGCGAATTTATTTTCCGAATAAATTTATTTGTTATTCTATAAATACCTGCTTTGTTTTTATCATTTCTCCGTATTTTCTGCCTAAACTGTATCTTATTATTTTATCGTCATTCCTATATTATTATAACCCTCTACATGTGTTAGTGGCAAATTCAAGAAACATCATCTCTGGTTCTTATTCATTTTGTACATATTATTATTATTATTATTATTATTATTATTATTATTATCATTATTATTATTATAGAGTTCTTTACACCAGCTTTAGCTGATGGTATTTCACTGGTGTCTGAGTGACAACAAGTCTCCTCAGGTTTCCAGGACTCTTCTGAGTATTCTAGCAGATTGCATGAATGCAGTATTCTGGATGGTCCCAATTCATCCTGTTTTCCAGGTTCTCCAGTCTTTTTCCAAGCTTTTTGGGACCGTTCCAAATGCACCAATATAGACAGTGCTACAGAAAGTATTTTCTTTACCCTCACATTTTCTTTATCCCTCACATCTTTTGCGTGCATGGGAATATATATCCAAATGACTATATAAATAAAGAAATAAACTTTTTAATAATGTTTGATATGTTTTCGTATCACCAAATCAAAGCAAATTTTATGCCATTGGCGTCACTGTGGCAGACTCAAAAAATAATTTGGTCAAGAGGACATTACTCAGAAAATGACACTAATTGCATGAGTGCATATTGTACCAAACACTTTCAATTTTAGGCCTTTTATCGGGTCTACCTGATCTTCCATTACACACGCCCTTATCCCAGGATTACATATGTGGCAAGCCACCCGCTCCTTCGTAGTGGTACAATTACAACCTCCTCCCCAGACAACTCGTCCGTATAGGTGTCATCCAGTGAGTCTGCACGAGTTGCGGAGTTGTTTGCCCCAGGTGGATTACCACGTCCATCGATATTTATCATCCTTGTAGAATACGCTATCATTTTCACTTCATGAAGCACTTGAATGAGGCGCAGGTTCTTTACATGACGTGGCATTCTATCAACAACGATGCACCTTCCGTTCGGGGCCCTCGACCAAGCTCAGTTGGAGGTGGTGTATGGATGTTGTTCACTCGAACTCGGTAGCGCTGTATTATGTTGACAGGAACAGTCAGCAGTGACACGGGATCTTTCAGAGTGACATTATACAAATAAAGCGCTTCCATCACGGAATAGTTTTCTCGCTGCAGTTCGTTTTACACTTCGATGACATCGTACCGTAAGGCCATTCCGGAGGCGGACTCGCCTTTCTTTTAAGAAAGTCCCTGAAGAGTTAACTGCGAAATTATATATCATTGTCAACAAGTCATCACAGTCATTGATGAAAGCTAAAATGCGAAACTGCTTCAAAACAAACTTTAAGTGCCATCGGGTAATATACATACGAGTAAAAATCGATTCAATCGCATATATGAAATTAAAATTTTGGTCAATAACACGCCCGTTCACTTTCAAAATCAAAACGCTATAATATTGAGGGAAAAGGGAAACAGAAAAATTTTAAGGAAACAGCAAAAGGCAGTAGGAGCAATCAAGTTAAATAATTTAGAAAATAAAAATGCAGAAAATGAGAGTGAAAATAATGTATCAATGAAAATAGATTAGAGAAGCAAAAACGAAAGCGTGAGGCAAAAATACAAAACCTGAAGGATTATCGTCCTTTTCCAGAATCTTCTTCTCCCATTTTCTTTCGTCCATAATTGTTATGTTTGATTTTAGTTTGTCTTTTGTTTTCTTATTTTGTTTTGTTTTGTCTTTGTTATTTGTTCTTTTTGCGTTTTTTCTTTTACAATCTCAAGAAAAAAAGTATTCTCTTAATTAATTATATGAACAGATCTTATTTTTATCTGTCGATTCCATGACGAAAACGACAGATTCAATTTTTCTCGCGTGGAGACTCTATGGGGTCGAAATGAAATGGCAGTGCTCAACTGTGTTGGATGAAGGGTCATAAGTTAAGGGGAGAGTGTGATCTTGGGTGTGATACTGAAGGAATAGAAGAAAGAGCACACATACAAACGTGCATGAATCTATACATTCTGTCAAGCTTTTTCACACACACACACACATAGATATATGCATGTGTGTGTGTGTGTGTGTGTGTGTGTGTGTGTGTGCGTGTGTTTGTTTGTTTGTTTGTTTGATCCTATTTTCCATAGAAATCTTGTAAATGAAGAAATTCTAGTTGCTTTGGGAATCAGCATTTAAAATTCTGGCTTGCATTTTTTAGGGTTTGTGCATATGCCTGTATTTGTATGTATTTTTGTGTTTCTCCCCCTCTCTCTCTCTCTCTCTCTCTCTCTCTCTCTCTCTCTCTCTCTCTCTCTCTCTCTATCTATCTATCTATCTATCTATCTTAGTTCTTATCCACTTACTCTTTCTTCTCTCGTTTATTTTTCTCTTCCACATTCTCACTCACCCACCCAAAATCACTTACATACTTCCAAATCAGAATAAGTGACACTTCAGTACTTGCTGATATATAATTTTTACAACTTTCTTGTAAAATGTTCAGGGGAAAAGAAATAATTTTTTGCAGTGATAAAATGATAGAATTAAGGATATTAAAAGACATGGAAATAAATGACTTTGTCTTCATAGTAAAAATCTTAGGAGTATCAGCGCAATAGATAACATTTTTTATAAATGACTTGTAAAGATTATCAGCCTTAACAACAGCATTATGAAGAATCGTTTTAAAATATTCTTAATATTATTAATTTTGGCTAGGTAATATAATTATCTTATAAAACAAGAATAACTCTGTATAAAATTAATTACGAAAGATTAATCAAATGGGAATAATTGTTTTAGTAAGAGAATTCGTTTCCTTTTTGGTTTCTTTGTTTAATGACATACCAACCTTCGCGAGTTATTTAATGCCAAAGCCAACGTTATAGAAAAACAGTAGTCGGACAATTTAACTCATTGTTGGAAGGATAAGTGTGTTCATACCTTTCTCAAGGGTATTAGTCCAAAAGTGAACGTACTAACGAACTCACTTACTAGGGTGTCGCAGTCCAAAACACTAAAGGGACTCCCCCAAGACAATTCGTTAATCTTTTCTCTCCAATTAGGTACGTCTTATAATAATATGATTTCCTGGTGATGATTGTTTATTTGCAGAGACTAAAGTAAGATCTCTTTGAAATGAGGAACAAAAAATATCTTAAACGCATTTCCACACAATGAACAGATTGTGTTCCTCCTTGATCCAGTAAGTGTGCATATGAAATATGCTTTTATTAACTACAATTCTGGGCAATTTAAAAAGGACTTTCAAGCCTGAACAATGATCGCAATATATATATATATATATAATATATATATATATATATATATATATATATATATATATATATATATATATATACAACTATTACTATTACTACTTGAAGTGAAAATGACTCTTGTAAACATAAAAATGATTTTTCAATTAGAGAGAGAATATAGTGAATTCCTGAATTGTCAGAAAAATGTTTTTCTACAAGCAGTCGGTTTTCTAATTCACTGGGTTATATATATTATTTACACTAATAAATTATGAAGTATACTATTTCAATATTCCACGTCTCCTCCACGATTTATGAGAGCGGAAATGTACATTACATTTAAAGAACCTTTTTTTTTCTTCCGTTCTTCTTCCCTTCTTTTGTATGACATTTACTCTAAGCTGGTTAATATGGACATTATAATGCGCAGATTCATTGATTTCTATGTAAGAAGATTATTCTTATATTTCATTAAAAAAAAAGATACACATATGCAAACTTAGAACTTTTTAAAGAAACCCGTACTAATCTATATGGGAGAAATCTTTGATTACTTATGATTGTTTTATTGCTTAAGATTATTTACTTACATTTACATTTGATAAGATATTGATATTGCCTTTATATCCGAAACCATCATTATCATTATCAGATATCTCTCTCTCTCTCTCTCTCTCTCTCTCTATATATATATATATATATATATATATATATATATATATATATATATATATATAATATGAGAAGATAAATATATAAAGGTTTTACATATCAATTTATTAGGTGGCTAACTATCCCTATCAGTTATCGCCTATCGCATGTCTTCCTCACGGCATCCAGAATCCGTATAGAACTGATTGATACAGATTTTTGCTGTCTGGCCTACACTGGTGTGTCCATAGGTTTCCACAGAAGAATGTCACTTCTGAGTTTTTCCTTGCTTCTCAAGCAGTTTCCAGTGTGTCTTGTTCGTTTTACTTGGATGGTTTTATGATAGGGGGAAGGTGGCCATACAGCTGCTTTTTATGGGGTTGTGCTTCTAGTATTTGTGGCTGCACCACTTTAACTCTGACGAAACGGTTAGAGTAAAAGCTTGATTTAGATTATACAAGGACTCTATGTGCTGTCTTAAACAAACCCTGGAAGCAGCATTACACAAATAAACAAAATACAATGATACAAAATTCATTCTAAAAAGAAAAAAAATCAAAACATATGAAGAGTAACAGAAACAAACAAAAATAAAATCAAGAATAATTGATAAAAAAAAGAAAAGAAAAAAAAAAAAACTAGAAAGCTAAATAAATTTGAAAGTAAATAAAGAACAAAAACAAAGAATATGAAATTCACACAAAAAGTGACAAATAGAAAAAATATCACTAAATCAAAACAAAATATGACAAGTATAGAAAATAATAGGAACACAAGTGAAACATAAAGTAAGAGAAAGCCTGAAAACATATACAGGACCACAATGATGAAACCGCGAATAAAAGCGGAATTTCAGACAATCGAATTTTTCTTCTTTTTTTTTCAGACTGGTTCTCTAACCATTGCTCTGCGGCAAGTCTCAAGATAGACCCTAATTAAATTGGATTTAGTCTGATATGTTTCATCAGCAGATATCAACACAAGCAAAGTATTCTTTTGAGACTTGCCAGTTGAATATCAATCTACTGTAGACACAAATAATAAAATAAACAAGATACATACAAAAATAAATAAAAATTGAAGAATATTAAAAATATCAAAAATAGAGAAGCATGAAAAATAAACTCAAATAAAAGCTAATCAATGTTAGAAAACAAAGAACCTAAATCTTCACAAATATCCTCTATAAAAGTTTTCAAATGTTTTTAATATATATACTGTGGTGCTGACGAAGATCAAATGACCAATACCTATTTTCTTGAAATATATCCCCCATTATCCAATATTCTGGCTATTTTAATTTAGTTTTATTGATTTTTCTCAAAATCGCCCTCGGTGTAAATCAGGTGTCTCCTCAATACTCCTGCCTTCCTTTCAGAATTCTTACCAATTTCAGTTAAGAACAATGTCTGAAAAGTTTTGGTTCTTCTACAGATATTACTTTCCACAAGTCTTCTGCAAAATTCTTTAGGGGAATTTCAAGCTCCTCATTTGCTATTCTCATAATTTCACAACTTAAATTCTCTGAAAAGATTCAGCCTTTCTTCTAGTTCCACTAGATATGTTGTGACGGCGACATTTATAATCTGACATATTTTCTTTATTTATGATTATTATAATTTGATATTCCAGTCTGGACTGAGTGATCTGTTTGGATATAAAGTTTCCATAAGGTTTCTATTTCTTCAGAGAATCCAAGTCGTGTTAACAATTTCAAATGGATCTTCGTCTCCAACACCATCCATGGCTAATCGTATAAAGTTTTGAAACTAATGTGTAACATTCACTTTTATTTGACTTACATATAATGTTTCCTTGTGTTTTATTACAATAGATTAGGGAATAGCCTCGGTGACCCGAGTTCAAATCCTTGGTGAAACTGTTTTCATTTCATATAGCGCTATGGGAAAAGTATGCATCCAACTATTTTCTCCAAATATTTGTAAATTGTATGATAGATTGGGATTTTTAACCTTGGTTAGGCAACAAGTCTAGGGCAAGAAAAAATCTGAATTCAAACCTGTTAAACACTAATTAATAAATTAACCTTGTGTCATATCCTACTCGTGCAAAGGGGTTGGTAAATATGTATACATTATATTTCTTTTTTTAAATGTTCTGTATCCAATTTTTTTATAAATTTTCTATGGAATCATTTTCTTTCCGTTTATGTCTTTTTGCTTTCATGTTTCTCAATATTTGTCGTATTAGCAGTTTTGATACACTTTCTGTTTGTTCTTATTCTTCCTTTCTTTTGAGCCTTTTCTGTTTGTAATAAAGTCTATCAACATCAATTATGAAATTTCCTACAAAATATTTTAATCATTTAGTTGCAAATTTGAAATCCGTTTAATTTCTTTTCATCAATAACAATAATTCTCATTACGATTTTCCGTTTTGGCTATGTTACAATAATCTAAATATAAAAGTCGTATCCTTGTAATATTGATTATTGATTTTTATCTTTGTGATTTTTTCACACCAGTTCTTTCTAAATGAGGATTTTCACTGGATTCTGTGTGACAACACGTATCTCCAGAACACTTCAAGTATCCAAGGCGATCTTAGCAGTGCTGTGGTTTCATTTTCAGTTCACCCAATCTCTTTCACAGGTTCTTGGGGACTCTTCCAAGGACTCAACCTACGATTTCTATCACTGTAACCTTCATGTTCTTCAATTTCTCAGCTCTCTAGCAAGATCGAGGTATATGTATAGTTTTTTTGCCTTTCTTCACTTTCACTTTGTGGCCCACTGAAACGGAAAAATTCACTTGAAGATGAGGTTTTTTTTTTCTATTTTTACTAATTAACATCAAGTTCTTCTGGCCTGGATTGGGTGATCCGTTTGCATTTCAAAATCACAGAGAATTTTAGTGCTTCATTTCCTTGGACAGAGTCTGCTTCGAGCATATAATTTACTTTCTTATATTTCTACCCTCAGTCAGAAGACCAAATGTGTAGAATATCCACAAGTTTCGAACTCACTGCACAAAGAAATATTGTTATTAAACTTATACAATTTATTTCTTTATCTTTGTATATATTTGCGTGTTTACACCAGATGCCGAGAAATGAGCACACACACATAAACAAACAACACATCCCCCTGGGGTTGAACACTTTGGGGGATTTCGCTGATGACCGCCAACTAAAGCGTAAACGCAACGCTCTCCTATAAAAAGGGATGGATCACTCTCTGGTGGCCTTTACATACATAAAAATGTGTGTATTAAAACAGTTAAAATCCCCTTCGCATTCTGTGGGTGACGATGGCCGAGCGGTTAAGCTGTCCAACTGCTGCTGAATCGATCGGAGTTCTATCCCGAAAGTCGAAACACGTGTTTGTGGATGACTATATATATATATATATATAATATATATATATATATATATATATATATATACTCTGTATTTTAACATAGAGTGATTATATATATATACACACCACATACACACACAGACACACATATACATATATATATATATATATATATATATATATATATATATATACATATTGATTGTGTAGTGTTTTTTTTGTACACGCATAGAGCCCCATATATTATATCTATGCGCGCATGACTAAGCTAAGTGAATATCTTGTGGTGAGAGGACAACATTAGAATTGTTATATACGTATGCCGATTTCTTTCCTTAAATGTTGCATTCGTTTTATTTTCGATCTTGAAAATATTTTTGTCGTTTTCTTCTCGTACTCTTTCTTTTCAATGTTTTTTTTGTTTGTTTTTTTTTATATTTTTTCATTTCTCATCTTCTCATCTAATGCCCTTTCTTTTTATTTTCATTTCATGTTCTCTCTTTTTGTCTATATGTTCCCTCACATTACATTTATCTTTCTTTCGACATGTTTCATCAACTTTCTCTTTCTGTCGGTTTCTCTCTTTTTTCTACTTTTTCTTTTTTCTTTTTTTTTTCTCCAGCCAGTTTCACACGCCTTTTTCCTGCTTCCATCCCTTATAAAGAACTGTGAAAATGTCTGCTGTCGAAAGGATGGGCTGTTCACAAGTTCACAAGGAATTGAATATGAAGGAAATGCTTCCATGAAGTGACAAAGCAAAATTCTCAGGGTCAATCACATGGAGTCGAACTTTGAAGCGACTATTAACTAATAAAAAAAATGTTTGAAAATACTCTCCTTTCCCTTTAGAACATGAAAGGAAACTCAGGCAAAACCGGCGATGTTGGCTGCTCTATACTTCTGGTCTTGTGTCACACATGTATATGACATCAAAATATTAGAAATATTTTAGCTGGCGTAGGTGATTTTTTTTTTCGCTGAAATTATATATACAGTCAATGGGGAAATTATTCGTACATCCAGCAATTTGAATATTTTTATGTATTTCTTATAATGTAATACCTGCATGACGCTAGTTATATATAATAATATATATATATATATATATATATATATATATATATAATATATATATATATATATATATATATATATATATAAAACAAAACCAAAAAAAGGATTATAAAATTCAACTTTCAGAACAAATTTCCTTGAAAGCATCTCTTGTCCTCGATTTGATAGCCGGGCTATCCAAAGTACAAATCTTAGTATAATTGAAACTCTTTGGAGAATAATTGATGGTAATGTTCTGACAAAGAAAGGATCATCTGTGGTCGAAACTACAGGAAAAATGTAGTAATATGCAGCTAGAACAATGTGACAAATTAGTGAAGTTGTGTGGTCGTAGATGTATCGAAAGGAGTAAAAAAAATAAAATAAAACAGAATTAAATCAAATCTTTAAAAGTTAAAAATTACATTAAATTTTTAATAATAGAAATAAAAAATAATGAAATAAATTAGAATAAAAATAAAATAAAAAAGAATATAAAAATACTATTTCTCTGAATTTTTGTGATGAGGTTTGAAAACTTGTATCATTTGGATTATTCGGACTATTGTCCTCATCTTTATTGTTATCTACACAACTTTTCGGTTGATGTTCCCTCCTGCCTTCTTCAGGTATTTCTTGTTGGACTCGGGAACCTTCTCTTTGAACTCTGGAACCTTCTTGTCGAACTCGGGAGACTTCACGAAACTTTGAATCGAACGTTTTATTCAATCTACGGTGTATACTGTTGCCATTCTGTTAACCATAACCGGGTGCAACCTGTATAAATTATTTCATGTTCTTGGCCAGGATTGAACCAGCAGTCCAGAGGTAACTGTCACTTAGAACTGTATTAACTCAACGCCTATATCTGTTGCGCTATGTGTCCAATAGCAGATTTTACACTATTATACTCTCAGATGCTGTCATCTAGAATTAGCTTCAATTACATGAATACTCCCTGTTTCGACAAGAAGGTTCCCGAGTTCGAAGAGAAGGTGTGCTAGTTCGAGAAGGAAAATATAGTTTGACAAAAAGGAATTAATTTAAGTGTTATTTAACATATATTATTTATGTCAACTCAATTAAAGGATAAAGTGGATATTAAATCGACTTTACTTACTTAAGGAAGCCTGCTTATATTTACAATTGTCTCCACAACAGCTGAAATGTGGATGACTGAAAATAGCAAAGCCTGATATTACCTACAATGTCAAAAGTATATTATAAACAATAAAGCACAATCATATGACTTACAACATTATGCTTATATCATTATTTGAACACTGAATATTAAACATGCTCACTTTTGCTTCTTGTTTCTCTACGTCATCTATGATAACCATGTCAGTTTTCATCATTAAAAAACTTAAATCAATATTAGTGTCGGACTTGAAAACAAGTAGTAGACAGACGTCTATTACTTTTTCCAAACTTTTATTTTCTGTAAAGCAAAGTAATACATTTATCTTGGTGCACTATATATGATATTTCAAAAAATAGTATTTTTTAGTTTAGAAAAATAATTGAAACTGCAGAACAATATAAATACGAGGGATGCCTCGAAAGCAGTACACCCTATTTATTTTTTATGGAAACCCCCAGAGTAGTACAATATCCTCGTTAGAGAAAGTTTGCAACAAAAAAAAAACACTTTCTCACATAGTCACTATTACTGGCCATACATTTTGATAAACAAGAGACTGAATTCTTATAAAAATCTGAATATGCGAAATCGACCGAATTTTAGATTTCGACACGTCGTGGTGACACCTGAAGTTAAATGGCCTATATAAGAGAACCCATGTTTGGAAGACGTAACTTTTATTAGATCACCTAATCCGAAAAATAAAATTAAATGAAAGAACAGTATATAAATATCCAAGTGTCTTCATGAAACCAAACACTCGCGTTATCAACTATTGTGAGACTAGATTAAGATCATCTTTGTAAACTCCAAATCTTTGACCTGTATAGGGAATCCTTAAATCGCCCCTGATGATTGATGTCATGAAATGCTACGTAGCAATCTTTAAACACACATATATATATATGTGTGTGTCTGTATATATATATATATATATATATATATATATATATATATATATACAAGTTTTGTTGAAGTGTACAGATAATTCCTGTCGGACAAGTTTTTGTTTGATCCTTTCTAATTTTCGGGCAGTCTTTTTGGTGTCGGGGTGTAACTGGTGTAACAGCCCACCAAATGTTTCAAAACGAGCGCTTTCGGCAATACAGTTTGCCATCATCAGGTAGGAAACGATGGTATAGTTTCGTGTCTCGTTTTTAACGAGAACGAGTAGTAGCAAGGAATTAGACGTGGGGGGGGATGTAGGAATGGTAGTGGTTCGAGCGAGCGATGCTGTAGTGATTTTTTGTGGGATGGGGGGCACAAGTTGTATATAATATATTGGCCACACGACGACCACATTATCACGCCGATTAACATTACACTTATCTGATTCCAGCTCCATTAATCAACACCTTAAAACACATTCATGCCTCCCCTCTATCTACCGCAAAATTCTAACCGAAAATACACGCACACTACATAAAGAAAAAAACAAACAAAAACTTCAAATAATCGAAGCTTTATATATCAAACAAAAAAAACCAACCTTAAACAAAATAAACTTTGAAATATATCAACATGTTCTCAAATGCTTATAATTTCCCGCCTATCCTCCTTCCACTATACTCCCCCCCTTCTCACAACTTGTGCCCCCCCACACACACACACACACAAAATCACTACTGCATCGCTCGCTCGAACCACTACCATTCCTACAACCTCCCACTACCAATTGTTATTACCTCCCACTTCCCACTTAACTCCCACTTAATTCCTTGCTACTACTCGTTCTCGTTAAAAACGACACACGAAACCATACCATCGTTTCCTACCTGATGATGGCAAACTGTATTGCCGAAAGCGCTCGTTTTGAAACCTTTGGTGGACTGTTACACCAGTTACAACCCGACACCAAAAAGATGGCACGAAAATTAGAAAGGATCAACCAAAAACTTGTCCGACAAGAATTATCTGTACAGTTCAACAAAACTTGTATAAAAGAAAAAATGCTGCCAAAATACGCTTATTTTAATATATATATATATATATATATATATATATATATATATATATATATATATATACTCTATGTTCATCCGTACAATATTCATGGGCATAAATATATTCCTGTGTGTGCGCCCGCCCGCACGCGCGTGTGTGTTACACTATTGCATTGTCATTGTACATACATATATATATATATATATATATATATATATATATATATATATATATACTGGAATTTACACCTGTATAAAAATATATTTACACTCACCTTGCTAAACCGGTTACCCGAATAAAATGATAATAATAAATAGAAAATATTAAGAATGAAATACATATTTAAACCTATTTCCACTTGAAGTGAAGAAAAGTATAGAATCAGGTAAAAATGTGGCTGGACACAAGGCGCAAAATATCAAAACAACCAGATACGATGTGAAGAATAATTATGTTCTCTATTTTAAAAAAAAGCGCTTCCTTTTGGCATAGTTTAAATTTTCTACCAGATAAACAAACATCCTGTACGGGTCAATAAGAATATGCAGGAATAGAGAAATTTTGTTTAAGTCCATATAAACACGAACTCACTCAGTAGTGAAGAGTGATAATCATACACAATAGAGAGATTTTAAAATATATTCCTGGGTCTTTGAGAATAGAAAAGTCGTTGGACAATGGATTTTGATATTTGTTTTGCGATAGTTTTTGCTTTCAAAGTTAAAATACTTCGAGATTTATTCTTAAATTTTTATACAAGGCCACACTATCTATCTATCTGTCTGGATGTACACTATCATAAGCACACACACACCACACACACACACACACACACATACATACATAATAATCCATGGGGAGTTCGAAAGCCAAACATTGGGACTGGTGTAGTCGTAAAAATTCGCCGACAACCATTTTTTAATTTTCCCAGAGGTGTGGCATGGAGACGAATCCTGCTGCCATACATATGTCCTACCATTGGCTACCCTTGTTATCCAGGACTTGACTACAGTGCTTAGCAACTCCAGTAGGCATCTGAATTCAACCTGATACCCTCTCTGAAAAAGTGCGGAGGCATCACATCCTCCTCAGAGGACACACATCCGAAAACCTTCACATTTTGGGAAAATTTAGTCTGCATGACACGAGGGGTGTCCTTTAGTAGCATTACAACTAGACTATTACTAAATATTAAGATAAACCTAGTATTTCTGACTGTTATCAAGACACCTTTCAAGAGACGATGAAAAATATTTTCGAAACTGACGAATCTTTGAACTTACGTCAAAAGGATTTTTTTTTAAATCTTAGTCTAATAGATGAGTGGTATGTAGCAACTTCCCTATATTACATGGATCTTTTTACTTATATAAAAGTATGAAGCTAGTTTAACAATTATACAAAGTTTGAGTAAGACAGTTGTTAAATTTCCAGTTTTAAAATGCCTGGAACTTAAGTAATACACGCATAAAGAAGATGCAAACCATCTGTTATTCTGTGTGTTGTGCTTTTGATATTGGAAAAGTTTCTCATCGGAAAAGAACCAAATTATTTGTGTTTCAACAGGATGTTTCACTTTGCTCAGAAGTTTTTTCGCCTTTGTCAGACGATTTTCACTGGCCTTTTCTGGGAGCTGTTGACCTCTGCGACGCTTGTATGAGTAGTAGCGAAGGTCTTCATTGAGTACAAGCTTCATGGTAGAGGCTGAAACATTCAATTCACGTGACAAAGCCTGAATCCCAATTCCAGGGTCCTCCAACACTTTTTCTGCAGATCTTCGAGGAATTATGCTGTTCGAACGCAGTCAGATCGTCTGTTGTGTTGTTTTCTTCTAGCAACAGCCTCGTAGTCTCCATTGCAATTCTCCAGTTCATGCCTGATTGTTTTTACAGTGTTCAGGGAGCATTAGGCAGCAACCATAATCTCTTTATTTTGATGGCCGGCGCAGATCATCAGGATACAAGTTATTCTCTTCCATGATTCAGGTGGCTTCTATCTGTCATCATGTATATGAATGAAGAAGGGTCCAAGCTTTTAAATTTTTAAATAGTATGCGTCAATACCTCCAGCCTACAGAGAAAAATAACCAAATATAAGTCTGTCAATTTTATCCCGAACACCCTGTATGTATATATATAATATACATATATATATATGTGTGTGTGTGTGTGTGTGTGTGTGTGTGTGTGTGTGTGTGTGCGTGTGTGTGTGTGTTCAGATGCACACAAACACATGCAGATATTTTGTAAGCTCATCTTAGTCTAGTACTATTCTATGATGTTGTTCACAACACATGCTATTCATAACTCACCTATGTGGCCACAAGAAATCAAAAGAAAATAAAGTACCACTGTATTTATCCTGTTATCATTCATTATTATTCATAAACACATTTACTACAAAGGTCACAAAGATGGGTGAATATAGGAGAAGAGAAAAAGAGAGAGGGGGAGAGGGAGAAAGGGGAGAGGGAGAGGTGAGAATGAGAAATTGACATTTATCTTACACCTTTAATGATCAAGTTTAAACTCTTACTTAAACTCAATAACATTCTTTCAGTCTCAGCCCATTCCTGTAATCGAAACTCACTATCTCTGTCTTAGTATAATTCATCCAAAAAGTCTAAAAAAAAAAAAACTATTTTGTTGATCATTCTATCAACATTTAAATCAAGGACGCCTACAGTCATGACTAGCAAATTGTATGTGCTTACTAATTGGACCGAGGAGAATATGTTTAGCATGATAATTAAATAAACTTTAAAGTTTTTTTGCGAGGGATTTGACTTATTATGTTAGTAGACATTTGGCAACACAATTTCCCTTTCTGACTATTTTTCACCAGAGATTCAAGGCTTAAAAAAACTGTAAAATGTAATTGTTTATTTTTGTTGTATAAAGTGTCTACCAAGAGGCCATAAATTTCAAACATCACGATAATTTACGTTCTCAATCATTACCCGTGGTGGTCAAAACGATTTGAATTATATCTTTAAAAAAGGCAAATGAATAAATAAAAAATTAAAAGTAAAAACAAAAAACATTGATGTTTTTGTCAGTTCTCTCAATATGTTCAAACAAAATGTTTTTGCAGAAACAAAAGATTGTGAAAGGGCAATGCCCTTAATATCCAACAGGCATAACTATGAGATTATTGTTTCTTAAATTGAATATTAATTAACGGTAAGATTTGAGAATAAAAGTTAAGGATGTTAAAAATTTGAAGATGTGCAGGATATCATAAGATTTGAGGGCATGGAAGATAATAAAAGATTTGAGTACATGAAGGATATTAAAAGATTGAGGACATGGAGGATATAAAGATTTGGGACATGGGGATATTAAAAGATTTGAGGACATGGGGGATATTAAAAGATTTGAGGACATGGAGGATATGATGACATGGGGATATTAAAAGATTTGAGGACATGGGGATTAAAAGATTTGAGGACATGGAGGATATCAAAAGATTTGAGGACATGGGGGATATTAAAAGATTTGAGGACATGGGGGATATTAAAAGATTTGAGGACATGGAGGATATCAAAAGATTTGAGGACATGGGGGATATTAAAGATTTGACATGGGGATATTAAAAGATTTGAGGACATGGGGATATTAAAAGATTTGAGACATGGAGGATATAAAAGATTTTGACATGGGGGATATTAAAAGATTTGAGGACATGGGGATATTAAAAGATTGAGGACATGGAGGATATTAAATATTTGAGGACATGGGGATATTAAAAGATTTGAGGACACATGGAGGATATAAAAGATTGATGACATGGGGGATTTAAAAGATTTGAGGACATGGGGGATATTAAAAGATTTGAGGACATAAAAGATTTGAGGACATGGGGGATATTAAAAGATTTTGGGGATATTGATTTAAAAGATTTGAGGACATGGAGGATATAAAAGATTTGATGACATGGGGGATATTAAAAGATTTGAGGACATGGGGGATATTAAATTTGAGGACATGGGATATTAAAAGATTTGAGGACATGGAGGATATAAAAGATTTGATGACATGGGGGATATTAAAAGATTTGACATATTAAAAGATTTGATGACATGGAGGATATTAAAAGATTTGAGGACATGGAGGATATTAAAATATTGATGACACGGAGGATATTAAAAGATTTGAGGACACGGAGGATATAAAGATTTGATGACACGGAGGATATAAAAGATTTGATGACACGGAGGATATTAAAAGATTTGAGGACATGGAGGATATTAAAAGATTTGATGACATGGAGGATATTAAAATATTTGATGACACGGAGATATTAAAAGATTTGATGACACGGAGGATACATGGAGGATATTAAAAGATTGAGACATGGAGGATATTAAAATATTTGATGACACGGAGGATATTAAAAGATTTGAGGACATGGAGGATATTAAAATATTTGATGACACGGAGGATATTAAAAGATTTGAGGACACGGAGGATATTAAAAGATTTGATGACACGGAGGATTAAAAGATTTGAGGACATGGAGGATATTAAAAGATTTGATGATTTGATGATTTGGAGGATATTAAAAGATTTGATGACACGGAGGATATTAAAAGATTGAGGACAGGACATGGAGGATATTGGATTTGATGACATGGAGGATATTAAAAGATTTGATGACACGGAGGATATTAAAAGATTTGAGGACATGGATATTAAAAGATTTGATGACATGGAGGATATTAAAAGATTTGAGGACACGGAGGATATTAAAAGATTTGATGACATGGAGGATATTAAAAGATTTTGACATGGAGGATTTGAATACATAGAGGATATTAAACGATTTGAAGATGTGGAGGATATTAAAGATTTGAAGGTGTGGATATATCAAAGGATTTTTGTACATGGAGGATATTACAAGACTCGAGGATGTGGAGGATATTAAAAGATTTGAGGACATAGAGGATATTAACATATCTGATAACATGGAGGATATTAAAGGAAATACGACGGTGCAGTTTGACATCATATTGGAAGTTCTTTAATCTATTGTAAAATAACCGAAATAAGTTTGTTGAATGTCAAGGGAACTAGTTTGAAGGAAATCAACCTTTTACACATCATGCACATAAAAATAGAAATTCATCCTTTTTTAAAGATTTTCTCCGGTTTCAGTGTAATCAGTAATTCCAATTTTCACCAGACGTTTTCATACTCTCTTCCTTTTCATTTGTACATGTGCATGCTTTTGGAGATGTATGTGATTATTATATGTGCAATTGCAATATTAAATTAGATCTTGAGTTGAAGTTTATAGGATACTTTGCTTCCCATCGATGCTCATTAAAAATCTTGAATGTGAAGCTAATATCAATAAATATGATAATTAATATCATACTTTTCTGCCTACGTCATTGAGATACTAATTGTTGTTCGTACTTTTCTCACAAATGACTCACAAGAATAATTATATAACACTTGGAGGGGAATCTCAATCTCTGATAGAACAATATTATATTTGCTCCAGGATTACAAGTAATACAATTCTAGATCAGAAATAAACAGGGCTGGTATCATTACTTAATAAGTACAGAAATAATAGCAAGAATCAGAATATGTACAGGGAAAATGAGGTTTTCTTACACTTCTCAAATCATTAATTCTAGTGTAACAAGTCATCTTACTGCCTAAGGATAAAATAAGAGATTTTATTAGCATCGAAAATATCTACCTTCTCTGATCCATTACACTAAAATATCCAATACTGAAAATTCTCAGCGATCTTTTTAAATTCAGTTAAAAACTGGCTTTCTTATGGGAACCTTTTCATATATGATATATGGGAAAACCTGCATTATCAACTGGTGGATCATGGTAGAATATACATAGCATAAGATATTTAGATTGGAATAGTTGAAATAACTAGTGATAGAAATATCAAGTAGAGATAGATATTTTGATAGGAAGACATAAAGATAAGTGACCACTATATATATATATATATATATATATATATATATATATATATATATATATATATATATATATATATAGATTTTTTGGATGTTTGTTTATTTGAAACAGTCTGTACGATATTCTACACACCGAGTGATTCTTTGCGGGATTCACTTGTCATTATTATTATCTTCTATAATTACCGAATTTATGCGATATTCGCATTGTAGTTGCCTTCAAGCAATATATATATATATATATATATGTGTGTGTGTGTGTGTGTGTGTGTGTGTGTGTGTGTGTGTGTGTTGAAAGGATAAATAAATAAAGGAAAGAAAATGTTGAAAGTTTAAATTGATTTAATTTGAGTTACTAACACGTGTTTTGGCCTGGAGTTTGTTCATGTACACATGTATTCTATTCATTGTTATTTCAAATATAAAATAATAATAATAATAATAATAATAATAATAATAATAATAATAGAAAATTATGAAATATTTAAGCATACAATGAATAACGGCCTTCATCAAGGTAAAATGTTTGATATTTTCAAATATCAAACAATCTACCCTGATGTAGGCCGTTATGATTAAATATTTTATCATTTTCTATTATTATTATTATTATTATTATTATTATTATTATTAATATTTAAAATAATAATAAATAGAATACATGTGTACAGGAACAAACTCCTGACTGAAACACGTGTTGGTAAATCAAATTACATCATCCATCTATTCAATATTTTCTTTCCTTTATTTATTTATCAAGGTCCAAGTATTTGTCTATCTTTTTGCTTTCTTTCATTTTTACTGTGATCCACCAAGAGGGCAAAATTCACGAGATGACAAGTTTTCTTCTTCTTGTTAATTAACACTAGATCTAGTCTCCTAGCACATATTCTTCTTCTTCTTCTTCTTCTTCTTCTTCTTCTTCTTCTTCTTCTTCTTCTTCTTCTTCTTTTTTATTATTATTATTATTATTATATTATTATTATTATTATTATTTATCTGAATCATTAACGTACTCTTTATATTGCGACAACCTGTACACTTTTTAGCGTGGGAGTCATTAATTGGTAACCAAGACAAACGTCTGACAAGTTGATAAGACGGAACTGAGGTGTGATACTTCATTTGACAACTTATTCATCTGATAAGCCAGTGGCGCAGGTGGCATTGGGTGGTCAATCGGCAACAATCGAGAAACGAAGAAGGACAGGACAGGAAGGCGACAAAGTTAAACACAAGGACCTATTTCAACAGCACTGTGGTTTTGGTTTAACGTACATTGGAACTCTTATAATGCGTCTCATGAATTCACTTGTTATGTCTGAATTGTCAAAAGATCAAATTAATGAAACAGTGTAGAAAGAAATAACTTTTAGTGGTTTTCAAAACTGCTACACCTTCCAGTGAATTCGTACAAATACTTTAATTGGTCATTTGTTTAGCGTTGCATGTTTATTTGACACAATATCAATTAATTTAATGAGGACCTATCTTACTAGAAATGGACAGCGAGGTAGACTTGGTAAAGCTCGCTTTACGATAGGTTTACAAAGTAGATATTTAATATTTAGGTTATTCAGATAAAAAAAAAACTATCAGCACTTTGCCCCATGATTGTAAGGGATACATTTGTTTAAAGTATCTACAAAAAAAGAATATAATAGATTACAATAAGTTATAAATAATAAATTAAAACATTTTACCTGTCCTTGCTAATGAGAACTCTTCTAACATATTTATCAAAAGGGTGTGATAAAAAATGCATTATAAACTTAGAGTAGTGGATTGAAAGAGTTAAGGGTCTACCACCATTGTAGACCCTTAACTCTTTCAATCCAAATGATTTCATCAGGACTCTACCCTATGCTTAACTTAGTAGTCGGTGTAATTCCTTCGTTTAACTGAGATAATTTATTTTCCGATAATAACGGTTGAACGCTATGTTTTTCCAATAGCCACATGCGGCTTATTCTATTCGTTTATTTATTCCGTAGTTCTCATTCCTGTATTGTTAATAATTTGATTTTAATTATAAATAATAGCGAATAAAACCAATTAATCTTCAATTCTAATTATATTTTAGGGGTTGAATATTACTAATTTATTGTGTTTCACTGTTCTTTTCAGTATTTCTCCCATTGATAACAATTTTATTTTAAATCTAATTTATTTAGTTAAATTTAATATTTTAAGTCTAATAATATACTAATGACCAACCCAACCAATGTCGAGAATTGCAGATTGATTCAATTCTATTATTTCTTTAAATATCCGGGAATCTAATTATAGCTTTTGTGTTAACAAAGGTAGCATTGATCGGTGCTTATCCATTCGTGCGTCCTGGCCTCCTGCCCTAAAAAATGCGGTGACTTGCTAAAAACCCGTGCTAGTGGTTTGAAGGCGTTTTTCCCGAAAAGTTAATGCGATATGGAAGCGATATTTTAAACCACACCCACTCAAGTATTTCTCGGCAAGTAAATGTAAATATCTTAAAGCCCCCCCCACTCTTTGAAATATTTTTAGCTGTTTGAAGGTGTTTTTATCGACAAATAACATTTTTTAGTGGTTTGAAGGGGGTAAAATCAACAAATTAATGCGATAAGAAAGCGATATTTTACAGTCATCCCCATGTTTTTATCGAAAAGTAAATGTAAATATTTTGACAACTTTTAAATATCTTTTTTTTTCGTATTTTCTTTTTATCTTAATTCAAAACAACACACAATTTTAGATAAATACCACCGATTTTCGAAAATAAACTATCAATACAGCACGGGTCAGATTTTAAGCAGGCACCGCTTTGCATTTTTCTTAGGGCAGGAGACCAAGACGCATGAATGCAATATGCACCCATGGATCATTTAAGATCTACATACGGTCGTGTCGATATTAATACTTTGGATGGGAGTGACGTTAAAATTGTTACATACACTAATGTTTCTGTTTTCTGTTTCTTTATTAACAACACTGGACGACAATTTTGGACATAATTTCTGTTGAGTTTTATTTTTCATTTGATTTAGACTAATATTAACATGCTGATTTCAAAACCGCAGTGACTTTTCTTTTATCACGTCAAGTTTTTTTCTCTACAGCTTACTCGCAAAATAAGCACAATTGTATTGTTTGTTTGTAAGTAATAGAACTGGTCAACGGATTGCGTTGATTGTTTTATTGAAAATGAAGGAGAATTAATCAGATCTGGTGACTAAGTTGATTCACAGTCAAAGAACAAACATCAATGCATTTGTGAAGCTAGTCTATTTTGCATATTTTGAATTAGAATGTGTCGATTAAGACAAGTATTGGGTCCCTTACAAGTTGTGAAAGCAGTGTGTTGAGAATTTACGGGTGTGAATCAGGGGAACTTCACCATATAACAAAAAAAGCAAATGTAAAATTGAGCATCTTAGTCTACCATCAGCTATACATTCAGTCCCACATCCAGCTGAAATCCCAGTGTGGAGCAGTAGAGCTTGAGAGAAGCATTGGGGGAGAGGAATTGGCCTCCAAGATCTGACCTCAAACCCGTTGATCCCAATATTCTACATGAGCCATTTGTTGACATAAAGAAAATTATGTTTGCACCTTACACATGAAACAAAGTCGCTTGAAGTAATTCATTAAAGCATTGCCAATTGAAGGCAAGTTTTTCAAGTACCACATTTTGGCATTTCCTTGCCCGCCAATTGAAAAATTCAAGACCGGTGTGTTTGATGGTTTATAGATGCTGAAAGTTATCAAAGCTGAACATTTCATCGGAATAATATCAGAACTTAAAAAGAATGCTTGGTTCTTGACAAGTTTTTTACCTTGTCAATAAATATCTTGAAAATGCCTGAGCAATGAATTGTATTGAAATTGGATAGCCATGCTTGATTGCATCACAATCTAGCTAACTTCTTAAAAATCTTGATGTGATCAGCTATGAGCAAGATGAATGATTTTACCAAGATTTGAAATTCATGGAAGAATGGTATCAAAGTATATGGGATGTAAATATGATGGCTGACTATGGAGAATAAAGGGGAATTGCCCACATTGAACACTCTAGGAAAAAATCTATGTGTAAATTTTACCTTAACTACTTGCACACAATTTGGCTTACAGTAACACTATCCTTTGCATGAACAAAATGAATTTGTACAAACATTACAGACAAGCAATTATTTTTATCATTTTCCATTGTAAATTTTAAAAACATTTTATAAAATAAACTCACATTTGTCGCATGCAGTATTTTGATGTTTTTTGAGACCAAGCGAGGTTATCCTGTTACTTAAAAAGTTAATGTAATAGAGAAAAAGTGGTTAAAATTTTGGATTCAGAGTCCAAAGTTTGTGAAAAACAAGTGTCAGATCGAACTAACAAAATTTGTGATGCCCAATGTAATGCTTTATTATTTCCCATTATACATTTTTAAAACCTTCCATAAAATAAGCAAACATTTGCTTGATGCTGTATTTCGAGGGTATCCAGTAGTTCAAAAAGTTGACGCTATATAGAAAAAAGGGGGCCATTTTTTGCTTCAGTGGTCATAAAATAGTCAAACAATTGTCAGACACAATTCAATAAACATTGTGTTCCCAGTGCAAGATTTTCTCTATCAATTTCTGCCTTGATGCATTTTGTTATAGACTTCTTGCTTATAGACTTCTTGCACACTAGGCCATGTGTCCAATTGGACAATCCAGTGTGAATTTTGGGAGATTATTAACCCCATGTCTTGTCTTGTATTCACTTATGTATTATTTTTTACCTAGGCTCATATAGTTTTTTTGTGGGGTTTTGACAACAAAAAAATGAACTGAATAAAGGGTTAGGTTCAAAATTCCGTGATGGCTCCTGATTACGAAAAGAAGGTTCCCGATTACGATAAGAAGGTTCCCGACTTCGACAAGAAATACATGAAGAAGGTCGGAGGGCACACCGACCGAAACGTTGTACAAATAACAATGAAGATGATCGCGGATAATACAAAGCTCTATTCAATCTATCCAAAAATGTAAGTTTAAAAATGTGCAATTTTGTGCAACATATTTTCCGAGATATTCATTTTTTTTTTTTTAAATTATAACTAACGATCTTATTTTAGAGCGCGTATCATCAAAAGTATTAAAAATTTATCTACCCTGATGACCCTGATCGGTGAAATACACGATAAGATTTTATTTTTGCGTCTTCAATAGATTCTTACCTTGATTTTGGGGTGTAAACACACCCCAAAATCAAGACGACTTTTTGATCGATAACCCTAACCCTATAATGCCAGTAGCTACTAATTTTATTATCTATCATGTACTATACCAAAATCAATACTGTAAATTTATATTCAACTTTTAAGCACATTCTTTTTACAAAGTATGCCAGTACATTTTTTGATTTAAGAGATAATATACTATAATTTGATATTCAATCGCTTTGAATTAATAATGTCATTTTTTCAATTATATATTGAATTTTACAAATCACAACAAAAGATTAAAATTAAAGAATTATTTTAGAATTGAAATCGGTCTTTTTAACTTAATTCAATTACTTCATTTATTTCATTTTTGTATGTTTCTTTTTAGTTTAAAATATCAGTTCAACTAATAGCCTGATTTATATTTTTTTTTTAATATTGTTAATCATTGAATTAAAATTTCTTACAATATCGTTATATGTGAAAGAAAGTCCCTGGACCCAGCCAGACCGGATCAACGCAAGGTCTTTTTACGTGAGGATCGAACTCGCTATTCAGTAGTAATGGATCTGTAAGACTATCATGCTAACCATTACAACACGTTTTTTCTCTTCTACCCAGGCTTTGCCGGGTAGACTCTTCTAGTTATTCATAAATAAGATGTACTCTATCAATACAATTAAATAGTCCTTGAGAAATTATACTGATTAGGCTGTAAGCAAATGTAGGCTCTATAATATTTTTATGAATTTTAAACTTTTTTTGCCCACTGCTTTATTCTCAAAGAAATTTTATCGTTACTTGCTAACAGAACTTTTGCTCGGATGCACCATTTTACGGTAACAAAAATCGAATCATTACAACGATGTATGCGTTTTTATTTATTTCACCGTTGGTTTCTTTTATTTCATTGGTCATACGGAGCATAAAATCAATTCACAAGTTATGATAGAAATAGCCATTCAAATTTTAATGGATCTAAAATGCGTGTTATTGATATAGAAATACATATGCTTTCTTTTTATTGTTTTGAATTAAGCGCCTTATTTTTACGCTTGTTTTCTTTATACAAAGGCAGAATTATATATGCATATATATTGTTAAGAATATTGTTTTTCTGCACTAGATTGACCTCAAATTCCTCATCTGTCTTTCCCAATCGCATGACCTTGGCTTTCCACTTGACATCATTTGCCTTTATGTCTTTAAGATTTTATAACCTTATAACGGTAGGAGAGGTAAAGGGTCATTTAGTTCGGAATTCACCACTTGCATCTACCTTAATTGTTCATTGGGCAGTTTCATTATCACCTTAATACTTCTATTCATGACCTCATATATATATATATATTATATGTGTGTGTGTGTGTGTGTGTGTGTGTGTGAGTGTGTGTCTGTGTCTGTGTGTGTGTGTCTGTATGTCTCTGTGTGTGTCTGTGTGTGTGTCTGTATGTCTCTGTGTGTGTCTGTGTGTGTGTTTGTGCAAATGGATATCCCTATGAAACTAAAATATAAATACAGATAATGAAGAAAAATTAATCGTTGTAAGGGACATAAAATGTTCCGAAGTAGACTTTATGGTCGTTTGTGCGTATTTGCCAATGATGTGTGTACTTACGCAGTATTTTAATGTCTATAAACACGGGAAAGAAATTTCCTTAGCAAGTGGGAAAAACTGCTAAAATTATGTGTGCAGTAATACATTTAATAAAGGCATGAATCCAATTTTATTCGATTGCATTAACAACTTGATCATAGAGTTTTACTGTTCGAAAAAGAAAGGGAACTTGTGTTAGTCATTCTCCCAAAATGATACTTCATTCTTAAATAGCTGTAACAGTAACACCAAGATACAATCAGCATTGATATATGAAAGTTATTTATACATTAATTTTTATAAATGAATTGAGGGTGTGTAAATCTCTGTTCACTTGTAATGAAGAAATCAATAGATTATCATCATATGCTTCGTGTATTAGTCGACTAGTTTTTAGGAGATAAACCACAATATTTCATTTTATAAAAAAAACATATAGTAACCTGTTATTGAAAATCACCTATGATATGAGGAAACAAGACTTCATAACATTCATTATTACATTTTACACGGAAACTCAGTAAGTTTCATGAAAATATTTGTATATTTTTATTCAAATTAAGATTTATTTTAGATATTATCGTTATACAAGAGATTCACTGCTAAATATTTTTCACGTATGAAACGTTCCTTTTAGAAATTCAAAATAATAAAGCTAATACCTATTGATCGGGGAAACGCCAATATTTCATCTGAAAGTTTCATACTAAAATCTACGATGTCATATATATCTGATGATTACATAATTTTATGATGTCATGTGTATCTATTATATGTATGTATATACTAAAACTTCCGCGCGAGCGACACAAGGTCTATTTTAACTGGAGCTTAACAGGTTTGAATTCAATGTTTTCCTATTCCAAACCAGTTTCCTAACCAAGGTTAAAGAGCCCAATCTGCGCTATTATTTTACCCATAGCTATGGGGAGAATAGTTATATGCATACATTTCCCAAGTTATTAGCGCTATGGGAAATGCTACCAGTCCCATCCAGAATTTGAACTTGCAGTGTCCATTTCCTACGACGATAACCATTACACAACTGACGTATCTGTGTATATGAGTATGTGTGCACGTGCGTGTGTGTTTGTGTGTGTAAATGTCTATGCCTACATAAATAGCCCGTAGTTGGAATTTTTACACGTTTAGACCTATTAGCATTTACACATGAACAGACACAGAGATATTTCGGTTGTAAACCAATGCGAAATAGAGCGAAAAGAAACTTAGTTTCCAAAGGATAAGAAAAATTAGAAAAGTATCACATTTTGAATTTAACTGAAAAAAATAATAATATAGGATATTATGAACAAAATCGGCAAACAAGAGATTTTACGCAGCAATTCTTTCTTTCAATAAATAAATTACATTTTTTAAACTGCGAATGTAATAAAATAAATACTAAGTCAACTCTTAATCTTTATCTTAA
This sequence comes from Doryteuthis pealeii, assembly GCA_023376005.1. Taxonomy (NCBI): domain Eukaryota; kingdom Metazoa; phylum Mollusca; class Cephalopoda; order Myopsida; family Loliginidae; genus Doryteuthis; species Doryteuthis pealeii. Next base: position 22,918,331 of record CM042160.1, on the reverse strand, counting down.
AGAGTTGGTTTTTAAATTCGACGAATTCATGAATTTACCTGGGTAATGACATCATTAATTCATCCAATATATACTGAGAATTAGAAAAAGAAATGAAAGCATAAATGAATGCATATCTTAAAATCAATTTATATATTTTCAAAATTACGGTCTGTTATTAGAGAGGGGTCACTCTAATCATAATTTATCATGTGTCTCAAGAATATTTAGTTGCATGTTATTACCTTAACATCTCTCCATAGTTGCGATGGCAATACATTGAGTTAATTCTTAAATTTCTCTGGTCTACATAAACGACGCTAATATGTAAAAGCATAGAGACATGTAGCTCATGTAGATATTGCAAATGTTGATTGTAAATGAAAATGGTAGTATTGAAAGTATGTCTTGTCTGCTTTATTTGAAAATCAGTATCAAAAATGTTTTTACATGCGCTCCAATAGTAGGGATTCTATGCAAGTCAGTAAATAGTCTATCTTGCCTGGAAAAATGTTAATTCTATGGCATGGGCTACTGCTCTATTACTAGCTTAAAAATTCATCCCAGAAGACACCAATTAAGGGTGTTTGTTAGCAAAAGGCACAGAAGGTGCTCGCACTTGAAGTTGATCTGACAGCTGCCATATGCATAAAAATATATTTACCAGAAATATGCATATGATCAAAAACAGATTCAAAGTTTTCAGATGACTTAGTTTAAAGGATTGTCAAAATTGAAACAATATTTGAGCACTTTATGATATTCTATTTCAAGACCAATAAAAATATCAAACATAAAACATAATGTGTGTAATTTATGGAGAAGTTACTCCGAATGAGCAAACGTATCAAAAGTGGTTTACAAAGATTTCAGGGGAGAATTCTCACTGAATAATGCTTTATTATTTGTCTGATTTTCATATTTTTGGTTATAAAAATTAATCTTTAGATAAAATTCTGAATTTTTTAAAAAATTCTATGAGAAATTCTGTTTGTATATGAGCAAGAGACATGTTCATGATGATTAATACTTGTGTGACTATAAAAACGGACTAAATTATTATTCAGTAATGAGACCGGGCTACAAAAGTAATGAGACCGGGCTACATGACTGAAAAAGTATTGCTCATAAATAATCAATCAACAATTTTTTTATTAAAAGTTATTTTTCCTGTAAACAGAAAAGACCAGGATTTTATGATTTCAAGTGGAACTTGAATTGTTAAATTAACATCGATGTTATTAGATTTATTCATTATCAAACTTTACAGAATTTAAACTTTGTAACCCAAAATACAATTGCAACAACCTATAACCAAAAATGATTTATGGTCAAGTCATGTTGAAAGTTTAATTCAAGTCACTGACGTTAAGTAGCAATGGGCCTGTTCAATGTTTAGATGGGTGACCAGTTAGGAATAGCAGGTACTATAATCTACCCGAGTTTTATGTGCCACACTAATCAGTGCTTAGTAAATAATATCTTGTAACCACAAATAAAATCGTATAAATATATTTAAGGGGTGTACTTATTTTTGTATTGTTACATATTCATATTTTGCTTACAGGCATTCAATGTTGTAGAGTTTGGTAATGAATAATACTTTATGATATTGTGTTTCATGAATAAATTGATTTAAGGAAAATATGTAATCTATTAACCTTTGTATTTGGAATAACCATGTCTATACGTTGGTAAAATATGAATACGCAAGTATTTTTAATGCCCTCTTAAAGACAGAATACTCATGTTTATGGTGTTTATTGATAAAACGAATTAATGCTCCACTTTTCTTAAAAATTTTCTGTTTTTTTCATGTTCAATAAAGTTAGATAAAATATTTCAAGAATATTTCAGATTGTCAACGCGTAGAGATTGACCATAGAGCACCAGCCACCTTTTGAAATTTGCCTTCAATCTTTTCATATCCGGAATTCTTAATTTCAACTTTTATTCAAGGTTTCCAATTGAACTTTCTCACTTCTGCTGAGATATATCGTGTCCAAAGAAACTGGATGCCAACCAGAAGTCACAATAATCGCTCCATGCATGATAGCAGGCATTCGAAACCTAATCGATTGAACACCAACTATTCGATCTTTGCCAAAATCGATTCCAATATGACTGGACGAGAGACAAGAAACATATTTTAATTGATTTAAAGAACTTTTACCAAGGTTTTTTGCTTCGAAATTTCATAAATTTCACCAAAATAGAGTTTTTTTCATTCAGCTATTTTTCTCAAGGTAACACCTTTGGGCTGAAATTAAATGTATTTTTATAAAACATGAATTATGGCAAAATTTAAAAAAACAGTAATCTATGATATATTAATAGTGATATATCGACAAGGGATTCACCAGTTTGTAAACAACAAATAAAAAAGATTAATTAATTAATTTACGAAATCAGGATTCTTTTTTTTATTTCTCTTTGGTGATACGAATAAAATAAAGATGTATGATTTCTTATTCTGCTCAAGAATCAATATCTACTGAAATTCTACAACCAGAAATATGAATATGTTGCTGTTCAAAAATAAATACACTCCTTATATATATTTAGGCAATTTTTGGTTATAAAGGGGTTGCAATTTTACTTTGTGTTGCAATGTTTCAGAGCTGTCGAGTTTGGCAATAAACAGAACTAAATATCTGTTTTGATTCAACTAGAAATCATAATATTCTGGTATTTTTTATTCAGTAGGAACTTATTTTTTTAATGCATTGGGTATAATTATTTATTTAGAACGAAAAATAGATGCCAGAATCAGTTTAAGTTATTTACATTTTTTTTAATATTTAAAAAAACAATTACATGAAATTTGATTGAAAGTGTTTTCATACATTTTGAACTTGATGATAATGATGATGATAACGATGATGACGAAAATCTGTGTTCATTTTAACGAACGATGAACCAAAGTTTCTGAAGAACAACATGGCGCCACAATGTGTGAGGATCTTTTGGTCGGGAACATTCTTTTTGCTAATTATGTGTTTGTTTAATAACATCATCAGATGTTGGGATGATTAAAAGACCAAACCAAAACATGCGGATTGGGTTGACAGGAAACGATGCCCAATGGGATATTCAAGCAAGAATTGAATACAAAATCAAAAAAGAAAAGCAAAAGTGGGAAACGGGGAAGACAAAATGAATGTCACTAACTTTAATACCTCATTTGATGTTGCATGAATATTCAACCTAGTTATTTAGCTAGAGGGTTTGCGACGTTTAAAATCAAAGTTTTCTTATTTAATCCTGATCCAGTGACATAGATTGAAGTTCGTTCGTGCATTGGTTGGACATCAAATCATTAATCTTTTGATATAATGTTTATTCTTGAGGATTAATGAAAGGCTTTTTCTCGTGACTTTGGAAACTCCGTGTAATATTAAAACGAAGTTACAGAAAAAAAAGACAGCTCACCTTACATCATGAAACGCAGTTATTAGAAAATATAACAGTAAATTATAAGAATAAACAAAACTAAGACAGAATAAACTGTTACGGGTGCCGAGTAGAGAGGTAAACATAAAAAAGATTGATTGCATTTGAAATTAAGATATTTTCTCATTCATTTTATTTTTTCGCCTTTTGGAAAATCATTATTTACATGGTTCTAAAAATCATGATGAAACTTTGGGATAGAATGATGGTAACCCCACAAGATTATACCGAATTTACTGAAATTGAACAATACAAAGAAAAGTTAATAACTTTAAGGTTGCTTCTTCCCGCAAATCTGGATTCTCCACTCCCCCTTTTTCGTGTAGGTGAGTGTGTATGGTATAGTGGGAATATATTTACTTCTGTTAAAATCTTATTTTTGTACTGCAGGACCCAGGGTAACAAAAAATTACCAAGGATGTTTAACTTTTTAACTCCTATCCCATAACCTAAGTTTGTCATGTGCATGAAATACTGTTGACCATTTAAACGTATTGATCACAAAGACATGTATTTATCTTAATGATATCTAATATATGTTACTTCGACTAAAAAAGTATTTTAAAGATTACAACAGATGTGAAAAGTAGATTATTATGATTAAATGATGAAACAGAAATCAACTTAGAAAGTAGAACGGACATGGATGATTGAACTTTGATGTTTCTATTTGGCTGGAGGTATCACTAGGTCTGACTGTCTACTCATACCATACAAATTATTAAATTTTCAACCCTCAAAAAAGAATAGGAATATTTACAGTCATATACTGATAAAATGTCCTAAAATGGTAAAAAAGTAATTTTGTGTCAAACTTTGTGCTATTTACGAAGGATAATTAGAAAATATTGTATAATAAGAATTATTTATGTTAAAGAATAAAAACGTAGAACTTTGTATTTGAAAAGTTAACAAAAAACTAAAAGTTTTACTAAAAACAGCTTTTTATCGAATTCCAATGAAATTTTCAGTACATATTTCTTTATTAACTAATTTATCTCTGGATAGGGTATTTTGTAAGAAGAAAATTAGAAATAGTTTAAATTAAAATATTCTTGTTTTTCTTTTCTTCTTTTTTTTTTTTTTTTTTTGTTTGTTTGTAGTTGTGTTTTGGAGGGGCGGAGTATTGTCTCACCACCCAACTATGGTGGTTATCATTGATTCTTTTATCTAAATTAGATGGTATCTTTGTTAAGATACAAGGAATATTTAAATAGATAAGTAATTAACGCACTGAAAATGATAAATATAGCGACATTAATATACGTATAAGAATGTAACTACTTTCACACTTGGGCAAATATATATCCATATGTACATAAACATTCATAGTCACGTACACACATACATACATGGATATATACATAACTGGAAAACAGAGTTAGTACTAACAAAGTTTTGGTTGTCATCCTTCCGAATTGTAGGTCTGTTTTGGCATTCACTCTAATCGGCTAATTTGGGAAAAATCGGTTCGTCTAAAATCATAGTAGAACAGAGATCATATAACTTTCGTCTTTCAAATCCATTAAATTGTTTTCATGAATACGCTTTTGGTTATGCACTTTTGTGCCATGTATGGAAATGGCTGCTTTGTTGGCCTCTATGAATGCAGCCATACGCATGTGTATGTGTATGTGTAATTTGTAGGCTTGTGTCTCTGCAAGGTCAATTCGTGTGTCAGTTTCAATATATTAATAAGCAATATGAGTGATGTTTTGTGTTACTATAGCAGAATATTTATCATTCTGTAATGAAATCAGGTTGCATGATATAAAATCGCACGTACGTATACATACTTGCACACACACACACACACACACACACACACACACACATTGTAAATCAATAAATTTATTGTAATTGCAAATATGTTTCACAAAAAATGTTCGTCCAAATTTAATATATTTTTAAATTTTAAATTTCAAATAATTAATTCTTAACGAACTAACTTTAGAGAAATTTTAATTTGATTAAATTCTCTACTTCTGTATATTAATATAAATTTCATGTCTAAACTGATTAGATTGTTAAAAGTTATTCCATAATAAACGCGAACCAAATATTGTCAATATAAAGTCTAAATTGGAATATTACTGCAAAAGAATCGGTCTAACCAATATGACAAGATAATGATAAGATGATATCTCCAGAACATTTAGCCTTTAAACTTAATGAATAAAACTATTTTTATATTAATTCTGCCCATGCCTATTATTATAGATATTTTGCTTGTGTTCCTGTGCTTAATGCTTATGTTTATATGCATATATAGGAGTAAACACTTTTTGTTCCTTTGAAGAAACATGTCCACTTTGAATTTAAAATGAACAATATGGAGATATACAAAAAGAATGAAGAAGACATGTTTAAATAACAAATATATCTATTTCCTACAATCCGGATATTGTTCTGACAATTGAACACCTTCGTATTCTTAACGTTAATAACACAACACTTCACCCGATCAAAGTCTACAAGTCTTCGTTGAGTGAAGAAAAATTATTTTTACTGAAAATTTTGCTCACAAAGAAAAGTATCTATTTAACGTGCATTGCAGAAATGGATTGATCCAATTGGTATATTTGTGATATTTCACACTTTAGACAAAAGTAGAATGTTTCATTGTATTAGTCCCGTAGGTTTATTTGTCTCATACCCCACCTGTATGGACTGGGCACAAGGCTCCGTTTTAACGTGGGCCCACCCACAAGCCGAAGCTAATGGGTGGGAGAGAACAAAAATTGCATCGATCCTATCGGCATTCCCCCTCAAGGGGGCGCCTCAGGCGCTGGACAATAAACCCAGCCCTGTCCCCAAAGGGGGCAGGTATTGCCTGGAGGGATGGCCCTCTGGGATCGACGCTATTATTATAACATAACCGGTCCAGCGGCCGAAGCTCGCCGGACCCCCAGTCGAAACCGGGTAGGTAAGTATTGTTAGTCCCGTAGGTCAATGACTACTGAATAGCGAGTTCGATCCTCACTAGATGTACCACACTTGCGACCTTGTGTGACATCCTTGCCTGTGGCAAACGGGTTGGGTATATATCTACATTAGAGAAAAATATTATAGTCTATGTTTGTTCTTGTTTATATGTGCTTCGTTTTGAATATACGCATGTATTCAATACTTACATACAAAATTCATTGATTGACGTGAATGTCGTTTTCAATAATAAATGAAGTACATTTCAAAAGAATACATTCACTCTTCCCTTCTACTCAATAATCCACTAGATCTCTTTCTCTATTGACACATGTGTGTCTGCGTACGTACATGCTCATATAGATGTATTTATCATTTATTCTTATATAAAACTATTTCACTCAATTTAATTATTGCTACATCAGGTTTCAGAAGATATGAAAGTAAACGGCCCTCTAAATTTAAAGAACACACACACACACACACACACACACACACACACACACACACACACATATATATATATATATATATATATATATATATATATATATATATATATATATATATATATATTAAGCATTAGCAATAATTTCGTCAGCTAGGAGTTTTAAAAGCGAATTAAAAATAATTAAATCTATTATTTAAGATCAAACTTTGTCTAAATCGATAAGTAGTAACATAATGACCATCATTAAAAAAGAAAAATATTATTACAATGTGCAATTTATTTTTAATACATTTTATACATTAAAAATCGTCCGAATTTCAACAAAAAGTTACGTTGAATTTATTTTGATTTATCGTGTTCAATAATGGTTTTAAAATATTTTTAAAATACTTATAAACATTTCTTTTTAGAAATAAGTAAAGCGTTACTTTAAATACATATTTATTAAATATTACTGAAATTTTACTCACTCGTTTTAACTTTTAACCAAGTAAAATCCGTTTTTTGTAAAAAAAAAAAAAAAAATATTAGTTTCCTTTGAAAATAAAATTTGCATATTCATTTCCCTTTGTGTATGGTATTCCAGAACCGCTAAAAAAATTTCCCCGTACGGAAAAATGAGCACCCCTAAAAACTCAAAAAGTAAAGAACTTTTAAGAATTTTTTTTTTAATCTGATAGATGTGTGTGTCAACGATAATAATCTATTGAAGGAAAAAAACATTTTTTTAGCGGTTCCGATATGTAAACTTATACGAGGAACTGAGCACCCCTGAAAACTCGAAAAATAAATAACTTTTTAGAATTTTTTTTTACAATCTGATAGATTGGTGTGCAATCGATAATAATCCATTGAAGGAGAAAAAAAATTAAAAACAAACATTTTAGATTTGAATATTCATTTCCCTTTCGTGTATGGTTAAGAGGTTCGAGATAGTCATGTCCGCCCAGAAAATGAAGTGCAAATTTTTTCTTATTTTAGTAAAAAAAAAAAAAAAAAAAAATTGTTAATTTAAAGATAAAAAGTGAGAAAACAATCAATTTGAATTAGAATATATTTAATTAAAAATGAATAATTGAATTAAAAATAGTAATAATGAAATGAACTTACCTTTATTAGATATTGAATTCTTTCGGTAAACTTACAGATTAACTCTCTTCTAACCTAAGGGAGGTAATTCTCATTTTACGTATTCTTTGCTTCCATACAATTAATCTTCGAACATTATGTGTTTATATTGAAAATAATTTAATTGTTTTAAAATATGCGAATCTTGATATTAGTTTTAAAATGTTATATTTTTAGTTTCTAGAAATAAATATCTATTTAATGCAAACCTTATTTTATAGTCCTAAAGTAATAAGCTTTGAAGAAAAACTCTATTAAAAATTTAGGCCCTTTTTAAGCAGAAAAATATCGATTTTTTTAATAAGATAATAGCCAATTAAATAATTATGGAAATGAGTAAAAAAGAAATCTCCTAAAAAATTATTAAAATTTTTTTTTTTACATTTTATTTTTCGATAATCGGTACTTATTTTCTCATAGAACACCAACCGTAAAAAATATTTTTTGTTTCTATTCATAACTTTGGTCTTTTATCTCTTTATTTATACTGTAATTAGTACAACATATGACCAACTCGAAATAATTTTACGCCCCCAGCATAAGGCGGGTCAAAATTAAGTGACCTGAAAAAAATTAGAAAGTTTTGAAATAAAATAAATAATGCATTATAAATATCATTCTTTGATAAATAAACACTGAAAATTTCATTAAAATCCGATAATTCCCTGATTTTTGGTAAATTATTTTCTGTAGGTAGGGGGAGGGTTAAAGTCATTTTGTCAAAAACGCCTTTTAGGCTCAGTTTGCTAGTCCCTAATATATATATATATATATATATATATATATATATATATATATATATATATATATATGGGAATATGTGCTTAAATGAAGTCGAACCTATTTTTTGAAATTTAATTCATTAATAATTAATTAGGCGGGATTAAACTATTTAAATGTAAGGCTAAACAAATCGAGAAAAATCAATCTCTGTATGTACATTTCGGCCTATTAGGCCGAAATGTACATACAGAGATTGATTTTTCTCGATTTGTTTAGCCTTACATTTAAATAGTTTAATCCCGCCTAATTAATTATTAATGAATTAAATTTCAAAAAATAGGTTCGACTTCATTTAAGCACATATTCTCCCAAATATTGTCGGCTGAAAATAGCCATATCACAAACATCGTCTGTTTGTTTACGTCTCATATATATATATATATATATATATATATAAGCTAAGGTAACGTGAACATGGAGTCACCATATGGTTATTGACAGTTTCTCGCCTATGCGATCTTCAAAACCAAATGGGAATTTGGTTTAGCGGCTTGTTTATAGACGCTGTGGTTTGGTCCTTTGATGAGGGAAGAAATAGGGGAGCTGGGTTTTTGAAGGCAGGGTGTTCTGTTCTTTGGTCTCCACTTGGAGATGTTGATAGATTTCTGTGTGTAGCTCTCCACTTTGTGATGGTGATAAATTGCTGTGTAGTACGAAGCTTACCCGTTTTTTTGTTTTTTTGTTTGTTTTGGGCTTATGGGATGTGTTGTCTATTGTATTTCTAGTTGTTTTGTTTTTTCTTTATTTCTTTTGTTTTTGCTTTTGCGGTTTGCATTTTGTGTTTGCTTTTTAGTTTTTTAATATTTTTATTTTTAATCATAGAAGCCCTTGGTTTTTAATTGGCTTAGTATTTATTTTCGTGTCTGCATTTTGATATATGTTCTGATCGTTTGTTGGGTAGGGTTTTTTTCTTTTATTATTGCTAATTTTACTTCTATGCAAATTTTCTGGCTAGGTTGCTGTATGCTGGTGCTGTTTTCTTTATTTTACAGGTTATTTCCGGTGTTTGGTTAGAGTTTTTTTTTTGGGGGGAAGGGGGGCAGATATGTTTCGATAGTGTTGAATGATGTCTTGTGGGCATAGCTTCTTTACTTCAAGGTTCCTTATGTTACATCGATCTATATAACTTCCGTGTTTGGTTTGGGCTGTACTGTGACTTGGTATACAACACCAGGCAATTATTTTTAAAGGATACTCATGTCTTTTTTCAAAAACGAACCCACATTCAATTGCAAAAAAAAAACATAAGTGTCTTTTAAAGAACCAGGTGTTGAATCCATGTTCACGCTACCTTAACTTAAATATAAATAGTCTATCAATCATATTGAGCACCGTCTACCTACAAATATAGCACCCATATTAACTATATATATATATATATATATATATATATATATGTATGTGTGTGTGTGTGTGTGTGTGCGTGCGTGTGTCTGTGTCTGTGCCTATGTGCCTGTGTGTGCCTATGTGCCTGTGTGTGCCTGTGTGCGCGCGTGTGTGTATATAAGTTAGAGTAGCATAGACGAGAAACTGTCAGTAACCAAGTGCTCTTGACTCCATGTCCAATCTACTCTAACAGATATAAATGCTCTATCTACGATATTGAGCAATGTTTACTTATAAATATACCAACCATATCTATCTATCTCATATATATATATATATATATATATATATATATATATATATATATATAACTTTTAACTCCGAAAAGATATGTCATTCAGATTTGAAATCTCGCATAAACCTTAATATGTTTATAATTAGGAAACACACTACATTTAGTTGAGTTTTACAGAATAAGGTATATAAATAATCAATTTAGATTAAATGTAAACTGGTTTCATTATGTGTATTTAAATGTGCACTGCTGAACGCACAGGTCCTTATATGAACATTCACCACAATATAATATTGAAGAAACATTTTGATTTTGCTAGGCTGACAATTAACCTGATTCGGCAGACAGTTCTGGTTAAAGTAAAGAGAACAGACAATCAAAGTAGTTTTTTAGTTAATAATAGAAATGATAATCTCGTGGAAATTGCTGTCTGTGAATGGACACTACTGTTACAGACCAAGAGTAAAAAAATGAAGACTTTGACAATAATTGTCAGTGTTTTAGCTTATGAAAATAATTATGTCCTGCTTGCTCATACACAATTTTATTATGACAATTTTTGTATATTCTCACCTCATAGTTCTAATTGCAGAACATAATGTCGAACAAACTCTAGCTACTTCCAACTCAGCCATGGAATCAACAAAAACAGGGACAGCACATAGAACAACATCAAAGACAACCAACCAACCAACCACCCGGATAGACAAAAACACCGCATGACCCCAAAATGACAACAGACAAGGAAATAACTCAGTCTATCATGAACACTTAAGAAAGAGAGAGGGGTACGCTTCTTTGCAAAATATCAGTAGATAAATAAGATTTAGAACTCAATATTCAACATCGAGTCTTTAATTTTCATTTATTTCATTCATTTTTTTTTCATGCTTTTAAAAAACCAAAGATTATTTTCCCATAAATAAGTAAATAGATATAACACACACACACACGCACACACAGGACACACACAACACACACACACACACACACACACACACACACATATATATATATATATATATATATATGTGTGTGTGTGTGTCTGTGCGTGTGTGTGTGTTATATCTATTTACTTATTTATGGGAAAATAATCTTTGGTTTTTAAAAGCATGAAAATAAAAATGAATGAAATAAATATATATATGTAGTATAATAAAAAATTGAAAAAACAGGTTTAAATGAGTTATGTGATGAGTTTATATATATATATATATATATATATATATATATATATATATATATATATATATATATATATATATATAGCGAGAGAGAGATTGAGGAGCTAGTGAGAGAAAGAGAGAGAATATATGAATAAAGAGAGAGGGGATACTTTATTTTAGAAGTTAATGGAAACATTCATTCCTTTGTTCTGGACATGTTCATCCTAGGTATGAGTTCATACTTGTCTATTTCATTCTGGGTATAGAACGAAAAATATATTATTTTTGTCATATGTCTTTTACAAAAGCATGTTGGGAGAGTTTTAGGAAATTGCAGGTAATCGTGTTTTCGGAGTAAACAATGAAAGTCTTCTTTGTCCACTCAATAGACAAGAGTAAAGACTAAAACCAAATTAACAATATTTCAGTCCCAAAGTACTTTTTCGCTATATGATGATTGTGCAGCTGCATGAAACTTGAGTTACAGTTGAGAGAATGAAACATTGTTTGATTTTTATTTATATACACACATATATATATATATATATATATATATATATATATGTGTGTGTGTGTGTGTGTGTGTGTGTGTGTGTGTGTGTGTTCATATTATATTTTTATGTATGTATCTTAGAAAATTTATTGTACGCGAAGGATGAAACAAATGTTTGTTGTGAGAAGGGAAAATATTGCAAAAAACTAGAGACATCTTGTTGGCATCATCTGTTTTTCTTTGAAGTCTTTTGTTAAAGTGATCAGCTTCATATACGATCGAGCTGACAGGAATGGATAAAATCCATCATTCACTTCTATGACCACAACAAGTCAGTTAAAGCATATGTCATTTTCTTTTCATCCGGAACTCAAAAGTAAAAGTAATTAAAAAAAAAAAAGAAACTTAAATGATAAATACGAAAATACAAACGAAATAAAGAATATGAAAAATATAGACACACGTTACCACGATCACAGTCATTTTTCTGTCGAGTGAATTTACTGAAATAAAATGTCAGAAAACTTTCATGGGTGTGGCCAACATTATTGCCATCCAATTCGTAGGTGCATGAATGCGCCACCTGAGTGCTTATGGAATTAAAGTGTTAATGATAATTGTAACTTGCTTTTTATTTTTTGTGGAGAGTGTTGCTTTTCTCTTTCATTTTTTCATTATTCATTTCTTTATCATTCCTTATTTTTATCTCTTTCAGTTTTTGCAACTTATTTTTTACATGTACTTAATTGCTTCTCTTTTATCTACGTTTTAAGCTCACTATTTTTTGTCTATTTTCCTTCCATTATTTTAATATCTCTAATCATCATCCTGATTTATATTACACTTTCACTCTTTCTTTTTTTCATCTTTCTCTCTGTTCTTCCATACATCCATTCTCTTTCACCCTTTATCTATTTTCTCTAGCTGTTATTTCTCTCAATTTACCATCTTTTCTTTTGGTTCCTTTCTCTTTGTCCATTTCTTTGGGGCTTTAAAGAATGTATGCTCATGTTAAAAGTGCACGTATAGAGTAATGATAATTGGGGAAAGAGTACGAATTGACCCAAAGATAATATGGTAGTTCATAGGTTCCTACACTAAGTATATTGTATATTGTATATCAGTCTGTTCACATTAGCTAATCGCTATCATTTAACAATTCCTTTCTGGTCCTATCTATCTATCTATCTATCTATATCTATCTGTCTGTCTGCCCGTCTGTCTATCTATTTATCTATCGATTTCAAACTGTTCTTTAGGCTTTATATATATATATATATATATATATATATATATATATATATATATATATATATATATATATATATGGGGGTACGTGCGTGTAGATTTAAAAATATCTAAGTGGTCTTGATTGGATATCAACAAAAACATGATCTTAGTTCTTATTGATATTGAATCCATTGGGATAAAATAGACACTCGATTCCTGCACCCTTCTATTCTACTGAATAATCATTTTGATATCTGTAATATATTATTTAAATGAGGTACTGCTATAAAAACAGTATCACCTCCACGAAGACATTTGGCTAAGATCTCTCAACAAGACAACATCTCTTCCAGAGACTGTTTCACTCCTAAAAATCTGGCGTGGCCCTAACCACGTTGAATACGTTAAAACTAGTATTAGATGTTTTTCAGCGTTGGAATTTGAAAGACCAGAAAGCCTTGGAGAGGAGAATGAAATTAGTAATTTATTTTTGGCTTCATAAAGAAAATATAAATTATGGTGTACTCCAAAATACTGGAAGACTTAAGCTGGTTATTGCAGAGAGGACAAAGTTTCTGGAAAATAGATAAAACCCAAATTAAACCATAATACAGTATTTACCCAGATTGAAAGAAGCAATAAGATATTGCGAGTTAGAAATTTTCATTTCCGAACATAAGGCATGCGATAGAATGCAGAAATCGAACTCAATATGATGTAAGTACAGAGGACGTTCTGAAAAATCACCACCACATTTTATTTTTATTTTGTTTTGTTTTTCGTTTCATTTTCATTTTCTCATATCAATTACATTCATTATTATTTCATTTTATTTTTTCTCATGAAGGCAAATGAAACGAAATTGAATCAAAAGTTGAAACTGAATCTTCCGCTGACTTTTATTAGAAATAACATTTGACCTCCATCGTTATTCAAATTTTCAAAAGATTGTTTCGTGTAGCTGATAAAATACTGGTTAGCTTTTTTGTGTTATTCAATTCCTTTTAAAGAAATGAATTTTGTCGTTAGATTTTTATGACTTTTTCTATTGTCTTATAAAAAGGCACATTGTAGAATTGCAGAGAAATGTTAAGATGATCAATTTTACTCAATATTTAAGATTATTTTCTGTCTAGATTAGATTTTGTTCTGTCTATAGTAATTTTCTTGCGAAAGAATTTGCAATGATTTTCATAATCCCAACCAAATCCTTTTTTCTTTTCGTTACTCTGGTTACAATTTGAACAGGTAAAACTCTAGATTCAAATGCTGGTTTTCACGTAGTTAGCACTCTATCATAATCTTTCCACTCAAAATATGTATGTGATAGACGAAGCCTGAAGCCTATCTGGCTTAACAGAGTTAGGTGCCTATTTCATTCTAGTATTTGTGTTCTGTATTCAAGTAAAGATAAAAGTCAGAATTTCAAATGCCAATATATATTCCACAAGAGATTTAAAAAAGTGTTAACATTTCTATGGAAATATCTTTATTAGAAAAGCAGAACTAATATTACGGGAATATTATGGGAAATATTTCAAAAATGTAATATAGGAATTATGACATTTTTAACAGTATTAACATTTTTGGTTATATATATATATATATATATATATATATATATATATAGAGAGAGAGAGAGAGAGAGAGAGAGAGAGAGAGGAGAGGGGGAGAGGGAGAGGAAGGGAGAGAGAGAGGAGAGAGAGAGGGAGGAAGAGAGACATAGAAATAGGAAGTGAGAAAAACTAACACTTCTTCACAGAAGGCCATCTTTTCAAACCTGCAAAATTTCCTGAGAGAAAACATGTGACTCCTCACCCTTTCAAGCCTTGCTGTATATGTTACAAGCAAAAGAACTGGCTTTGACGTCAATCCCGTGCACTCTCATATGGCTTCTCTGTAGGCACATTACGTTCTACAGAAGCACATACTTTCTAATAGAATTGACACGAATTACATGTAGTTGCTACAGATAGACCTTACACAATTCATCATTGTGTCATGATATTTTATAATACCAGAAAGTCCAACAAACGTGCCGACAATCACTATGTTGATGTTACAAAATGTTTAGGCTGTAGATGGTACAAATATTTATCGGAGCGGATTCATCGAATAGTTTCCAGGAAGCAATGTTCCGTTCAAGAGGTTGTGTATTGGTATTACGTCACGCCCAGAGACGATGTAACAACATCAACCGCGCCAGCCAATAGGATCTACAAGTACAAACTGCGGATAAAGACCAAGTCTCAAAGATTCCAATTTTATACGGTAGAACCATATAAAATTGTGGACCTCGTCTGGTACCACCAAATTCAGCAGAGAACGACGGAAGTTTGTCGAGAGTTGTCCACATAGCAGTTCTATTAACAATGTTGAAGGATTTTAGGGTAGCTGATAAGTCTAACCACACTGATGAGACGTAAACGTCAGAACACGGTGTCTGTGGATGACTATATATATATATATATATATATATATATATATATATATATAATTATATATATATATATATATTATCCTCTCCCTAACTCTCTTCCAATATGTGTGTACATGTGCATGTGCCCGTCGTTCTGTCTATATCAATCAATTAGTCTCTCTCTCTCTCTCTCTCTCTCTCTCTCTCTCTCTCTCTCTCTCTCTCTCTCTCTCTCTATCTATCTATCTATCTATCTATCTATCTATCTTCGTATTTGTTGTATTTCTCGTTGAAAACTTTTGGACTCATTCATTTTATCACTTCTCATTCTTTATCTTTGCTTTAACCCTTCTATTATTTGTCCTTTAATTCGCTGTTTGTTTTATCTCATTCTTTCTCCTGTTGCTTCAAAACTGGGAATTTATTACATAGTTAATATTTTTTAATGTAAAGTGAAAAATAAAATTTGTATTATAGTGTGTTTTCATGAGGGATGGAATAAACACATCTATCTTGTATGGAGTCAAGTATGCTATTGTTATTGTGTGTGTGTGTGTGTGTGTGTGTGTGTGTAAGCATGTTTCACGTTATCACTTTCTCTCTCTTTCTTTTATTGTTTATTTTATGTATTTATTTTTTATCATATTTGCTTTCTTTTTCTTTCTGGCGTATAGCGTGTTATTTTCTTCCCTTTCTTTCCTCCCAATCACAATGGAATGGTCGATTATTCATCTGAAGTGATGGCAGGCCGTCATATCCGAACACATGCGTTCATATCTTATTCTATGAATATAATAGATTGTTAGAGACGCTCTCTTTCTCAGTTGTGATGTAATAAGGCGATTTGTGTTCAGGTGTCTGTAACGGATTCTGACACCGAGATCAACTATGACTCGAGATGGTCAGGGATCACAGTTCTAGTGTAAGAATGTAAGTGTATCACGATAAGTTTCAGTTTTATAGAAATCTGAACGCTGATTGGTCAAGATATGTCACATGAAAAGATGAAAAAGATTATTTGATTTTACTGATTTGGTTAACGGCTGTTGGGCAGAACAGAGCTTCGGCTCTGTTCTGTCTGACTACCGTAACGAGATAAAGTGTTAATGTATTATGACAGCCTGATAAAGAGTTCTCTCATCTTCACAAAAGTGACGAATTGATGACATGCACATGAATAAAGGGCCAGATAGAAACAATGAAATAAAGTGAGAATATAACATTAAAACGCCGGTTAATCACCTATTTCTATCATCCAGACGAAAATGGTGATCAACAGCATTTGGGTCGAGGAACATGAAAAAGCAACACTGTTTATACTATAATGAATATATTAGAAACAGTGTTCTGTGTCTTTCTAAGTATGGATATCAAATTTGTTAGCACTAAACCAAACTGTTTGGCTATCTATAGAGGTTGACTTCCCTTATCAACATAGATTATTATACTTTATCGAAAAATGTAAAAATTAGATAAATGTATCAATTCAACTTAGGGTATCAAAGATACTAAAAACACGATGTTAAATTCTTCGGCCATGTCTACACAAATACACGCATATTATCTCTCTCTCCTCTCTCTCTCTCTCTCTCTCTCTCTCTCTCTCTCTCTCTCTCTCTCTCTCTCTCTCTCTCTCTCTCTCTCTCTCTCTCTCTCTCTCTCTCTCTCTCTCTCTCTCTCTCTCTCTCTCTCTCTCTCTCTCTCTCTCTCTCTCTCTCTCTTTACTGCAGCATGAATCTTAGTAGAAACACCAATACTGAACACCAATAGTTCCCAAGTAACCCCTTAGTAGAAACACCAAATACTGACAACCAAAGTTTGCCCAAGTATACCCTTAGTAGAAACACCAAAATACTGAAAACACTCCCCTAGAAACACCAAATACTGACAACCAAAGTTGCCCAAGTATACCCCTTAGTAGAAACACCAATACTGACAACCAAATTGCCCACCCCTTAGTAGAAACACCAAATACTGACAACCAAAGTTAGAAACACCCTTAGTAGAAACACCAATACTGACAACAAACCAATTATGCTCCCCTTAGTAGAAACACCAAAATACTGACAACCAAAGTTCGCCCAAGTATACCTCTTAGTAGAAACACCAAATACTGACAAACCACCCTTAGTAGAACACCAAATACTGACAACCAAACCAAGTATACCCCTTAGTAGAAACACCAAATACTGACAACCAAAGTTTTGCCCAAGTATACCTCTTAGTAGAAACACCAAATACTGACAACCAAATTATGCTAGTAGCTAGTAGTAAACACCAAATACTGACAACCAAAGTTGCCCAAGTATACCCTTAGTAAACACCAAATACTGACAACCAAAGTATGCTCCCCTTAGTAGAAACACCAAATACTGACAACCAAAGTTTGCCCAAGTATACCTCTTAGTAGGACGACAACCAAATTAGTAGAAACACCAAATACTGACAACCAAAGTTTGCCCAAGTATACCCCTTAGTAGAAACACCAAATACTGACAACCAAACAAGTATACCCTTAGTAGAAACACCAAATACTGACAACAGTAGAAACACCAAATACTGACAACCAAAGTTTGCCCAAGTATACCCTTAGTAGAAACACCAAATACTGACAACCAAACCCTTAGTAGAAAACCAAATACTGACCCAAAGTTTGCCTCTTAGTAGAAACACAAATACTACTTAGTAGAAACACCAAATACTGACAACCAAAGTTTGCCCAAGTATACCCCTTAGTAGAAACACCAAATACTGACAACCAAAGTTTGCCCAAGTATACCCCTTAGTAGAACACCAAATACTGGAACCAAATACTGACAACCAAAGTTTGCCCAAGTATACCTCTTAGTAGAACACCAAATACTGACAACCAAAGTATGCTCCCCTTAGTAGAAACACCAAATATGACAACCATAGATTCCAAGTAGACCCCTTAGTAGAAACACCAAATACTGACAACCAAAGTTCGCCCAAGTATACCTCTTAGTAGAAACACCAAATACTGACACCCAAATTTCGCCCAAGTATACCCTTAGTAGAAACACCAAATACTGACAACTAAAATTTGCCCAAGTATACCTCTTAGTAGAAACACCAAATACTGACAACCAAAGTTTGCGAGAACGCAGCCCTGTTTCACACCATTCATAACTGAGACAGACTCTGCAAGAGTACCATTATATGTGATCAAAGCGTTCATATCATCATATCTTCTGATTTGGAAAGCAACCTAGAGCCAGGCTTTGAGCGAAGTTGGATAATAAAGGATGACCTTTGGTCATAGATTTCAGACAGAAGACTATAAAAGTTTTTGAGGTCCCGAGAATCAGCAGCATGTTGGATTTAAACTGATTTGTCATTGCACCATTGATCTTGCATTTCCCTTAAACGTCTCTGAACCTGGACTTTTACTGTTTTGAGCTTTAATTGAGCCGCAGATCGTTCAGCGATAGAGATATTGTTCAGAGTCGATCTGTTGACGAGAAGTTGTTTTTGCTCAGATAACTTTTTTATGTTGGTGTCATCAAACCAGTCTTGGTTTTTGTCTTTGGTTTTTTTGTTTTTTTTGGGGGGTCTATGTGTCCCAGCACATCAAGTGAAGCATTCTAAAGCTTTGATTTAAAGCTAGACAAAACAATATTTGGATCCAGAGGTTCGAAATTATTGATCTTGTCAACGAATCTTTGCTTAATTTCAGGATTTGTTTTTTAGTTTGGAGACATTTATGCGCTTTGGTAGACGAGTGACCAGATATTTGCTTTTAGTTTTGATTTTTATCTTGAAATTCACCCTCAAAAGACGATGGTCAGTCCAGCAAGATCCTTGCACCAAGAAGATCCTGATGATCACGAGAATGAACAGTGACATAGTCAATCACATGCCAATTTCGAGATCTTGGATGCATCCAGGTTCCTTTTTGTTTGTTTTTTTCTGTTGGAATAGAGAATTGCCTATGCTAGATCAAACACGTCACTCAGAGGAGATGTAATCCATTGCTGTTGCACTTTCCATTCCACACACACACACACACACACACATATATATATATATATATATATATATATATATTTATATATATATTATATAAGATAGGTATCAGCCTGCCCCGAACAAATGCTTTGTGGATCCCACTATCTTTGTGTATCTTGTCCATCACTTTCTCTTGGGAACACGCTATCACAGGACAACACTTTGGATAGAGAAATTTCCCTCGGGCTGCAAAAATCAATGGGATCTATTGGTTTGCTTGACGAGAGGGTTTGGAGCCAACGTGGCATTAACATTTCCACCAAGCTGAGTGTATACCGAGTCTGTGTGTTCACTGCCCTTTTGTGTGCCTGTGAGTCCTGGGTTGTTTACAGACGACATCTCATGACACAAGAGATTCCATCAGAATTGCCTTCGCAGGATTTTAGAGATAGAGTGATTGTCATTTACACCAGACACCGCAATACTTGAAAGATGTCACCTCAAAGACACTCTGAGGAATGCTGCTATCGCTGTGGATGACTGGGAAAAGTTACCTTTTAATAGACCTGGCTGGAGAGCCACCATCTACCGGTCTGTGAAAGAATTTGAGTCCAACCGAATTGAACACCAAAAATTGAAGTGGGTTATTAGAAAGTGTGATTTTCACCCCAGCAACACCCAAAGGGGAGAAGTTCCAACATGTAGTTTATGTGGAAGAGTATGTTTCTCCAGGACTGGCCTGGTGAGTCATCTGAGAAAACACAAGGATACAGTGGCAAATTCAAGTATGAAAAAAAAAAAGAAATAAAAAGAATAAAGAACAGGAAATATTGTTTTTTATTTTCTTCGTTATCTATTTAAAAAGACGTGACATTTATTTTGAATTAAAATAAAATTGAAATATCGGGAAAAAGATATTTTAAAAGAGAGGGGTAATATATTTACATTTACTTGTCGATAAAAAGCCTGAGGGTGGGCTGTAAAATATCACTTTTCAATATTTTCATGTTTGACACAATCAGTGTATGGCATAAAACCACAAAGACAAAACGTCATATTACTCTCAACTCTCTTATGTTCTTTTAAATTTACGGTCAACTGAATTTTGAAATTTGTCTTCCACACTTATTTGTCACAATACATTTTTATCCCCGTGTTTATGCTCTGCAAAAGCAGATGTATGAATCGACACTATGTATAGTTACATTTATGTATGCACAAACATACGAAGATGAATTAATAAGTATGTACGTAAACTGATACATAATTATTAGCTGAATTTTTATTTCAAATGTTCTGTTAAAATTCTGCGATTTAAATCTCCTGATTTAAATACAGGAATACGGAAATTATGCTGAAAAATAATAATTTTACGAAATAAATGTATTTTCATTAGGCTGAGATTTTATCAGTAAACCTATAATTGTATGCATGCATGTATTTATGCATGTATGCAAGTATAGTTAATTATCTCCAACAATGCGTGTGAAGAATTATACGATTGAACTGGAAATGTATATATAAATAATGTTGAGAGAGTACATATTCTTGAAACATTGGCTAAAATTTATGAAGAAATAGTAAATGAAAATCAACCTTTTGATGATCCCAAACTGATATACAAGGACTGATGTACAATGTTTGTCAGTCAACAAATATCACAGCTGATGTTTGGGAGCCTCAATCAAAGGGGACAAATTGATTTTAGAATAATCTCGGATTGAAAATGAAAATAATTTTAAAATTTCCGCAAATATCTTGAATATGAGGTTTATTCTGTAAAAGATGACCACTGAGAATTAGATTACAAATATCTATGGAAGGATGTGCCAAATTAGAGCTGGGAATGAAAATCCATTCACTCATGAAAGGAGACCAAATAAGGATTATCTAATTGCTAATTTCAACCACGCCTTACACATTAGATTAAATTTATTGCGTTCCAGACACTGGCTTAAAAAAGACACATCCGTTCGAGGCATGGTTAATTATTTATCAAAATGATATCATTCGATGACCATACTCGAATCCGAGGTGGCAACCATCATGTGTAATGAGTGTATAATTTTAAAAAAAATGATTCCAATTCAATCTCAAATATATATATATATATATATATATATATATATATATATATATATATATATATATATATATATATATATATGAGATTTATCCAAAACTTGGTAGTAAGGGATGATTCTATATGTGATTTCAAGATCCACTGTACTAATATTGATGATCCAGTATGTATAAATACAGTGAATCATTAAATCACTAAAGAGAGCTCAATGTAAAATAACCTTTTAGATTATATACAGAGCAATATTTATCAATAAAGGAAGAACTCAATACAGTAATCCCATAATAAATTTATTTCGACAAAAATTGGGGCCCATATAAATCTAAGTTGATTTAAACCGGCTCCCCAAATTTTTGCCTCATCAGATGGGTCTCAATTCACTTATGAACAAGCATATCACAAAAAACCCCAAAGAGCTGAATATATGTAAATTCAAACAAAAACAAAAAATAATAAAAAAAATTATATATATTTTTTAACAGTGTGGGAGTGTAACCATAGAAACAGGAAGTGAATGAAAAAAGAGATACATCTCAAGTTGATTTCTAGGGTGTCCAGACAGACAAAAAGGTGACATGACAGAAAAAACAGAAAGTATATTAAAATATAAAAAGACAAGTAAAATAAAAAGATTTTAAATTTAAACATTAGAGTATAATGATGTATAAAAGAAAATACTAGTTAAGATATAAATAATAAAATAAATTAATAAGATAATAAAATTTAAAAAAATAATAATAAATAATAGAAAATAAAAATTAATTAAAAAAAATATAATAATACTAATAAAAAAATAATACTCAGAAGAGTCCTGGAGACCTGAGGAGACTTGCTGTCACTCGGACTCCAGTGAAAGACCATCAGCTAACACTGATGTGAAAACTCAAAAGGAGTAATAATAATAATAAAAAAATGAAATAATTTGAAAAAAATATATATATATATTTTTTTTTTTAATTAATTTTTATTTTCTAATAATTTGCAAAAATTTGGGGAGCCGGTTTAAATCAACTTAGATTTATATGGGCCCCAATTTTTGTCGAAATAAATTTATTATGGGATTACTGTATTGAGTTCTTCCTTTATATATATATATATATATATATATATATATTATATATATATATATATATATATATATATATATATACACACTTAATAGATGTATGTGGTTAAAAATGGATACAAAGCTTAAAAACAGACAAAACAATATTTTATACATACATCACATCACAGACAGAATTGTACGAGATCTGATCATAAATTGCACAAAATATTCAAGGGAGATAACTCTAAAAAAAGAAATTGAATTATTTCCCTTGCATTTCATGTTATATTAGCTTATCTTTAGTGTTGTTTTTAACGCTCTCTGAAACATGTAAAAATTTTTTGAAAATTATTGCCTGAGATGGGAGTTAAGATTTAATGTCAATAAACTAAATTTTATCTTTTTCAACAGTAGAAAAATAAAATCTTTAAAAATTATTTTCTATAAATAAGATTTATTTAAAAGGTGTTTGTACTATCAATGAATAAATTTAATATATGATGTCACGCTCTTAATTTATTTTCCTAGAGATTTGATAAATTTGATATTTAATAAAGTAAGCATTAAATTAATTGAATAATTTCATTTATATAATTTTTGATAGGGACGTCTAAACAGGTGTAAGTTTTGGCCTTAAAATTTAAAGATATTTGAATACTATCATGAAAAAAAAAACACAGCTACAATCACTAGATAAAAGCATAAAATGAATCACAATTGAAAGTAAAATGCATATTTCTTTCATTAAAATCAGTTATAAAAGTTTCTTAAAACATTTTTCAATTAAAAAAAAATCGGTATATTTTGAAAAGATCTGCCATTTTAAAAGCGAGTAAAAAAAATACTCTCTCAAAATCAATTAATCTAAATAGAAACTATTGATGAACAACATTGTTTGATTTCATTATCAATTACATGAAATCAACAAAAAAAATTATTTTTACTTTTAAATACAAAGAAAATGCATCAATTCTATATGACATATTGGCGATTTTTGGCTCGGAAAATGTAAACAAGGAAAAGAAATCCATTTCAGTGTTAGTGTTTTTAGAACTACGAGTGACCATAAAAGAAACAATCATTATACGTTCAAGGTTTTAGTTTTTAACGAAACTATAATTTAAAACAATAACCATTTAATGATTTTTTTAAATTCATTTTCTATTCAGTTTTTTCTTAAATAGAATTTTTTTTTTAGAAAAATAGGAAAATAATGAGAGATATTAATTCAATTAAAATCAAATAGATTATATGATTTTACTTTTTCGTAAATAAATTTTATAATATTTTCTTTTTAAAAATCAATAAAATGTGATCTTTTTTTAAATTTTAAAATAGAATTTTTCAAATTTCATTAAATTACAATAAAAATATGTTATCCTAATATGAATGAATCTTTTAATTAATAAATTGCAATAATAGGAATATCTAATATTGTATAATTGTAATTTATTTAACATTATTTTTAACAACATATAGAATATAAGTCAATTATAGAATATGTCTTTATCATTATCAAATTTCTTATGGAAAAGAAACTGTTTCCTATCTTGTTACTCTTTGTTTCATCCAAGAATGGAACTCCATATATTCTATTTATTTAAACATGCCTTTAAATGATAAGAACCAGATGCAAGAGTCACTTTTATTTATACAATGGGTAGTAAAATATTGGATAAAACATCATAAATTTCAAGAATTCACTGTTTTAATTTTAAATAAAAGACATTCGACAAAATCTTTTGACCCTGAAAAGGGCTGTTTATTAATCTTAAAATGTTTCATTCTTGTCTGTTTTCTCTATTTACTTCTAACTGTTGATAAAGTTGTTTGAGATTTACTTTTTTTAAATTAATTAATAATAAAATAATAATAATAAAATAGATTAAAATTTTACGCAATTTATCGCATCTTTAATGAATTATACGTCTCATTCACGATTTTTAGCCTGAATTTTAGAACTATGAATCAAGAAAACCGAGAAAAAATATTACGCATACCATACAGACCACCATGTTATCGGCATAATAATAATAAAAAAAACATTTGCTGTATACCCTGTCAGTGGGAATAAATAAAACAAATATTGTTATATGTTAAACATATTTCACTGTTTTTAGTATCATTTTGTATTTCTTACATCTCGGGATATAACACTGAGAAAAAACTGTTTTACGTTTTGTTTTTTGTTATTTTGTTGTTTTTTTTTGTTTTTTTGTCTTTTTTTAAAACTTAAAATGACGTGTTTTGTTAACTTTACTTACATTCTTACAACGTCGGATTTCGGAAAATTTGGGGGCAAATTTAATGTTTAAAAAGTATTAGAAATTAATTACAAATGAAATATTATTTTGCTTTTTTACTGATGATCTATTTGTTACAACTTTTCACCTAGAAAAAAAATCGATTTAATTAATCTTAATTCGCATTTAAAGTGAAAATCGGTACTCATTTTGTTCATACATTTTAAGACTTTTAAAATTGGTTTGAATGGAAAGATATGCATTTTTTCTTTTAGTAGTGATCGACTGAAGCTGTACTTTTTTATGAAAGAATCTATTTAAACATTTTTGAATCGTTTTAAATTTTAAGGTACAAAACTGCGTGCATTTGTCATTGGATGTCCCTAGTAATTGGTTTTTATCACCAGTTTTTAATGGAAAAATTATAAAGTCTAATTTTTTATTATCTTAATTAAAATTATTAAACACATGTATCCTTTTTAATAATTTCGTATAGATCGAGTAATATTTTTAGCATTACTGTTGAAATCAAAATATATCATTTAATATTGTATATTTTTACTCGCTGTTTATTATTATTATTATTATTATTATTATTATTATTATTATTATTATTATTATTATTATTATTATTATTATTTAATAAATGCTTCATCTAAAACGAAAATAATAATAACGTTTCCGTCGGTTTAAAAATGTCTTTACGGGGAATAACTCCGTCTAAGTTATTTCCCTTCTGACCGTTATTTTTATGCATGATATTCTATTAACATGATTTTTCCATAAATATACTTTGTCAATAAATTGTCTGCATTTTCTACATACCACAAATTGCGAGCAAACTAATATTCTAAATCAAAATCAGTTTATTCTTTAATAAAAGATAAATGCAGATATCATTCTATTTTAATAATTCTGGAAAGTTACTTTTATTTTGTCTTTTAACGGCTAAAGATTACAATCTAAGTCTCAATTGAATTTTTGGGAGTCATAAACTTCTTTAAAAAAAACTATTTTTTAACATTAGTGAAATCAATCGATTCTTTTCAAGACCAAGAAGAATACTTATTCATATAAGCTTTCTGCATATTTTTCTTGTTGGATGACACTTATTGTAATGTCAATTACTATATTCTGTTTGAAAGTAAGCATTCAGTTTGTCTTGTTTCAGATTAATAGATTTTTTTTAAATTGTAAAATGAATATAAAACTCTAACCTGGATTGAATAGGAATAATTATCAATATGATTCATGAAATATTTTTCGGAAGCCAAGAGGTCCAGAAGAAAGCGGCGGCAACAAAGCACCGGCACATCAACATCTTCAGGGACAGCCTTCACATGCGACATCTGTGATCGAGAATGTTTTTCGAACATCGGAATTCACAGTCACGGGTGGCGCTGTAACTTCAGGGGCACACGAACTATATAGTCTTCCGAGACTGCAATGCCAATGGCAATGATATATATATATATATATATATATATATATATTAGTTTTTGTATATATATTTAATTACATGGATGTTTATCTGCGATTTTAGGTTTCATGCACGTCTTTATACGCCAATCCTCAGGCAGAAAAAGAAAGATTTTGAGAAAAATTGAAAAAATCGGAAAAAAATATACGTCCAAAAATAATTTTACCTTGATGCGTTGAAATTGCGTATTTGGGGGGGGGGGTCACACGTATATTAATCGCCTACATATGCTTGAAGGCCACAAGTGGCCTACCTGTTCCCGTTTGGTGCTAACCCCTGAGACCACGCTACAGCTGTATCTGATGCACCCGTTCCGGATGGCATTAATGGGGAGATTATAATGCGATTTTTGACCATCAAGATAGACAGGATCAGAGGAGTCTTATGGGTTGGCAGGGTGTGAAAGCAGTCTGATCAACTATATGGCCGTGCATGACATAATCGACAGATTCGACCTGGAAGGAGATATGGATGAGGGGTCGTAAGTTTGCCCTCATAGTTCTATCTCAGATAGATCCTATCTAGATAGAGGGTTAATTAGAAAAGCCGAAGTAGATTTCGTATTTTGTCCAACGTTCCACTGGAAACGCATAGCTGACCATAAATTGATAATGATCAGCTCCTTTTATGTGATAGGCCTAACCTAGCTGTGTAGTGGAAGTTCAACACCTCCTTATTGGATATCCGGGACCGGCTAGAAAAATTAATCCAGAGGGTTGGCGGTTACCGACAAGTCGTGGAGCTCACTTAGATGTAGAATTAGGGGTTTCACAGCCAAATATTGCCAGCACCTCGCCTTAGACAGTTATGACCTGGTGATGAGAGGGAACTAGTTTGCGGCGACTGGAGCATGAGGCTAACAAGCGTTATCAGGGTCACGTAGTTAGTTCTAGATTAAACAGAGCGAAATTCTCAAGTCCAACGCCAAACAGAATATTATCAAGACCAACACAACTGGAACGCACAAACCACTAGCGAGAATTGCGATGTTTCGTTCAATCGTAGCACTGGCGAGGCAGAAAATCCGTCTGTTTATATAGAGCCCAGAAACATAAGTAATTTCGCCATTCAGAACACGGTTCGTTTACCTAAGCGAATTCTAGGCACTGCTAAGCCCACCATCGCGGCCATATTTTTCGTAGGCGGACGTTCTCGGGTTTTCACCGGCTATCCTCTCCTGAATACGCAACACACCAATGAAATATCACAAACAAGCGTATGGTAGTAAAATAAAAACGGACGAGAAAATTTGGATTAATTTCGTTTATTTAAAAATAAACAAAAGCTGGTAATTCTTTCTTCGCTCGGTGTGGGATTGAAAGTCTGTTTCTTCGTCGGCTGATTCGGGTGTGGGATTGAAAGTCTGTTCTTGGCTGACGACTTGGTTCTGTGTGACGCGGGGATGTGACGTGGGTCGAAGGTCGGTAGCCCTTAGATCTTGCCCTGGTAGGAGCGACGTTATTTGCCAACGCCGATAGTCAACTGACTTATCGACTGTTTTCGTCAGTAGGCTCGAAAAACGGTTTTGGGGTGAAAATTGATGATTGGTTGAAAAACGTTAAATAGGGGATATTTTTAATTGTTTATAAAATTTGTTTTTCACCCGGAAGCCTGCGTGGAGCCTATGCGCGGAACACTTGTTTTGTTCATTGCATTTTGAGCTACAGTCGGGTCAACATTCGTTTGATGTTACATTTATCAGTAACTTAGGTTCTGTTCCGAAGTTTTTTGTTTTTATTTTTAATTTGTTTTGTTTGTGAATGGATGTATTGGGTTAGTAAAAATTTGTGAATCAAGAGAGATATATATTTCTGTTATAACACCAAGCGTTGCCTTTTTGGTTGACGGGGATGAGCAGCCTCATCATACATGACTGGAAGATCATCCTGGCTTTCACTTCCGCAACACAGTGTGTTTTAAAAAGGCTGTGAAAATTGAAGTTCATGCGCATAAGGATTAACTGCGAAGGTACCCTGGTACGCTTAAAGTGAGTCAATTACCCGGACTGGCACAGACTTCGATCAACTTGGGAGATTGGCATTTAAGTCGCATTTTCACTTTGTCAAGTTGCAGAACCGAACACAGCCTGGTACAGGATATCCCTAGCTATTGTAACTAACTGGTTACTCCCAGGTGGCTGAAGCGGTTAGTAACAGATTATGATATCCGTGATGCATTGAAGCCGGTCGGTCTCAACAAATCGCCAGTGTTATATAGTTTTCCCCTACGAAATGTGTTTGTGAATGTCACACATATTTATATTCTGATGGATATATTCAATAATTAGTTTGCTCATTCTGGAGAAGGGAGAAATCACATTGCTGAGGAAATGTTGTAGGTATGTTTAGGAGGGGTTAGACGATTATAGGTCCATAATTCTGCTAAGTACAGTTAATGTTTTTGGCATGGTTCTTAGTTTGTGACTTTTTGCATGTGATTTAATTCGAACTGATTAGAACTACGCTATGGGAGGGAAGATCAATCCAAAACAGCTTGCATTTAGTTCATATGATCCAGAGAAGAAGACCCTGAAGCTGCGCCAATTAATTTAGATCAGTCCAAAGCCTTTAACAGGGTAGACCACTGCTTCTTCGTAACCATTTCGAAGATTCCCTAATGCGAACAGAGGTTCGCAGATATATTAGCATTCTGTACCAATCCCCAACAAATTTAAAGTGTTTAGGATCCCCCACGATCGAACAATCGGTGCGACATGGGTGCACCTTGTCTATACTAACTATGTTGTCGTTGTGTAGCCACTGCTCCGAAGGTCTATGGATGTGAAGACAAGAGTGGTCCTGCGTGGAAGTAAGCTCCTAGGGTGGTCTAGAGCCAGAGTTTTCGCGAACACCGATTACATTACCGTGATTGTATTTGGTCAATCGGATACAATCGCAGTGAAATAGGTGCCTGCAAGGTACAAGGGGGTTACAGTGGCCAAAATTAATTCTGAGAAATGTGAAGGTTTGCGGTTTAGGGCCTGAAGAGGTGGCATTTCTCTGTTGGGTCCATTCCACTAGTAGCATAGAGCGATAAAGATTCTTGGGGTATGGTTCGACTCGAATCTTCAGTTGGAGAGAAATTAGTCGGAAGTACAAGCAAAAGTCGTTGATTGGATCGTAACTTCGAAGGCGGTTACATGCGATTCCTACATATTCCCTCTGATCCTTTACCAGTTGCCTTGACTTCTATCTATTAGCGCTGGAATTGATCCTATTCTCACTCTTATGGAAGAATGCCAAGCCAATCGTTCACAGGGATATACCCAATGGTTAATGGAGACTAAGAGTTGTCATATTTGGCAAGTCACCGACTTATCGTGAAGCTGACATTTCATTTAGTACAGAATGCAATTAATCACATTTTAAAACAAAAGTTCCCAAGTACAAAACGGTAGTCCAATCAGTTTTAGCAGAATTTAATTATTTAAAATGTATTAAAAATAAATTACATATGTGATATTATTTTTCTTTTTTTTTTTTTTTTTTTTTTTTTTACTGATGCTCATTATGTTACTACTTTTCGGCTAAAACAAATATTTGACCTTAAATAATCGATTTAATTAATTTTCATTTATTTTTTAAATGAAAATGAGCACACAAATTGGTAAAACCTAAGTTATGACTTATGACGTCAATCTGGAAGCAACATTGTGTTTTGAATGAAATTCTAAAATCACTAATTTATTTAATTCTTGCAGCTGAGACAAAAAGGCCTAACCTTTGTTTTGGCTTTTAGACGGCTAAGATTGAACAGGTTACCATTTGTCCTTGAGTGAAGGTAGACTCCTTCTGCTGCTTTACCAAAAGCTTGGCATAGAAAGGGGGAAAAGCTAAAACAAAGGTCAGGCCTTTTGTCATTCGGGACATGCAATTTGTGGATGACGCAGCAGTGGTAGCACACCCCCAGGAGCACCTGCAAACACTCATGGACAAGTTCACCCAAGCCTGCCAGGACATTTTTGAACATTGGACTTCACAGTTACAGGAGGCGCTGTAACTTCAGTCTGACCATTAGTATTAAGAAAACCAAGACGATCGGTCAGGGAACCATCAACAACTACACCTTGGAAGCTGTAAACACCTTTACCTACCTTGGGACCACCATCACCGACAACCTGTCACTTGATACTGAACTCAGTTGCCGGATCGGAAAAGCTGCCTCAACCTTTGGGAAGCTCACAGCGGGAGTGTGGGACAACAGCAAACTCACTATCCGTACAAAGGTACAAGTGTATAGGGCATGTGTAATCAGTACCCTCATGTATGGAAGTGAAGAAAGGAGACGTATACTGGGTATCATCTGGAGGTCAGGATCACTAACACAGCCGTTCTAGAGAAAGCTCAACTTCCCAGCTTGTGTTCTCTACTGAGACAGCGTCGTCTCCGATGGCCGGGCCATGTCCGCCGGATGGATGATGGACGAATCCTGAAGGACATCCTCTATGTAGAGCTTTCGTCTGGTAAGAGACAGATTAGTCGCCCCCAGTTGCGTTTCAATGATGTCTGCAAGAATGATCTCAGGTGCTTTGTGGCGGCAGGCTCTCCATAGCGGACTGTTCATGTCTGAAGCCACCCTGGCGCAACACCATGATTCCAAGATGTCCAGAAGAAAGTAGCGGCAACAAAGTATCCGCACATCTTGAGTATGTGACCGTTATTCCAATACGATTTCCTTTTCTAACATTCCGTAACTTGTTAAAATATTTTAAAATGTAAATAAAAAATAGAAAAATCATCTTTTTACTGTATTCTTTTACTTTTAATGTAAAAAACAATTCAAGTTTATGTGTTAAAAAAACATATTTCTGTTATATATAACGTAGATTCTTTTCATTTTAAATAAATTTATGATAATTTTTTAATCTTTGTTGTAAAGAACAATTCCAAGTTTATGTGTTAAAAAATATATATATTTCTGTTACATGTAATGTATTTTTTTTTTTTTTTCATTTTGAATAAATTTACGATAAATTTTAAATCTTTGTTGACATAGTTGAAGAATTTGGGCGCGAAAAATTAGACGTAATTTTCTATGCAGAGTTATAATTGTATGAAGCAAAAACAAGTTTCTATTATTAGCATTTAGTCGATGCCTTAGCATTTAAATCTTAATAATATTGAAAAAATAAGAGCTAAAATTAGAATGTTAAAAATTATTTACAATAAAATTCTATCAGAATTATAGAATCTTTACTAATAAAAAGCGAGTCTTTTTTTTCTTCGATACATTTCTGATTAACTTAATCAGAAATATATCGAAGAAAAAAATGCTGCCTTCACATAAAATAATTAATCGCTTGAAAACAATAAACAATGTCTATGGTTTATACATTTGTGAATCAGCAGCAGCCGCTGATGCTAAAAACGACGACATGGAATTATTTTTAGCTATATATGTTTAATACAATGTTTTCTTTAATTAAATAAATACACTTTTGCATTCCAGTGAATGGTCGTATTTATTTTACATTTATAATTTTTTTTTAAATCCATAAAAAAATTAATAAGTGGACAACTTGAACTTTTAATATAACATTCCTTAGAAAATAAGCTAACGATTAAAAAAAAGGATAAATAGTTTTTTTCTTATTTACGAGACGTAAGTTTCAAAATGTAAGACGTCCTACTACCGAAATAATCACAGAATCGATATTTTTTTACATATGTTCTGTCGATGAACCATCTTTCCAAAAATGTAAAATTCATTTTCTTCCATCAAAGAATTACAAAGAAACTTGTATGGGGGATCAATGCGCGAAACAAAAATTAACGAAAAAATAATTAGCCTTTTCAATTTAGAGTAAACATTAAATAAGAATAAAAGTTCTTTTATTACTTCATATACCAGTTTTATTAAAGTCAGATTATTAGTTTAATTTCGTTGATTTTTAGAAGAATTTCCTGTCATCCTCCTTATCAGCAGGTGCGCGAATTTGTACACCCCTAGATACACAACAACCTAATATTACTGTTTCTATTTTTAGGCACAAAGTTGAAAATTTTGCACAAAATGTGTTCATATAAATGCATGTCATTATCATAGATTTTCCATTGAACTAAGTTCAATGCTCGATGTATTAAATTATATTCTTTGACCAGTAAAACTAAAATTCAATTCAAATTTAAGTTAAACAAAACGCGAGATAATATAAATTTCACAAATGTTTTAATACACTCTGGTACAAAGGGAAAATGAGACATAAAAGGTTGCAAGGTTGTAATGTCTTAACTCATACATTGTAATAGCAGCAGCAGCAGCAGCAGCCTGGAGATATGAAAGACAAAAGGTCCTAAGTATGACCCCCTTTATTTTACTTTGTTTGCCTTCTTTCGTTCTCTTTTTGATTCTGACCTCCAGCAGGAGAAAAGCTTCTACACACACGTCACACCTAAATTAACCACTTGTCATCCATGTGTCACATATACGCTTAAAATGTGAAAACATGAATATCTATTTATGTTGTTAAATAAATGTTTGTATTATTGTGCAGATCAATTGCCTTTGTCGTTATTACTTTCACCAAATTATTTTTAACTCAGTTTGATATTAAATTATTTCAGGGAATTTAATCAAAGACTATAATAATCAGCTATGAAACATTATCTAACATTAGCAACACGTTTAAACCATAATATTGGTTTAAACTCAACTAACGAAATAGTTTTATTATCTGTGTTATTTTAGGCATTATGGAGGATTTCTTCAGATTAACAAAAGTTCTATTGAAATGAATATTCCATATAATAAACAAGATTCAAATTGTCTTAGACTATTTATGCAATAATTTTAAAAAATATCCGATTCCTCATTTAACGAGGAAAAAATGTATATTAACGAATTTTAAAAACAAATGAAATATTCAAATGAAGGAAATCTGCCTCAAAAAGAAATTGATTTGGATAAAGATGTATTAAAAAAGAATATCAATTTCCGAATACAGGAATATTATTAACTTATTCCTTATCCCACATAAAAATTACCTTCCTCCTTTTCCTCCTTTGATGTGGACAGAGTGATTGATGCAATTTTACATATAAACGTCAATTCCTATTTTTTGTGTTTAGGATATTGATATGAAAAAGTTTAGTTTCAAAAATTTTCTTTTCTCTGTTTGAAAATTATGTTGCTGCTGTGAAATCAAAAACGACAAAATTACTTACGGGAACATTTATCTGAATATGCTTTGCAAATAGTTAATGGGCTTCTCTTGTTATGTGGTTTTTTAGCCCATGAACTAATGTTTTAAAAGTTATAAAAGCATGAATTGCTCATTTCAGGAGATCGGTAAATGCATGTGTCTCATGAGCTGGTAAGGCACCGAAAAAGACTGATTTCTTTTTTTTGACGCCGAAAGTTTAATTTTCGGCGGAAGTGGAATTATAGGATATTTTTATTTCATTTTATTTTATTTTATTTTCATTTTTTTTTATTGTTTTTATTTTTTACTTAAAAATTATTAATTCATGAATCCCCACACGTTCGCAGTTAATGATTAGTGATGAAAATTATGACGTAGCTGTACCAATATTAAAAGACAAATTTCGTGAATGCGAATATAAACAAAATCTTAAAATATATTCAGGAAACTGAGTTTGGTTCAGATCTTGCTGAAACACGTGCACATCCCCATAAACAGAAAATTATTTTCAACTTGATTTTATTCAAGAAGGTTTTGTAGGGAATAGATATTTTAACTTTATCATATTCTCAGAATTAGTCAACTCTCAAAGAGAAATCATCTATTGGCATAAATAACCCTTCTTTGAATCAGATATTTAGTAATTTAGTTGATTAAGCCAGCTTTATTATGCTTTTAATTATTTTACAACTAATGCATTTTGCATAACAGTGTAATTTCTTTTGGTCACTCCAGTTCCTATTGTGCTAAGTACAATACTCTTTATTCTGTTATGCTCTTTTTTTATCTTTTTCTTTTTTTACTCCTACTAACAAATTACTTAGAATGCGCTGTGTCAGCTGCTTGCACAAAACCCATATGCGTTTTTTTAAACAAAATAGTCCTGGTCTGATTCTAATGTAAAAAAATGAAACCATTTAGTGTCGGAATTCCTTTTTATAACCCAACCGGTGGTGTTCAAATTAACAGCCATCACTAATATGATAAAACTAAACTTAAATAATTGCGACCAGTTCTACACACCCACTTCTAGAACAAAAGTGATAAAAAGAGTAATAGTAAAAAAATTGCAGACTAATTAGCAACAGTTACACGGCGATATTTGAGCCGAGTTGAACCAGGTCATGTTTATATTGGAACCCTGATTTCAGGGTTCCTATATAAACATGCAGACAGAAAGGAATCAGCTCTGGAACCGACTGCAACAACAAGACCTCAATGTGATGATTAGACAGCAGCAGAAGCAACATTGAATGGTCACTAAGAAGCAGCAGCAACCTCAATAAAAGATAAGACAACCGACTTTCATGGGCGATGGCAGCTTATCCCTGTACATCAATATATGATAAAGCCTTTCCTTTATTTTTCTCACACAGATCTCGTCTCCCTTATGTTACTTTTCATTCTTTTATTGTTAGAATGAGTTATGGTATCTAAAGACTACACTAAACGTACAACGCCAAACTCCAGCCACTACAACCTGAAACTATTTTCTTTTTATTTACAAAAAGAAAAAGAAAAAGGTTCTCAAACTTACACTTAATCTTAAAATGTTCTTAGATTTAAAGAAAAAAAGAAGGTAAAATTGAATTTGTTATATTTTACCCTAAGATGTTTAATTGTCATAATCCAATTCAAATGATTATTCACATTTGATTAAACATTTGTAAATTAAAATGATATTTCTTAAATAAAGTAGAGATAGAAAATAATCATATAGTATTATTGCATAAGTAAAAAGCCCAACAACAACAATAAAAATGCTTAAATTAATTATTTTTTATGTGACACTAAAAATTATTTCTCTACAAAAAATGGTCTGAAAACAATATTAGTTTCTCTTATTTCAGATTTCTTTGGATTGCATTCTTATTAATTTTTTAATTTTGACTTTGGTCTACCTTATCGACCCTTTTCTTCTTCTCTTCAATTATGGGCGTCGCATAATGGTTATTTCTGTACGAAATAAAGTCGACAAGTCGATTTCAAATTCTGGACTCGGTTGTTTGCCTTTCACTTCGCGCTAATGCCCTTGAGAAAGGCATGAATCCATCTTTTCTTCACTCAGCTATTGGCGAATAGTAGAGAAGAATTGGCTATTTAACCATGTTACAGCAACATGTATAGAAGATAAACTCAGACTAACTTAAAATTGATCTTGTGTCACATCCTGCTCATCACTTTACTTGTACTAATTATAATTTTGCTTCAATTGTTAATATTTTCCGTTTTTTTAATCTATACTTTCATAACCTATTATAGCTTATAACTGTAGTTTTATTTAATTATGAAAGCAAACTAGTAAACAGTATGGCATATAATAAATTTTGATACGAAAAATTGCAAAAGACTTTAAATGGAAATTCAGATTGATTTTGTAAGTATTGATAGCCTAATATCTTCCATAAAAGGTAAATTCCCAAGAAATGGGAAGTTTGAATGGCTAATTGTCTCAACATTTCTTAATTGTTTTACTTTTACGTTCGAATTTCTCACAATTTACATTTTATGTACAGTTACTTGAATCATTTAAAATTCTATGATAAAAAGAAACTAAAAAAAAACAACAAAAAAATCAGAAACTAAAAATATTGTAATAATGAAATTATTTGATGTAAAAATGCTGGATCTCCACACATCTGACTCCAGATACTTCCTCTCCCACAATAATATCCGCATCAGAAAAGCTTTTGTAAGCTTTCGTTTTTTTCCATCATGTCTCTACTCGGATTTATACAAATATTTTGTTATGCGAGGACTACAAAATTACTGTAGACATCTTAGCAGACTTCGTTCGTCAAGAAATAAAATGCCATTTTCGCTTGCCATCTGCTCTCCACTCGAAGTTAATAGTCAGAGGAAAACAAATAATAAGTCTGGATTATAACTTAAAGACATTGACAGCAGAACAAGCGCGGAACGATTTTATATGGGCCGACTTTATTAATGGGATATCGTCTCACCTGATAAGTCAATGGTTACTCGATCGCAAATAAAACTCGCGACATTTCACAGAAACAGTTTGCCTCTTACATGCAATATGAATTTGTCGGTACTACATCATGTCTGTCTACTGTAAACTCAAAATAAGTTCATGTTCGTATGTTTCTGACCACGCCATCACCCACAAAGTGTTTTCTCTTGTACAGAACACGCACATCGGAATTTTCGTAAACCTCAGCCTAGCATAAATGTTTTGTTATTTTTGGGGTTTTGTGTGTGTGTTTTTTTAGACTGAATTATCACCCCAGTTTTTCCTTCCATGAATGCTACAATGCAGAAAAAGGGTATTTTTTAAATGTTTGTAGATCCGTCTTTTCTCCGCGTGTCCAACAGCTCGGATAACCATAACGATCGATATACTATTAACTAAATCTCCTAAAAGTTCTTCAAATTTGAAATAAACGAGACAATCCTTAATGCTTTAATTGATACAGGGAACTCACAAAGTTTCATCAAGCTGGAAATTGCAAAAGCAAACCGATGGAAAATTACGCGTTGTTATTGTAAAATAACTATGGCAAATGCTTTGCTATCTTCCCAAATTATGGGTTATTGCCTGGTCAGAGTAAGAATAAAACAAAATAGGTATGACTAATAATGCCCGATGTATTCTGCGACGCCATACTAGGTCATGACTTCCTCTGTCGGTACTCCAGTGTTAACCCCCCTTTTAGGGACCCCAAACCTGCGAGCTGGCCACTCTTGAGCTACAATGTCCCTTTCTCTTCTATAATCTGACTTCAGACTGTAAATCAGTAGCCATCAAATCTACGTGATATTCTTCTGAAGACAAATTATTTATTCAATTAGAAATACCCAAAATGAATAAAAGAAAGTATCAAATCCCCGTGGAGGGAAAAAAATGTTAATAATATCATCTAATGAAAATAAAAAAGCGAATGGTTATAAACTATTCGCAAACTACAAATCGATTTACTCAGTTGGTTGTCTATCTGCTACTTTGTATTGCCGAGATGGTTGGTGAGATGGCCAAATACAAAACTTTTAGCCACCTGGATTCCGGAGGTGCCTACTATCAATTATAAATCTGAAAAATAAGTCTTACACGGTGATGGAAGCTTGCGGGCGGTTATACCAATTTATATGGTTCCCATTTGACTTTACGAACGGTGTTGACAGCTTCCAGATGACCATGGAGGAAATAATACTTACGTTCACATTGACAATATAACGGTGTGCGGTCATAAAAGAACTGATCACGATCGAAACCTCAAACGGTTCATGGCTGCCATTGAAAAATACAACCTTATACTAAACAATAAAAGTGTTTGTATGGGTTAAATATAATTAACCTATGTCGTATGAATAGGAACTATGTCACCAGACCCTGAAGTCACTACTAGAATTATTGATTCCCAACACTATGTCTGCATTACGACGTAGCATGCCTCTAGCTCTGCATGCCAGGGGCTAAAGAGGGATATCGCCAGTTCTGTTATAGTGGTAGTAGATCCCTCTATTTCCCTGGTGGTAGAAACAGACGCCTCCGACTGTACTATTGCAGCCTCAATAAAACAACCCGAACGCCTCATCGCATTCTTCTCCAGAACACCTTCGCATTTGGAACAACACTCAGTGATCGAGGAAAAAGGCTTACACCACTTTTGCAGCCTTAAAGAAATGGCGATAATACTTGCTCGGTTGCCACTTTAGACTAGTCACAACCAAAAGTCAGTTTCATTCATGTGAAACCCTAGGATGATTAGCAGGATAAAGAACGACAAATGGAGGGCAAATTTTCCTGCATTTCGTTCGATGTCGTTTATCAGCCTTGCAACTCCCTTTCGAGGGTGTGTGGATGAGTAAAGGGTTCTGAGGATCTCTGGAAACTACACAAAGAAATGTGTCATCCGGGCATCACTAGAATGCTACATATGATCCATAGTCAAAATTTGCTCTTCTCCGCCGAGGACGTCAGAAACATCATGATGAACTCTTAGGCGTATTCGGTGATCAAACCACGGTTCTACAAACCCAAACGAGAAACTAATAAAAGCCACACGAAAGACTCGACTTAGTTTTCAAGGGCTTTTTATCACCCAAGACTAGAAGGAAATCGACGAGTATTCTAAATTCCCGTTTGCTTTTTCTTGCCCAGATGTTTCAGCAGAAACAGTAATACCATTCCTTTACTCCTTATTTTAAATTTTTGATTTGCCAGCGTATGTCCACACTGATAGGGGAACTGCATTCATGCTGAGACAACTAAAACAATTCTTGAGAGAAACATGACTGTAATTCGAACCACGTCGTAGAGTCCCCAAGTATGTGCGAACGCTACAATGGGATTATATGGAAAACTATACAAGTATCGGCCGCGAACCACACACGCCCAATTACGCATAGAGAAAAGCTGCTGCCTGGGGTTCTGTATGCAATCAAAACTTGATTGTGCACTAGCACCAATGCGACACCAAATGAGAGATTCTTTAAATTCTTGGGATGAAGCTCTGCTTAGACATCTCTTTCGTTGTGGCTTTGACAGCCAAGTAGTGTTTTATTACAAAGACACTTCATCAGAAGAAATATAACTCGCTGTTTTGGAAGTTCGAAAATCGAATCCAAACTACGCTTTCATTCGTCACTCCGCTAAGAGACAATCAAACGAATCGCTGGGGGAGGGGTATCGGATCAACAAGAAGCCCCCTCCCCCATCGTTTGAACCTGTAAACTTCCCCACTGGTAGCACCTTGAAGAGATTTAGATTACACCGAAGTAAGTTGTGAGCGAGAGATCTTTGTGAGCAGGGATTTAAACAGAACATGGTAAAAAAATAAACTACTGTCATGGCCGCCCAATAAACTTTCAACCACATGAGAATGAACTGGGACAATCCCTATAGAGCGGAAGCAATGAATTTGTTTGGAAATGATATTTAGACGGAGGAAAATAAACGACCCACAGGACCTTGTCCAGGTGGGATAGGCATTTTAAAATTTAGTAGTTGGGGTTTATCTGACTCGGCCACAAGTAACATGGTAGAAATTCGGGGATTACGGACGTTTGACGTAGCTCGCTTAGTACTAAGAAACATTAAACAGAAAGCAGATGCTAAGACAAACGAACTTAAACCCTCTGACTAATTTGTTTGTAACCTTCGTTTACAAACTACAGTTTGATTTTTGGATGTCGATATACGAGGATGAAACAAACTATTACCTCGACGACAGACTTATTAAGTAGGATTTACTATCACAAAACGATGATGTTAGAAAAAGGCCATGAAAATAGCAAAAAGTAATAAGCAATGGGCAGACACATTTACGGCCACCGCCACTACTATTCCCTTTGTAGATGCAGTTCAGAGGACCATGCGGTGTGTGAAATGAGGAGTAAGCCACGGTGCACGTAATGAATGTCCAGCTCTCGGTACTGAGTGCAGAATTCGCGGGAAAAAAATTCATTGGGACGCAGCATGAGAGGCAAGGAAAGATGACAGAAAGCCTAGCCCCTGGTCAACATGAAATTGAACAAAAAGATATCCTCGAGGAAGATACAATATAAAATCCATACCACATGAAATAACAGCGATATAGATGACAGGAGTGTAGACACATTAGGGTTCCTAGCTGTAAGCATTATAGACAACTGCACAGAAATCACAGAAATTTTTTAGATACCTGGCAAAGAACACCACAGGCAAAATTTTCAGTCAAAATGAACACTGGAGCAGAAGGATATATCCTGACGCTTAGGATATAGAAACATATACGTCAGGAGAGGCGAGGAAGAGTAAGAAAATCAGCAATCGTGGTATCTACAACAAGACCACGATCCCACATACTGATACGCTTCAATCCAAGTACAGATTCAAATGAGGCATACGGTGTTTCATTGTCGATACAAGGGTTACCAAGTAACAACCATTTTAGGGTGACCAAGTAGCCACAACCTGGGGATGATAACCCTACACTGCATGATAACAGAATCTGAAAAGTCAATCCAGGACAAAAAAAAACTGGTGCAGGAGTTTAAACGTATAGGCCGCTTCCCAAGAAAATACTACATAATCGTAAACCCCACAAGTGCGCTGGTTATACATGCACTGCTATAATGTCCGATACACCTAAAAGACGGGGTGAAGGCAGAGTTTGACAGAATGACCAGAAGCGGCATCACTAGGAGAATTGACAAACCAACACCGTGGATTATAGCAAAACAGCAATGGTCAACTGTGACTGGAGCCGAGAGATCTCAAGAGAACAATTAAATCTGGAAATCTGGAAGATCACACACAAATTATCTGGCGCAAAATATTTCTGCAAAATGGATGCGAAGGATTGATACTATTCCATTGAGTTAGATAAAGAAAACCATCCCCTGACTTGTTTTAACCCTTTGACCGGTTTTGTTTCACAAGAATGCCTTTTGGGTTTATTATGGGCCAAGATATTTTCCAACAAAAAATGGACCAAAAATTATCCTTGTAGCATAGAAATTACATACGATGTCTTTGTATTCGAAAAAAAGTGAGAATGAGAATTAAATGAACTTTATGAAGGTTACCAAAGAGAAAGGCCTCATGTTAACGTAAAAACAAAATCGATAAAATCCTTTGGTGTAGTGTACGATGAAAATCTATATGTCATGACCCAAAGAAAGTATAGAATAAACATGGCCTAATCACCCCCCCCTCACACACACACACACACACACACACACACACGAACATTGTGGAACTTCAACATATACTGGTGATGGTTACCTACATGGCCCTATTCATATCAAAGCTATCTGAACAGACTGCAAACCTAGATGACCTTTTTAAAAAGGACAGGATATTCAGATGGACAAAGAGCAATGAAAAAGTTTTCCGGTAGTAAGGAGACGACACTAGCATATTCCGTCCCAACTAGGCCAACATTTGTAGAAAAAGATTCATCTAAAATGAGAGCCCATAGTAATGGTGGATATGCTATCAAGGCTACCAAATAAAAACAATAATCCTATAAAACCAACAATCCGATAGGCCTCGACATATAAATAGTTTGTGCCATTTAGCAGCGGCAAACTGACTGAAGATAAAAGAAGAGCCCAGAAATGACTCTGACATATCATTCTTGAGGGAGCAAATATCAGTAGGTTGGCCAGACAGCCCCCCTCCCCCCGACATTCAGAAACAAGCTCTCAATAGATGGCTCACTGGTTCTCAAAGGGTGTAGGATATTATTCCCCACCAACATGAGGCACGAAACCCTACAAAGGATACACACATCACACCAGCACGTTGAAATGTGGATTTTGAAAGCCAAAACCAGTGTGTACAAGCCCGGCATAAATGAAGACATAAAAAGAATTGTCAAAGGATGCCTGACATGCCCAAAATAGCAAAGGACACAACAAAAGAAAATCCTACTATTACATTGGATCGCGTCCAGACCATACCAGACAGTCGGGATTTACCTGTTCCACCTTGATGGGGAAGCGTGCGCATTAGTAGAA
The DNA here is from genome assembly GCA_023376005.1 of Doryteuthis pealeii. NCBI lineage: Eukaryota > Metazoa > Mollusca > Cephalopoda > Myopsida > Loliginidae > Doryteuthis > Doryteuthis pealeii. The sequence goes on along the minus strand of CM042160.1, from coordinate 22,876,253 downwards.
GACTACTACTAAAAGTTCCCTTTCGTACATCCTTTGAAGTCTACATTCGAGGAACATGAAATTCCCGAGCAAATTTTCAATGACAACAGCTCACAATAGGACAGTGGCATGTTCAAGTCATTCGCCAAAACCCGGGACTTTGAACATGTCACCTCCTCCCCAACATATTCACAGTCACAAAATGCTTTCATAGAAAGAACGGTACAAACCTTCAAAAGTACCACGAAAAAAACAAAAGACAGGAACATGACATTGTTGTGCCTGACAATGACACCCGGAGACTTCAAACTGTCCAATCCTGTTGAGTTATTGCACTCAAAGGTAATAAGGAGTAATTTACCGGTCAGAATCAGCAACATGGAACCGAAAAAATATGAGAGACTATGGACAACACAAGAAGTACGGATAAGATACTATGACCAGACGACACGTGACCTACCAACTCTCTATGATGGCCAAAACGTAGTCATGCAAAATCAACTCATAGGAACATGCGAGGAAATAGTGGTAACTCGAAGAACTAAGACATCACCACCAAAAGTAGCAGCACCATAAGACAGATGCCACCAATGGTAAGTCTCTACCGACACACAAGAAGAGAAAGGGTTGGCAAAAGTCTATTCCAGCAAACCACTTGAGAAAGGACATCATCTGTAAGGTGCATAAAACATCAGCCCGATATGAAGACTTTGTGATACATGGCAGAAATGCCAATTCGAGAACTAACAACCCAAACATTACAAACATCAAACATACACGAATACTACAGTAAAAGGGACCATCACCATACACAAGAAACACTCACCAGAAGAGGAGGGATGTAGTACAGGTACCTAAATTGTGAGATACAGATTGTGGCCGACAACAAATAAAACCAGCCGTCCCAAAGAGAGACCACTTCACAAGAGCCTCACACTGGTTTTCAGTATGTATTGGATAATAATGTTAACATGTAAATAAAACTGCCGGTTTCCAACTACTTGATTCTCTTTAGTTCATTTCAAACTGAACCATTGTTAAGTTATACTGAACAAAGTAAAGCAATCATCTTGTTTGTCTTTAGTTAGACACTTTTTTTCTTTTTTTGTTGTAATAAACAGTTTTTAATCTATAACTTTCTTTATCTATTATTTTATCCTTGATTTTTTATGTGATACCATAGTGTAGAACTAGTTCTTAATAGATATTGCAACCATCCATTCTGCCTTTTCTGAAAATATCTCCTGTTCCAGTACATTTTTCTGCAAGACAATCCCTTGCTATAACAAAACTATTATTGCTATAGGATTAGTCTACAAAATGTTTAAAAATCTATTATGCCTAGGGGCCAATGGGCTACTTAGAAGTCAACCAAGTGTTCCTTTCTAGAAGCAGTTTTGTCTCACCCGGAAAAAATAAAGAATTTTATTACTATAAACAAATCACACCTGTCAACCAGACTCTACACATAAAGTCAATCATCTACCAAAAATTGCTGAAAAATTTCTCATCTAAGTGGTTGATATGATCCATGGTCCAATGGAGATGTTCAGTTGTGAAATTGAGATGCAGTAATTAATGCCATATAAATATATTGGGTGAAGGTGTAAGCAGCACCAATATTGAATGTGGATATAATTTAATATAATGTTCCCCTTCATTAGGGAGTTTACCATCCTTATCAGTCACGAGCAGTCCCATTTTTTATTTGTCAACTCTTTATATCAGTAGTTTTCTTGAGCTGTTAATATCAGTCCAGAATTCATATAGTCCTAATATATCCATTGCACTTTTAATGTCAGAGAAAAATACTGAGTTCCCCAATTATTCCACAGTCATTCCTCATTGGCTGCCAAATCTACGCCTCTTTTCTGCAACTTCTTATCTGGCCGAGTCAAAATCATCCAGTGCATTGCTGTATCTAATATTTTGGCACTTCAGTTTATATATTTATTATTTACAAAAAAAAAGGTTTTCAATTGTTTGCTAATATTTTAACTGACAAAATGTAAGAATTTTTAAATTTTTATTCAGAATTTACTTATGCTGAAGAACAAATTTTCCAATATGCACATGCACCTACAATCATACCTTTCATACATACATACATATGTATCTTTATTTAAATAGTTATATAAAAAAGATGTTTGATTTGACACACATGCTCACACACACTCACACAGACAGACAGACATATATATATATATATATATATATATATATATATATATGTATATATACATACATACATATATATACATATACATATATATACATGTATATATATACATATATATACATGTATATATATATATATATATATATATATACATGTATATATATATATATATATATATATCTGTTTGAGCACACAAAATGTTGGGAAGATTTTTATGCAATATATACAGACTATCAAATTTCCTCTCATCTGATGTCTAAGGATCTAAACAAGAAATTAGGTAATATGATTACCAATCTGTTTGATGACACAGCAATGACAATATTTCATTTTTTTTCAAGGAAAAAACACAAATGTTTGAAAAATAAAAAGAGAAGAAAATAAAAAAGAAATGGTCTCAATAATTTTATGTGCGCTTTTTAAATTTGACCTGAATGTCCTGAAGACATGACCATAGGACAGTGGATGATGATGATTATTATTATTATTATTATTATTATTGGTATTACATCGTAAGTTTTTACTTGAATATTTTTGTTTATTTTTTACTATTGAGCCTCACTGTAAGAAGCTCAGGGGATAAAATAAAACAAATATTTACTCCACAAAAACAGCAACTAGGAAATAATAAAAACAATTCTCATGTCTTTGAAAATGTGGATAAAAATTGAGAGGAAAAAACATTATGCATAAAAGTCTTCAAAATATGCACATACAAATACTTGTATATACAAACCTAATTTCTCATGTACATTCTAAATGTATACCTACAGACTTCCATAAATATACAAATGAACTAATACATATATGAGTTAATACAGCCCCAAATATGAAGCAATACTGCAGATTCCAGTCAAATATTCATGTGTGTATGTGTTAATGCACATCAATTTGAATTACATATCAATATATATATCTAGAAAACTTATAGTGGAAAACAGAAACAACAGTTACATATCTTTCAAAGATGGCAGAAATATGTTTTAGCCTATACATACACACACACATATGTATGGCTGTATCAGGATCAGTATCTAATGCTTTATATTTCAAAAGCCATGATAACAAGTTCAATATTACATTTTAATTGGTCTTAATTAACTTTTATCATAAATGAATCTCATTATTGCATAATTCAATTTCAATAAATTGTAGAAAATAATTGATTGTCAGTAAAAAAAAAAAAAAATTTAAAAAAGCAGTGATTCATTTGCATTCAGGCTTTATGTACATTATAGATTTAAATGTGTATATCTGTATCAATTGACATTTTTCTAAGAGTTTCTTCATTTACGTACCTATCTCTCATTATATATGTAAATTTTATTTTTTAAATCTAAGATAGTAAAAATATTTTCTGGTAGTTGTTTGATAAAATAGACAGAGTGGAATGTCAAGAGGCACTGGAATATGATATTATATATCAGGAGGTTCCCAAATTATGTCTGGTAACACACTTGTGTGCGACACTGGTGTGCCATGAGATCTGGCTATGTGTGCCACACTAGTGTGCCATGAGATCTAGCTATGTGCCACACTAGTGTGCTATGAGATCTAGCTACGTGTGCCATACTGTGTGCCATGAGATAAAGATATGTGTTGCACACTGGTGCGCTATGAGATGTAGCTATGTGCTCCACAAAATAAACTTAAAAACAGCAAAATGAAATGATTTCTGTTTTACTAGAGCATTTGAGATAAAGATTAAACTTTTCTTTTCAATCATTTAACACAGAAGATGTTTGTGTTCAAAACTCTTTCATAAACATTTCATTGAATATTCGTTTAAAATTATGTGAAGTAGAAAAGTTGGCATCTATAGTCAATGATCATGGATTTAAAATCAATCATAAAGAGTTAACACTGATTGATACGTTTTAGATTTTTATCAAAGAAGTTATTTTCAGTAGCTAAAATAGCTATTTTCATTAAGTTTTTCACTTCATATTTACATGAATCAGAATTTTCTTTTTTGACTACCACTAAATACAAAAAATGAAAAAATACTTCTGTGCATTCAAGATAAAATGAGAGTCTATCAATATTTACATCCTAACTAGAAAATGTTGCTATGAAAGATCAATCCTATCTTTCTCATCTTTAATTGACTGATTAAAAAGAGTGCCCACCTTGTTCTGAGTTCAATACTGGTCCTTACCAACTCAGTGTATGAGTAATACAGATTGGTAATCTGATCTGTGTGGTAAAGTAGGGAGCTGACAGTAGGTGTGGCGCTCCACCCCAGCAAAAACAATATTATATTGATATAAAACAATATAGCGCTAATGAAAAGTTGATACACTCTCTCGTTAATCATGCTATGTGATTTAAATGAATTTTATAAGCTAAAATGTATAATAACTTTTGTGAGTTTATATAGAAAATATTTTGCTACTTCTAAAGTACAACCTGAGCAAGAAAAAAATTGGTAACTGCTATATCCACTCGGAGGAATTTAAGACTAAATGTGAATATTAAGGGGAAAACTCAATACTTTAGATATATCAAATTTGAGCTTGGAATTTTGAAAAAATATTTTCTGATAAGTGTTTGTTTTTTTAAATTTAACTTTATATTTGAACACATTTTATATAATTTTTGGAAGAATTTATGAAATTATATTAATGGAATTGTT
>CM042160.1:22773960-22868960 GCA_023376005.1 Doryteuthis pealeii | reverse complement strand
CTCACACTTGAAAATATATTGTTTCTTTTTTAAAGAAAAGGACATTGATATTGCATTCATAAAAAGCTGTTCAAAAGATGATAACAAAAGTTAGGTGGTAAAAGTTAAATATTCATCACCTTTCTCTCTTGATTTTTCTGTATTTGTGAAATAATATCATAGACAACAACAACAATAACAACAACAACATGATACATTAATCAATAAAAACCAAAATTTGCCATTTAGGCTGCTATCTACTGTGAAATCATATTGAAAGGCTCTTGCTGAAAGTCTACAATGAATCAAAAATGTACCTATATTCTAGATTGTTGCTTACTTTTATTCAATCATCCAAAAGAGAGAGTTCAATAATGATCAATTTGATTCAGTTAATTTGATTTATTGCTGTACAGAGGGAAATGTTCTGCAGCCTCATTTTATTTCCTTATATGATCAGTGCTTAATGTCTGCAGTTTTGCAAATCTATCACAGAAAATGGTAAAAATATTCACTGAAAAAGCAGAAATGTTTTCTCCCGTTTATTCACAAGCAAAGAGCAAGTATTTATTCTTGTAAAAAAATAGTTTTAAAATACAGATAATCAATTTCATTATCACTTTGATATATGACTAAAATCTGTAGTTTAGCATAGTAATTGCCCGGATGAACAATCTCTAAAGTCATTTATTATCACCAGAGTGAATAAGAATCAAGAGAAGTGATGATGAAAGTTTGTTTTTGCTAAAAAAATAAAAGTAGAGAAGAATTTCCTAGCAATGCCCAAATGAGATATGAAAAATAAAATAAAATAGAATACAACGGAATTTAAGATATTATTATTATTATCATTATTATTATTATTTTCACTCGAGTTTTTCATATCAGCATTAGCTGATAGTATTTCACTGGAGTCTAAGTGACAACAAGTCTTCTCAGGTCTCCAGGACTATTATTATTTTTATTATTTACATTCAAAGCAAAACCCTAAATCTATGTTTCTTTAGAATAGTGAAAATGTCTTAATTTATACAATTTGCATACAATGTGTGAATGTATACAATCTTAAATATATATATATATATATATATATGTATGTATATATATATATATATATATATATATATATATATATATATATATATACATATATATATACATACATATATATGTGTGTGTGTGTGTGTGTGTGTGTGTGTGTGTATAGATGCTGCTTTAACAAAAATCAGCTCTACTGTCAACTAAGCCATCATCAGTTGATTTTAAGATCAGACATGATTATGGAGACAAAGCAAAACATCAACACTAACCCAGAGAACCCAAATAGTATCTTATAATGATAAAAGACTTTGTTAGTTTTCTATCGCTATACGGGAATACCAGATGAAAATGCAGCCCTATCATATAACTATTTTTCTATTGAAAACTTTCCAGTTAATCTCCATGAACCAAAAATGAAACATTAATTCAATGATATGAGATTTGAATTAACTGATCAGATGACAATGTCAAGATGCTGAGTAGGGATTGTGAACTTCAGTTGTAAATTCAAAATAATATTCTATAATATTCATTCTGAAGTGAAAGGTATTCTTTATTTATTAAACTGGATTCTCATGCAGACAAATAAAGGAATCATGAGGGCTGTGGTATTTTCCTGATAGAAGTTTGTGCAATTATGTGTCTGTTGGAATAAATGTTTATATATTATGTATAAATGTTTATATATTATGTATGTATTCAATCAACATATAATCTTAGTCTTAAATTTATGCCTTTGTCAAAACAAGTAACCAAATTGAATGAGATGCTTCTGCATCTATTTCTGACATAGCACATATATATACGTATATATATATATATATATATATATATATATATATATATATGTATATATACTGATAGGAATAAATTTTTAATATATATATATATATATATATATATATATATATATTATATATATATGTGGTGGAGATGTGAGGAATATATATATATATATATATATATATATATATAGAAGAGAGAGAGAGAGAGAGAGAGAGAGAGAGAGAGAGATAGATGCATGCAAGTTTGTGTAAATATATGTGTGCATGTATATATATATATATATATATATATATATATATATTTATGTTTTTTTTAAGTTGGGCATATATATATATATATATATATATATATATATATATATATATATATACATATATATATATATATATATATATATATATATATATATGTATATATATATATACACATATATATATATTACACACATATATATATATGCACACATATATATACATATATATATACCTTTTATACCTTGTATATAAATTTATGAATGTAGTTCCTGTTTTAAGTGCAGGTGTGTTTGACTGAGTTCAATGTTGTTGCTATTTTTTTTTTAAAGAAATTTTAAATGAAACATTTATGAAGATTCAGAAAATGAAATGGCTTTAACTTTTTTGGTTTCTTAAAAAAAAGAAACAAATAAAATGCACAACAAAAAAAGGAAGAATGTGCAAAAATATATTCAAGTAATTCGTTATACAATCACTAAAACATGCAAAATATACTCCTATTTGACATTTATCTGTTTCTGACATTTGCAAAATCATGTGACATAGGATCACAATTGTGGAGATACCAGTGTGGATCACCTTCACTACAGAACTGAATTGTTCTGTGTAAAAAGTTTGCTACATTAGTCTCTAACATTAATCGATTATTTTGTATTTCATGTCTATCTGTTAAGTTGAAAGCAAAATTGAACATTTAAAATTAAAAGAATATTATCCTGAATGTTATCTGATCATTTTTCAAGTTGATTTTTTATGATTTTAAAGTTGCTTGATCTTTTTTCTCTATCAATCTTTCATTGCATAATTTAGGATAAACATGAAATTTTCTCTGATTACTAAAGTGATCCAAGATCATGTTTTTAACATATTAGTTTTTAAAATTTCTAAACATTTTATCTGTTTAGTGAGGTTTTTGATTTGCAGTATATATATTATCTTTTTGTTTAACAGTTTAAAGAAGATATCTTGCAATAGATATGGCCAGAAACCAAAATTATGAACTTTTATCCTGTTACTGGAATGTAATTACTACACAATTATACTGTTGTGTTTACATTTGTCAACCATAAACATTGACCTTATAAAAATTTAGTTTGGGGTTACTAGTTTTAAATCCTGTCCATAGGGTGCGTTTGAAGCTAATTTTAAAAAATCACGATTAGTAATTATTATTTTTATTCTATTCTTACTTTTCCTAAAACTTGATATTATTTATCTCACAAGATACCACATGACTTATCTAATGAACAAAAGAAAAAAACTGATGAGGATTTTTTTCTTAAGTGAATCTTACAAATCACATGTTTACTTAATCAAGAGAAAAACAATGCAAAATCCAAATGGGCTGCTGCTGATTTGTGTCTAGTTACTAATCTAATAAACCTGATTCATCTCACTAGTTCAAATACTTTTATGTCTTACTTAACCTATTGCATTCTACATTAGTTATATATTTCTCTATATGTCATATGCTATAAAAACTTTTTAGTTTAATAATGTCAGATTAATAATGTCTTGCCCTCTCCATGTCCTGTAGTTTTAATTTTCAAATTATTATTATAACTAATTTCCATTTGGTTAAATTAACTAGTTTAGCTGTAAAATGGTGCAGTTTTATACAGGAACACCATATGCTAATTCATATTATTAGGTTGGGTTAAACATTTTTTATAAAATGCACTACCTATCTATATAAACTGTATAATATACTTTGACACATACTGCTAATGGGACTACGTACATTTTGCACCGGACACCACATGAGATTCAGTTTGTGTGGGGCTCCCCCCACACACACACACACTTCAAAAAGACCTTGTGTTAGTCCAGCCTGGTGGGAAGTCTGGAAAATAAATACTTTATCACATACTTTCCCTTTTCTTAAAGGAACAATATGCCACCTGATTGATATGCTTTCTGGAATCCTAGACTCTATTAATCAGCCTTGCTATTAAGTGTCCTGGCTATTTTGGCCTACTAATCTGCTCCTGTACTTTTGCATTACACTAGATATTTTAGTTGATCAATTATGAACAAGTAGAAAATTGTTATAAATTTACTTTTTATAATTGGGATATTTTTAATTCATTCATCAAAATAGATTAAGTGATTTAAGAACAGTGATAAGGGATTGAATTAAGAGGTAATTTGCCCCCACCTGGATCAGGCCTTTTTAACTTCTTACCAAGGTCAAAGGATCATCCAATGGTTTGTACTCCCTTAAAATACAAATGGCAGCAAACACAGTACCTTTCTACAAGTTTGATATTTATTATATAAGAGGTTTGCCAGTAGAATATGTTCAAAATATATCCTTTGAAAACCCTTAAAATGGCAGTGAATGCGCATGTCCATAAAGCAATAATTAGTTAAGAGTTAAGAGATTTGGTGGTGCCTAATTTTTGTGGTTAATTTTAAAAAAATCTAAAATGAAGATAGAAAATTGACTACCAATAATGGTTCTGATTTCTAAAGTCTTTTTATGAATATAATTTAATAAATTTTAAAATCACAATCCCAAACATTTCACTGAAGATTATCTTTTTTATTTCATTAATTTTTAGTAGATAGTTATTACTTAACTGTTCCATGTCCAAATTGATGTCAGTATAAAGTAGATATTTACTCAGCTTAATCTGGGACAAAATTGAAGATCTAAGTTTCTTCTATAATCTATGAAACTAACTTTTATTTCAGAAGGAAGATATTTTTTATACTTCTAAATGTATATTGATATAAATTAGAAGGAAAATTGCTTAGTGAATGGTTTTCATTTGTGTTTCTTATAAAACATGTATCAAGAACTTAATCTATCTCTTTATGCACAAACAATGCAAGAATACTTTTTCAATATATAAAAAATGAGAGATTCTTCTTTTGTTTAGACTAATCAAGACTGGAAAATCATTTAGTATTGTATGAGAAGAACCAATATTACATGCAGTGAAGAAATAATACCATCTCTACTTTATAGTAGTTGTTATATTCATTGTATGAAATATATATGTAAATATAACAACTATTATTGAACAAATGTATTTGAAAGAGAAAAGAGTAGTGGCTAGAGTAGTTTATAGTTTCTAATTACTTGTTCTTAATTTTTGGTTTTGAGACAAAAATTTATATATTCAGTTGTAATTAAAGTAAAACTAAGATTTTACAACTGGTTCAACAATCTTTAATAAAATAACATTGCTTGTTGGAAAAGAGCCATATTATCTTATCATTAGATAATATTGTTTAAATATACATTTATATAATGTTATTATATTATTAAATATTTACACAAAAAGTAAAATCTTACATTTTACAGATTTAACATGAATATAAAAACCATGTATCTAATATAATTAAGATTCTTTTAATGTACACACTTATTTATTTTTACCTAAATTGACTGAGAAAGAAAAACCTTAAGGAGAAAATCATTTTTCACAACTTACTTAGATTTAATAGTATTTTAAATTATCAGACACTTTAAATATATTTTTATATATATCTTATAGTCAAAGTCTGAATTGTTGTCAATATCATTGTTACTATATCACCAGCTGTCATAGTGACCACTTTGAAATTATAAATGATATTATTTATTTAGTAGCCTTCAGAGGAATTTTTGGTGAAAAGAGAAGTAGAGAGCCTCGAAGGACCCCAAATTGTCAGCATTCAGTATTTACTGGCAAAATATGCCAGGAAATTGCAAATGATAGAGTTACATTTAAGGCAGAGAGTTATTTTTCATACTCCTTAATGAGATACATTTAAATACAAAGCAAAGAATATTAAAAGATACCTATCTTAAAAGATTAGAGGCTGAAATCAATTCACATACATTTTGAGTGTGTGGAATGGTACATTTTTGCATAGTGAAATAAAAAATGTATCAGACATTATTAACATGAAAGAAATGGTTACTTGTATGAGAATTTATTTACAAATTTGTTAATTACATGGGCTCTTTTTAAAAAAAAATGACCTCCTCCTTCACTCCGAGAAATGAATGTGTTATTGAGTCAGTCACATGGCAGTCATTTTGAATAATTAATGAATTAAGGTGATTTAATTCACATATTTTTAACTCGTTCTTGGAAAAGTAGATCAGAGGCTTTTATAAAATTAGTTTGTTTCTTGTTTGTTCCAGTAATTTTGAGAGCATAAACAACAATCATATTTGGTCACCTGAATTTCAACAGAGAAATATTTTCATTTTTGAATTGATTAGTTCAGCATTTTCTTTCACTAATGTTTTAATATTGATGGGATGAATGATTGGTCAAGTAGAAAAGAATAAAGATGAGAAGAAAGAAAAAAAAAACAGAAAGTAAAGAAGAGCTTGAAAGAAAGAAAAGAAAAGAAAAATAGACAGTTGAGAAGGAAGAAAAAAGAATGAATGAAGAGAGAAAAAGAAAATAAAGAAATAAGGAAAGAAAGAATAAAGACAAAAAAAGAAAAAAAAAAGAAAGAATGAAAGAAATGATGATTATAGAAATAAAATCAGTCTCTAATATTTTGTTATTTTAGAAATCAAAATCTGGGACAAATTTTACCATCCAAAGAAAGCAATATAAGAAAGTTGATTGTCACTCTTATTATTTGCAATTATCTTAAATTAACTTTATATATATATATATATATATATATATATATATATATATATATATATAACAAGTTTTCTTTTTATATTAGAGTAAATGTTTTATTATCATGAGTCAGAATTCCTTGCAGTGTTAATTTTGATTCATGCCTAAATTTCATATTTTCTAAATTAGAATCCTTGTCATTGTTTAACACTTAAGATGTTTACATTATCAAAATATGACTAGAAAAATTAATTTTATATCTAAAAACATGGTCAATTCAATGTTAAATTAGTTTTCAACAATAAATGTTTAACTGGGGAGCTATATCTATTTTACTACTATTAAATGTCCTATTTAAACATTGATAAGTTTATAGATATGCACATGTTCAATCTACTTTTTCAAATAGGTACCATATATATATATATATATATATATATATATATATATATATATATATATATATATATATGGTACCTATTTGAAAAATTATATTGAACATGTGCATGTCTGTCAACTTATATATATAATAAAGTGCTTTTCAAAATAACTTTATATCTAGTATTGTCAAAAAATAGTTGATATTGGATCATATCTGAAGGATTTGCCATTGATTTACTAAGTTTTTCAAAGATCTTAGAAAAGTACAACATGTTCAGTGGCTTGTTTCAGATATTTCAAATGCTCTATTTCAAATTTGTTCAGATCAAAAGACATGTAATCTGCTTGTCTTTTCTGTATATTTTCATCTGTCTGTGTATGTATGTATGTATGTATGTATGTGTGTGAGTGTGAGTGTGTGTGTGTGTGTGTGTGTGAATGCAATCTAAAAATGTGCAATATTTGCAACTAATAATATTTTGCCTTATCTTAATGTTAAGACTGCACAAATTTAAACTTAAAAAAGTCACAAATAATATGTAACTTCCTGATTTATTGCAAAAAGTATATTACCTGAATAATGAAAAAATGAAACATCTTTAAAAAATCAAAAAGAAATATCTGACAACCTTGTATATCTATTATTAATATACTCAATGCAAACCTATTTCAGCAGTAAAATAACTTTAAGCCATTGAAAAGTTGTATTTTTTTAATTCTCTAATTTCTTTGGTCTGTATGTTTATACAAAAGATAATAAAAATTATCAATGTTTATAGTTTTTTCAAATGTTGTCATTTTTCAAAAACTAAAAAAAAAAAAAAGAAGTAATTTCATCTCATGGAATTTAAAAAAATGATAAACCATTCCTAAAAGATATATTTCCTATAATGTAAAATTTGTGATATTTATTTTTTCTTTTTCAATTTTTTCAAAATCATTTTCAAATCTTTGTTTCCACCTCTTTCCTGTTTTCAGACAAACATTTTAATACAGTTTATGGGGTGAACATTTCAAAATGGATGAAAAATTAAAAAAGGAAAAATCTTTCAAAATGAAACATGATCAAAGTGTTGTAGCTTTTTGATATAAGAGAAAAATCCAATGTTAAATTCATTGTAAATGTATTAATAAAAATGTCAATTAAATAAAAATGCAACAATAATTATATAAACACACACACACACACACACACACACACACACACACACACACACACACACATTAATATATATTTTTAATTTCATTTTGTGTAATATGTCTTCTTTTATACAGTGATGGGTCAGAATATATTAGGGAAATTCAACAACCAAATGATGGGCTTAGTGGTTCAAGGCCTTAGAAGACATTTCCATAAAAACAGCATTTTCAGATTTAAAAAAAAAACTGTCATTCATTCTTTATACATATGTTGGATTAGAAAATGCCTTTGCTTTAAATATCATTATATACCATAATCACTTGCAAATGATTTTTGACACTTGAGACTTTAGAAAATGACTTAATATAAAAGGTACATATAATACTAAATATTGTTTATATCATTTTTTATGTTCAGTTTCTTCTAAAAATTCTTTTCTGCAATTTGAAGGTCCAAATCCCAAACATACAATCAGAAAAAAATATTTATATATACAGAAAAAATATATACACAGAAAAGAAAACAATCAAAATAGCAACTAAAACCTATTCTTTTTTTTTTTTTTTTACAAATTCCTGGACAATCCTGGATAAAATAAACATTGAATTTAATTTTCTCTTTTAAAAGTAGTAACACATTTTACATTAAAAAAAACATGTTTGTAATGGTTAGCAAAACTTTTTTATTGATTTTGAATTTCACTGGGATCCCCATACTTCTCGTTTAGTACTAAGCAAGGTTCAGTTAATCACTACTATGGATTTTTTCTACATACTATCAGTCTATTATAGCTATATCTCAAAAGATCATTTTTTACATTTTTAAGTTATTTTTATATATATATATATATATATATATATGTGTGTGTGTGTGTGTGTGTGTGTGTGTGTGTGTGTGTGTGTGTGTGTAAAAGAAGGCAGAATTTGTGATTTGTGACTTGGTCTACAAAGTGAGTTTGAAAATGATTTGAGGTTATATAACTGAAGTAATTATGTTTTGCTTTGTCTTTTGAAGTATATTCATGATATTATCAATTGATCAGGTGAATCAGGAAATAAATCCTGAAACATAAGAAGGTCTCACTCATAATTAATCATTATACATTCATTTGATACAGTTAATCCAACACTGTTCATGTATGAAGCATACGACTTTGACTATATACATATAAATCTTTTTTTCAAGAGTCTAGAAGCAACATTTTCTTACAATTAATTGAAATAAAACTCCCATAATATAAGATGGAAACAAATTCTTGATCAAAGAAAACATCTTTAACTATATAGACTAAATTAAACATGAAATATAAGTAAAATTGCAAACATCAAAGCTATCATCTTTTGTTGCTCTTTTCCTATTCCTGGCTAAATAAATATCCTAGGAACTCAGTAATTAAAAGATTATTTCCTATGATCTCTCTCTCTCTCTCTTTTTTAAAATTTCTTAATATATTTTTACAACCTTCGGTTAAAAAAGTGTTCTTAACAGAATGTAAACTAATTACCTTCATCTTTATCTATAGGTGTCGGTGAACAATATCAACAAGATAAACAGGAAAATAATTTTGATATGCTCTATACATAGACATTCTCAGTTTAAAAAAATCTATCTTTGCAAAAATGTTCATATCAAATTCAAATGTTCTTGAAGAATTAGAAAGTAAATAAGAAAAGTTAATAACAGAAACAAGGAAAAAAAACAAGAAACCAAAAAAGAGAAAGAAACCCTTTATTTTAAAACTTCACAAACAACTTCCCCCCGGCAAAATATTTGGTGGGATTTTATTTATTTGTCATTTTGCAGACAATCCATGAATATTTTCTTTTACTGATGCAGCATGAGAAGAAAAAAAAATTCTGTCTATGGTTTAACCCACTGTCAGTGGGATCAGAAGGATAAGCTCTTATACCTGCCTGCTAAAAAAAGGGTCTGTCTGCTTCTACAATGGCTACATAATTCTAGTTAAGTCCTATACCTCAATAGTGAGATTTAGGTGAGCACAATGCCTATATATATATATATATATATATATATATATATTATATATATATTAATATATATATATATTTGTGTGTAGATGGATAGATTGATAAAGAGCAAGAGATAGATAGATTGATAGATAGATAGATAGATAGAGACATCAACATACAATACTCATAGATATCAGCTCACAGATATATACATACACACCAATGTAACATGTAATTCATGTATACCTGTTTCTACCTTTTCATGCATTCATGCAACAGAATAAATAAATCCTCTGTGTCACATCTATCATGATCCATCAGTGGGTGGATACATTCCCAATGTGTACAAGCACAGCTATTCATGGAGATAACCTTAAGGTTTTCCCCACACAAGCACATGTTCATTGATGCTTGTGTATATACACACATAACTAGGAAATCATTTTCATTTCTCCATGCCTAAGCTGAAACCATAAAGTCTTTTTATAAAAACAAACATTCTGCAAATGAATGATGAATGAGAGTTGCATGAAGTTTGTTAAGTTTACATTCTTTAAGTTGAATTCAGAGTTCTCCATGTTAAAATGATTAGAAGCATTTAGCACTTTTCTATGCTTATTTTATCAAACTGTTTCCATTGGCTGCAGAAATCCAACTGAAGAAACACATTTTAGTTCTAAATGAGGTTTGCTAAGGCAATTTGGTAGACATGATTGACAGGCATATATATATATATATATATATATATATATATATATATATATATAGAGAGAGAGAGAGAGAGAGAGAGAAAGAGAGAGAAAGAGAAAGAGAAAGAGAAAGAGAAAGAGAAAGAATGCAAAAATGGGTGATCTAATCATGAATATCTTGAAGGTTATTTTATCCTCATTAAATAGGCACTTAATATAAGTGCTAATATTAATATAAGAGGGTAATTGATCCATAACTCAAAAATATTTAAATCATAGTGTGAATTTTAGAGGAAAAGATGGAACATGTTTATTGTTTATCCACCAGAGTGAAATAGGTAGCTAGATAAACAAATAGATAAATAGTAGACAAGCACACAGACAGGTGAATAATAGTAAAGATTTAAAATTTTAGAAGTCTACAATATAACTTTTGTCATGAATACTATTTTATTAAAAAAATTACTATGAGTTGAGTATTTTTAACACCTCTGAATAATAACCGTAACATTTTTTTCATTCATTGATGATAATAATAATAATTATTATTATAACAGTAACAATAATATGATTAATAATGATGATGATGATGATATTGGTGGTGGTAGTGGTGATGATGGTAGTAATGATGATGATGATCATGGTCATGGTGATTAGGATGATGATGATGATGATGACAATAAAGATGATATGAAACAACCAGAAAGTAAAATACATTTGCAAAATGTTTAGAGAAAAATATGTAGTAATATAGTTATAATTAACGTACCAAATTGAAAGGTTACATGGAAAGTATTTACATCTTTGGGACATAATGCTTTGATCATAACAATTGTAAGAATAGTGATCAAAAGACATTTTTGTTACAATGAATTATTTTGTTGCTGTTGCTGTTGTTGTTTGTTGTTGTTGTTGTTGCTGTTGCTGTATCTGATGTAGAAAACTAGAAACTATTTAAGACAATATTTTTCATACCCTTTTCATCTTTTTATACATTATACTTTTTCTTTACAATTTTTGGATGCAAGAAAAGATTAAAGAAAATTGTCTTGTTTAATTTTTGTTCTTGTTTAGTTCTTTGAAATAGGAATTTCTTTAAAATTCTTTAAATTCTTTTTGAGGAATCTATTTTGATTCTGGCCAATGTTCAAATTGATTCTGTCCAGCAGAAATTGTACAAAGAAGAGAAAGTAAAGAATGAAAGAAATAAACAGTAGGACCAATAACAACCTTGAAAAACTTTCTAAAGAAAAAGCAGTTTCAACTTCATTTCTTTTGTTCATTACATTTAAATACCACATATTTCTATTTTCCTTTCTTTCTGTTTTTAAATTTTCCCACCCTCAAAATGTAACCCTACAGAAAAAAGATGTACAATTTTTTTAAGCCAGCAGGGGAAAAAGAAGAAAATGAATTTGTTTTTTTTTTATTGTCCCAGTCATGCACAACCAAGTTACCAAACTCTAATTGAGTGCTTTTCCATTGTGGACAGACAGACACAAAGATAAACGTTTTTAACAGATATTAACAAAAGTTATGTCTCCCTGCTAATAAGATTTTTTCATCTTTTCAAAAAATCACAGTGTTTGGTAACTGAAAGAATGCAATATATATGTATATATGAGTGTGTGTTTAAACACACATGAGCATGCACATGTATTCACACACACATACACACACACACACACACATACACAAATACACACACACACATATATATGTGTATATATATATGCGTATACATGTATTTCTATTATGTACAATTACACACATGCACACATATATATCCAATGCATAATCATACACACACACAAATATCCATGCATGCATACACACACACACACACACATATATATATATATATATATATATATATATATATATATATATATATATATATATATATATATATATATAGGCATGTATACATAGAATAATACAAAGTGGTTTGTAGGTTTTTCATGTTCTTGCTCTGACAATAAATTATGATCAAATTGTTTTAATTGTTCTACTCTGTCTTAAAAAAATGCTGAGGGTTTTGTACTTTATTGTAACAAAATAAAATCAAAAGAAAAAGAAAGAGAGAAAGTAAAAACACAAACCGGTACCAACTGTGAAAGACTCAATTTGAATATAATAATAATAATGATAATAATAATAATAATAATAATAATAATAATAATAATAATAACAACAACAACAATAACACTTCCTTCGGATCAAGAAAAAGGAATATATTTGTCTCTTTTCTTTCAGTCTTTCTTTTTCATTTCAAACAACAAACACCTCCATCTTACCTGGGAGAACTTTGATTTGCTTTTTGTTATATTGTTGTTGGTAGTAGCAAATCTATTATAACAACTTTTTATTGGGAAGGCTAATTTAACTGGATTAACTGTAATGCTATTTACTAGAAAATTTCTACATTACTCAGCCATTTTTCTCATTATATTCATTATCATTTTTATGTTGAACAGATATTGGAAGCACATGTCTATATATATTTAAACTTTGTAATTGTTAATTACTATTGTTACATCATTTTGCTGCTTTGAATGTGTTCACAGATATGCACACACACACACACACACACACATACATACACACACACACATGAGTGCATACATGTGTGTGTGTGTGTGTGTGTGTGTGTCTGTGTATCAATATGTATATGTGAATATAATGCACTGATCAGGTTAATTGTTGCTTTGACAACATTCATCATCAATGATGCCTGACTGACACACACACACACAGACACACACATATATATATATGTGTGTGTGTGTGTGTGTGTGTGTACATACACACATACACACACCATACACACAACTCTATGTGTGTGATTGTACATGCATCATTAATGTACATTTGTGCGCATCATTTTATATATGTGACTGTGTGTATGTATGTATGTATGTATAAATATAATATACTCTTGATATAAATCCTTCCATTTAGAATCATTATATATGTGAATTAGAAATGGTCAGATCACACTGGTTGCTTTGTTGAAATAACTGCACATTGAAATTATTTCAAGCCTGTTTTTATGCCTTTCTTTGTTAATTATTATTATTATTATTTTTAAAGCAATTAATAAATTCCTACCTATTAATTTCTAGTATATAATCTTTGTATAGAAGACAAAAGAAGTGTTGGGTTGTCAGCTGGGAAATGGACTTGTTAGGGGTATTTGTCCATGGGAAAAAAATGTAAAAAATAGAAAGTATAAATTAGAATCACTCTGTCTAGCCTTAAACCATTTTGAATACTGGTCTTTGCATTTATCCAAGAAATAAACATGTTTACATACATACTTATATATATGCATACATACATACATGCATACACACAGGCATGCATACATGTGTGGGTGCATGCAACTTTAGTTGATATATATATATATATATATATATATATATATATACATATGCATTCATACATACATACGAGTATGTATATACGTATATACACTTTCACCCAGATTTATGCACAAACATACTTTATATATATATATATATATATATATATATATATTATATATATTCATATAATGTCTTTTTTTTTCATTTCCTCATTAAAATTATTGTAAGCATTGTTCTTGTGTTGTTTTCCTCTTTCACAAAAAAACTCTTTCATTTTTTTTTTATGAATACTTGAATGATAATGTTTTTTGTGGTGTACAATTGAAGGCAGAAGTCTTATCAAAAGTTTCTTTTTTATCCGAATGACACCACTTGAGTCTGATTAGTTTCATTTATTTTTCATTTAATTACTTATTTAATTAATTATTTGTCCTTTTGGTTTCAATTTGTTTTTAAAGAATTTAAAGTCTTTTTTAAATAATTCTTTCACTTTTTTCATTGTTTCTTATCTTCCTTTTTTAGTCTATTTTTTTAATTGCTTTTTTTTTTTCTTTTTTTTTTCTTTAAAAAATCAAAGGAAAAACCAAAAAAAAATTAAATGTCTGCTTCTTTGTGAATTTTGTTGATGTCTCACCACAGTGACTGCCATTCTGGTGTTGAGTGATTTCCATATCCAGATATAAGTGACAATGTCAAGGCTGACTAACAGTCGATGGGGGAACTGGAAGGGAGGGAGAGAAAGTGACCAACAGACAAATCAACTGAGAGACAGAGAAAGTAAGTGCAAGAGATAGAGATAGATAGAGAGATAGAGATAGACATAGAGAGATAGATAGATAGAGATAGAGAGAGAATGAGAGGGAGGGAATGAGCTCAAAAGGTAAAATAAAATTTTTAAAAAACAGACAGAATGTGGATGTTATTTGAATCAGCAACAAAGACCATTTATTTAAGAAGTGGGATCCTAGAAAACCAACTTTGTTGTTGTTGTTGTCGTCGTCATCATCATGATTCAGCCTTTCAGTTTCATCACCATTACATCATCATAATTATCTACAATTTCATCATCTACATGGTCATAATAGCTCCAATATACACGCATGTGTGAGTGTGCGTATATATATATATATATATATATATATATATATATATATATATACAACATGCACACACACACGCACACACACACTCATATATATGTGCATACATATTTGATAAATCACATTTGAATTAGCTTTTTAATGTTGGGTAGAGTTTCCATTCTTTGTTGTCTTTAAAAAGAAGTGTCATTAGTTTTTTTTGTGTGTGTATATACATATATGTATATGTATATATATAGATATATATATATATATATATATATATATATATATATATATACATATATATGTGTGTGTGTGTGTGTGTGTGTGTGTATGTGTGTGTGTGTGTGTGAGCGTCTATATTGGTATGTATTTATATATGTAAGCATATGAATAAATTTTCTAAATAAAAATATTTGCAGTTCATGGGTTTTAATTCATTTTCTCAGAACAAAAATGAGAGGATTGCTTTTAAATCAAGATAAATAATAATGTAGCATTGTCAGCATTGCCGATGTAATCACAGGAAGGAGGATGGGAAAACAGGTGTAATTTTCTCCTCTCTCTGTTTCTTTTCTTTCTCATGGTTGTGGAATTAGGGAAGAAGAAGAAGAAGAAGAAGAAGAAGAAGAAGAAGAAGAAGAAGAAGAAGAAGAAGAAGATATGAATATTCAGCATTAATGTTTCCTTTTTGTTTTGTGCTAGTGATTGTTATAATTGTTGCAGTTGTAATGGATTGTGCTTTATTTTAAAAGCACATTTGATATATGAATTTGACAGGATATTCTGGGATGTATGTATGCAAGTATTACTTTCTTTTCCTTCATAAAAATGTCATTTCTCCAATTCTTCATGAGTTAAATGTTAAATAAACTGTGTCTACTTCTCTCCCTCCATAGCCAGTAGGTGACTAAGATCATTTTCATAAGTAATGAATAGGATTTTTTTTCCTTTTTTTTTTTTGTTACTTATTTTTATTGTTTTACTTTGTTCATTTTTCGTAGATTTTTTAGGGTTTTTTTTCTCAAATTTAATTGTCAATTTTTACAAAATAATTGTAGTCTGATTAAAAATCTAAAACAGAGTTGTTTTTTGTTTTTATCTTAAAAAATGTTATCAGATTAAGGGCTTTCAGTTTTTTTTGTCTTTATTAAAGAAAAAAAAAATGATATTTTCATAATGTGACGTTGCATTGTGTTTTGTTCTTTCAACTTGTTAGCAGGTGCCCTGATCTCCAAATTATAACCAGGGCACAAGCTTGAGTCTTCTTTCCATGGCCATCAGCCACCTTGGCATTGTCTTCTTTAGCACAATGACATATCTGATCTCCAACAGAGACAGTGGAGGAATCTGGCTGGTGTAGGCAGTGGGCAGAGGTATTTTATCATGAGAGAAATCCATTTCTGCATACTGAGTGATAATCATTGTTATGGAAAGGAAGAAATTGCTTCAACCAATGTTTTGCAAGTGTCAAGTGTTGGCGAAGGAGCATGTTGAGGCTAGCCGCACCTCCTGGATATTGTTAATAGCTAATGGTGGTTTATTGGCAGTTACTGTTACCTTGTCCTCAAGTTGGAAATTGTGTTCACTGTCCTGAAAGTAGAAAGAAAATATTATAATTTACTGACATACATAAATAGATAAATAGATAATTATACTATATTTGACATTTCCAGGATAGATCTTTATGTATAATACCCAAAATATATTTTGAATGTGTTCAAACATTTGACTGTTACACAATTGGAAGACAGCAAACTGAAACTCATTTGATGTGTGGATTCCATTGAAGCAAATGAAATGATAAAAATCATTGTGGACTGCATTCACTAGGGAAACAATGAATATATATTGTTTTCAAAACCAATTATTACAAGTGTATTGTAGCTTTCAACAGATTGTGAGGAAAGTGCAATGATCCACCAGTAATTATTCATAAAATGATGGTCTTCATCTACCAAATAGAATGGTGAAAACAACTGGAAAATAATTATTTACTAGGAAATCTTTCAACTAAGAAAACAACTGATTTGAGGAAGTACTTCTCACAATTAGATGGAGTGAAATTAACAATTGATAGTTGAAAAACATCAGAAATTAGTGAATATAAAGTGTACAATATCAAACTAACACTAGACTGTATATTTCCATGACGAACTTCAAAATATTGTTACAATTTAGGTGGAAAGTTTTCAGATTATCATTTAAGTGCTAACACAATTCTTTTTTTTTAAATGCCATTCCCTGGAAGACTGCAAAAGGGATCCAGAGAAATGTGTTATATAAAAATATAAAAAATTCTTAGTGGATAGAATTATTTAGTGACACACACACACACACACACACACATACACACATATATATATATTATATATATATAATTTATATATATATATATATATATATATATATATATATATATATATATATATATAGGTCTGTCTAAAATAAAAAAGACAAACTTAAAACAGCCCACTAATGTGTGCACATAACTGAAATGTTGTGTAGCAGTGACATTCACTATTTATACAAATTAGATGCATCATTAAACGGGATAGGTTGAAATGTAGAATATTTATTTCCAAAGTTGAACCTTTAAAGAGCACTATGTTCGTGTGAAATTCTGTTTGACTATTACAGACACTTTTCTAATGTTTTAATAAACCTAGATAAGGATTGTTAGAGCCTTACACAATGTCAGTGAAGGTGAACCAGAATTTCAAATTGGAAGAACATCTTCTGTAGATGATCCCAAATCTGAACAACATTCATTGTCAATGGATAACAATCACACATCTGATACTAACTATTCATAAAGTTTCCAAAGAGAAAAATCTGTCAAAGTTCATGCTACATGATCTTAAAAGAAAAGAAAAAATGATGCATTGTTGCCACAACGTTTGTTGTGCTATAAAAACAGATGAACACATCACTATCAGTGAAGTTTTGGAGAACACACAAGACAACTTTTATCATCCAACTTCCCAACACTCTGGATTTGGTCCTTGTAATGTTTTTATTTATCAAATTTGAATCGAACCAGAAAATATATCAATTTCAGACAAAGGATAAGATAGAAAAAAGATTTCCTTCACAATGCCATTAAGAAGAATTCTAAAATCCATTCCAAATCAGGAAAAATAATGTATCAATAGTGGAAGTGATATATATATATATATTGATAATATACTTTGCTATATTTATAAGTAAAGAGTGATCAATATTATAGATAGAGCATGTATATCTAACTTGGGGTAGCAAAGACATGAAGTCATAAGTGCTTGGTAACTGACATTTCTTGCCTATGCAAATTTCAAACCAAAACATGGTTTGAAAATTGTCAGTCACCAAGTGCTGTTGACTTCATGTCTTCACTACCCTATATATATATAATATATATATATATATATATATATATATATACATATATATGTGTGTGTGTGTGTGCAAGATAATCCAAATGACGGGTAAGTAAGGGATGATTCTATTTGGGATCATTGAAATCTTACTGTACAACCATACTGTATGCTTTTGTAGGTGCAAACATTCATACAAGGATTTTTATAAATCCCTAAGAGACCTCAATGTATAATATCCAATACAGGATGACAGTTTAAGTTTTTCTTTCTTTGAAATTTATATATATATTTATACACATATATATATATAATATATATATATATATATATATATATGTGTGTGTGTGTGTGTATGTATGTGTGTGTGTCAGTATCTTTATGAGGGTTAACTGAAAAGTTTATGGAATGGAATGTGAATGTGACCAAATGAGGTCTATTTTTCAAAAGAGTCCCCTTTGCAGTCCACATACTTCTTCCATTAGTGTTGCAGTGCTTGGGTCCTATTGGTCAAATAAATCATCAACAGCAGATATGATGTTATCATATGAAGTTTTCAGTCTATGAACTTTTCATCCCACCCTCATATGTGTGCAAACCTGTATGCTTTGAAAATAAAGATATTGTAATGTTTAATAAAATATCAGTTGCCTTTTGTTTTAAAAAAAAGGGGGGGAGGGGTAAGAATTCCAAAAATGCAGTAACAGAAACCAACAGATGCTGAATTCAAAAATCAAGCGCCAAAAAGAAGAAGCGGGAATTTCAACAGTTTTGAGGATGACAAGCAAGTAGTCGTCACGCAACAAGTCAGCTCCATTATCAGAAAATGAAAGAAGATAAAATATGAACTATTATTACCAAAATATAAAAGAAAGGACTTTTCCCGGTATGCTGTTCTACATTTCTGTAACTTTGTTTAATACAGATTGTTTATTTTAATACGACTTCATTATTTTTCCATTGTGTTGTGTCTTGTTTAAAGTTAGTAAGATGTGTACAACCTATATATAAAATATATATAACTCACAACTTGCTACAATATCACAGTGTCTTGTAGATATTAGGGAAGTTTCATATAAAGAAATAGTTTTTATACTTAAGAATATAAAAATAGGGAAAAGCTTCAGATGAAAATGTTATGGTAACAAACGTTTTCTAGTATGCCAGATAGTATTTTCTCAAAAAATTAGCTTGGCTATTTACCTAGTGAGTATAAAATGGAAAGGTACTGCAAAATTTCTATCATAGAATAGTGATTCTCCTATTCAAGAAAAGAGACAATTTTAAAGATTCTTGATCAGTGACACTACTTGTAAGTAATTCTTTAAAGTACTAATGGAGAGAATAGCTATATGAAAATCTGTCACATGAAGAACTAAGTTTCAGAATTGCTTACTTGACAGATGATCATATGCAAATAATAAATCAATTGATTGAATGGATAACAGAATACAATGAATATATTTGTTTAATTTGATTATAAAAAGGCATTTGAACACACAACAGTTTTTAATTCCCTTCAACAGCAAGGGATTAATGAAAGACTATGCAAAAACTGAGTGCAAAATAAATAGAAAGATGGTACTGCAATAATCCAATAACACGAAGACACAAATAAGATTTTTTTTAATAGTAAAGAAAATTCCACCTAAATGAAAATCCATTCCAGAAAAAACTGGGAAATAATTGGAACAAATATCTAAACCATTTTTGATTTGCTGATAATATAGTACTAATATTGGAATGATCAAGTGAGGCAGAAATAATACTAAATGACCTGAATAAAGAGAATATTAAAATAAGTTTAAAGATTAATAGAAACAATACAAAAGCAATGTTCAATTATAATGTCTCAAAAACCACAAGAATAGATGAAGTTCTGTAAGAAGTTAAATTACTTTTAAGTGACTAAAATAATAAATTCAAGATAATATTATTAACAATGCAACTAAAGAAGAAATTGTTTAAAACCATTTTTAGATGACTCCTTACTGCAACTTTAAGCAGTAATAAAGCATGGGATATTTGCAATGTGTAATTGAAAATAAGAGAGAAAAAAATGAACTTTATATGATGGTAAATACAGTAAAATAAGAGAGAAAAAAATGAACTTTATATGATGGTAAATACAGAGAGAAAAAAATGAACTTTATATGATGGTAAATACAGTAAAATAAGAGAGAAAAAAATGAACTTTATATGATGGTAAATACAGTAAAATAAGAGAGAAAAAATGAACTTTATATGATGGTAAATACAGTAAAATAAGAGAGAAAAAAAGAAGAAAATACCAGAGGAAGACAAATCAGAACTTGAACACAAACTGAAATTTATCTCTTGGCACTCGATGATATCCAATAGACAAATCTTACAGTCCTCATAAAATCAACAAAATATATCTATCATAATCAATAAGGCCAAAATAATTCTGATCTTCATGTTTGATAGAAATTCTATTAGTTTTTAAAATAGATTTCATCTTTTAATAATATTTGGATAAATAAGTATTTAATTTTTATTAAGTAGAAATAAGAACAGAATGAGGAAAATATGTATTTTTTTAAATTTTGTAATTTTATGAAGAGAACACAGGTGAAATCAATCTGCTTCTCTCCATACATTTGATTTTTTTCTTTATTAATATAATATACCTACTTCATCTGATGACTGATCGGTAAAGGTACATTCCCGGCACCGTTTCCAACTGATTAGGCAAGACATTCTCTTAGGAGAATCGTGAACACCAGGGAAGTCAAACACTTTTGTCAATGGACCTGGAGAATGACAAATGGCAGGAGAGCGCTGAAACTCCACAGCATCTAAAGATGAGTGAGAGGAAAAAGGAATTAGTCAATAGAATTCATTTGTAAATGAAAACTGAATTAACATTAAAGAGATAAAGACAGATGCATTTATGTTCATGCCTTCTAAGATAAAAAGCAAAAATATACATAAGAGATAATCTGAGTGTTAGAAAACTGAAGACGTGAGCTTAGAAATTAATTTAAATATATATACACATGTCTTTTGGTGTGTATATATTCATATTAACAAAAATCCATGTCTCTACGATATGGTTGAGGATATATATATACACACACACACATCTCTCTCTCTCTAAATAAATAAATAAATAAAAATAAATAAGAACAGTTTGTTTATAGACTACCAAGTAGTTTTATATACACCTGAAAAATGTTGTACGCAGAGTTACTGGACTAAGTTTTAGCATAATTTGTTTTTGTCACCATATAGAAAGAAGAAATCTTATCAAGAGCAGGTCTATAACAATAAACAACAATTAGCAGTAATCATACAGAATTACAAATTAATTCCTAAATTCATATTATCTTGCTTATATATATATATATATATATATATATATATATAGTCTTCCAAAGACAAGCAAGGTTACATGAATTTAGGAATTAATTTGTAAATGATTTCATTTTATCAGTGAAATTATATTTCATATAGTAGCTGATGTACCCATATATGTACCCACACACACACACACACACATATATATATATATATATATATATATATATATATATATATATATATATATATATATAGTAGATTGCTATCATGTTTAACCAACTGTTTATATTCTTTCAATACAAATATTTTTGGTTCTTCTGTTCAAAATCTTTGTTCCTTGAAGCTTAATAATAAATCATTTATTTTATACAGAAACTATTTGAGTCAGTTTGATTTCATTAAAGAATAACTTTGTAAATTAAGAAAATTAGTATACTCTCTCATAAACAATTAATGGCAAACTGATTAGTGTAATGTCATCAAACTCTTTTTGAGTTGGACCACCTACAGACAATGTAGTCTATTTAGTAATTGGATGTTATATTCCCAGCATCACCTGTAATGTTTCCAGTGTTGCGATACAAATTTATTCCTTGAAGCCAAGTATATTGTATGTGTTTGATTTCTCTAAGTAATATACTCAATGGTTACACTTGGTATACTAAAGTCTTCAGCTACTTACTTATTCTTAATATAATGTATTAGTTTCAAACTTTTGATCCTTGAAAACCAGAGTTATTCTCATGTTTTTACTTATTTTGCACTAAAGTAATCTGAATTTTCCTATAAAATATCATTTCCCCTGATAATTTACTAGTTAGAATATTTCAATTTGGTAATATCATGTTATTATTAGAAGAAACAAAATTGAATTACAAAGTTTCTCATCATTTCCTTCTAATTCCTTTAAAAGTCTCTACTTATTTTCCACTTGTCCATCCAGAGTTAAGATCTATTTGATGACATTAGGTTCTATCAAATTCTGCAAATTCTGCAGATATAAATTCTGTTCCATTGTTTGAAATTAATAATTTTGATATTATCTTAAAAATAATTGTTGAATAAAAACTTGGCAGTATATGCTGTTGATTTTGAGCATATGCATTTTGAATAGCAGTCAATCATAACTAAATGGTATTTTCTTGTGTAACCCTTGTATCAATATGAATTGTTGATCATAGGGCTACGTTTGTCTCACATCAATCTTGTATTTCTACTCAAATGGATAATTTTGGTTTGGTTTCTTTGATTAATGGCATATAAACCTTCATGGGTTATTTAATACCAAATTCACTCTTGCAGGAGAACAGTAGTGGTACTAATTAACCTATAGATGGGGGATAGAGGTGGTTCATACCTTTCCCAAAAGTATTAGTCTGAAAGTAAACATAATAATATGGGTATATTTTCACTATCAAAGCAACATTATAATTTCTTTTATGTCTTTATACAAAACTAGTCAATATATAAAATCTTTTCATTCTGAAATCCATTTGACATATGTAAATAGTTACCAAGTATGGAATTATTTTAGTAATTTTGTTTGTATTAATTTTAGAATATTTCCTTATTAACAATAAACATTCATCAAAAAATACATGAAATTCTTAGCTTAAATGAAATCTTTATATATTTTTTCTGTCCAAATTTGAACACATCTTGGGTTGCTTAGGTATTTTAAGTCTCAATCTTTATTATTTCTTTTAAATGAAATACATAATTACCATTTAATATTAAAGAAATATTATTTGTAATTTATGACTAGTTTAATTTTTGAAATTGCAACTTCCTCTGTTGATTGAGAAGTATTTTTGGCAGGACCCATATTACAAGGAAATTTAAAATCAAAGACAATTAGATTATAGTTCAATGCTACCATCTATTTTCAATATGAATAAGAATACTCTTTATAAGCAAATTTTCTAAATTAATTTTATCATACAATATATTTACTATTTTGTTTCACTGTTCTGTCATATTTCTGGCAACTTTGTATTTCTATCCTGCCAGAATTTAAAAAAAATCTTTCCATGTAAAGAACTACTCTATCTTTAACAGTCTTCCAAGGAATTTTTTTCCAGACAAAGAATTATGTAAAGAACAGAATAAATGGTAATCAGAAGAGACAATAACTGGTGAATATAGTGGAAGAGTGAACATTTTTCCAGCTAAATTGTAACAATTGGAATTTATGGAATACTGTACACTTTTTATTTATTAATAGAGATGTTTTTCATTTATCAGTTGTTTATTTCCTTTCATCTAATTAGATATAATACATCAAATCAGTTGTTTCCTATGCTGAAAGAATTTCATAGTAGAAATTAGTTTTAAAATGTATATAAAAATTATATTATATACTTTAGCTTATGAAAAATAATCTGAATTGCATAACATTATTAGTAGTTATGTTTTTATTTAATAGATTAAAGATAGTTTTTAATAAGAAACATTGGCTTGATATTTCTTAGCAATAAGACAAAATTCATTTTTCTTCAATGCACATACGTTTTTCTTTCTCCTTTATTCCATTTAATGTTTGTAAAAGAAAATTCTAATTTTCAGAAATATGTACAGGAAAGCTGGATCAAAATAGTTAGACATTTTAGCAACTTAGAGATATTCTTCTCTAATAGAGAATCAAATTTGTATCAATTTATGCTTAATTTGAAGTCCATGATCCCTTCTTCTTCTTCATACAACTTCAAAAAAATATCAGATTATTTTTTTATAAAAGGGTTTCAAGTTCAATCCTAATCTGTGTTTAATAATAGAAAATAAAAGTTTTGTTTCTCTTTCAATTTGATCAAATGCTTATACATTTTAGTATAATTTCTTTTATACTAGTTTTTTTTTCAAATACTTTCTTACAGCATGCCTTATACCATAGTTTGGGAAGCAATGATCTAAAGCCTTGCAATAGTCTAAAATATAAACATTGTAAGAGGCAATAGCAGAAGGTTAAATAAAATATATTTTGTGATTAATTTGAAAGAATAGATTGTAAATTTTTGAAGAGTGTCAATGAATTGCATTATATTTCTTTCCTGGTCGAACCAAAACTTATGCTGTGTTAATAATTCAGAAAACAAACTTCTTGCAACAATAACTTACTTTTAGTAAAGCACTTGTAAGAAACCATTAGTTATCATAAGGAATTATATATTATATATTATTATGATGAATTTGCAAATGAATTTGTTCTTTAGTGGATGTACTCCATAAATGTTACTTTGTGTCAAAGTGAACTTCATCTGACATATTCAATGCAGAATATGATTAACATTACAGCTGACTTAGCTTAATAGATATTCTAGCTTGTCAAGCAAATGAGTTGTATTGGATTTGGACTAAATAAAAATGGTTAAAACCACTCACTAAAAATAATGTGTAAAAATAATGAAAAAATAATTTTAATAGAATTAACACAAACATACATTCATCAAAATCAGTATATAAATGTATGAAAGCAAATATGTGGATGCATAGATATATCTACACACTGTAATCCTTTAGTATATTTGTCTTTCATTTTCCTTTATATACATGTATATCTCTCTAACTTTATGCACACATACATGCACACATTATATATATATGAATATATGTGGACCTCATCCATCAGACAATTTAAAGAGAAAAAGAATCAAAAGTAACTCAAATAAACATGTTTGTAAATAACTGATAACAAACAAAAGTGATGGGTTGTTTTTCTTATCATTTTCATCTTTATATTCTCACAATATTATGAATGACATTTCTTCCATTTTATTTGGTTTATTTCTTATTTTGCTTTTAGGCAAAAGAAATTGTAAATAAGCAGAGAAAGTTCACTTTCATTTACACTGATTTTAGAACCACTTGGATAAACATTGGAATATTAACAAAATCACCTATGACTCTTGTTTGAAAGTGATTATCTGCAATTATGTTTATCAGAGTTACTTTCAATCTTTATTAATGCATGTATATATTGATATAAAATAAAAAATAATGTAATCATAAAAATGCAGAAAAGCAAATAGTAGCAGTGTGATTATTTTGCTTGAGGTGGAGTATGTGTAGAGCATAGGATATTAGTGATAGCAAGGGAGTGAACATAAATAATTTGTAAATAAATAAACCAAATTTAATAAACAGAGATGTAAATAAATTATTTGACATTAATGAGCAAAATATAAGCAGCAGCAGCAGCAGCGGCAGCAGTGGCAACAGCATCGAAAACAATAGCAATTGTGTCCATTATACTTAAGCATGGGCTTAAAAAGGCAGATGATATTAGAGAACATTTCACAAGTGTTTTCCAAAGTATTTTCATTATTCCATACATTTTTCAGTTTATCTTTGTTTTGTTTTTTAACATAACATTTTGGCTGATATTTTCTCAAGCTTTGCTAGTTGGTATATTTTATCTAGCAGATTTTACAAGTAATACAGAAAGTATTACTTTCACTTTTTTTTTTTTTTTATTAACAAGAACACCATAACAAGGCTGAAGGACCAAACATCAAGTATCATATGGGAGAATTTTCAGATGAGATTGGTAACAATTAGTTATTTTTGTTACCATAAAGGCATCTCATAGTAAAAGTTAATGTAAACCCAATACAGTCATAAAAATAAACATGATTCACAATATATTAAATTTTTTTCTCCACAATATTTGATGTCTGGGCCCACAACTTTATTAAAAAAGATTAATAAAAAAAAAGACACTTATCAACATTCAAGACCACTACACTCAATATACTCCTTAGAAAGACTGCAGAATCTAGCAACTGAAATTGTGTCTTAAAAACAACAAAGATGATGATACTTGTTGAAAAATAGGTAGAATAATTTCACAAGTGAATTCAAAAGGATATGGAATAAAAACAGTAGAATCTAAAGATGGATATGAAAATATGCTAGTTTAAAAAATCAGCTATGAATTAAAGGCAATAAAGTAAGGTTTGCTGTGTTATCTTAGTTTATCAATCAATTAGTATTTGTGTGCATATACTATGAAATGATATATATATATGCATACTCACGAGAACTGACAAATACACATATCATTTTCCTTGAACATATGGACATAGGTAAGGATTTATAGATTGATATAGATATATGGTACTATTCATACATATATTCATAGTGTGAAAATATATAGCATTAGAGGGTTTTCCTTAATAAAGATACAAATGTGTCACAATTGGGCCGTGTGATGATCAGTGTGTGTAAGAAAGTCATGAAATGGAAGGAAATAAGAGAAAAGTAAATTACAAGAAATGGGTCAGAATTACTTCTTACAGGTTAATAATTATTAGGAAGTAAAAAGTTCAAATTAAACTATTTTCCCTTTTATATATTTTGGTTTTTAGGGTTAGTTGATGGTGATAGTGCTGATGGAAGTGACTGATAATATTTTTTTTTCTTTTTTCTATTTGGATGGTTTAGTTAAAATTGTAAAGACATTTTTTTCAAACTATAAAAGATCAAAGAGTAAAAACAAATTGTTTTCAAAAATACAATAATGTGTTCAGTGCATCATTTTCAATATTTGATATTGTTTAAATGGTGAAAAGAAAAATAAATGAATTGGTTATTTGAGCAAAATAAAAGGATGGTTTTAATTATATTTTCATTGTAAATAAATCAACTTTACTTCTATATAAATTATAAGATGTGAAAAAATACTAATAGGAAAGGAACTAAAATATTTGAGCTATGGCACTAATAGGGATTTTATCTTTAGTTCTTATAATATATTTCTAAACTTATGTGTGTTAATATGAATGCACACATATGAATTGATAAGAGGTTATCTTGTTTGCAGGTCTGGGTAATGCATTTGCCATCTATCCAAGTATACACATGTTTGTGTGTGGAGGTTGCAGTGTGTAAGCACTCACATTAAAATGTGTTAGTAAGCAAATTGATGTGTATATGTAATAGTGTTGAGAGCAGCAAGTGGTAATCACAATATATATTATTCAGGTGAGGATTCTTTTTTATTTTGTACAAAGAAGGTTAATTAGCTACATTAATGTCCTACAAAGCATTTGTAAGAACCATTTGTTCATACTGACCAATTTGTCTTAGCTGTAAATTCATTCCAATTTTTTTAAGTTGTGTTTTTTTTTTTTTTTTTTTTTTTTTTTTTCATTTTTTGGGGTAAAATTTGATATGTCTTCAATTCACTTCATTCACTTAGTGCCTTGTGACAACCAATCAGACATGAAGGCCAAGGGCGAATGATCTATAGTTGAAAAAGTTAAAAATATATATGTATATATACATTAGTGCTGAATTATGTTCAGGAAAAAAAAAAGAAAACATAAAACAAAAGCCAAATACATCTGAAAAAATTGATAGCATTCATTAATTTTCTACATTGTATTTCTATATATTCATTCAAATTCCTCAGTTTAAACCCTTTTTTTATTTTTTATTACCAGTATTTCTTTTTGTTTGAGTTCAGTTACTTTTTATTGAAAATGTCAGATAATAAGCAATATGTATATATTAATATGCTTATTCCTAAATCTTCCGTCAGTTATCATCCTGCAACACCCTTTGGTTAAAAATGAGACTGTCCAAATTGTCCAAAGATGCAATGCAAAAATATAAATCCAGATTATCTGGTGTCACTTAATTGCAGATTTCTTATTTGTCCCATATTATTTCACCCAATTCTTAAGATTTAAAAAAACATTCCAAATGGTTTCAATGTAAAATCAAAATGAATTGAAAAAAAAAGTTACATGCTTGTTTTATTTGTAATATTAAAATTGTAAAATAAGAAAATATTTTAGTAATTTTGATCTTATGTCATCCCGGCCTCCTGTCTTAATTTACGCTATGTTTTAGTGAGTCAGCATCAAACGAATTTTCAGGCCAACTTAGATATTTTCCAAATCGATTTTTGTCACCTTTTTGTTGGCAAATTAATGTAGATATTTTAAATGCCTCCCCACAGATTTTCATTGGCTGATCAATGTAAATACCCCCCCACTTTAAGGAAGAGTGAGAGAGAGTTAAATTAAGATTATTATACTTTTTACATATTGAAGTATAGCAATAGCTCTTAAGTAAACATATCAAACATTGTAATACTTAAACTATCATAATGTGGTATATCCACAGGTCCTGCTAGTGGAAGATAAATAAGGATTAAGCCAACAGCAAGATTTGAACTTGCATCTCTTATCCTAAGGAATCTTGTCTCTCCAGGGAAGTTTTTTTGTCAATTAGGCTACAATGATCATCTGATGAAAAACAAAAAAATCAAACCATATGATTGTATTCTTTATTTTACCCAATTTTCAGAAACACCATCCCATCCCATTTGTCTATTTATATTAGGATTATTTGTAGTAATATCTTGGAAAAGCAACAGAAATAAACCAAAAGAAATACTAATCAAAATTGATAATAAATGTTCCTGGTTCTCCTAAAATGTATGTTAATATAAGTGAGATATAACTGCACTGAGTAAAGATTCAGTGCAATTTACTTGATTTGGATTGATAAAAAAACTTTATCCTCATAAATGTAGAATAAATCTTTAAAAAACAAAAAAAACAACAGCAAAAATGAGAAAAAACACTAGAAACAATTATAGTTTGTCTCAACAAAGAAATTTAAATGAATGAAAAAGTTCATCCACCAGTTTGAAAATATTCTTTGAGGCAAATGCTTTTGAAACCTTCATTGTGTCTTTGAAAAGATTGAAATATTTTCAAGTTTTAACTGAAGTTTTTAGATGAATTATCTTTGTTATTTGAACTAGGGTTCTCATTTATACTCATGATATTCAGTCAAGTCTATTTTCCAGCTTTTCTAAAATTCTCAGATTAAATATTTTTTTGTTATTTTCATCACATAATTTCAAATAAACTACTCATTGACCTTTGTTGTGTTGCATACACATCTGAGATGTAATATTTACATAATTTGGCCTAGTATTTCTATATTTGTTGTTTTCAGCATCATTTATTTTTTATTATTTAAAGCATTCTTTCCCAGGATAATTGATAATCTTTAAAAAGAAACTTATTTTTTTACAACTGTTTTCTGATTTCTTTTAAATTTTCATATCTAAAAGGTTCCCATCTCTTAATGTAAAACAAATATATGAATTGTTATAATCAGTGGTGATGATGGTTAAAAAAACAAAATTCTGTTCAAAGATAAATATGAGATTTATCTGAGGAAGGCCAAAGAAAGATCTGTCAAAGTAATGGAAGCAAAATTGTAAGAGTATTTGTCCAAATAATTGATCTAATACACAGCAAGCTTATACATAAGAATTTGAAAAAAAATCTTTTTATACTTACCAGGAGATTGCAATGAATGCATACAAATCTATTTTTATTCTATCATTGAAACATGTTCTATAAACATAATGTTTTACTATAATGTTCTATAAGTTTGTGTCATAAGAATTCTGCTACATATCATTTTAGATTTGCAAAGTTTCTTAAAAAGTTAGTGATCAATTCCAACTAAAAATATTTAAATTTTACTTTTTAAAGGATTCAGTCATAAAACTGTAAATGAGAAATATAATTTTAGTTTTAGAGATTTTATTTTATGAAAGTTTATAACCCTTTAAAAATTATTTTAAAAAATTCATGTATTTCCTTTTATAATGAAACAAGTAAAGAGTTTTCTACTATTCTTAACCAAATCTGAAGTGTTTTGTATCACAACAGGGAGTGACAAAACTTGACCACATCTAGAGAGAAGATATTGTTGAATATATAGCAATAAAATAATGGCATGTTCTAAAAATCATCTGTGTAAGTTAATGATACATTGAACATAAAACATATATTTCATTATGCTTTTTTTAAGTGCCTTAGCAGATCTTTATTTGTAAGCAAACACATATGCACATGTATATATGAAAAACAATGAATATGAGCAAGCAAATGATAACTGATCACAAAATTGTAATTGAATTTAGTATAAACTCAATAAATAGCAAAGGGCATTAATTCACTACCATAAGAATACATTATTAAAAATATCATGCATTAAAACATCAAATTTCAAAAAATAGTAATATTTTACAATTAGAATATTTCTTTAAATTTGACTGAAATTACCTAATAAGTTTTAGATTATATCACTGACCTGGTCACTCTCAGGGCAATTTTTCCTAAGAAGGTAGTTCCCACAGTTTAGAATACCCTAAATAGTTTAATATTGGTTTGTAGAAAATGGAAAAGTATTGACTTGTCAAGATAAAAGCAAAATAGATACTTAAGAAATGGTACAGTTAGTATACTAGAAGGTATTAGATATACCAAATGAATGAAAGTTTGAAAGGCTCAGATTCTAAGGCATAAGAATCTGACTATGTAAAGATTCATGGAGAATTGTAAAAGGGTTGTTTTCAAACAGACATCCATAGGGGTCGGTTGTTTCATGTTTCTTGCCTAGTAAACAAGTAACTGATCATTTCTAGATAGTCAAAGGTACTGAATTCTTAATAAACACATTACTAAGAAAAAAGATAAGTTTTGAACCCCAGCCCACAGGGTGCTAACAAGCTAAACTATATTTAATTTTTCTGAAGCAGTATACTTTAGTTTAAACTAATTATTTTTCGTAAATTATGAATATAATTTAACTTTTAAGTTATTTTCTTCCTGTCTTACAGATATTTTTTGCATTTAGGGTAAATAAGTTAGATACTCTAGAAACCCATTTTAATGTACATTTTATTACTTTTCATTAATGAATAATAAGTCTTAAATGATTTAAATGTTAGAATTTTAACCCATATTGGGCATAAATGTTTTCGGTTGATTTTAAGATCGCCACATGATGGCATAGGACTTTATTAGAAGTTTGTCTTTGTTCTTTGTTATATTTTCATTTGAATACATGTAAAATTGGTTTGTCTTTTTTTGTAAATGTTATGCTTTTTACCTATATGTATATTTTCTCCATGTGCTTATGCAAATGTTTGTTTCAATTGCAGTTTTCATAGCTACATTTGTTAGAATACAATTAGATTATTCTACATATAATTTGTAGTTCATCAGTTCTTTCATGC
The DNA here is from genome assembly GCA_023376005.1 of Doryteuthis pealeii. Lineage (NCBI taxonomy): Eukaryota > Metazoa > Mollusca > Cephalopoda > Myopsida > Loliginidae > Doryteuthis > Doryteuthis pealeii. The sequence continues at coordinate 22,836,958 of CM042160.1, read as the reverse complement.
ACAACAAGAGAGTTCCGGGTTTGGGATTCACAGTCAAATTTAAAATTAGATAAAATAAATGATGTGCATTTGTTTGAATGTTTTTATCAATTGTTTCTTTGTTAATATTGAAAATAAAAGAATGTTATTTTCTAATAATTTTTATCATCTTATTAGAGTATAATTAATTCTCATTTTTCAAGTTTTGCTGATAAAAAAATACAAAAATAATATGCATACTGTAGAATTAGAAAATAAGTAATGCAGGATCTTTCTCTGAAATGTCATATATGCAAATATAACATTTAAATCCCCGACAGTGGGCAATACAAACAGCATTAAAATGACAGATGATAGCAGATAAAAATGTTAGTGTTACAAACTGTGTACAATAATTTAAAAAACATAATTCAACATATTTTTCCCTTTTTGATTAATACAAATAAAAACAACATATCTAATCTATTGTAATTAATATACAAAAGAGCATCAAAGAATTGAGAAATAAAATTAGGTAAACCATCATGTATTATGAAGATTTCCTAAGAGATATTTTTGAAGGATTATTTCAAATCATTCTTCAATATCTTGGCCTATTTACAACTGCATTTGCAACAAAATTACTATTAGTCTTCTCTTAATTATACTTCCATGCCATAAAAAATGAGTGCAATATCTAAATTTTGCTATTGCATATTCATACTTATATAAACAACATAATTTTGCTCTGTATTTTTTAGTTTATGTTCAATATTACTTTTGGAATATGCAACTAAATTATCAAAATATCACTTTGGTATCATGTAAGTTCTAAATGATCAAGATTTTGGCTTGCTGCGTATTGCAGCATGGCATCTTAGCAACATCTGTCTTCTATCCATTTATAAAAAATCAGCTAAAAATAATCTGCAGATATTGATTTAAGATATAAATCATGACATTTTGTTTTACAAGTTTAAAATAACAGAAGATTTTAATATGTCACCAGAACATTCTGTATTCCCCATTGAATAAATATAGAATTTAATTTATTAATTTTAAGATACATTTTTCCCGAATATTATTGTTACATCATTGGAAGAAATGAACACTTATATTAGGAAAATGTTAAGCACATTTTAGGCAAATAATGTTCTTTTTACAGACACACAGACACACACATATATGTATATATAAATGCAAATAAGAAAAATTGTAAAAATGTGTTCAGAGCAGGTTTAAAATCTAAAATATCAAAATTATATTCCCATTGAATCTGTAACAATTGTATGCTACACATGAAACTCAGTATAACAGAACCAACAGGAACATAATTTTAATATACATCATCATCATCATCATCATGTTGTGATGATGTGATGGGAGGTAATTGGCCATACATCTGCTTTTTTGTGGGGTGTTGCTTCCTGGATTTGTTCAGGACAATTTTCATTGTTGCATAGTTCCCACCAAGCTTTTTTCCCAATTATTTAATTAAAGTCCAAGTGGTGCAGCCATACAGTAACACTGACACAGCTATAAAGAATTCTTTTTAACTTATCAAAGATATCAGATTTCCATATGATCGATAATCTGTCTATAGCAGACAATGCCTTTCTTATGCGTGCATTAACATCACTTTCTGTGGATGAGATATTACTAGCTAGGTATTTAAACTGGTCTACAAATTACAGATTCTTGCCATCCAGTGTGGAGATGTCTCCACCTAGTTTAAAACACACAAACTCATTTTTATCTGAGTTCACATAGAGACCAATGCCTCTTGCTGCCTGCTCTAGACTAGGCAGATGTGATTCAGCTTATGCAAGTGTATTTGTGAGAATTGCTAGATTATCTTCATAGTCTGCAATACACCACACACACACACACATATATATATATATATATATATAGTGACGTCAGATGGTGGTGGAAAAAGAAATTAGCCAAATACATTTCATCTCAACTTGAGGTGAATACTATTATGACAACATGGTATAGGCGAGGCCTACGAAAACATTTATATCGGTGGCCTCGGTATAGGTCATTCAAATTGGCTTACTACTATGGCCGAATTTGTGGTCAGTCAAGTAGGAGAATTTCACTACTATATCTGACAACCGTAGTGGGTGCAGGCCAGTCAACTCAAAGTGGTTACTATAAAGGCTAAAGGGACAGGTTAACCATTTATCTCTCCCATTCCTCCTTTGTTTTATTGTCTTTCCTCCTCTCTTTGACAATGGCACTAGAAGGAGAGAGAGAAAGGGTAGTCTTGGGATTAGTAGTAAGGGGAAGAAAAGAAAAGGAAAGAAACAGCAAACAACCAGAAGTGAGAGGAAGAGAAGGGAATTCAGTCTCTTTTTCTTACAGCTTCGGTAGGAAACAGACATATGTCTGTTGGCTCCATCTTTGTGGCTAGGGAAACAGTCTGAGACAAGATGTCTTAGAGGGAGACCCAAAACATGGAGATTTATTTTGTATATGTCTAGCCCAGACATTTTCCCCTAAGAAAAGAAATGGAAGAAAGCAATGACCATTTTCCCTCCCGAGGGAAAAAAATAAAAGAAAGCATATCAGGGGCCAAGGGAGTCTCTGGTATCCTAAATAAATGAGAAATGAGTTATTCAGTGTCAAAGAGAGGCACTGATACTTTGAAGAATAAATGTGGAATAAAGAAGAAAAGTCAACAACCATGAATCTCGGAAATGTGGGTGAACAAGAATTTAATTCTTATTAATGAAGTCATCTATACTTCAAGCCATCACACTGGAGAGAAGGATTGGGAGTCCAATGAGAGAAGTGAGCTTGCATTCCTTTGTGTATATTGTGCGTTTCCTTATTAGACCTTGCAAATTTCTATTTGAACCTGTCAAATGGAAAAACGAGCAAAAAACTCAGACTTGCAACCTTTGTTTGTATATGTCCAAGGATGGAATACCGGTAGGGATTCTTCTTGTTTTTTTAGATAGCTTTTTATAATATCTATATTTCAATATATGTCATATATCGAAATATAGATATTATCTGAAAACATTTTTTTCCAAAAGAATAACATATTTACCTAAGAGTTTTAAGAATTGAAAAAAACTTTCATAAAAGTAATGGATTTTAAATATAAAAAAGAATTTCTTTTTTTCATATTAAATGAAATTTTTTTTAAATTCTATAGCAAAGACATTATCAAACTCTAGTGACAACACTATATTTTGAAATGGAATACTTTTAATGATAATAGAACAATAAGAATTTTTTCATTTGAAAATAATTTTCAGATGAAGCATTTCAACATCGCATTTAGACAATGCTCTGAAGAAGGTTTAACAAAAAACGAAACATTGGCATATTATCATATACGAAATACATCTTCTAAATATTTGGTTCTTCATATATATATATATATATATATATATATATATATATAGAGAGAGAGAGAGAGAGAGAGAGAGAGAGATTAAGGCTGGTTTAGCTCAGTCAGTAGAGCATCCACCTAGGAATTGTAAAGTTCCAGGTTCTATAACAGCCCTTGCCAACTGTATGAGTAGTACAGCTTGGGTAATCTGATCTGTGCAATAAAGCAGCATCTGGAAGCTGATCATAGGTGTAGCGCTCCCCCACAGCAAAAACAATCTCCTTGGTCTATCACTATATATATATATATATATATATATATATATTCTTATGTATATATATATATACAGGGTGTTCGGGATAAATTTGACTGTCTCATAAGGATAAAAGTGCTTGGTAACTACAAAATTTAATGGATTGTAAAGAAATTCAACAGACACAGAAATTACTCTACTGTCAACAGGTTTCACTCAAAATAACCGCCATTATAACCTGGAGCAAGCTGATTTTACAGTTTCCCTGGGGAAAATCTCAAAAACTACCTTAATTCTGTCAATTAACTGGGTTTTATAGTACTGGCACAGCGATTGGTGTCTTTCCACCTACATGGAGTTAAAATCTGGGGAGTTCACAGGCCAAACATTGGGACTGTTGTAGTCATAAAAATTCACCAACAACCATTTTTTACTTTTCCCAAAGGTGTGGCAGGGGGCCAAATCCTGCTGCTATACATATGGCCTACCATTGGCTACCCTTGTTATCCAGGGCTTGACTACAGTGTTTAGCAACTCCACATAGGCATTTGAGGGTCCTCCAACACATTTTTCTGCAGATTTTCAAGGAATTCTGGTGTACAAACACAATCAGATTGTCTGTTATGTTGCTTTCTTCTTGCCACAACCTCATAGTCTCCATTGCAGTTCTCCAGTTCATGCCTGATTGTTTTTACAGTGTTCAGGGAGCATTGGGCAGCAACTATAATCTCCCTATTTTGATGGCTGGCGCAGATCATCATGATACAAGTTATTCTCTTCCATGATTTAGGTAGGTTCCAGTCATCCATTCTATTTGTCATCACATATATGAATGAAGAAGGGTCCAAGCTTTTAGATGATGTGTAGTGTGCATCAATACCTCCAAGATATGAAGAAAAATAACCAAATATAAATATGTAAAATTTATCCCGAACACCCTGTGTATATATATATATATATATATATATATATATATATATATATATATATATTTGATAGCAAATTCACTCTTAAGCATGTTTCATTAAATATGACAAAAAAGCTTCTTCAATCTTTTTTTAGTTTTCCTTGCTGATCTGTAAAACTAAAATCTCCAATTCCCCAGGGAGCAGGGAAACTGTTCATGCAGCTATTGGCAACACTGTTGTATTTGTTGTGCATGTGCATGCACCTGTCCCTGTGCATGCCTCACTGCTAAATTCAGTCTTAGCTTGTCAGTCATTTCTGATGGAGCTTCCATTTGATGCTACCACCAAGTGTGAAGTTACCACAGTTATTCGGTTTTTGAATGCAAACACATTAAACTGGTGGAAATTCCTTGCCAATTAATGGAAGTGTATGAAGACTTGTGCATAGATGTCAAACACATCCACATACGGAGTAAGGAGTTTGCAACAATGACCAGATTCAATGCTTCAATGCAACAACATGGTGGCAAGTTGGTATGACATGAGCATACAAAAATTGCCACAGCAATTGGTGTCTTTCCACATGCATCTACTGTCATGGCAATTATGTAGAACAATAGATACATGTTCAAACTTTAAAATGATGTAAACTTCATTGACAATAAACAATAAATGTTTCTTTGATTTTAAAATATTTTAGATGGGATTACACTTGTATAAAGGAAATAAGCAATCCTTGTCTGTCATATCAAATAAAGCACACACGCACACACATACACGTGTTTATGTGTGTGCGTGTGTTTGTATGTATACATGCCTATGTGAGCATATATTTATATCTATGTATTCATCTTACTAGCGTTATTCTAATTAAAAGGCTTTATAGTCAGTATGACAGAGTTTTGTTATAAAAATGAAAAATCCTAAACCTGTCATTCGCATTTATAGACTATAAAATACAGCCTGATAAAAAATGCTACTATTTATAATATAGCAAAAGTTATTTATTTTTACATAAACATTTTGTTAGTATGTATGAATTTTGAAGATAACAAAATGCCCACCAGAAATTCCTCATCAACAATACTGCTTTACTAATCAACAAATTTAATGTGTTTTAGTTTTTAATAGCATATCAACCCTGGGTCATTTGATACTGAATCAAGTTATTTAGATAAACAAAGAACTCAGGTTGCTAATAGTGCCTGCAATTGCTTAAGTGGTTCCCCAATTAAGTATTGAACAGGCTCATTGCTGCTTAACTTCGATGACCTAGTGGGAACCTGACTATATTAGATTTAATGCCAATTTTTACAATCTATGAATTAGGTACAATCACAATAGTATTCAATAAAATATCCTCAGTAGTAATATTTCCATTTGTGTTTCATCAAATACATAATATTATTTTTTGTTGGGTTGTAGTGCACCTGATGTATGTGTAGCGTTAGTTTTGTATTTGCTTGGTGGAGTTGTCTGCCCGATTTAGTTTGCTAGTGCCCGCTAGGGGGCTATAGTATTTAAGCGCCGGGTTCAAACCCTTTCGGCCTCTTTTCCTGTCCAGTAACTACGAGCCACATGGAGTAGACACAGTCTACTCCTTCTCGTTGGGGCTTTTGGCCTCACTTACATTACTGTAAGTTCTTCACACAGCTTGGACTATCTCTAGTCTCATGTCTGTACTTTTATATGTTATCTTGTGCCATTCATGAATATGTCTTTATCTTTATTTATGTACTCTTTGTTTATGTACCCTTTTACCTATGTACTTTGTATCTCGCCATATCCATGTGCTGTATATATTAAATGTTTTGTCTGTTAACCTTCATCGGAGTTTTGTATATTCAAAGTATATATAACTTTGAACCATTCCTTACATATGTAATAATTTCATTATTATTATCCATAATTTTTAATAAAGATTTTGGGAGCAAACTTTTTACAAATCAAGTTGGATATTATTCAACAAAGTTAGTATTCAATACATCTTTCTATGTTGATTATAGAGAATTATATTTTTTAAAGCAATAATAAAATTTGAACCCATAATCAGTCCATAATGTCATGTAATGGTTCTTCCTCTATCACATTAAAATAAAAAATATTTACTTAGTAAATCTTTGGAAAGTGTTTGTCTTTGGAGATAATTAAAAAGTACAATAAAGTGTAATTTATACATATATCTCTCTCTAGAATTAAATGTAAAACATTTAAAGTTAGCAGTTATTATAACAAATACAATAATTTCATGGATAATTCTAACTTTCTACAACAGATATATATATTTCCTAAAAGGTCTTCTAAATTTGTTATCATAAAATTTAAAGGCCAAAGAAATTTGATTGGTTTCTTTATTTTCAGATTTTTTTTTCACTGGGAAACAATGAAATAATTATTAAAAGTAAAAATAAAGATATTTGTACTTTTAGAAAATAAAAATATTAAGATAAAACATGAAAAATGGATATCTTAAATGAAAGCCAAATAAAATGCCAAACTTTGTACAAAGTTTATGTAATAGTATTATGTTGTTTGAGATTATAAGATGAAATATTTTTTATTATTCCACACATTTTTCATTATTAACTTGATGCTTTTGTTGTTTTTTTTAACAAATTTCTGGACTAGTCTATTTTTCAGATTTTGATTTGAAATTTTTTCTCATGATCCAGACTTATCTAAAATGATTTTTTAAAAAAACTCTTTCAATTTAATTTGAAGTCTAAGTAAAAGATTGACCAACAATTTGGTAAGTAAAAAGCAAAAAAAATTTTTTTAATGAAGATATTTATAAAAAATGTGAAGAATGAAAAACTTCAGAGGAAATATAAATACCAGTTATTTGATATAAAAAAATGTATTCAAATTCTGTTTGGAATGAATTTGATTGGGAGGGAGTGGCATGGGATTTGTAAAAAAATAACAAGAAGTGTAATATGAAAGTTCAATTTTTAGTGTTGCATAATAGAAATTTACCAATTTATTGTTAGCAGTTTTGATATTGAACATATCTTTAAAATCTATCTAATATAGAAACTCTTCTTCTCTCCTTATCAATAGCAAATTCAATTTTTTACTGGCAATAGTTGCTGGTAATTCTTTAGTTTCAGATAACATCCAAATAAAACTAATATTTCATTAAGTCAAACCAACTGAGCCACCAAAATCATGCAATAAAACTGAATGCATTTTGATGACGTCTGAAAGGTCATATCAACTTAAATTATAAAAAGTATCAAGTTCAGAATTTTATTATAGTTGCTTTACTTTAAAATTCAGTTAACATATCCTTCATTGTATGATTGTGAATTTATCTGCAACTCATAAGTCATTGTTTGTAGATAGTTATTTCTATAAATCAAAATGTCTACATTAGGTATACCCAATTTGTCAAAAAATCTATGTTTTTACAAAACAAATTTAACTCCACCATTTGAAAAAAATTTACCAAGAATCAGGGAATTATCCAATTTTAATGAAATTTTCAGTGTTGATTTATCAATGAATGAATTTTATAATGCATCAGTTATTTTATTTCAAAATCTTCTGTTTTTACCAGGTCACTTAACTTAGACCCCCCCCCTTATTTTTGGGGTGCAAAATATTGGTGGGGTTATATACTTTTGAAACTAATTACAGTATAAATAAAAAGACAAAAGACTGAAGGGGTGAATAGAAGAAAAAAAAAATTTTAGGGTGATAACCTGGTAGAAAACAAGTACTGAAAATTGGAAAATAATATGAAAATAAAAAATTAAAAAATAATTTTTGGAGATTTTTTTTTACTCTTTTTGATAATTATTTAATTGGCTATTATCTTATAAATAAAAATTATACATTGATATTTGTTCTGGGGGCACTAAATTTTCAATAGAGTTTTTGACAAAAAATTATTAGGATTCGATAATAAAGTAAAGTAGTTATTAAATAAATATGTTTGTTAGAATTTGACATTTTAAACTTAACATTGTGATATGCATATTTTAAATGAATTTTATATATTAATTCATCACAGTAGAAATACCTAATTAAATCAGAAAGTTTTGAAATAAAATAACTGATGCATTATAAAATTCATTCATTGATAAATCAACACTGAAATATTTCATTAAACTCAGATAATTCCCTGATTTTTGGTAAATTTTTTTCAATCGGGTAGGTTAAATTTATTTTGTAAACACGGATTTTACGGCAACTTCAGTGGCCATGTTAAGTTATATTTGAGCAAAATTGACAGAAAAAATAGTTTTAAATGTATTAAAAATATATTACATGTGTAATATTATTTTGCCTTTTTTTACTGATGCTTAGCATGTCACTACTTTTTGACTCAGACAAAATTTTTACCTTAAATAATCGATTTAATTAATTTTAATTCGTTTTTAAAATGAAAAGCAGACAAAAAAATTGTGTATACCTTGTCTACACATACATTTACCAAATATCTAGTTGTTTTGACATTTCTGCATTGCAATTTATGAATTTCTTAATTTTTAATAGACAAAGGAAAACTGATGATGGAAAGTATAAAAGAAAAGAGTAAAAGAAACTATTAGATCTGAATTATATAAACACTTATTAAGAAATACCATGAAGCTATAAGACTGTAAGAGAAATTTGTGTTTTAAGTTTTTATCTGCCAAAGGATAATGCAATTTAAAATGAACTACTAAGTTAGTTCACTGCTTTTAAAGACAAAATTCAGATTCAATAACTAAGATGATTTAATGACAACAACAATGACATTGGTTTTAAAGATACAATGTCACAGAAATATTTATGTTCTATAAGAATTTTATTATGATTATACTTTTTTGAAGTCTTTAGTTTCATAAACCTAAAAGCCCAGGAAAATATAATCATTAAACAAGGTTGGACAAATTTTGATTAAATGAAGGAGATGCTGAAAAGTTATTGAATGTACTAAGTGTGTAGGATGAATATGTGGAACAGCATGTATATTTCATGACTTATGGTCAGTCTGGGAAATTTCCAGCACTTACACATAAATGATTAAACTTGATTACATTGAAGAAATATAAATGAAAGTGTAATTGTATGAAATTCAATTAAATATATACAGATAATGTTCAAACAGCTTCTGTGAAGAATCCATCAAATGACCAAAAAATAAATTAATACTGTTATTACATAGAATTCATTAAGATAGTTGAATTAAGATATTCTTAAAATGTCTTACATGTCACAAAAATGTTATTTTTTGTTGCAATATGAAAAGTACAAAAAGTATATAAATGTATATGAATTATCAGAAAGAATCAAAATAGACTTATTTTCACAGAAGGAAAAACTCAAATAGATGAGTTTAACACCAACCCTGACAAGGAAAAAGAGTTGAGAGATGGTTGTTGTTTCATAGCATCACCAGTTGCTATGGAAACATAAATGATAATATTTTTATTTGCTTTTCATTTTATAAAAAGAAAACAGAGGCGTTCATTTTATTTTTATTCTATTTTTCCTTCATTTTCTAAATGATAACATAGCCCATGATAATCATCAAAAAGGCAGTTAAACTTATTTAATCAAGTATCCTATTCGCTGCGTTTAGAAGATAAAAAGGAAAGAATGATGAAAGGCAAATGAAAAGTAGAGAGATACATTTCAATTTTCTGTTTTTATTTTTAGGAATTTACCATATTTGGCAACACATATGCTTTTTCTTTTACAAAATAACTGTAAAAGACAACTTTGCAAACTATAAATGAAGTTTGAAAATTTTATAAATGAAAAGGCAGTTAGAGTTATGGCCCTTTGGAAGATTCTTGACCGTGCTGCTACTGATAATGAGAGTGGTATGGGGAAGTATCAGTTTTGGCCTGGAGCACTGCTACTGATAATAAAGTAGGAGTGGGAGCAAAGGTATTTAAGCCCTTGTAGAGTCACTTCCAGCCTCTTTTTTTTTTTTTTTTTTTGGTATGGTGGGCCCTGTAAGGCATTCATTTGTTGAGTCTCCTTTTGGTTGGAGTTCACCATTGGATGCGTTCTGCCCATCTTCAAAGGCCTATTTTTTTAGGCATCTTTAGGAGTCTGCATTCGGCAGAAAAGAATGGGAATTTTAATATTCTGATAGTTTCCATTCACCAGAGTGCTGAATTAAAGCTTCTCAGTGTAGCAATTGTCTGCTCCTGAGTCATTTTCCCTTGTTTTCAGGTTTTGACAGCTAGGGGTGCTGATTATTTAATCGGGGAAGCGCCCCTAGTGGTCAAAACCTGAAAACAAGGGAAGATAACTCTTTCAGACAAAACAGGGGTAGGCAATCGCTACAATATTCCCCCCTTGGTGTTTGCTGTCCCGGAGAGAAGAGGATTTAGATTAAATAGTCAGCACTCCTAGTGGTCAAAACCTGAAAACAAGTCAAGATAACTCTTCCAGACCAAACAGGGGCAGACAATCGCTATATCAGGAACAAAAAATAGACTTAGTTTGTTTCAGGTTATTGTTCTGAGTTAAAAGAAGCAGAATTAGTTTCTTAGGTCCAAAAGATTAACAATCCATTTGTCTCAGGTTATTGAACCTTGCTAAAACAAGCAGAATTAAAGTCTTCTTTGGGAAAAGAAACGGATTTTCGAAGTTTGTTTCAGGTATTTGTTCCAAGTAAAAAGAAGCAGAATTACAGGATGATTCAGTCCTGTTACAAAAGACTATAGGAATTGTTTCTAAACAACAAAGAACAGAGTTATATACAAGGCACTTTCCCCCAAAAGCACAAGGAAGAAATTTTCCAAAGAAGTTTCAAAGTTCCCTCTTCCTGTTCTAGTCTGAGCAGACAAGCAACAAGAGACACTGCTACTATATTTCCCTGCCCCCTAAGGACTGTATATTTCATAGCCTCCATGAGGTTACATATTCTATTCAACCAAGTTAATGGTGGCAGGTCAGAAAAAGAAAGGAAAAATTTTTTTTTTTAATTTTTTGTTACTGCAAGACATTTTTCTATTTTTTAACCGAGTTTTGTAAATTTCTTAACGGTTACATAGGGGTTTTCCATTCCCCCATAAGAGGAATTTTCTTGCAACAAAATCGTTGAATAGTTACTTAGACTTACAGCAGTATTTCTTTCTTTTTTTTTTTTTTTGTGTGTAACCCCATTTTGTTGTATTAAAGTCAGACTCCTGCTAATATGTCGAGAAGTTGGTTTTATTTTGAATTGCCAACATCGAGGATAAAATCCCGAAAGAAGATGAGATCCTTCTTTAAATCAATATTCCCCAATATTACTGGAGATAGCAAGTATTTTTTTACAAATTTCCTGCTAAAATGAGGGAACATATTTTGTGTCCATGTATTCTACTTGTTATTGAATATGGTAATAAAGTTAAGTATATTTTTTACTTGCATGTGTAGTGACCTGTTTGATTTCTGCATTGTTTCATACTAATCTGGCCCATGTATAAATAGCACAATTTAGCACAATTTACACACTCAAAAGAGAAGCATGAATCTACCAAGTTACAGATGTCTTGCTCATGTAATTAACTTGCACAAACTAAATAAAAAAGAATAAAGAAATATAGATTTCAGAGCCAAGTCATTAAAACTTTTAGATGCTAGATCAGAAATCTTTACAACTATTTTCACATTTTGGTTATAGATAAAAAATGTTAAAAAGCTCAGAAACCTTAGCTTACATTTTGCTCATTCAGAGAAATAAAGCCATGGCAGGATGTTTATAATCATTTGCTCATGTCTTCACTGATTGAAGTCATATGGCAGTTCTGTATGGCTATCTTATCGATAGACTACATTATTTCATTAAAGCTTTCTTTTTCATATCACATGTAAATCTGCTTTAATATTCACTACTCTAGTTTGTATTTCTAAAGCTCACCCTTTTCACAATTACATAAAAATGTTATGTTATTGTTTTAAAATTTCTCATCAGCAGGAATATATGTTAACAACATGAGTTAGGAGGACACTTGGATTTATATTTTTGCTAGATTTGGTTGATATATATTAGCAATTTCTACATTGAATTGGAATGATATAAATTATATCACAAGGTCACAAGGGATATCATTTACATTGAGAAAAGAACTAATTCAGTCAAGCCTTTTTCAAACAAACAAACAAAAAAAAAGCATTTCAGTTTTATAAAAATCTTCATTGGAATTTACAACCACTCATTCACAAATGTTGTTGTTTTACACATGAAAAAAACAAACTTTCTCTGCTTTTCTTGGCTAAGACAGTGGGGAAAGAGGAGACCGGTTATTATATATTTTTTTAATATTCATGTTTTTATTGTTAAATCTAAGTGAGTGTAAATGGATGTAGACAATGTTTTTTCATTGTTCATAATTCTTGATTATAAATGTTTTGGGATGATCATCTCATACTTGAACCATCCTTTGCAATTATCTTTACAATTACCAATATCTTTTGATTATTAAAGAAATTAAACTAAAAGAGGATTTTATTATTTAGTTGAGTTTTACTTTTAGTTTCAAAAGGTAACATGATAGGAGAGATAGGACATTAATATTTCATCAAATTTATATATATATATATATATATATATATATATATATGTGTGTGTGTGTGTGTGTGTGTGTGTGTGTGTGTGTGTGTGTGTGTGTGTGTGTCTGTCTGTCTGTCTGTGGTTATATGTATTAACGCACAAACATAAAAATACTCACACATACACCCAAAGATAGATAGGGTTATATTTACACACACATTTCTCTCCATATATATATATATATATATATATATATATATATATATATATATATATATGTATGTATGTATGTGTGTGTGTGTGTGTGTGTGTGTGTTTGCATTTCTAAAATAATGAAGAAATAAAAAAAATGATGGGGGATTTAGAGGTTAGGATCTTAATTTTATTGGTCTTTAAAAAAATATTTTTTAAATTTGAAAAAAGACAAATGAAAAGGAAAAGCTTTTGCTGAAAACTCAACAAATGCAACAGAGAAAAGGGAGAAAGACATTTAGCTTTAATGCATGCAAAGCTCAGTAGTTGAGGAAAGAATGTAAGTTGTCAAAGGAAATGATACACTGCTCACAGTGTTGTGTTGCCTAAAGAGAGATGGGAACATTGACAAAAACTTACTTATAACTTCAGAGAATTCTTTGGCCCACCCCACTCTGCAAGAAATAAGGAATGACACTTTGCTAGAAAAAATAAGTTATAAATTATAAAAACTGTTTATTTTGTGCTGTTATATATTAAATGATATTAGCTGAATCTAATTAGTAAATAGAATAAACTAGTGACTTGTTGGGTCATCCTTAAAGAGTGACCAAACAGGTCACTGGTTTATGCATTTACAAATAAAGAAATAAGGGAGACTACTCTATAATAGATTATAGTTATCTCCCTTAAGTGTCACAGACAATAAATATACAGATACATGTGACATTTTTTAATAGTAGATGCAGGGATTTCCATTTTTCAGATGCTAAGAAAAAAGATTTTGTAATTAAAACAAATAAACAAGCTTCCCCATCTCAATAATTTTTTAAACCCAAATCCTTTCAAAGGATATATATTAAAAGTTAGCTTTTTCAATAGACATTATTGATAATTTCATTGGATATTTCATTTTTTTAACCTGAAGGACTTCACACATACTTTTTTGCTTATTGATTTAGTGTCAGTTATATATCACATGTTCAACATATCCCTAACCAACAGAACTCTCAAAATAAATAATAAAAAATACTTATTAAAATGAGCAATAAAATAGGAAGTATTTTATTTTTTTAACAATTATTTTCAGTTTTTCTGAATTAAAAAAAACCAACAAAGATGAAATTCCAAAATTTATGAATTAAATCATTTTCTGTTCCATAAGGAAAAAAAGAAGAAGAAAAAAAAACAAAGAAAACAAAATAAAATAATTCTTATAAATATCAGTAAAATTAATTTTATCAATGTGGTACCATTCTTTATTTTAAAGGAAAGCATAAAAATAACACATCGTATAGCATAAAAATCTTGCAAATAGAAAACTAATAAGAATATTAAATTTTGATATTTCTTCATTTTTAGATCGAATTTTATTTCTTTTAAGTTTTTTTTGTTACTGTCATATTATCTTAAAACAAATCAGTATTAAAAAAGCTACAGATATGAACAATTCAGCTAGGTTTAGTTGTAAAACATTATTTTAAAATATCAAAGTAATGATATGTAACGATCACAAAAATACATTAATTGTATAAATTTAATTTTAACTTAAACTTAAAAATTGACAGTTTAAAAACAAGATATGATGCATTTAATTACCTACAACTGAAAAACATGTATAGCTATAGGTTTAAGTAGCTAATTAGTTCATACCTCAATGATGAAAAAAGTATTCATTTTACACAACAAACTTTTCTTTTTTTTTAAACATAACTTTCTTCTTTGTCAATGCATTTAATTCAGTGAGGAATATTAATCCCATTGTAATGTAAAATATTCAGTACATGGTCATAAAATTATTAATCCACCATACTTTTTATAAAAATATTTTCCTATTCGATTTTTTCATAATTAAATCAAATTTTTCCACAAAGTGTATAACAACAACTTACACAGTTTGTAGATCTAATGCAGAACTATCATCTCACTAAGATTTATTTAGAAAAGTTCTTTAATAATCCCATAAAAAGGAAAATAATATAAAAAAGCAAAAAATTTGTAGCCCCTAGTAGAAATGTTGGCATAAAAAGAGTTGCTTACATTTACATCCACATGTTTGCCTATACAAAAGAACACAATGAAACAATTTTTTCTCAGTCTTAAACCATTCATGGTAGAGTGCAGCCTCTCTCTTTATTTAGAGGTTAAGCTTGTCTCAAATATAATATTACTGACATGTCTTATGAGAATTAGTTTTAATCTTTCCTATCTTAAATTTTGCAGATATTTGCATTTTTCATTCATTTTAAACTCCTATATAAATTCTCTTTCACAACATTATCTGTCTGTTAATTGTAATGTATTTTTCTATTCTAAGTATATGTATGCCTTTTATTTGTTTCTTCCTTAATTGATATTGATATTGAATTGATATGCATTATCCAACTTACAATATATAACACATCACATAAACTATTACACATAATTGCATAATTTTAACTTGGTAATACTGCATTATTAAACTCAACAATCAGAATACTTTCATAAACCAACAATGATAATGCCTACATGGACACAACAAATTAAGAAGCATTCAGCATTTTGCAACAAGTTCTTAAAACCAGCAGTGATGACAACTGAGAAGCAGCAGCTGCATTTTCTGTCAATGATTAAGAAAGTTGAAAAGTTACCAAACAATTCAGTTATAGAAATATGAGAATAGAATTTTATTTATTTTGGCCACATTAGCACTAAATCCAAACTTTCAATAAATGTTATCAAAAGTAATAAACCTCTTATAGGATTATTGCAAACGATTCACCAGATACAACTATGAATGCACAATCAGAAAATGAAAGTTGCTTTTTGCTAATTAAAAACTAGTAGGAATGTTCAGCTAGTTCCTGTGGAAGACCTAAATGGGGGACTTTGATCCTGATCAGGGAGATTAACTATGCATTTATTAAATCATACCTTAATGAATCTACATTGAAGAAAATCAATTGTTTCATTTGTAGATTAAGTAATCTAAATTGGTTATAAATTTATCTATCCCACTTTTTATTGCTGCAATAAATACATGAACAATATATTTGTGATGACTTATAGGTTAATAAACATCTCTAAGAGGTTTACCATTTGTGGCTACCTCATCATACTACTATGTAAATACAAAGTAAGTTTTTAGTTTCCTGTGACTCCAAATAAAGTGATAGGGAAAAGGTTATAACTTTGATTTCTATTGTGTACTATTCAAACATGCTGAAACTGATAATGACCACAAAAGATAGAATTTACTGAAGAGAGCAGAAATGTGTGTCTGTTCAAACATAGTGTCGCTCGTCCCTTCTCATTGTTAGGTACAACAAAAAGATGCCCGTTGGAGCAAAGGAAAGATAACTAATACATTGGGTCATTATGATGAAGGAACACAACTCGGTTCAATATATAACATTCCTCTAATCTTACTTGGGACTGCAGATATAATCTTTCAACTTGATTTGTGGTCTGTGTATGTGACTCATTGCATGAACGAGGTGTTGTAGGCCTTCTAGTCTCCACAGGGGACAGAAGCATATTTATTGTTTGTTTTTAATCACCACATATCCGGATGTCTCCATTGTTGTTCATAACCACTGGCATAATGGGGGAAATGCACCAAGAATACTCCACTCTTTTAAAAATGTCCTGGCTTTCCAGATAGTCCACTTCTTTTTCCAAGTCTTCCTTTATGGCATAGGGTATTGGATTTGCTTGGCAAACCGTTGGACTTGCCATTTTATCAACGGCTATTTTTACCTTGAAGTCTTTCAGGTAATCCATTTCTTCATTGAATATTGAATCAAATTCCACATCTGACAGATAATTCAACACTTTGGATCATTCAAGACAAAGTGATGCTACTCCAACATTTCACTTCAATATATAACACAGGTCTTGGCTAGCAAAGTTTTCAGCTAGATATCAAGTTTACATGGTTAAACAAAAAGATAATGATTCAGTTTAGCTAA
Organism: Doryteuthis pealeii; assembly: GCA_023376005.1. Taxonomy (NCBI): domain Eukaryota; kingdom Metazoa; phylum Mollusca; class Cephalopoda; order Myopsida; family Loliginidae; genus Doryteuthis; species Doryteuthis pealeii. The sequence continues at coordinate 22,819,863 of CM042160.1, read as the reverse complement.
ACTAATGAACACAATTTAAGCATCCAGTTTAGTATTGTACTTATATTGGAAATCAACCTCATGAAAAACAGTTTTAAACATTTTAGAATTTTCAAAAACTGTTAGTAACCATTATAATTATGAGCTCTTTGTGGAACAAAATCCGGACATTTCAGTTATGAATCTCAATGATTCCTTGTTAAATCACATTGATGATTTAGAAGGACGTTTCTTGAGATTCAGCTTTGAAGAATTCATTTGGATTTTAATATTACAATGTTAATTTTAAAAAACTTTTTACAAAGCAAAGAAAAATGAATTTTGATGCTGGCTAAAACTCATTCAAAAAATGTATCTCTGTTTGTGTCTTTTGTGAAATGAGTGATTCTTGTCAATCAACTATTCAGATGAGATTTAATTTAATATGAATTAATTAACAGTAGAATATAAAGATTATCATTGAGAAAAAAACTTCCTGGATCTTCATGATTCTTTATCACAAAAATATCAATGCATCATGAGATCATAGGCATTTAATTAATTACTTAGAGCAGATGTTTCCAAATTATGTGTTATGGCACACTGGTACAACATTAACACTGTGTTTAAAATTATGAGATAGAAAATTGGCTTTTATATCCAGTGATTAAGTTCACTTCAAATCAAACCTGAATAGTTATCTATTGACCCATTCTGACTTCTGTTAGAAAAGCAAATAATTCAATTGCTAAAAAAGCTTTATGTATTTTTATCCAGTTTTTCACTTTGTTTTATATAAATTGGAATTTTCTTTAGTTATTAACATTTAATGCTCATATAATATTCTCATGTACATCCTAATATAGATAAGATCTTTAACAAACATCAAGTCCATTTTGTCATTGATAACTGTCACAAATTAACTGAATAAAAAGTATCTAATAATAATGTTATGCTGATTTAATCATTTTATATATATTTTTATATGTAAATATCTATTTTAAAAATTCCATTTTTATGTGAATCATGCCAAAATATTTTTCTGTTTCTAAAGTGCATCTGAACAAGAAAATTCTTGGTCTTACTGCAAACTTCAAAATGTGTAATGTTTAAATCATTCAGGTATTACAGGTTTGTAAATAGAAGAGTAAAAGAGGGAGCCTTTTCACCCGATATGAAATAAAGTTTCAAATTTCTTAATAAATAATAAGTCTGATAACTGAAATGGGACTACAGACATTATGACCATTTTGTTGATAAAAGGAAATTTTGTTGATAACACACAAATTTAAAACTTGACAGAAGCTGAAGGAATTTTTTTAAAATCATTATCTAATAAAGCTTGAAAGCAGGAAGAAACATCATAACAAACACATAAAGATTCTACCAAATTGATTTTCATGTCTTATTTCACTTCAATTCTGTTGAATTCAAATTTTTATTTATCTATCAGTTTGTAGAATTTACCCTTCATCTTTAATATTTTCCACTTAAATTCTCTCAACTTGAATTTATTTTATTTTTTCTCATTTCATTAGAAGATCTATTGAACTTACAAAACTAAAAAGAAAAGATTTGATTGAATGTTTTATTACTTTTCTGAATCCATAAAGAATCATATAATATTGGTAAATGAGAGAACAGAGAGAAAATGGGTGTCTGGATGCTAGGAAATTCATCTTATTTCCCCACTTTTTTAAAAATAAAATTCGATTTTTACATTAGATATTTTATCAATTTCCTAAATGCTATCATTGGCTAAAAAGAAATTAATTATCATTTTTCAAAAATAGTTCAATTTTTGTGAACAGAAATACAGTTTTGTACTTGTTAAACAAGAGAAAAAGCTATATAAAAACATTTTTACTAATACAATTAGTATTATCAATTTATATTATCAATTAAAGTTTTAAAATAAACTGGACTCGGTAAATAATATCTAACACTAAGTCTTTACAGTAAAAACTTATTTAGAAAAACTTAATATTTAGTATCTTTATAATTAGTTTAAAGCTTTATATTTGCTTTCAGTTGGTGTAAATTCACAGAGAATTAGTAATCAATTCTGAATATCAGTAAATCAGTATTATACAAAATATTCAGATCTGCATAATCATTGTTATTGGTTTTTATTAAATATAGATTCTTTCACCTTCATCAGGTGTACAATTTATCCAATAATCAACAGATTTTTTCCATCTGTTGATTAGAAGAGATGTTTGAGCTTTCCTGCAAAAGAACATTACTAGTGTTTTCTCTACTGACAAATTGTTCAGTACTGGAATATCTGGAATTATATTCAGACTGTCTACTTAATTTCTTCTTTTTAAGAAAAAACTTTGAATCATTGCAGTATATTTTGTAAAGTAGAAATTTCAGTTACTATCTTATAATGGTGATAATGATGAAGAAGCCAGGGTAAGAAATCAGGACTTGATTGCAGCTGGTTCTTTTACAATCTTTCTTGTCAATTAAAAATTAATATCAAATAGTTAAAAGACACCAAATGTTTCTATAAAATATAAATCCATATTACAGAGAAGAGAATTATCAATTAGATCTTCTGCATTGATTCTCATTAACAGCAAATTTTTCCCAATAAAAATCAAAAAACATTTTTTGTATTAAAATCTTCCTAAGCATGAAATAAGTATGCATTACAAATTTCATAGCTCTACATCAAACTGTTTTCCTGAATAAGCTCAACTTGTACTCTTGTATAAAGAATGCAATTTCCAACAAACTGAGATATTGGTGAGAGTGTACATTAGAGAGAGAGAGACTAAAGACTAAAAACTTTTTTTATGTTTTTTTTTAAATTCAATATTTTTGTTGAAATAGAAGAATAACTGATATCTTATATTACTACCTCACTCCACATATTTGATCTTATTTGGTGTTATTAGTTTGAATATTTATTGCTTCTATTAAGGGTCATTAAAAAATATAAAATTCACTCTTTTCAGATAAATATTTCTTCAAATAAATGCAAAGTGTTTTATAAGGAAATAACACTATAAATGTGATTCTCAAACTATATACCGGTGTGCTGCCACATGTAATTCACTTCCTCTGTGAAAAGATATACTGAAAACATGCAGAAGGGAAAACCCAGCCAATAAATGGATATCCAGAGTATGATACTAAACTGTATCAGGTAGTGATGCTTCAGTTCTAAAGATCTGATGAGTATGAGGTACCATTTCATTAACATTACTCCCAGATTTACTCTAACCTGGAAATGACATCTATTGCACTATTCCTCATTTGTTTTTACTTTAAGATTGAAATTAAACTTTTATTTTCCATTATGAAACATAGAAGATTATGTTTGGATTCAAAATGCGTTCATAAAAATTTCATTTGATCTTCATTTGAAATTATATGAAAAAGAAGTAAAAGAAGAATTAGCACATTCAGTGATTATGAACTTAATATCAAGCATGAAAAGTTTCTGATTGATATATTTGGATTTCTATTGGAAGAGAAGTTTATTTTTCAGCAGCTAAAAAAAGCTTTAACTATTTTGGCCTTGTTTTCCACCCTATCTGCAAAGAGAGATTTTTTTCTTTTACTATCATGAAATAAAAAAATAAAAAATATGTCTGTGCATTGAAGAGGAAAGGTATCTGTATTCTCATGTACATCTTAATATAGATAACATCTTTAACAAACATCAAGTTCATGTTTCTCATTGATTACTATTTGTAATTTACAAAATAACAAGTAATTACTAATAATTATGTTATGCAGTTTCAATTCTCTTTATATGGTAAAATGTATGAATACAATTTTTTTCAAATAGATTTTTTAATTTATATACAAAGTGTGCCAAGATATTTTTGTTGCTTCAAAAGTCAGCACTGAGAAAAAAATGTTTGGAATTTATGAGTTTATAAGATGCACTTAAAAATCATTCAAATACAACATTACATTCAGTATGGGTAAGTAGATTAATATAGAACATTGTCTTCATGAGTTACAGTAGGAAATAATAAAAAATGATCTAATAAGCATCTTATACAGTTATTAAGAAAAATGTTTTTCATTATATAACATCATCAGCTTCAATAAGTGTCAGAGACTGAATAGTTTGATAGACTTAAGACTATTTTTGTCTTGATTAGTTTTCTTGACACAGGATCTATGGCAATACTTAAAAGATCAGGTATACCAGGTTATTGAAAGGCACTTGCAAATAATAAAAAGATCTTTCAAACAACAATTGTTTATTTGGCCCTTTAAATATTTCTAAGTTAACATAAAATTAAAATATCTAAAAAGAGTTTATTGCCATTATTGCATGAATTATCAACTAATTATTTCATTTCTTTGTGACAAAATTTCAGCAGTTGTATTCTTCAGGTGGAAAGTTATTCTGATTTAATTCTTTTTATAAAAAAGAATTCAATTGACACCTAAAAATCACATCTGAAGAATGTCTAAAAGCAGTGTTCTGAGTTTTTTATTATCACAACATTCTGGCTTTTGTTAACTCCAAAGATGTGACTATATAGCAACGAAGATGAGAGCATCAGTCCAAATCCATCAATATATAACAATAATTTCTTAGAAATTAAGACAAAAGTATCAAAGTCAGTGAAAGATAAGAGAAGAACATACGACTAAGGTCAAAATAAGATAGGAAAAGATCACCAGAGAGGGAGTAAAGGAATCTATATAGATGAGTGAGACAAAGCAAGCTAAGTATAGAATTCAAATAGATATGGAAACCTAAGTAGAGAAAAATTCTTCATCTAGCTAAGACACTGTCAGTGTGTTATTGGAAGAATATTTGTTTTATTTAGAACATAAAGCTGATTTTTTCAGGCTGACAAATAGATATCCTATGTGTGCAAAAAACTTTGATGCCTACAGCTAGAAGTATCTATGAGAGGAATAAAAGTCAACCCAATGAACACTATACTGAAAAATTGAGCAAAATATTGTGAAAGATAAGAATACTTGTCTGAAGAACAGATGAAATAGTCAGCTTAAGTTTCTTCATTACCTTTTGTTTCTTTAAAAATTATTTCTAATCTTTCTAATAGCTAAAAAAAATGGTCCACTATACAAGAGAATTTTGTAGCATTATATAAAAAAGAATCAATATATAATCTATGAAAAATTATATTATTCTATTTTGCTTGTCTGATTTAGCAGATTTTCTTTTTACTTATATCTGTTGTTATCAACTGAATTCATAAAATGTTCTCATATTTCTGAAGGTTCAACATTTTTATGAAAATACTTCCAATAAATAGAGGCTTTTACTGTGGATTTAGTTTCATTCTTTATGGCAAAATTATTGGATGTGAAAAATTTTTTTTACATATCTTTTAATTGAGTCCATTTTCTTGCAGGATCATCAACATTAGTTATGCATCTTTCTCATGCAATAGTTAAATCTAAAAATGATTTTTTTCCCCAGGGTTTTTGAACTAATATTGTATTTAATGTGCTTGATAAGAGGAATATGAAATCTAAAACTGAAAGTCATCTTAATAATAAAGGGATGTTCTCAGTAGAAGGAAAGACAATTAAAATTTTGATCAAAACGCAGAAAGCGAAATTAGGTTGGTTTACATGGATATCATAAGGAAGCAGCAGACAATATGATTCAATCATTTATTTACTAACCAATCAGCAACCAAGATTTTAAATATCTATTAGAAATGAAAATTTGAATTCTTAGAAATACTGATCAAGTTGTCACAATTAAATACAGGCACTTGCCCAACTCCAGCCAGCCACCACTGGATTGCCAAGCTCAGCCAAGAAACTCAAGGCTGCTAAAAATAAATAAATAAATAAATAAATAAATAAACTAAGGCACCTTTCACTGGGAATTTTAGAAGACTCTTCTCTTTTTAACACTCAAAGAACTTCTAATTCCAATACAACAAAATTGAGTAAATTTCTTTTTACACACACACACACACACACACACACACACACACACACACACACACACATGTGCGCATGCATGCATTTACTTCAATTAAAAAAAACGAGATTCATTTAACAAGAACAATATTTACCTGTGAACTCAGCTGTACACAAATCTTAATTCAGTTTTTGTATCAGAATCTACACATGTTAATGTCATTAAAATTTTGCTGAACTTTAAATCTGAGTGATTCTATCTTGTATATAAAAAGAATTGTCCTTTTCTTTGTTGCTGTGGTGACTTTTGTGTAGTGACATGCCCCCCCCCCCTCTCACTAATGTTCCTTCTTCTTCTCTTTCTCTTGATTGGGGAGCTATGAAAACACCCACAAGGCCTAAATAAAGGAGATTCTAGTTTACATCAGTGCTCCTACAACAAGCCTTATTTCTTTATGGATTCTTTGATTAGTTTGAGTTGATAATTTCTTTTTGAGAAAACAGCCTATTGCATATTGTAATTCTTAGGGTCAGAACAAATCTGTTTAATGTATAAGCATTGATTGGAGATTATAAACATAGAGTGGCAGCTATTCAAATCTAAGTGACAGTGACCATTTACCAAGGTTACAATTAGTTCTAACCTTGGTTAGCATTTCAAAACTTAATTTATCTGTTAGAGCACGTAACTGACTTGACATACACACACAGGACTTGAATTTTGCTGAACTGAAGTTACCAAGAAGTTGCAATCATATTCTTACACACTATAAGAATGTAGATGATAATAATGATAATAAGAAAATACAACAGGAAAAAAATGTTTTCATAATTATTAAACTCATGTATCTTGTATTGTTTGTACTTTTTAATCTTTACGACAATCATGTAGCCAATACTGATACACATTTAAAGTTTTACAATATCTATTCATTAAGCAACTGAACTATAATAAACATAAGAAATGCGTGAGGACACATACTTTCCATATATAATTACAAACACACTTGCAAAAAACATATATATATATCTAAATATATAAAAGTAGGTTTTGGTATGTACGTGTCAACGTATACATTCAAAACGAGAGGTCACTCTGATTCGAAATACACATTAATATAATTCTAACTAAGAAACATGCCAAATTTGGTTATTGATTTTTACTGATTAAGGGATATAATTAATTAATTAAGCCAAAATAACCCAATTTGTGAAACTGTCCGTATACCAACTCCTGCTGATGATATAATATTGTCCTCTGCCTGACTTTTTGTAACAGCGATTAACAGCAGAGATTCAATTTTAGTGAATAATTTTCGCAGTCTTAAGCTATTCAGCTCGGAATTTATTGTCTATTTATAGTCCAATCTTAAAAATATCCATATCTTTGGAAAGAAGAGAAAATGATCTTTATCAATATATAATTTGTATGAGTCTTTATCCATTGAATTATTTTTTATAGTGAGTTAGAAAAAAATTATTTTGCTTCGGACAGCAAAAGTATGTTTTCCCGAAAAATCAAATCTTATTCATATCGCAATCTTTTTATTCCTGTCTTTAAAATATTAATTTAGTTAGAAATAAAATGAAATAATCTATCTCACAAATATTCATTTGGTAAGCAAAAACATTTAATAATAACTCAACTTTGTTTTTAATCAGTATTTAATTTTTTCGTATATACAAAAGAGTTTTAGAAAAAAAAAAGCCTTTTAGAAAAATAGGTAGTTAAATTATATAACTACTTATTTCGTAAATAAGTAAACATATAGTTGTAATAACAATAACAAAATTTAAAAAATAAAAATACGATGTAGTTGAATAAATTATATGAACATTTTGTATATAAACAGTTTGAAATGTTAAGCTTTGTTTCTTTCGTGTTTTGTTTATCAAACACACTAAACAAACATAAAATAAAAATGATTCTAATGTACATAACTTGAATAAGAAAATTTGTTATTTAATTTATCATAATTCTAATGATAAATGAATAGGCAGATTTTTTAAAAATTAAGTCACCACTTCCTTTTTTTTTTCTCTTTCTTTTTTTACTAAAAACTGTAAAAAATTGTCTTTTGAACTTATCTCGGCTGAACTTGAAAAATGATCGGAAAATTAGAGTGACCCAGAAAAAACCGAACCCATAAATTTTGTAATAAAACTGTTAATTTTTAACTAGGGGGGTTTAGGGTTAGTTTAATGGGAAAATAAATAAATAATTTCGGTTCTGTTTTTTTTCTGGGTCACTGTATACAGGGTGACCAAAAAGAAACAGAACCCACAAATTTTGTAATAGAACTGTACATTTTAACTGGGGGTTTAGGGTTAGGATTAGGGTTAGGGTTGGGGTTTAGGGCTAGTTTAATGAGAAAATAAATAGATAATTTGGGATCTATATTTTTTTTTGGGGGGGAGGTCACCCTAATTTTCCAACCGTTTTTCAAGTTCAGCCCTTATCTTGATATTTCTTTTAATCATTTATTAACATTTTTTTTAACTATAGAAGTTACTTTAATTCATTCATATTAATGTCATCTCGAATATAACATTTATTTCGTCCATTTATTCATTAGACAATACTTAGAGATTTTTTAAAAAATTTGATAAATAACTATCTCTTATTACTTACCACCAATTTTCCCTGTGAAATTTACCCTCCCCCCCCCCATATTTAACACAATGAAACTTGCATAAAAATTAATATTATCTTGAAAAAAAATTTTTACATTCGAAAAAAGAAACATTAAACAAACTCCTGATGATTTAAAAAAAAATTATGATTAAAAATAATGTTTTCATTTTTGCACCGTTAAATCAACTGAAATTTAACGTAGCCAAAAACTACTTACAACAACAGGATCTTTAAAATATACTATGAAAAATCAATTAATGGTCCGATTTTCACGAAAATATATTAGGGGAAATATTTTTTTACATTTCTATTTCTTTACATTTCTATTTTATTTTATGAGATGTTAAAAAAATGAACCAAAATTGGGTATACCTATCTCTTATTTTCTCCCCACTGACTCATTGGTGTTCCTTTTTTTTTTTTTAGTCTGGTCATGGACCGGGTACTTTAGCTAGTATATATATATATATATATATATATATATATATATATATATATACGTGTGTGTGTGTGTGTGTGTGTGTGTGTGTATGTATGTATATATATATGTATGTTTTTCTGAAGAAAAATGCAAATTCATAAAAATACACATAAATTTACACATACAACTTTACACTTATACACATTATTTATATATATATCTACTTATCTACATTTATATATAGACTCACACACATGTACAGAAACTTAAACACATAGATAAATAATGTGTATCTATCATATGTTAGCATGTATTTTAATCATACACACATGTATGCACAAATACACACACACACACACACACATGTCCTCTCAACACTGACACACACATACATACATACATACACAGACTGACTTAGCAGGTACTCCCAGAATGTACAGATGTATCATAATTTACAATTTATTCTGACTGACTGGGCATTACTTACATAACAGGCCCAAGACTGAATGCTAAAAATAAAAAAATAAAAAAAACAAAGACATCAACATTTCTTTTCTAAGTATTTTTTGTAAAGATTATCAGATTTAGTCGGTCTTGTGTGTAGAATCTGTGAAAATGTCCAAAACTATGTTTTCTATTGGTCATTTTAGAATTTTGAAATCTTGTGAAATGTGAATTTTCAGAAAACTTTTTGAATTTATTTCTTCCATCTACCTGCAGAAATTTGTCTGAATCTACAGAAAGAAAATCAATTCCTTTGACTTTTTCTTAATTGTAAACTATTTAAGCAAAAACTGAAATATAACCAAATCTATTTTACTTTACAAAATGACATAAAACCTAATTTACTCGTTGTCTTCTTTTCTATTTTCCTAATTATTATAAATTTAAGTTTGATACTTGTATCATTTAAAATATTTTTGATAGTTTAAAACAGTTTTTGTAATCAAGTTGGTTTTGTGATGAACACATTGACAGAGCTTACTTTACACACAACCCATTTCCCCTTTTTCCAAAATGATTGTATATATACAGGAATATCTATAATACATACAGTTTTAATATCCTGTTGATTAGGATTCTATGTCAGTCTCTGAATTAATCTCCAGATTTTATTTGATTTTGGATTGTTTTTTAAATTTACGTACATACGTTGATTTGTCAGTTTTTAGATGTATATGAAATATGACAGGCATTAATAGATATCAATACATATATATGACAAAGAATTAGATAAAATAAAACTATGAACTTATATACAAAATTTGTAAAAAAAATCTTTGGATTAAAATAAAGGCAAAAATTTAATATAATTACAGAAGTTACAAACCTTGTGTTAGAATCTCAGGAAACAAACAAAGGATTATTCAATTTTTTAAATTATTCTATACTTTTTTAAATTTTAACTTCTTTTCTTACAAGATACTTTTTACCATCCAGTAAATAACTTTTAATCTGTTTCTTCTACCATTAGTTAAATTGAATAAAATAAAATGAGTAAAAAAAGGCAAGAAAGAAAAGAGTATAGAAATGATAATTATGACCTGTCTGACTTTTTGAAGAGTTGAGAAGAAATAAGAAATAACAAAAAAAAATTACTCTGTAAAAATTAGAAATATGTAAAAATCTGATAATTGAAATTTATTTGTTGTACTAACAGATATGCAAGAATGGAATTTTAATGGTAATAATACTATTTTTAATATGAATAAATCTGTAATGCCCTTTTATGTTTTAGAAGGCAGAGTCAGGTTCTGAGAGTAAAAATCTCAAGAATTACAATGGTATATCATCTCAAAGAAGAGAAAAAAGAAAATTGAAAAACATAGCATTCATAAATTTAAAAGAGAATAGGAAAATATTAAAATTTTAGCTTTCATAGGTTCCAATACTTTACAATTAATTAATTTGATTTTATACAGAAAATATTCTTAATTTGAATAATTAATTTTCATTTAAATGGTGTAATATCTATACTTTAGTTTGCATTTTAACAACAATGAAATAATTTAATGAATTATATTAATTATTATAAAAAGACTGAACACAATGGAAGCAAGTTAGGCAGGTATTTTCAAGCAATTATTGTACAAATATATAAATTTGTATTTTTGATCTTTGAAATTTTCACTTAATAGTTTTTCCTCTGAGAACCGCAAGAAATAAGATGTTTTCCCTTGTTAATCTTAAGATTATGAATTGAATTTCATAACATCAAATGTTCATAATTAAGGAAAGAAATTAGTCTGCTTTTAGTTTAAGCATTTATTTTGTAATGAAAATTTAAAAGATAATTTTTGTTTGATCAGTAAAATAAGAAAGAAAAAAAAACTTTTTTAAATCTCTATTTGCTTTAGTTTTAAAATGAAACACAAAAATGCTTTCCGCTTTTGATTTCTTGCATTCCAATAAGATGCATAAAAACCTTAAATATCTTAGAGAAACAGTAAAAAGTTGCTACCAATATTTACAAAAATTTTGCTTGATCAATTTTGAATAACTGTTTTTCAATAAACAACCAGATAGTTTCAACCATCATAAGACTGATAATCATTATATAAATATTGATTTTACTTTTTGCAATATAATAACAAGGGAATGTAAGCCATAAGATTAACTGTATAATTGGGATATTAAGAAGAGTATTGAAATATAGACAAATAAATCGTAAAATAAATGCAAATATTCTAATACAGAAGCTGATTTTTAAGGTTCACTGACAAAATGATAGTTGAAAAGCAAAAGAGAAAAAATAGAAATAAAACCACCTCTGCTGAAGGAAGGAAACAAATGTTGTATGTTGGGCAGAGAGGTTGAAATATTATGCAAACTATGGTGTAATAACAAATACCCATTTGCTTATATTCTGGTAAGATGAGTTTAACTTCTTATTATGACACCCCCTATATATCTATCAAACTATATATATATATATATATATATTCTTTTTTTTTACACCATACATGTAATAGTCATCACATGTGATACCCTGTCCTCATGGGCATTGCATATGGTATTTATTACACATTGTATGACGAAAAAAAAAAAAATATGTATATATATATATATATATGTGTGTGTGTGTGTGTGTGTGTGTATATATATATATATATATATATATATATATCTGTGTGCGCGCATGTGTGTGTGTGTGTGTGTGTGTGTGTGTGTGTGTGTGTATTTATATACATATATGTCTATAATATATATTATTTGAGATTTAGTATGAAGGTGTGAAATATAAGTAGTGACCTCTTAGCTTCTTTGTTATGCTACTACTCATTTGTTGTGTTTTTTTTTTGTTTTTGCAGCTGCTTGTCTGTATTTTTTTTGTGTGGGAATGCTTATTGATGTCTCATGGCTGTTATCGTTCTATGTGTTGATGTTTCTTTTGTGATTGTGGGAGATTGTGTGTTTGCATTCCGTACCCTCTGCTGTACTGATAGTGTTAGTGATAGAGAAATATTTATATGGGTTGAGAAATCCTAAATCTGTGTTTAATCCATATGGATGTGTGCGTAAGCGTGTGACCCATTTAATTTCAGTTTGTTTGTGTGTTTGTGTGGATGAACAAAAGAGTACATATAGATGCCAAAAAGGAAAGATCAGTCATTCTATTTGTTCTGAAGAAGGGGCATAACTTCCCTGAAATATTTACGAAATAAAACGAAACTTAACATTAAAAAATACTGCTTCAGCATTTTTGTTGAAGTAGTATTATGTCAGAAATTTATCCAAGCTCAATACTTCATAAAATTAGAGCTTTAATAATGATAATCATGATTTTCATGATTATCATTATATGTATATATATATATAATAAAATTGTCATCATTTTAACTTATTAATTCCATGCTTAATTTGTTTAAGGTTTTGTCTACTGTGCAGAAAACAGTTGGCCACTGTTTATGAGGAAAGCGACCATTATAGTGACATATGCTTGTATGACATTTATGCCACACTCAGCTTCAATCCAATAACAAGCATAGCCAGATAACAGGTAAATATGAAAACTGCAGGTTTTTATTTCAGAGTATCTTTTCTTAGACTTTTCCTGTCAAAAGATACCTGCAAGTTAGCAGAGGTTTGATGCTGGAGGTTGCTTCTTCAATTTTTATTTTAGAGTTAACTTCTCCTTGATGAGTTGCCTTCACCACAGCTTTGTCATTAGACTGGAAATCAGCAAAAATAGCTATTTTCTGGGTAAGCAACTCAAATGCTTGAATATATCACAATTGGCTGATAACAAAGATGGCTGTCTCTTTCATTACTGTACACTTACAGTCTTATAAAGCTTATCAATCATACACCAATATGGTCAACTTGTTAGGAAGTGTAAATCAGAAAGAATTCACATTAAATTTATTTGTAAGATTTATATGCAGAAAATGTTTATTCTTGGAAAATGATATAGCTAATAAAACAAAAAGAAATGGCTGCTTGAATGAGGTTAGCACATAATACAGCCATTTCATTTGTTACATAATATTACCATGAGATTGATACTGTCTGTTACTATGAGACTAATACTGTAGCCTAAAATTCATCTGCACATAAATTCTCCCCTCTTATGGTTGAGTCCTTTATGAAATATATTTTATATATTTATGTGTTTGTGTATGTGTATGATTAAATATTACCAAGAGTTTCTGATTTTCCACACTCTAAGTTAATCTTATGTTGTGTAACTCAGAGGTTAATGAATAAAAAGAGAATATATATATATATTTATCATGGAATAGTATACTGTTCTGACATTGAGAACCAAGATTGAGTGAGCCAAATATTTTCTTTCTGTTGTCAATTAATTGTTAAATGTGTTCATTTAAATATTTAACATAAAGTTTTGATATTCTAAGGGTTAATATAATGTTGTTGTACTTAATCAAAAATATTTTTATATGGTTTACTCACATTTCACTTGACTGTAAGTCATTATTAGTTTATCATAGTGATCCAAGTTTGCAGTTGAAAGTTTTTCTCATCACAAAACAGGAATTCAAGTCAGCATAATTTAAAGAAATTTTTAAAGGGACAAATTAACAATTAAGACAATATTACCAAAGAGTTATCTGTTATCCTTGGTCATGCCATTAATTATTTTTTTCTATTTGGAAAGATACAGAGTAACATACCAAAGAAAAAGATTAAAAATTAAATACCAAACAAAACTTGACTCTATGTGTTCAGTAATATAGATAAAAAATCTTTACATAAAAATATCAGATAACAAAAGCAAGACTCTTATTGTTATGGATCATTAAAAGTTATATATGCTCTGATTATTAATTACTTTATAATTATTATTACTTTATTCATTTTGTCAAATAAAAGTTTGAGTGGTAACAGTGGTTAAATCTCAAAAGTAAGATTTATTGATTATTAATACACATACATACACTCACACACATACACATATATGTATGCATAAATTAATGTGTATGCACACACATACACATCAGACACATATACCCACACATACAATGTGTACACACACACCCACATACACACACACAAGCATATAAAATAAAAACATGCAAAAATTATCCGGTAAAACTAATATCATAACTATCATTCCAGATATATATGGAGAGAGATAGAAGGGAAAGGAATAACAAAAGAAAGAGAAAGTATAAACGAGGAAGAAAGGAGAGAGAGAGAGAGAGATAGAGAGAGAGAGAGAAAGAAAGGTTAAAAATTACAATAAAAAATGTCAAGAAAATAAAGTTGCTTGCACACACCCACACACAGGGGGATGGGGCTGCACGGTGCTCAAAGATGATTAATCTTATGTGTACATTCCTTTAGACAAAGTAAGTAAAATGGTGCTAAACAAGAAAGTGCATATAGAAAAAGTATTTGGGCACTACATTCTCCATTTTTTTCTTAATGCACACATGAATGTTCATATAATATATGCATGTGTATGTCTGCATGTTTGTGTATTTTGACTATCATATACAGCAGGCTTCAAATGTACAGGTAGAACAAGCAAAATATGACCACAGGTAGTCAAAAGGGCGAATTGAAGAAAAAACAAGAGAAAGATTCTTTTAAAAAAAAACATTTCAGCATGCATAATTTATTCAAATTGATTCAGTTTAAGCAATCCAGTCTACTCCAATAAAAATGCAAATATATTTTTTACTAAACTGAGTTGTGCAAACATGTTTGTATATGTACAGAAGTATTTACATCTATATTTAAAAAAATGCATGTTGACAAATACAGATTATTGACCATAAATAAGTACATACTACCAATGTTTTTGATAAAAAGTTAATTTTTTTCTAAACCAAACATACCAGGATTTTATCATTCCCGGTGGAAAATTATACAATCAAAATGAATAATATTTGGTATTATCAGAATCTACAACAGTGAAACTCTGACACAAAAAATATGAATACTTCCTATGTATATTTATGCAATTTTATTTTTGGTTACAGAGGTGTTGCAATTTAGTTTTGGTTACATTGTCTCATTGCAGTAGAGTTTGGCAATAAATCATATCTAATAATATTATACACTTTCTACTGTATAATATTCCACTAGAAATAATAATAAAACCATGGTGTTTTTGGTTGAGAAGAAAATTAACTTTTTATAAAAAATTGTGTACATATTTATAGATAGCTGCATACCTCTGTTACTGTAATATATTTAAGATTATACATATATACTTCAATAGGTTTATGAATATCTATATCTATATATGTTTTTGAAAATATGAGCATTTATGAATAAAAACAAAAACAAAATTGTAATTTACTTGTATATATATGAGAGAGAGAGAGAGAGAGAGAGAGAGAGAGAGAGAGAGAGAGAGAGAGAGAGAGAAATAGTAATTCTGGAAGAAGTGATGAAAAGAAATTTAGTATTTCAAAAAATAATGAAATAATCAAAGATAATCAAGGATACACGTGTTTTGGATATTGGATTATATATCCTAGCTGAAATCCTGCCTTATTAGCAGAAGTTTAAGCTAAAGGACCAAACTATGTTGTAGCAAAGAATCATAAGTTAATAAATGTCATTGTGGGGTTACCATTTTGACTATTATTCATGCTACATATGTATATATGACTATACAATTTTTTAAAGTCTTGATTTTCCAATGACTGGAAAATTTTATGAAAAAAAGTAATGGGAAAAGGTCATCACTTTGGTATCTGACTAATATTTTCAGCCAAGTGTCTGATTTATATAGTTATACAAAATAATAAAGATGTTAGCTAACAGGGCAGAGTAAGTTGTAATCCTAACAACTACAGACAAACATAGAAAAAGGATAAATAAAATGGGTAAAAATTAAAATTGATTTTATTTGCTCTAGCTATTTAGAGATCATTCTCTACTTGAAGTTTTTTGATATTTTTATGTCATGTTTTCTTATATAAATATATATATATATATATATATATATATATATATATATATATATATATATATATATAAGCAGAAGTCTAAGCTAGTAACATCAAAAGTTAATAAATGTCATTAGGATGTTAACATTTATGATAAGAAATGTAAATATGAAAATACAATGTGATATAGGATACATACAATGTGATATGGAAACAGTTAAAAAATAAATCATTTGGTATTCCTCCAATTGGATAGTATTCCAAGAACCTTTCATGAATTGAAGCCTCATTTGATTGAAGAAGCTGGTTCAAAAATAATTTTCTCTGTAGAATAAGATATTTAGATAATACTGTTGCCATTCAATGATTAATATTGGTTCCATGTTCTGTATACGAATGCACAGAAAATGGATTTCAACAACCAAATTTAAAAAAATTAAAAGTATTGCACCAAAGATGAGAAAATTTAATCCAGAAAGTTCATTGTGCAGATCAAATTATAAAAACCTTTTTTTTAAGAAAGTAACTACACAATATGAAAGTGAATATATTCTTCAGGGAGAATCATATCTTAAAAGAAAATAAATGTTGCTATTTATAGTAATACAAGACTGCAAAATCTAGTTAATGATCAATGAAAGTCAGCTCTTACATGCAAGAGTCTTTAATTTATCTCTCTACTGCAATGGTGGATATTTTCCCAGACCTGTAATACTGCCAGGGTGGCATGCTTAGTAATTCTTTTTCATGGCATTTCCTAGGGCAATGGGGGTTACTTGATAGTGCCTAGTAACATTTGATAGGTTGTCCTCGGTTAATAAGGAGTATTTCATGTGTGATTTTATGTTTCTCAAATAAATCCCTTTTTAAAGCTGTAAATAAATATATTTCATCTTTCTTTCCTGAATTACATTTTTGACTTTCTGGATTGTGGTTTTCAAAATTCCAATCTTTAAAGAGTCTGCTTTTTGTGATTTTCAATATATTGAGATTATGCAATTTGAAATTATATATATATATATATATATATATATATATATATATATATATATATATATATATATATATATATATTTATAGTTTTCAGCTGTAATTTCAAAACAAATGTTTCAAGTTAATCGATATGAATTATTAAGACAGAAACAACAAATAATTATACAAATCAACTTATAATAAGTCTCAAAATTAAACTGGAACAAAACAAAAAAGCATTAAATTCTCTTAAATTGTGACAAGTAGACCTCATTTTTTCAAAATAAAATTTGTCTTTTTATGAAGTTATCCTTATAGTGGAACAAGCCAGTTCAATTTTTTTATATTGCTTTACTTTTCTTATGCTATCAGTTAGGAAAAGAAAGCAGAAGACAAACAAATTCACACACACATACACACACACACACATACACACACACACACATATAAATATGTATATAACTGCATATATATATACACAGAGTGTTCGGGAGAAATTTGACAGTTTCATAAGGAAAAAAAGTGCTTGGTAACTACAAAATTTAATGGATTGTAAAGAAATTCAACAGGCATGGAAATGAAACTACTGTCAACAAGTTTCACTCAAAATAACCGGCATTAGCGTTGATCACAGCCTCAATCTTGCTCCAGAACCTGGAGCAAGCTGATGTTACAGTTTCCCTGGAGAGGGTCTCAAAAACTACCTTAATTCTGTCAATTAACTGGGTTTTTGTAGTACTGGCACAGCGATTGGTATATTTTTCAACAGCACCACATACATAATAATCTATGGGGTTAAGATCTGGGGAGTTTGGAGGCCAAACATTGGGACTGGTGTAGTCGTAAAAATTCACCGACAACCATTTTTGACTTCTCCCAGACGTGTCGCAGGGGGCCGAATCCTGCTGCCATACATATGGCCTACCATTGACTACCCTTGTTATCCAGGGCTTGACTACAGTGTTTAGCAACTCCACGTAGGCAGCTGAGAGTCCTCCAACACTTTTGATGTAAATAAATAGAATATATTACTTTTACTAGTAAAATGATAGGATTTTGAATTTTGATTCTCAAGAAGGCTCTTCCTACTTTGGAGATATAAGCATAACACTACCTCCCTCTGATGTGTGTGAGTAAAATTTGAGGAACACAGTAAATAAAAACACAAACAATTACATTCAATTAATATTTTGCCTCTGTGGATATACAAGGCTTCATCAGAAATTTCTCAAGAGCCCTTGTAAAGCTACAGAGGCGAAATATTAATTTAATGTAATTGTTTGTGTTTGTATTCACTGTGTTCCTCGACTTTTACTCACATTTTATCAGATTTTTAAAAATCTGTTATTTACTTATATATATATATATATATATATATATATATAGAGAGAGAGAGAGAGAGAGAGAGAGAAGGAGAGAGAGAGATATTCATTCATACAGGTATGACTGGATATTCACTAAACTTAATTTAGTTTAGAACATCTCTGTTCTTGATGAAAAAGAAAAAAAAGTCAGCTTCAAAACTATTGAAAAGTCTGGTTGTTGTTGTTGTTGTTGATAATAATTATTGAAAATCCTTGATGGTTACCAGTTGTTTTCTTTGGGGTTTTTTCAAAAATAATGAAAATTGCTACAAACATAATTCTTAGGTTGTCCCTTTCCTGTTGAGTAAGAATCAAAGTAATATATTTCAGGATAGAGATTTTAAAGGTAAAAACAATAAAGCATAAGCCAAACATTTTATTTCAAAAGTGAAAACTGCTTGTAACCAATAGTTAATTCTTACTTTGTTGGCCTTGAATGTTTATAATGTTCTGTTTACTTGTAGTGTGTTAAGTTCTAATACAAATTCATATTATTGGATTAATTATTTGAATTATTATCTTAAACTTTGTTTTTATTTTTTATTCACAAAATCAAAATGGACTCTCCCACTTTCATGTGGTGTATGTCTCAATCTTTTTGTAATGACTTAATTTGTATAATAGAAAATATTGAAGCAGAGATATTGTTGGTTGACCTACACTGAAGAATGCTAAACTGTCAAAATACACTTATCATAACAATGATGATAATTAAAGTTTGTTGTGGGAATAATTTTGCTAGAATATCAGAATTTTTTTGGGGGAAACAATATTGAAATATTCAAAAGGGCAAAATTGTAACCTAAAATAAAATTAGCTTTTAAATAATATGATCACCAACAAACAGTTACCCATAATTGGCTGTAGTAAAAAAAAAAGTTCACTGCAACTATTTCTTTTACTATTTTCCCTGCAACTCATTCTGACAGCCAAGTTTGACGTTTGATGTAATCAATAAATTATAAATATACTGAAAAATGATCTAAAAATTTGGCTTGTATATTTGCTTGTTAATATTATCAAAATATATGGAAGCTGATTTGACTATTATCTTAAATCTATAAAGAGTTGGTATTTGTAGAATTCTCTTAAACTTACAAGTGATCCACTCATATATAGACATTACAATTCTTACATAAGAATTCTTTAGATTTCAAAAATCATTAAATAAGCTGGTTTTAATAAACAGTTTAAAAAAATAAGATACACACTTTGATAGATTCAAATATAGATATCAAAGAGATACAGTTTTAATATAATTTAAAAGTTGATTCAATCACATAAATTAAGAGGAATAGCATAAAAATAGAAACATAAAGTATTATTGTTTACAGATATATGTAACAGAAAATTTGTAAATTAATTTCTAATTTACTATATATATATATATATATATATATACATATATATATATATATAAAATATGTGTGTGTATTTGTATGAAGGCACAATGGAATTGTAAGATTTGATGCATATATATATATATATATATATATATGCCAAGTTGATACATACACACACACATATATATATATATATATATATATATATATATATATATATATATATGCCAAGTACACAACACGAAAGGAAACTACAATGCCTTCCAACATGGATAACTTCAGACTGATCCGTAAGTATAAAAACTTACTCATCTCTGCCCACTCCAAAACAGAAGACATTTTCTTATGAAATATATATATATATATATATATATATATATATATATATATATATATACATAAACATGGACACACATGTGTGAGTGTGTATATGTATGTTTGTATGTGTGAGTGTGTGTTTGTAATAGAATAAGTGTATTGTTTAACTTGTTTTTAACCATATTTCATTGAGAACTATTGGTCTATTTACTTGAAAGCCTTTATAAATCAGATTAAAGATTTTACACAAGGAAATCTAAAGAACTGGTAAAATGAAGCACAAAGCACAGATGTGAAACTGATTTAGATGAAGATGATTTCATTGTTGAGTAAATTCTCTTTTATATTCTTTGGTTTGTTTTGATATATTTAAGTAGGAATCAGTTTATTTTCTCACCATGACAAGAAAATTGTTTTAATGTAAAAATTACTCTAAGCATTATAATGTTAACTAAAAATATTGTTTATTTCTGTACATTTACCATCAAAATTCATCAGTTTATATCCTGAGCAAAATTTTGCACACAACAGAAATCAGAAATTTTATTAGTTGGCTTTCATGTGAACAGTTGAAATAATAGAAATTAATGATAATTGTGATGATGCCAAAAGAAAAATTGATAGAGTAGTTCAGTATTTTAAATAACTGTAGTACTACTATAGCTAAAACAATTATATCTATTTTTCCTGCTCAAATTTATGAACAGCTTCAAAGATCATTTTGCCATAGAGAAAGAAACTCACATCATAAATATATTTTTCTTCTTTTGTGAAAAACCATGTGCAGTGATGTATCTTCAGGTAGCCGGCTCTTCAAAAGAATATCTTTATTAGATTAGATTAGTTCTTTTTTAATAGCAGATTTATACTCGTAAAACTATATAGTAATAATAATATAGTGGTCAGAGATCAAAACTAAATTTTATTATTTACTTCATAATTTAAAAAAAAAAATTATTTCTTCTTAAAAATGGCATTAAGACATATGCATTAAACTTTAATTGAAAGTGTTATAAGTTTTTAAATAAAAAGTACATTATATAGTTGTGTATGAGTTTGACACTTGATTTTCCATCAAGAAATTATGAGTTTGTTTATAAGTTGAGCCCACATTTTCAGAATAATCAAACAGCAAATGAAGCTGAAAAAGTAACATGCTTTAAAGAATTTTGCACTTAAGATACTGCCATGTTTTATAAAATGACTATCAGTGAAACATTAAAGATAAAGTATTTACCATTTATTATTACAGCACATTACACTAAAGCAGAGCAAGTTTTAGAAAAAGGGTCAATTCAAGTATTTTTTTCTAGTCAATCAAAACAGAACATTATCATAAAATGCCCTTTTTTGTAACTGGTAAATATTTTTGCTCCAGGCTTTTCACATTGAGCCCACATTTCAATCTAACCAAAATATTCACAAAATATAAGTTTATCTCGGATTTTTTATGTAAAAATTTAATCTAACAAGCTCAACTTATACACAATTATATATTGAAAGAATATTTGAATGATAATAATCAATGAAAACATTTAGGAAAATTGAAATAAAAATGAAGCAGACTTGATTCTTTGCTGATCATTAGTTTTCTTTTACATTCAGAAATAGAAAATTCTCTGTTTTTTCTTTATTGATATAAGTTGAATATACCATATCTCATCATCATAAAAATGTTTAAATGTTGGAAAATGAATAATAAATTATGATTACTGAAATTGTTTAACTAGATATGTTGCATGACAATAAAAGAAAGAAAACAGCATTATGCCATTAAATATAAATACAAGAAAAATCTAAATTGAACAGTAACAAATATGTATTTGATCCATATATTAGAATGACTAAGATAAATATATAATTATTTGCTACATCATTAAAAATACTTAACAAATATACAGACTATGCATATAAACATATTCTGCATAATACTAAAAACTGCTCAAGCTAGCCTATAGAAAGCAACAACTATAAATGCCATGGTTTCACAACATTTAAAGCTATCTTCTAGCAATCTACATTATCTAAATCACAAGTATAAACAGAACAAATTCTAAAGAAAAGCATTGGAAACCTAAAATAAGGGTAATAATAGTAATGATAGTAATATTAAAAGAGTCATGGCAAAAAGACTTGAAGCATAGGAATGTATAAAAAATTGATTCATAAAAGAAGAAATATAAAAATTAAATTTCAATAAATTATGTAAAACTTTGAAAAAAAAAAAAAAGAACAGAATATTTTATAACATCCACCATTTTAAATTGAAAATATATTCATGTTGCAGGATTAGCTTGAAAATATTTTTGTGTTTATTATTCATACTGTTGCTTTTTGACTACTCTTTCAGTATATAAAAGCTGAAGATTAAAAAATAAGCAACTCATTCATTTTAGATTAGTATAATCATGCAACATAAAAATAGTGTTACCTGTTTTCAGGTATTAAAGAGTTGATATTTTCTTCTTTTTAATTCAGATACTCTTTCAACCAACCCAAAACTTGTTGAACCTATTTCTTGTTAAAAATAGTCATAAATTAAAACACAAGAGTTAAAATTTACTTTTTTATATTTCAGATTTTCAAATTGATAAAAGATATAATGTTTTCTAGTTCTGTCAGAGAAATAAATTACTGGAAAGCTTTCAGTTGGTTAAAAGCAGATACAAAGTACAAAAATGTTTTCTCTGAAAACTTAATTCACACCTATTTTTAGATTGTATTATATTAAATTCAGTGAATAAGGTTGATTTTTCACTATCAAATTTCCTAAATGAAAAATAAGATTATATAGTTTTCATTTTTTGTGTTAAACCTTTCATAAATAAACAGATTTAAAAATAGGCAGCTACAACATCATTTCAGTGTTATTGTATTCAATGTCCACCCTGACATTATATTAAAGAAACTTACAATATGCCTATATATAAAATAAATGCAACAATAGAAGTAATCATATTTCTAGATAAATCTTATTTTTCCATAATTACTTTTTACTTTTATTTTCCACCTAGAATAGAATTTTTACATATATTTTTTCATTATATTTACAATATGAAAGGAGAGAATTTTGTTTTTAAGAATTTAGAAATTTGTAAAGACATCATCACATTCTGCATTTCACTTTTTGATAATTTTGATAATTAATTTCTTTTGTACTAGTTTATTTTAATTTTTTATATTATCTTTCAAAAGCTTTAAAAGAGCAAAGATGAATTTTATGACTCTCACCTACCGGCCACCCACCCAACATTAAACAGACCTTGTGTCACATATTGATTGCAAGATGACGCAATTAAGTCCCAATTCTGGTTGGTTGGACTTAGTTTAACATTTTTGTTCACCCCCTTTTATTTAAAAAGGCAATTAGGGCTGTGGTGATATAAGTTAACATTTGAAAATATACTTCAGGTATGTTTCCTGGGAAACATAAAGAGACAGCTTCAATTTGGTTGCAATATCGATAACATGTAGTAAAGAGAAAAAAATAACTGAGAATAAAAGTATGAAATAAGAAAGCTTAACAAAAGATATTTCCCTATTAATTTATTTATGATGGATAATTAACAATAATTAATCTGCACTGTTAATTATTCAATAAAAATTTAGTTTGCTAATCCCCAACTGTCTTGGATATCCATGTATGGGCATTGATACTAAGAACTTAGTAATGCAGACAGATATCAGAGGAGTAAATGTTCAATATTATCATCTTAGTTCTCCAGGACTTACCAATATTATACTCTTGACACTGAGTAGTACACCATTTCTGAAATGTGATTGTCACAAATAATTGCATACAACTCTGCTGTAGTTGCAACAAAGCTTTTATCAGTTGATGACATTGTCACTTCAAGGGTGAAACGAGACGGGTAGACCAGCAATATTTCCAAATATCAATTATGATTCATTCATTTTGATGTTGTCATACTGGAGTTGTATTGGTGATAAGTACTTGATATCAATTTGATATGAAATATATAAGCTATGTTTTATTCATTTTTTTAAATTAAATTACTTTACATGCATATTTGATATTTTCCTTAAAAAGAATTATTAGCCCGATGAGAGGAACTTCTTTTTTGAATAAACCAACAAGATGATAATGATGGAACACATCTTAGAATAATCCCAGCACAAAAGACAAAAATAAAATCCAAATCCTAATATTTTTCTTCTAGATATTTGCATACACCTCATATATACTGCTTTCTTTGATTAAAAGTAGGCATGGAAAAACAAAAGATAATGGAAATATTAGATAAAAACAATATTCACAAAATAATACTCAATTAATTTATATATAACAACTTGAGAAAAATCCAAAATGAAATGTGACAAATTGATTTGGGTTGAAATGGGATGTAAGAGAGCTAGAGATTCATTTATAAAACAATACTTTCCTTCAGTGTGTCTCAAATTGTGGGCTTTTCATATTTTCCTATTCTCTTGCAGATCTTTATGATCTTTTCATGGAAATAACAAGGCCAAACTTATATACATAATATATTGAATGAAAAGTGATGTATATAATATAATGAATGAAAAGTTTTTGTAAGATATATAATTTCAGGATTCTATATGAATTATATATGATTTTCAGTAAAAATAAAAGAATGACATATTCAAATGCAGTTCTTATTAATTGTAGTTGCCATAGCATCATAAAATTTATAAAAATCATATATTTCATTCACAAGAAAAGGGTTTTTTTTTCATGAAAAATAAAGTTATTTAAGAAAATACTTTATTTGAAAAATTATTTCCCCACAGGTGGCTTATGGTAATATTGATGTTACTAAACAATAAGCATCAATATTACTTAGTGCCAGATATGACAGGATGCATAAAAATGGCTGCAACATATTGAAAATAATTGTCATGATGAAAACTGATGGCATGTATCTTTCTGCAGTTTCAATAGTACTGGACTCGTGTAAGAGTATGATTTTGAGAGTATTCAAATTATATGATGAAACAAAATTATTTGTTTCATAAAAAAGCAGGTCATTCACTGATTAATTAAAAGATGTTAATGATTGTTACAACAGCACAGCAGGAATTGCTATTGTGTCTTGATGATTAAAAAAAATATTCTTCAGTTACTAGACCTTTCATAAATTTCAAAATTCAAAAGACCAGACCAGAAGAATATGCTGCTTAGAATGATGGGAAGTTGTCTAAAGTTTATTTTAGTGATGAAAGTAAATTTAGTTTAGTTGGCAAATAGTTGCTTTGATGTACAGACAACAAACTTAAATCAGACTGTATTAAAAATCTGCTAAATTTCAATTGAGAATTGTCATGATATGAATGATATTCTCTACTGAAGAAGTTGAACTTCTAATAAAAATTAATATGTTGGTAAATGCTAATGTAGCTAAATGAATTAAGATAACATCTTTTCTCTACAAGCATCTCGCAACCAATCAACTATTTTAATGTAAAACAACCCTGTGATACTTTTAGTAAAAGAAAACATTGAAGTCATGAGATGGCCGACACAAAATACCAACATAAATCTTTTTAATATTATTTATTAAGGAATAAAACCCAAACAAAAAACTTGTCATGTCCTGTAGGTATTGGTGAAGTTAGGAATTATTCACAAATATTCAAATTTTATTTTGTAGACTTAATATAAAAATCATGTTGTATACCTGTTTTTTTTAAATTTTTGTCTACAATACTTTTTTAAATAAATGTTTTTCTTGAATTACTTTTTTATCATATCCATGTTCAATAATTCTTCATACAGAGAACTATGATTTCTATAGATATCAAGATTATGTGACAATTTTTATTAATAAAAAGTACATTTAAATAAATTGTTGTCTTTTTTGACAGGTAACGTATAACTGAAAGAATAAGAGTGTTATTATTACAGTAGTCATGGAACTAATTAACAATATATTAGATTTTTTTGTAGGTATTAGTTTTATTTTGCAATGCAGTAAATATAAAAAAATTATAGCCTACACATACAAAAGTCCTTCGACAATTCTCAGTTATTTTTTTAAAGAGGAGCTGAGATTATTCTTTTAATATTTTAGATATGCTATCTAATTTATTTGCAATTCACGAAAACTAACAGAAGCTTAATCTCATAGATATAAATGATCATCTCTCTATACATATTTATAAGAATATGTATACTTGTCATCAATGATTGAATATCTTTGATGAATAAGTCCTTAAATCTTAAATCAGTTAATATCTTTGATGAATAAATCCTTAAATCAGTTAATATTAATATCTTTGATGAATAAGTCCTTAAATCAGTTAATATCTTTGATGAATAAATCCTTAAATCAGTTAATATCTTTGATGAATAAATCCTTAAATCAGTTAATATCATAAGTCCTTAAATCAGTTAATATCTTTGATGAATAAGAAGTCCTTAAATCAGTTAATATCTTTGATGAATAAGTCCTTAAATCAGTTAATATCTTTGATGAATAAGTCCTTAAATCATTAATATCTTTGATGAATAAGTCCTTAAATCAGTTAATATCTTTGAATAAGTCCTTAAATCAGTTAATATCTTTGATGAATAAATCCTTAAATCAGTTAATATCTTTGATGAATAAATCCTTAAATCAGTTAATATCTTTGATGAATAAGTCCTTAAATCAGTTAATATCTTTGAGGAATAAGTCCTTAAATCAGTTAATATCTTTGATGAATAAGTCCTTAAATCAGTTAATATCTTTGAGGCATAAGTCCTTAAATCAGTTAATATCTTTGATGAATAAGTCCTTAAATCAGTTAATATCTTTGAGGAATAAGTCCTTAAATCAGTTAATATCTTTGAGGAATAAGTCCTTAAATCAGTTAATATCTTTGATGAATAAGTCCTTAAATCAGTTAATATCTTGATGAATAAATCCTTAAATCAGTTAATATCTTTGATGAATAATCCTTAAATCAGTTAATATCTTGAATAAGTCCTTAAATCAGTTAATATCTTTGATGAATAAGTTAAATCAGTTAATATCTTTGAGGAATAAGTCCTTAAATCAGTTAATATCTTTGATGAATAAGTCCTTAAATCAGTTAATATCTTTGAGGAATAAGTCCTTAAATCAGTTAATGTCTTTGAGGAATAAGTCCTTAAATCAGTTAATATCTTTGAGGAATAAGTCCTTAAATCAGTTTTAAATATGTTTTAACTAATAACAATAATTTGTTTAATCTTAAGAATCAAATGCTAAACAATGTAAAAAAAAAAAAAACATTTTTTCTGAATCTAATTTCATTTCTTTCAAAATCATGAAAAATAATCATAAATTATAAATAATTGATCCCTGTGGTTTATAATTATTTTTTATTTATGTAAAAGACAAAAGGCAATGAAAATTTAAAAAATATGAATAGTAGAAATTTCCAACCTAAAAAATGTCTTGTTCTTTAACAAAAAGTAAATAGAAAACATGGTTAGGAAGAAAGATAATTAGAAAAGGAGAGAAAGTAATAACACCATTTGTTATCACTGTGAAAAGCATGAATAACAACAAGCATCTTATAGATAAGAACACAATAGACAAGAGAAAGAGAATATAGCAAGACTCTAACAGATATAGTAAAGCTTCAAAAGGAAAAGGAAGAAAGAAAGAAAAAAAGAAAGAAAAGAAAAGAAATCTTTAGTTGGTATCAAATTATCTTATCTAGTAAATGTTCAAGATATATCAAATCCATATGTTCAAAAAAGTATTATGACACTGATTGACATATTCAGTAATGTTCTCCTTATCTTTTGTGGTTTTATTTAATTTCCTGGTTCATTCTGTTAAATTTGTCTTCTTCTCTAGAGTCATGATTTTAATCATTCAGCATTTTAAACCAGCAATGAAATACTATAAGGAGGATGGAACATCTAAATCTCAAGGAAATATACCAGATTTGATCAGAGTTTATTGTAAATAACAATGCATCATCTATCTTGATATTCAAGACTGCTTGGATGTTTATAAATCTCTCGACAGCAAGATTAGCTGAAAAGTTATAATAGAATAGAAATGGTTGTTAGTACGTGTCTAAATATGCTTATTAAAAAAGACTGTTTAAAACTAACTATTGGCAACTTTGGTTTAATGAACAGTATTCAAGGTTATGCATAACTAGGAATAACATGATTGCTGATTAAGAATTTTTTTTATGTTGTTTATATGATATAGTATAGAATTGTGTTGATGGTTATGCTATATTAGAACTGAATTTGAATTATTGTTTTTCATTTTATCGAGAAAACTTAACTATAAATATTTTGGTGTACCTCAATTTCCAAATTTCATCACTGAAAACTGGAAATAGAGAAAATAAAATACTTAAATAAAATTTGAAATTTCCTCTATCTCTATACACATATTTATATTCTGAAATACTCTTACTCTTTCTTTAGTATTATAAAAATATGATTTTCTTTCTTTCTCTCTCTCTCTCTCTTCTCCTCTCTCTCTCTCTCTCTCACACACACACACGCACACACCAGAGAAAGCTTAATCAATAAGCAAAATAAGCATGTGATGAGAACATCAAAGAAAGAAGGCAAGGCACTGCAGACATTTTTTCATGCTAGTTTTAACTGTACTTTTGTTGAATTTTTGTAAATGTCCTCATTCTCTTGGTAAATACCTAACATTTTGAATTTTGGAGGATTATTAACACTACATCTATTTCCATCTCATAGTGTAAGAGGGAAAAAATCTAGCAAGAATTATAATCATAAAAAGAAAGAATGCGTCATAATGTTCAAGTCCTTGAACTTCAGATTTCATTAGTTTTGAATCTCTACACACACACACACACACACATTTTTTGTGCATACAGAATAAACTTTCATATATGATTATTTTTAAAAAGAAAAATTGAGAAAGTATATTCTGAGTTATCAAAACTGTACAAATCTTTCTACAAGAATATTATAAGTTAATAAATACTTTTTGATGTATTATGCTAGACCCGGAAGTTTTGACTGATTTTTGCCAGCATCATTTAGACTTAAAAATATAGCAATCCCTTAAAATCTATGTAGATAGGTGAAAAACTTAAGAAAATACAAAATGAACAGATTGTCATCGTTGTTAAAAGGAATATTGATTAGTTGACCTATGCATTTTGATGCATTCAGTAACTTTATTTCAAGAACTGAATCAAATGATTCTAAATGGAAAAGAAAATATTTTTCAGTAAAATATTTGATAAGAAATATTCTACATATAATAAAGTACATTAATTCTCATATATTTTATTTAATCTTTTTGAGTCCCAAATATTGTCTTATGGTATATAGTAAAGTAACCCTTAGCAAAAATATCAGACTTAAAAGTTTAAGGAAAGAAATTTCCTTAAACTTTCAAGTCTGATATTTTTGCTAAGGGTTACTTTACTATATACCATAAGACAATATTTGGGACTCAAAAAGATTAAATCAGTTAAATAAAAGGTTTAGTATATATGACAATTCACAGTCTTTCTTTTAATGGAATGACAGGATGGTTTTAAATAAAGATGTCTGTTCCCTGGGGCAAAGTTTGAATATGTTTTGTGTTCAATTCTTTGGGAATTTTGTGAGCTCAGCTATTTGAATAATAGAAAATAATTCACAGAGTTCAAAGAGTTAAATATGGATTACTAAACTAATATTCTCCTGCAGCCAAGTGGTTGCATCATAGTAGAAGAAAATGTAAATAACCATTTAAATATTAATAAGACCAATCACAATTCTTGTTTGGTAATCTAATACTGATAACCAACAAGAATCTTATTTAAAGCTACCTTTCTCTTTTAGCAATATTTGATCACGTGACAGATTTTAAATAGCACTAAACAGTTTATTAGGTGAGGGTATACTGTTCTGGTTGAGAATCAAAATTAGCTTTCTTTTAAATGTGCTAAAAGGACCCAATATTTTCATGTTCAACCAATCACCATTAATATTAATTCAATAGGAATGATTGTAATTTCCTCAGATCTAATACTTCAATTGTTCTTCAAATTCATCACAAGAAGACCATAGATTCCTTGTGCCCTGAAGTTATGTTCTAGCACAGGGCCTTCTGTGATTGTGAAGGCCAAGATTTGAAAAACAGTTTCAACCACAGATATTGCATGTGAAGGCTGGTCTTGAAGATGTTGATGGTGAGCTGGTGCTCTGTGCTGTTGCTTTCTCTTTGACCCTTTTGCTTCATGGTGTTGTGCCAAGGGTGACTTCAGACATGAATAATCCACTATGGAGAGCATGCCGTTACTAAAGGCAGTCCTGAGCTAAATATTCCCAGCTGGCAGGGTTGACATTAAAGGACTTAAGATCATATTTGCAGACATCTTTAAATCGCAGCTGGGGGCGACCAATCTGTCTCTTGCCAGGTAAAAGTTCTGCACAGAGAATGTATTTGGGGAGTCACTCATTGTCCATCCAGTGGACATGGCTCTGCCAGTGGAGACGATGCTGTCTCAGTAGAGAGCTAAGCTGGAAAGCTGTGCTCTCTCTCTCTCTCTGAGACTGCTGTATTATTGATCCTTTCACTCCAGGTGATGCCTAGTATACATCTAAGGCAGGAAAGGTAGAAGCCACCGTTCTTGGTGGGAGTACAAGGCCCAGGTTTCACTGCCATTCAAGAGAGTGCTGATAACACCCACTCTATACACTTGCACCTTTGTACAGACAGTGAGACAGACTTAAGATAAATTCACAATAAATGGCAAAGTATCTATAGCTTGTTTGTATCTAATTTTCCAAACATCTCTTCAGCCAAATGTGACTTCTATAAGAACTATTAAACATATATAAATATACCTCAATAAAATCTATCATATGTAAATTAATATGATTAGTTAAGCTGATAACCCTTTCCTTTCTATATATCATAACTATTTCAAGTAATGTTATGTAGCACCAGTAGTAAATATTCTCTGATTTCATTGAAAACTGTGGCAATAATTATGGGAAAATGGAATTCAAATGTACTTATTTGTCTATTATCTCTATTTATTATTGTATGGGATGGGACAGAATGCATGAAAACAAATTCTTTCCCCAAAGACATTAGTGATGAGGTGGTAGAAGCAATCTTTGGATTTAAACTAAATTTATTGATTCCATCTTTTGAACTGATAGTATTATATCACCTTAGACTTCATCTATATAGAACTTTTAATTTGAATATATGCATTAACATAAAATGATTACATAGAATATAATACAATTATTCTAAATAATTATTATACATTATTATATTTATGTGAGTCAGTGAAAAGGTAATGTCTATTATTCTTTAATTACAACAGATTTGATAGTAAAAGCACACAAAGTAGATTAAAATGAACACAAAGGTCTAAGGATTAAAAATCTAGTCTTCAATAGGGTCTCCTTCCTTCTCAATTGTGATATTCTATCTTTGAACGAGGACATGTATGCCTGCCACATAAAAGTTTCTTGGCTATTTTTTAGCCATGTATGAGTTTCCACTTTATTATTGGAGAACAACTGTCCTCTAAATAGATACAAACAAATTAAAGTTTGAGGATGAAATATGAAAATGTAAGGTTTCCCAGCAGCTTAAACACAAGACAAGAAATCATAGTGCATGGCTGAACAACTTTGTCTCATCCAACCTGAAATCCTGAATTGGCATTCTTAGACTTTCATCTGTTTAAGACCATCAAAGAGACACTGAGAGGAGAAAGCTTCTCCAAAGATGATGAATTGAAAAAAATAACTAGAACTAGATTTGAAATCCTGACACTTTTCTGTTCATTTTGGGTTTGTATACTTCAATTATTACATCTATTGTAGTTAAATCATAATAGGCATTACCTTTTTATTTTTACCAATTATTGATATTAAATTGATTTATAAGTAATTGTTATGTTAAACTTACATTTATTAAATAACAAATGTTCTTGTATTTGCAAACTACTTGAGTTCATATTTCTTATTTTAAATAAAATTAAAAAAAGAAAATGAAAAAGTTGGCTGTGTATATATATATATATATATATATATATATATATATATATATATATGTATATATATGTGTGTGTGTGTGTGTGTGTGTGTGTCTGTCTGTCTGTATGTGTGTGTATTGCAATAAGATATAAATGAATGTAAATATACATACAATACAATATCCATATACTTGAGCATATATGTTATCTTGTGATATATAATGAACATGTTCTTATTTGGCAGATATCTATCTATCTATATATATATATGTGTGTGTGTGTGTGTGTGTGTATGTGTGCGTTAAAATACACAGCCTTCATATAGTCTTTTTTTCATTAGAAATGTGATTTAATTCATCTTGAATTTTTTTTTACTTCTCTGTTTTTGAAAGTGTATTGAAATACTTTCCCAGTTTCTTTGCATTTTTTCAAAGTACTATTATTATTATTATTATTTCCCACTTCAGATACAGTCAGATAAAATCTGTCCAATCAGCAGATTGTGAAAACAATGTAAGGACAATATTTGAAAATGTATAAAAAGAAGACGAACCTGAGAGAAATATAACCACCATGGTAAAAATAATTTAATTCTATGAAGTGTTCAGCATGTAAGTGATCATTATAACAAAAGTGCTTTTCTTACAAAGGTGATTCTCATGGCAAATATGTGAATTCTGTGTTTAAAATGTGACCTTTTCAACAAGTGACCACCATAATATAAGAGAGTGACCATCAGAATTGAAGTGATCTTAAAACATGTTAAGTACATGGAAAAGTTGAAAGAGGAAAGAAAAAAAAACTGATTGTATTCTCAAGTGGGAAAAGCCAGTTTCATAAAAATGTTTTCTTTTTCTTTTCATAAAAAAAAGTCATTCAAGTTGACTAAATCACATTTTTCACTCTATTTTTCTTTTGTTTCTTTAAATTTTGTTGTTTTTTTTTATTTTCTAAGACCTTATGAATAAACTTTTTTTTTCAATTTTTACTTCCTAAAGAAAATTACAATAGAAAAAAACCTATGTGAATTTTCCTTTTTAACCATCTACAAAATAAATATATATTACATTTATCTTATATATATATAATATATATATATATATATATATATATATATATATATATATATATATATATATATATTAAAATCATGTTTTAGAAGAACTGAGCAGATAATAACTACCTGTATTTGCAAGAATTGCTGATGCTGGAGAAACAGTAGAGAGACTCTCTGGCTCTCTTAGATTTTCGGCCTCTAAACATATTGGAGCAGACTTTGTGACCGGACTAGTGGTATGGCTATTGTTGGTAGTGGCCGTCAAATGGCAAGAGTTGGCGGAATCATTATTATTATTACTGGGGTATCGTTTAGTTCGTTTTTTCTTCAGAAAGTGAGCAAAACCTCTCTTCCAGGTAGAAGACTTAACAGCAGCTTTCTTCTGTTCATGGGTTGGTTCAAAATTTATTGAGTTCTTCATAGATTTCTGAAATTTAAACAAAAAAGAGAGACAAATCAAGTAAAAGGGAAAAACATTTGGTAGGAAGGCTTTTGTGACAAGATACAAGATACAAAAATAGATGGATAGTTAGAGAGAGAGAGAGAGAGAGAGAGAGAGAGAAAGAGAGAGAGATAGAAATAGAGAAAGGAAGAGAGAGAGAGAGTGAGTGAGTGAGTGAGTGAGTGAGTGAAAGAAATAGAGCTAGACAGAAATAGAAAGACAAAAAGAAAAAAATTTGAATTTTTAAAATTCTGTCATTCATGTATATTTCCCTCAATATAGAGGTACAAAAATTTAAAAAGAATGTGAAAAAAAGAATTGTAAGAGTTAAGACAAGCACAGCAGTTGTAGTAGCTATAGCAGTAGCAGCAGTAGTTTTAAAACTAATAATAATTGCATAACTAATTGCACAATTTTCAGATTAATGAATGACTTAGAACTTTTTATCATTTCTTTTTTCTTTTCCTTCACATCCATCCATCCAGACATACATGCATATATATATATATATATATATATATATATATATATATATATATATACAGATGCTCCTTTATTTACAATGAGGTCATATTCTGATGGGCCCATCATCAAACAAAAAAAAATGAATCTCTGGGTTATTATCTTGAGTTTTTCCTCCAAGTTAATAGCTTTCCGACTTCTTTTCACCACAGGCAGGAGATGTACTTGGATTTTAGCAGACATTGTAATGAGCATTGAATGTCCTATAGAAAAATAAACACAGGAAAAAAAACACAAGGATATGAACTTAAACATTGGGAGATGTTAATGCTTGTGATTACTAGTGAGACTGGAGGCTGTCTAGATGTTGCTATCTATCCTGACATAGAAATATCATACAGCATCACTAGGCACACAGCATTGCTCACCCACAATTTTTTTTTTTTAATTTAAGTTCTATCACTTCTGAATGCTCATCAATATTGTAGCCCCATGAATTGAATAATGAAAAATCAGGCCATCATAAAGTGAGGAACATCTGTATATAGTATAGTTATGCATGAATGTATGTACATAGTAGACGTGCTTTTCAGTTTAAGTGTTTTATTAGTGTTTGTTTCTTCGGATTTTGTTTAGGGAGAGAGAAAGAGAGAGAGAAAAAATATATACATATCCTGAGGAAAAATAAAGCAACGTGCACTTGAAAAAAACACCACTGAAAATACGCAGGAGACAACAACCAAAAATGAATAACAAGGACAACAAGTCAAATACTTCCTTTGCTATTTACCTGCTCTAAAAGGCCTGATGGTGCTAATGGTGGCAAGAAAAGATAAAAATCAAATTGGCAAAACACAAATAATTTTAGAAAGAAAGAAAGAAAGAAAGAAAGAAAGAAAGAAAGACAGCAATTGAATTTTAAATAATACACATTCAAGTGAAATAAAGAAAACTATATACGTGCGTGTGTATAGAAAAGTGAGTGTGTATGTGTGCACGCACTTACTTGTGTCTCTTCAGCAAATTTTATAGTTTTATTATTGATATTAAATATATTTTGATCCTAAAATAAGGGCATCATGATTCCATTTTTGTCTTGTTTCTGATTATGATTTATGTTCTTTATTCAAAACCAATTCACATGTTTATTGCATGATAATATTAATTATTCCAACTATGTATGTATCCAAGTGTGTGTTTTCAGTGTTTGTCTATGTCTGAAAGCACCAATACACACACACATATATATGTAAATATACATAAGGCAAAAAAATATACACAATTTATGGGACAGTCACCATATTTTTAAGCCATAAGCAATGACAAGAAGTAATACAGAGACAGTTTCATAAGCAAATAGGCATTTTATACCACTTGTATGAGTTTTTATAAAACTTTATATATAAATATGAATATATGTTCATGCAGATTCATGTCTATGTTGTAATGCATGTACATCTTTTTATAAATGTAAATATTTTTGAATTCTCAATTTACCCTCTTTCATTTTCCACCAAAGCAATAACATTTACTTTGATTGGAATGCTCGTGGTGTAATGATTATCGTCATAGGAAATGGATACGGTGACCCAAGTTCAAGTCCTGGACAAGGCTGTTTGCATTTCATACAGCATCAATACCCTTGAGAAAGACATGCATTTATGTATCCTCCTAGCTATAGGTAAATATTAGGGCAAACTGGGCTCTTTAAGCATGGTATGGCAACTAATATAGGAAAAGGAAAACTCTGAATTCAAACCCGTTAAACTCTGCTTAAAAATTGACCTTATGTCAAATCCTGTTTGTGTTGAGCGTTGGTAAATACATAAAATACTTAGATTAGAATACATTTTTAGTACATTGATGTTTTCACATTTATATAAATGTTAGTCAGAATTAACTCATTTGATGGCACATGATCCTTAAAATTAATCTTATGTACACCCAGTTACAATTAACCTTATGTACAACCATGTTACAATTAAACATATGTACACCCATGTTACAATTAACCTTATGTACACCCAATTACAATTAAACTTATGTACACCCATGTTACAATTAACCTTATGTACACCCAATTACAATTAAACTCATGCACACCCATGTTACAATTAACCTTATGTACACCCATGTTACAATTAACCT
The DNA here is from genome assembly GCA_023376005.1 of Doryteuthis pealeii. Taxonomy (NCBI): domain Eukaryota; kingdom Metazoa; phylum Mollusca; class Cephalopoda; order Myopsida; family Loliginidae; genus Doryteuthis; species Doryteuthis pealeii. The sequence goes on along the minus strand of CM042160.1, from coordinate 22,783,541 downwards.
TATGTACACCCATGTTACAATTAACCCTATGTACAGCCTGGTTAAAATTAATCTTATGTAAACCCCAGTTACAATTAACCTTATGTATGCCCATGTTACAATTAACCTTATGTATATCTAAGTTACAATTATTTATTGTAAAACGTTGATATATTTTACATTAAAAATGCATATTTTTAATTTATCTCCTTTTTTTTTAAAAACTTAAATCTATCTGCATTAAATTTGCATTCAGTCAAGAAGAATATTTTATTAGATTATCCATGTATAGATATAAATATTCTGTTTGTTTACAAGAATATTTTGGTAGAATTAATGAGTTTCATTTCTTACTAAAAGCACAAAATGCCAACATTTATTTCTGTTCAGTAATTAAGTACTGAAATAATCCCATCAAAATAGTTCAATTTTTCCCTGTTCAGTAATTAATTACTGAAATAATCCCATCAAAATATTTTAATTTTTCCCTGTTCAGTAATTAAGTACTGAATTAAATCCCATCAAAATATTCTAAGTGTGTCTCTGGAGATTTCAACCCACTGCATTTAAAAACCCATTTCTGGCAAAAATCATTTTAAAATTTCATATTACAAATTAATAAAATTTTAATTTCATGTTCTTAATGTAAATAAATCACACTTTGTAGTTTTGTGTTAATTCTAAGATCTTTTTTTTTTTATATATATTCTGTGTTTTATTGTTTTCTTTTTTTTTTTTTTTCAGAATATTGATTAAGTTTCTATCCTCTTGAAATAAATTTGTAATCTGTTTTGTTGGTTTTATATAAAATTAAAATAAACAAAACTCTGGCCAAATCTACTGTTATAGGTTATGTCTCTTTCTCTATTTTGTCAGTGCAAATGTGATGTAGAAGGAGAACATAAATCACAACAACTTACAAAGCCATATGCAAAATAAAGCCAACCTGATTTTGCACTGTATTTTGCAGTATATATGTAGATGCATACATATGTCAGTATTTGAGTACATTGGAAATTATATGAATTAAAATCATCTTATATGTATTTATTAATTTTACCCTATTAGGGGTAAGTGTGGAACATTCAGTAATAATCCAAATCACTATACTGATATAATAGTAATTGTGTTTAATACTAACTCATCAGACACTGCTTCAATGCAAATAATCTCTCTCTCTCTCTCTCTCTCTCTCTCTCTCTCTCTCTCTCTCTCTCTCTCTCTCTCTCTCTCTCTTTCTCTCTCGTACTTGTCAATGCCAGGTGAGGCTAGCAGTAAAATTGAAAAACTCTTTCCATTCTTTTCAAACATTGGCTATTTTACAATTTTTGTTATCAAAAATTTGCCCTGTATAATTGTTGTAATAACAGTAATTGTTATTGTAAAAGATAAATTTACATAGAAAACAAGAAACTTATTATTGTATAAAATTGATATTGTTCTATGAAAGGCTTTGTAGTAAAATATCTTTTTCAAAATTAAGTGTGACTATTTTTATTTTTTTTAATTTGGATTGTTAATCCTAAGCAATGATGCTATTTAATTATTTCAAATTAAGCTCAATCTATTCAGTAATGTTTAATTAAATTCAAATAGTTATTTTACAAAGACAAATAGTTTGTTGATATTTTTCTTTTGCAGTTTGGAAATTTAAATTCTGTATGATTAGTTCTAACTTGTGATATTAATTATTAGAGTCCTGCTCTATCGGAGCTCCCATTCTTGAAGAAGTACAAAATTGTTTTTATGTTAAAACCCTTATCTAGGTCAAATAAATATACATACAAAATTTTGTAACTTTACATCAAACTATATGGCCTATCTATAAAAGACAGACAAACACTTCACAATGGCAGCTGTCGATGGCCGAGAGGTTAACGAATCGAGCTGGTGATAAGTCAGTTGGTCTTCACTCCTGGTCAGAGGTAGTTGCTAACCACACTGATGAGACGTGAAATGTCGCAACATAGTGTCTGTGGATGACTCATATATATATATATATATATATATATATATATATATATATATTCATATTCATCAAATGCTGCTACAACATTTTCACTGTAGTAGCATTAGTAATTAATCCAAAAAGCGCTCAATATTTCATAAAGTATAAAACATTTATAAGTTTTTCTCTCTACCATGTTTTCAGTGTTCAAGGGACACCTTCTTCAGGAGAACTAAAAAAATTAGCTCGCTATATTTCATATATTTTTGTCAGCATGGGAATTAGTCTGTTTTGGAATTATTCTTATTGCTCTTTCTGTCTTTTAATTTTAATTAACTAATTGTATATAGTTTCTAAGTCTAGACATTTTTTATTTGAACACACAAATGTGTGTATATATATATATATATATATATATATATGAGTGTTTGTGTGTTAGTGTGTGTTTGTAAGGTCCTATCACTGGAATGACCATGTGCATCTTCTGATTGATTGCTTTGTCAATGCTTTTTGCACAAACGCTGTGTTTTTAAAGATCTGCAGAAAATGGATGATGCAACTTGGTCAGAGGAGGTTAGTAAGAATGAGTTGCTAAAGACATTAGCAACTTTGGAGGCAACTCCCCGTTAATGATAATAAATATAATTTTAATGCAATATGATAATCCAACCATTTTATAAAAGTTCTGCCAATTAGGCCAGTAGATTATAAGGTAATATAGTTCTACATAATAAATGGCAGAGAAAATACACACTGAGGAATTTGGCTGGTGCTTTTGTTTTATACTAATTAGCATAGAGATTTTTGTCAGAAAAGGTGATGTTGGTGCAGTCGAAAGAACTTTGCTGATCTAGAATTTGTTACTTCTTCTTTCATCAGAGTTTTCTACTGATGATAGTTTTGGAGTGTAATCTATAAGATACAGATTAGCTTTTCCCTTGCTCTTGTCAATCCAGACTAAGAGCCCATTTTTATAGAAGAAAATCAGACATAACCCCCTCTGATTGGTCAGCCAATTAACCATAATTGGCTGACCAATTAGAGGTGTTTATGTCTACGATTTTCTTCTATAAAATAAACCATGTATTGCATTCTTATTGGCCAGCCAATTGTAACTTAGCCACTATTTACAGAGAACAGCAAAAAAACCCGCAATCCCTCTTTGATTGGACAATGTATGTTCATATCAATATTGAGGGGGAGGAGCAAAAACCTTGTTCCCTTTTTGATAGGTCTTTGCATTTGACCTTTTAGTTCTGCTGGCCTCTCAACTTAGTTGATGGAATGTAGTTCACGATGGGTCATGTAAGTATTAATTTGTTTTTGTTGCAGGTAACACTTGAAATTTTTGACATCTTTGATAAACTCATCAACTTAGTACTTACGTCTTTAAAACATAAACTATATAAAATTCATTAATAGGGAAAACAAATCCATGTGTAAATGCAAGATAATTATCTCCCTTGTTTTGTTCGGCCATCCTATTGTGTGAGTACAAGCACCGTTTGACACCGTAAAAGTCACATGTGCGTGTGGCGCTAGTTTTAATTCTTTTTAGCAGGCAGGAACTGAGGTGACAAGAAGGTTAGTGTCAGCATGGAACTTTTCCTCCTTTTATTAGTTGTGTATTAGAGAAACTACATAGTCCTTTGTATTCTATTGTAGTTTCACGTTGAAGAGCAGTTGCGAGACAGGAGGATAAGTGACAACTCCCGTATTTATCTAAATAAAAGTGTCTTCACCAGTCGACTCTGTCATTACTCATTCCTTGCCTGGGTGTTGCCGTCACACCATGAATTCAGGTTTCTTTGGTCCATCAGAAAAGATATTTCTTTTCTGCAGGGAAATTGGAAACTGAAAGGAATCCCTGTTGTGAGACCATTAACCATCCAAACAATGTGTGTTATTATTGAAGAACAGAACAAAATCTTTTTTCTGTACAGAAATAAGTATGAATGTACTGTTTGACTTGTTAAGAATTTTGTTTCAACAATCTGTATCAGAGTATTAGATATGATGAATTTTCAGTCAACTGGTAAGATGAGGAACACTAGTTATTTAAATCTTCTTGTGTAGGGAATATCACTTTAGAAAACTGCAAAGTCAAGTGGACTTTTCTTAATAATCATTGACAAAAAAACTATAACCCTTTATTAAGAAATTGAACTCTATGCAATACATAAAAATCACCTGAAGAATAATAGGCTCATCTGAATCTTACTGAATATATCTGGCCCATGAAACAAGGAATGACTTTAAACAAAAATTTGTTTTATCTTTTCAATGGTTTTATATATTGCAATGTTCAGATATATATGGGGTTTAAAAGTGCAAACTAAAAATCTGAAAAGATTATTTGCATTCAAGAATTGTTTAAATTATTAATAAGAGCATTTCTTTGTTTTGTATCTAAATAAAGTGAAGTACAAAAATATTAGAAATACTGATCCACCACTTGTAGAAATTAATTATATGAGCTATAAGTAAAGAGGTAGTGTAGCTCTGTTGGTGTATTTCTATAAGTATATTTTGTAAATATTTACTTACTATGAACTAGAAATCTAGTTGTAGACTATTTTCACTTCTTTATGATGGCCATGCTTCCTGATATAGTGATATTTTGTTCCAGGAAGATAAAACAACTATCCGCCACCCAAAAAAGACTTGGTTGATGCCAGATACTTTACTGGACCTGGATTTAAATACCATTAAGAAATGTGTAGGACATGTGGCAGACCTCACTAAATTCCTTGCAGCCATGCCTAATAAAAACAACTCAGTTATGAACAGCTGGGAATTGTGCTTGGATAGATTTACAAAAAGTGTAGCTTCTCCTTGTTACGTCATATAGTTATCTTTATTCAGATAAAAGGAAGAACTACTGGGAGCTGTCTCTAATTCTTCAGTACTTAGTTTAGATATAATTGTATAAATTTGTGCAGAAATGTATATTCAATGACAATCTATACAGATTGATTAGATTTATGTAACTGTTTCAAACACACATATGTATTATATATATCTATGTATGTGCATACAGGTATGTATGAATGTATATATGTAATATCTCCATTGTATGCAATAGAAGTATAACAAAGTATGAACTGTAAAAATCTAATCCTGCACTAGCAGGAAGTTAAGCATTCATATTATCTGATTCTTAGGAAAAATTAAATGTAAATTCATTATAATAATTTGTACATTCAATTAAATCTGATAAGGAGGAAGATTTGATCTGAAAAATCTAGACATAAACAATGAAAATATTCTAACTGTTTATTATTTATGGATTACCTTGAAGCTTAGAAAAAAGAGATTATATGATTTACTAAAATGTCAGTATAAATACAAATAAAAGATATTTTAAAATCAGTATATATATAAAAAATATAAAGTGTTGATCATTTAAATAAAATTATTTACTCATAAACTGTCTCTGTGTTAAATGGATGCATCACTGAAAGGAGTTAAAAAGAAAAGAATTTGCAGTCATCTTTGCAGAACTGTTATTCATTATTCTGCACTTGTTGGATACACAAAATAACAACCATTGTAGAAGCTTTAACTCAAAAAAGGAAAAGAAAAAGAAGTGCAAAAATCATATCAAATTGCAGTGTGTAAAAAATAAATAAAAAATATACTATTAGCCCAACCCCACCAATATATATATATATATATATATATATATATATATATATATATATATATATGTGTGTGTGTGTGTGTGTGTGTGTGTGTGTGTGTGTGTGTGTGTGTGTATCTATTGCCACAAAATACCTGATAAAAAGTCAAATTAACTTAGAAATCATTATGAAAGCAAACAAGTTTTTATCAAATAAACTTGTAAAACAGAAGTGTTCTTTATTTCAATTTAGATTTTAAATTTATTTTAACAACAAAATTTATAAAATGCTTATACAATTTGCATGTAAATCTTTTAATTAACAAAAGAATATTTCAAACATTGACAAATTTTGAAAACTCTTCAGAAGGATTGTGGTGGTTAAAGTATTTGTTAAATTTCATGATAAAAGACAGCTGTTTTTATAGCAAAAAGGAAAAAAAGAGAGAAATACCTCTTCATGAAAATTTGAAGATTGTGCATGCTAAGAAGAACTTTACTGTTATAAGGGCTAAAAAAGCAACATCAGCATTTTTAATAGCTTACATGCACCAGCCAAATCAAAATGTTTATTCTGACCCTTTTTTCTGTGGAAGTATTTAAGAGTTAACTCAAGACAAGTTTTTTTGTGGCATTAATATATTTTTCATTTTTTAAATCTATTTTAACTGTTTTTGAAAAATAAAAAAAAATCATAAAAGTATTTCTTCTCTTCTCTACCTTAATATCCATGAATGTTTTATGAACATTTTTCTTTGGTTTGAGTTTCCTTTGAGTAAACGTTTGTTTGTCTACTACTGCTTTCTCATCTTTCTCTGTCTCATCATTGGGCAGTAAAAAATTTAATATTATAAAATAGTTTTTTTCCTGTTATAATTGTTACAGCAAAATGACAAAAAGAATAAAAAATACCAAAAGAAACAAACAGTAGGAATGACCCTCCCACAAGCTTTTCATATTTTTTATAGAACTGTTTGAATAAACATCATAGAGAAGTAATTGCAAGTTTTAATATAATAATATAATAATAATAATAATTAATGCATTGTGAATTAATATGCATTGCATTGATTGAGTTTTTGTTTATGACATCTGAATTGTCACATCATATGTTTTTGTATTTACGTTTCCCACTATCTTTCCCCTTTTTGATCATCTGAAATGGGTGGAAATTTAGAGAAAGAGAAATAAGATATTGTAAATCAAACATGATATATTAAATCTAGCATATTGTTTAAATATAAATATAAATCATATATATATTTACAATTTCAAAAATGAATCAAAGTTTTCTTTCTTAATTTCAAGCTCTTTTCAAAAATATCTTTCACATCATGTTGTTTTTCACTTGTTTTGCTTTTCTTTCTTTGCATTGTACGGTTACTTTTCATATTTTTTTTGAAGCAGTGTATATAGTGTAAAGGTAATCCTCATAGAAATGGAATTGTCGACCAGAGTTCCAATCCTGGATGAAGCAGTTTGCATCACATTTCACTAATTCCCTTAAAAAGGTATGAATCCATCTCTACTCTCCCCTAACTATGGGTAAATAATAGGACATACTTGGTTCTCTAGCCATAGTTTGAAACCCACCTAGGAGAAGAAAAAATCTGAAATCAAATTTATTCTGCTTAAAAACTGACTTTTGCCACATCCTGATCAAATAAAGGATTAGGTAAATATATATATTTTACATTTTTAGTGGGAATTAACCATTGAATATAATATGATATTATATTATTATAATTAGGATTTACTGTATTCTGGCACTGCAGTAGTTAAGAACATACTACAGCAGCATTTAGTAATTCTTCATTCAAAACTACTCTGTAATTTCCTTTGCAAGAGTCGTTTTCCAGATCTTATTGCATTGTGAAGGTTTGCTCACAATTTACCAAGCAAGTTTGTGCAGTGGCAGCCCCTTTTGCTGCCCAGTAAATTATTTGACCCTATTCTAGATTTTGTGCAGGTGCTTCTTTAGGCATTCAAAGGCACAACACCAAACATGGACCACCATAGTTGTTCCACTTTGTTCATAGTGGAATGGTGATACACATTTGGACAGGCCTTCTTGGAGATTTGGATGTTTGATTATTGGTGTCCAGTTCTCAGAGGATTATGGAAGCAGGCATCCAGTTTATGCATAGCTGCACCTTTGAAACTGCATAACTGTTGCAATTGCACATCATCAAAGATACATATGTTGCATCATATAGGTGCAGTCTCCTCATTAGAGAAATCTTTGATCTGTAGATCCATATTTTCCTGAAACACTGGAAAACACATGTTGCCATTACAGACATGTCACTATATCAGAGAAGCTGCAGTGTTCATTGATCAAGAAGCTTATCTTCCTCTACCCCTAAGGATGTCTTATTTCAACCAGGTTGTTATGCCACTATATCAAAGAAGCTGCAGAATGTCATTGATCCAAGAAGCTTTCTCTTCCTCAAATCATCCTCTCCCCAAAGGATGTCTTATTTTCACCCAGCTTGTGTATGCCACTATATCAGAGAAGCTGCAGAGTGTCATTGATCCAAGAAGCTTTCTCTTCCTCAAATCTTCCTCTCCCCTAGGGATGTCTTATTTTCACCACGTTGTGTATGCCACTATATCAGAGAAGCTGCAGAGTGTCATTGATCAAGAAGCGTTCTCTTCCTCAAATCTTCCTCTCCCCAAAGGATGTCTTATTTTCACCCACTTGTGTATGCCACTATATCAGAAGCTGCAGAGTTCATTGATCCAAGAGCGTTCTCTTCTCAAATCATCCTCTCCCCAAAGGATGTCTTATTTTCACCCACATTGTGTATCCACTATATCAGAAAAGCTGCAGTGTCATTGATCAAGAAGCTTTCTCTTCCTCAAATCATTCTCCTCCCCAAAGGATTTTATTTTCACCCACGTTGTGTATGCCACATATCAGAGAAGCTGCAAAGTTCATTGATCCAAGAAGCTTTCTCTTCCTCAAATCTTCCTCTCCCCTAAGGGATTGTCGTATTTCACCCAGCTTGTGTATCCACTATATCAGAGAAGCTGCAGAGTGTCATTGATCCAAGAACTTTCTCTTCGCAGATCTTCCTCCCCCTAAGGATTCTTATTTTCACCCAGGTGGTGTATGCCACTATATCAGAGAAGCTGCAGAATGTCATTTATCCAAGAAGCTTTCTCTTCCTCAAATCTTCCTCTATCCAAAGGGATGTCTTATTTTCACCAGCTTGTGTATCCACTATATCAAGAAGCTGCAGAGTGTCATTGATCCAAGAAGCGTTCTCTTCCTCCAACTCATCTCTCCCCGAAAGGGATGTCTTATTTCACCCACTTGTGATATCCACTATATCAGAGAAGCTGCAGAGTGTCATTGATCAAGAAGCTTCTCTTCCTCAAATCTTCTTCTCCCAAGGGATGTCTTATTTCACCCACTTGTGTATGCCACTATATCAGAAAAGCTGCAGTGTCATTATCCAAGAAGCTTCTCTTCCTCAAATCTTCCTCTCCCAAAGGATGTCTTATTTTCCACCCACGTTGTGTATGCACTATATCAGAGAAGCTGCAGAGTTTCATTGATCCAAGAAGCTTTCTCTTCCTCAAATCTTCCTCTCTCCTAAGGATGTCTTATTTTCACCCAGCTTGTGTATGCCACTATATCAGAGAAGCTGCAGAGTCATTGATCCAAGAAGCGTCTCTTCCTCAAAATTCTTCCCCTCCAAAGGATGTCTTATTTTCACCCAGGTTTGTTATGCCAAACTAATCAGAGAGAGATGCGAGTGTCATTGAATCCAAGAAGCGTTCTCTTCCTCAAATCTTCCTCTCCACAAGGGATGTCTTATTTTCACCCAGGTTGTGTATGCCACTATATCAGAGAAGCTTGCAGAGTGTCATTGATCAAGGAAGCTTCTCTTCCTCAAATCATCCCCTCCCCAACAGGCAGTTTTATTTTCACCCACATTAGTGTATGCCACTATATCATAGAAAGAGAATGCGGCCAGAGTGAGTGTCATTAGATCCTAAGCAAGCGTCACTCCTCAAAAATCT
>CM042160.1:22737004-22773860 GCA_023376005.1 Doryteuthis pealeii | reverse complement strand
CCATGAGAGAGATGTAGAGCAAATATGTTTAGAAAATTGTCAACATGTGAAACAAATTTTTCTCTGATAGAATGGTGGAGGTTGATGGGTAGTGAGAGTTGTAGTTGGTTGTGTGGTTTTAAAGTTGAGGTGATACGGATTTTGTGTTAATCATAGTAAAGTTAGAAATAATGTTTGTTCAAATTTAGGATCAGTAGTAATGTTTTTTTATCTTTATTTTCGTATTTTTTCTCTTACAGGGGCTGGGTAAAAACTGACGGTTTATTAGATATTAAGGAAGGGAATGATATTATTGGAGACAGAATATTAGAAAGAAACAGTTGACCGATAGCTATTGGGGGTGCATCAAAATCCATCCCATTGTGAAAGGTAAGAAATATTTATGAATTTTATCATTTTTAGAAAACAATCTTTCTTTTTGATTTTTGAACTAAAAAAGATATGTGGTTCTTAAATTGAATTTAAATCTTTATTTTTTAGCTTGCACAATAATGAAGCAACAAATTTGAAAACAGTGATTTTTACCTAAGAATATAAAATTTGAATGATTTAATATTGATATTAAAAGATAAAGCAGCATTATGTTTTAATCTCCTGATCATTCAGAAAAGATCTCAAACTTCTTTTCCAATGTTGATTACATTGTTTTTTTTTACAATTGTTGGTGTGTTACAAGTAATTTTTTGTATCATTTAAAATTCATTTCTTGAATGAAAATCAGGACCATTTTTTTTCAGACCATGGGCAATTTACTTGTGCTATACAACACACCAACACAATACAATAATCACTCAATAAGTCCTGGGCCTGAAGATATAGATGATGCCACTAATAAAAAATATGAATTTTTTATAAAGTACTAACGTTCAATGGCACATGTCAAAATTTGAGCCTAATTTAAGGGATTTTCAGTTTATAAAGTTATCAGTTATTTGAGTGAAGCTACTGTTGCAAATTTTCAAAACAGTGGAATTCTGAATTCCTTGTGGTGTTGATAAAGCATTGTTTTCTGATGGTAAGAAATACTGTTCATATGATAAGTGTTATTCGGACTCTGCTCCATTGGAACCAATGGTTATGACGTGGTATGCTGACTTTAAATGTGTTCATTAAGACACAATGATGCTGAACGCCTCAGGTCGCCAAATTCAGCAGTTGACCTGGAAAACACTAAAAAACTCACAAAATCATTTGGCAATTGTAAATTGAAGTTGTTATGAGATAGGAGAAGAGTTGAAGATAGCAGATGGCTTGTATTTCACATTTTGCGTGAACATTTGTCAATGAGAAAGCTGTGTTCAAAAGAAGGTGCTGTGTTTGCTTACAGTTGATGCACAAAACAACAACGTATTGACGTTCAGAGCATTGTTTGCAACTGTTTCAATGCAACAAAAGGAGTTTCTGCATAAATATGAATCATATGGATGAACATGGACATCATTTCACTCAGAATGTTAAATCAGCAGTCAGCTGAGTGGACAGCAGCAGGTGAAAGCCTATCCAAGTGACTAAGACACCAACATCAGCAGGAAGGTTTTGTTCTCTTTTTTTTTGGATGCACAAGGTATTTGGTTCATTGATTACCTTGAGAAAGGAAGAACCATCATAGCGAATATTATATAGCATTATTGTTGCATTTGAGGAAGAAATCGCCAAATCCTCAAAAATGAAGAGAGAAAAATGTGCTCTTTCACAAGACAAAGCACATGTCACAAGTGATTGTAACGATAGCAAAAGTACATGAATGGACTTTGAATGCTTTCGACACCACCCTATTTCCAGATCTGGCCCCCAGCAAATACTGGCTGTTTGCAGACCTCAAAGAATGCTCCATGGAAAGAGATTGGCTCCAATGAAGAAGTGATATCAGAAACTGAGAACAAATTTTGAGGCCAAAAACAATCATTACAAAAAGGCATCAAATTGTAAAGAAGCATGGAATCAGTGTATCACCTAGAAGAAGACTATGTTGATGAATAAAGTTGAATTTTGGCCTAAAAGTTATTGTTTATTAGTTAGGCCTGGGACTTATTGGGTGATGGGTGTAGTGTTATATTTAATATAATTATATATATATAGATTATATATATATAAGATGGACCATCACAGTAGGCAAGCAAGTCCCAAGCAGTCATACTGAAATGTATAGAACAATCAGCTACCAGCACAATAGGAGTGTTAAACATACAACCAACTACAACACCAAAAGAAGAGCTGAGATTAAAGAATGACTGAACAGCAGAAATCATTAGTATGCTATATATATAAACAGCCAAAGTAAAGATAGCACAAAAGGTAAAAGAATTGCAACAACATCATGCATAACATGAGTAATTATTTAAGTGACCTTGATTGAAGATCAAGGAGCAGATTTCCTGCCAAATGAAATCACCTCCACAAATGAGTGTTGTTCTGGGTTGTCATATGCTCTCCAGCTTACTAGCCCTATCACATCTCTTAGTGCATAATTCTGATGGAAACTTTCGTAGAACTGACAAAAAGAAAAACAGACATGGTCAGCAACTGGTTCAAGAAGCAGTTTACTGACACAGACAATGAAACAATTGGACCTTGTATAGGTGACCTAGGCCACTGGAAGTTCCAATAAATGGAGAAGTATGGAAGACTGTCAAAATGGGTGGTTACTCAGGCTAGATGATTATCAGCAATGAACTGTCAAGTAGCCAGTATGTCATCCCCATCATTTGCTTCTTTCATCAACTCTGTATTTGAACACCCATCTAATTGAATCCATGGCCAAACATTGGCCATCATCATTACACAAACTAAGAAATCACCAGATCCTCCAGCTAGTCTGTGATCCATTGTCTTTTAAACAGCATCCAGAAAGATCATGTCCACAGTAACACTGGCAACGGATGATTTGAGGAAGAGAACGCTTCTTGGATCAATGACACTCTGCAGCTTCTCTGATGATAGTGGCATACACAACCTGGGTGAAAATAAGACATCCCTTTGGGAGAGGAAGATTTGAGGAAGAGAAAGCTTCTCGGATCATAACACTCTGCAGCTTCTGAATATGTGGCATACACAACGTGGGTGAAAATAAAACATCCCTTTTGGGGAGAGGATTATTGAGAAGAGACGCTTCTTGGATCAATGACACTCTGCAGCTTCTGATATAGTGGCATACACACCCGTGGGTGAAAATAAAGACATCCCTTTGGGGAGAGGAAGATTGAGGAAGAGAAAGCTTCTTGGATCAATAACACTGCAGCTTCTCTGATATAGTGCATACACAACCTGGGGGAAAATAGACATCCTTTGGGGAGGGAAGATTTGAGGAAGAGAACGCTTCTGGATCAATGACACTGGCAGCTTCTCTGATATAGTGGCATACAACAAGCTGGGTGAAATAAGACATCCCTTTAGGAGAGAGGAAAGATTTGAGGAAGAGAACGCTTCTTGGATCAATGAACTCTGCAGCTTCTCTGATATAGTGGCATACAACCACCTGGGTGAAAATAAGACATCCCTTAGGGGGAGGAAGATTGAGGAAGAGAACGCTTCTTGGATCAATGACACTCTGCCAGCTCTCTGATATAGTGGCATACACAAGCTGGGTGAAAATAAGACATCCCTTAGGAGAGAGGAAGATTTGAGGAGAGAACGCTTCTTGGATCAATGACACTCTGCAGCTTCTCTGATATAGTGGCATACACCACCTGGGTGAAAATAAGACATCCCTTAGGAGAGAGGAAGATTTTGAGGAAGAGAAAGCTTCTTGATCAATGACACTCTGCAGCTTCTCTGATATAGTGGCATACACAATGTGGGTGAAAATAAAACATCCCTTTGGGGAGAGGATGATTTGAGGAAGAGAAAGCTTCTTGGATCAATGACACTCTGCAGCTTCTCTGATATAGTGGCATCACAACCGGGGTGAAAATAAGACATCCCTTTGTGGAGAGGATGATTTGAGGAAGAGAACGCTTCTTGGATCAATGACACTCTGCATCTCTCTGATAGTTGGCATACACAACCTGGTGAAAATAAGACATCCTTTGTGGAGAGGAAGATTTGAGGAAGAGAAGCTTCTTGGATCAATGACACTCTGCAGCTTCTCTGATGTGGCATACACAAGCTGGGTGAAAATAAGAATCCCTTAGGAGAGAGGAAGATTTGAGGAAGAGAAAGCTTCTTGGATCAATGAAACTCTGCAGCTTCTCTGATATAGTGGCATACACACGTGGGTGAAAATAAACATCCCTTTGGGGAGAGGATGATTTGAGGAAGAGAGAGCTTCTTGGATCAATGACACTGCAGCTTTTCTGATATAGTGGCATACACACGTGGGTGAAAAATAAGACATCCTTTGGGGAGAAAAATTTGAGGAAGAGAACGCTTCTTGGATCAATGACACTCTTGCAGCTTCTCTGATATAGTGGCATACACAACCTGGGTGAAATAAGACATCCCTTTGGGGAGAGGATGAGTTGAGGAAGAGAACGCTTCTTGATCTCAATGACACTCTGCAGCTTCTCTGATATAGTGGCATACACAAGCTGGGTGAAAATAAGACATTCCCTTTGGATAGAGGAAGATTTGAGGAAGAGAAAAGCTTTTGATAAATGACATTCTGCAGCTTCTCTGATATAGTGGCATAACACACCTGGGTGAAAATAGACATCCCTTAGGGGGAGGAAGATTCTGAGGAAGAGAAAGCTTCTTGGATCAATGACACTCTGCAGCTTCTCTGATATAGTGGCATACACAAGCGTGGTGAAAATACGGACATCCCTTAGGGGAGAGGAAGATTTGAGGAAGAGAAAGCTCTTGGATCAATGACACTTTTGCAGCTTCTCTGATATAGTGGCATACACAACGTGGGTGAAAATAAAACATCCCTTGGGGAGAGGATGATTTGAGGAAGAGAAAAAGCTTCTTGGATCAATGACACTGCAGCTTTTCTGATGTGGCATACACAATGTGGGTGAAATATAAGACATCCCTTTGGGGAGAGGAATGATTTGAGAAGAGAACGCTCCTTGGATCAATGACACTCTGCAGCTTCTGATATAGTGGCATACACAACGTGGGTGAAAATAAGACATCCTTTGGGGAGAGGAAGATTTGAGGAAGAGAACGCTTCTTGGATCAATGACACTCTGCAGCTTCTCTGAATATAGTGGCATACACAACGTGGTGAAAATATAAGACATCCCTTAGGGGAGGGAAGATTTGAGGAAGAGAAAGCTTCTTGAATGAATGACTCTGCAGCTTCTGATATAGGTGGCATACACAAGCTGGGTGAAAATAAGACATCCCTTTGGGGAGAGGATGATTTGAGGAAGAGAAAGCTCTGGGATCAATGACATTCTGCAGCTTCTCTGATATAGTGGCATACAACCTGGAAAATAAGACATCCCTTAGGGTAGAGGAAGATAAAGCTTCTTGGATCAATGACACACTGCAGCTTCTCTGATATAGTGACATGTTCTGTAATGGGCAACATTGTTTTCCAGTGTTTCAGGAAAATATGGATCTACAGATCAAAGATTTCTCTAATGAGGAGACTGCACCTATATGATGCAACATATGTATCTTTGATGATGTGCAATTGCAACAGTTATGCAGTTTCAAAGGTGCAGCTATGCATAAACTGGATGCCTGCTTCCATAATCCTCTGAGAACTGGACACCAATAATCAAACATCCAAATCTCCAAGAAGGCCCTGTCCAAAATGTGTATCACCATTCCACTATGAACAAAGGTGGAACAACTATGGTGGTCCATGTTTGGTGTTGTGCTTTGAATGCCTAAAGAAGCACCTGCACAAAAATCCCTAGAATAGGGTCAAATAATTACTGGGCACAAAGGGGCTGCCACTGCACAAACTTGCTTGGTAAATTGTGAGCAAACCTTCACAATGCAATAAGATCTGGAAAACGACTCTTGCAAAGGAAAATTACAGAGTAGTTTTGAATGAAGAATTACTAAATGCTGCTGTAGTATGTTCTTAACTACTGCAGTGCCAGAATACAGTAAATCCTAATTATAATAATATAATATCATATTATATTCAATGGTTTAAATTCCCACTAAAAATGTAAAATATATATATTTACCTAATCCCCTTTACTTTGATCAGGATGTGGCAAAAAGTCAGTTTTTAAGCAGAATAAATTTGATTTCAGATTTTTTCTTCTCCTAGGTGGGTTTCCAAACTATGGCTAGAGAACCCAGTATGTCCTATTATTTACCCATAGTTAGGGGAGAGTAGAGATGGATTCATACCTTTTTTAAGGGAATTAGTGCTAAATGAATGCAAACTGCTTCATCCAGGATTGGAACTCTGGTCGACAATTCCATTCCTATGAGGATTACCTTTACACTATATACACTGCTTCAAAAAAATATGAAAAGTAACCGTACAATGCAAAGAAAGAAAAGCAAAACAAGTGAAAGGACACATGATGTGAAAAGATATTTTGAAAAGAGCTTGAAATTAAGAAAAGAAACTTATTCATTTGAAAATTGTAAATGTCAGTGAATATAATATAATATTATACTATTTTATTTTATATTTATATTTAAACATAATGGCTAGATTTAATATATGCATGTTTGATTTACAATATCTTATTTCTCTTTCTCTAAATTTCCACCCATTTCAGATGATCAAGAAGGGGAAACGTTACATACCTTACATATGGGAAAGTCCAAAATCCCCAGGCCCACAAACAAAACAGGCTATCAGATGCTGACATCATTGTGTTCTGATGTCACAAATAAACCTCCAAAATCAAAACACATGCAGGTAATGCTGATTATTATTATTATTATTATTATTATTATTATTATTTAAACAAAAACTGCATACTTCTCTATGCTCTTTTGAATTTTATGTATACTAAATGATTGTTTATTCAAACAAGTTCTATAAAAATATTGAAAAAGCTTGTGGGAGGGTCATTCCTACTGTTTGTTTCTTTTGGTTTTTTATTCTTTATTGTCATTTCTGCCTGTAACAATTTATAACAGGAAAAAAAACTATTTTATATATTTAATTTTTTACTGTAAGCCCAATGATGAGACAGAGAAAGATGAGAAAGCAGTAGTAGACAAACAAACGTTTACTCAAAGGAAACTCAAACCAAAGAAAAATGTTCATAAAACATTCATGGATATTAAGGTAGAGAAGAGAAGAAATACTTTTATGATTTTTTTTTATTTTTCAAAAAACAGTTAAAATAGATTTAAAAAAATGAAAAATATATTAATGCCACAAAAAAACCTTGTCTTGAGTTAACTCTTAAATACTTCCACAGAAAAAAAGGGTCAGAATAAAACATTTTGATTTGGCTGGTGCATGTAAGCTATTAAAAATGCTGAATGTTGCTTTTTAGCCCTTATAACAGTAAAGTTCTTCTTAGCATGCACAATCTTCAAATTTTCATGGAAGAGGTATTTTCTCTCTTTTTTTCCTTTTTGCTATAAAACAGCTGTCTTTTATCATGAAATTTAACAAATACTTTAACCACCACAATCCTTCTGAAGAGTTTTCAAAATTTGTCAATGTTTGAAATATTCTTTTGTTAATTAAAAAGATTTACATGCAAATTGTATAAGCATTTTATAAATTTTGTTGTTAAAATAAAATTTAAAAATCTAAATTGAAATAAAGAACACTTCTGTTTTACAAGTTTATTTGATAAAAACTTGTTTGCTTTCATAATGATTTCTAAGTTAATTTGACTTTTTATCAGGTATTTTGTGGCAATAGATACACACACACACACACACACACACACACACACACACACACACACACACATATATATATATATATATATATATATATATATATATATATATATAATATTGGTGGGGTTGGGCTAATAGTATATTTTTTATTTATTTTTACACTGCAATTTGGATATGATTTTTGCACTTTCTTTTTCTTTTCCTTTTTTGAGTTAAAGCTTCTACAATGGTTGTTATCTTTGTGTATCCCAACAAGTGCAGAATAATGAATAACAGTTCTGCAAAGATGACTGCAAATTCTTTTCTTTTTAACTCCCTTTCAGTGATGCATCCATTTAACACAGAGACAGTTTATGAGTAAATAATTTTATTTAAATGATCAACACTTTATATTTTTTATATATATACCTGATTTTAAAATATCTTTTATTTGTATTTATACTGACATTTTAGTAAATCATATAATCTCTTTTTTCTAAGCTTCAAGGTAATCCATAAAATAATAAACAGTTAGAAATATTTTCATTGTTTATGTCTAGATTTTTCAGATCAAAATCTTCCTCCTTATCAGATTTAATTGAATGTACAAATTATTTAATGAATTTACATTTAATTTTTCCTAAGAATCAGATAATATGAATGCTTAACTTCCTGCTAGTGCAGGATTAGATTTTTACAGTTCATACTTTGTTATACTTCTATTGCATACAATGGAGATATTACATATATACATTCATACATACCTGTATGCACATACATAGATATATACATATGTGTGTTTGAGAACAGTTACATAAATCTAATCAATCTGTATAGATTGTCATTGAATATACATTTTGCACAAATTTATACAATTATATCTAAACTAAAGTACTGAAGAATTAGAGACAGCTCCCAGTAGTTCTTCCTTTTATCTGAATAAAGATAACTATATGACGTAACAAGGAGAAGCTACACTTTTTGTAAATCTATCCAAGCACATTCCAGCTGTTCATAACTGAGTTGTTTTATTAGGCATGGCTGCAAGGAATTTAGTGAGGTCTGCCACATGTCCTACACATTTCTTAATGGTATTTAAATCCAGGTCCAGTAAAGTATCTGGCATCAACCCAAGTCTTTTTTGGGTGGCGGATAGTTGTTTTATCTTCCTGGAACAAAATATCACTATCAGGAAGCATGGCCATCATAAAGAAGTGAAAATAGTCTACAACTAGATTTCTAGTTCATAGTAAGTAAATATTTACAAATATACTTATAGAAATACACCAACAGAGCTACACTACCTCTTTACTTATAGCTCATATATCTGAATTAATTTCTACAAGTGGTGGATCAGTATTTCTAATATTTTTGTACTTCACTTTATTTAGATACAAAACAAAGAAAATGCTCTTATTTAATAATTTAAACAATTCTTGAATGCAAATAATCTTTTCAGATTTTTAGTTTGCACTTTTAAACCCCATATATATCTGAACATTGCAATATATAAAACCATTGAAAAGATAAAACAAATTTTTGTTTAAAGTCATTCCTTGTTTCATGGGCCAGATATATTCAGTAAGATTCAGATGAGCCTATTATTCTTCAGGTGATTTTTTATGTATTGCATAGAGTTCAATTTCTTAATAAAGGGTTATAGTTTTTTGTCATGATTATTAAGAAAAGTCCACTTGACTTGCAGTTTTCTAAAGTGATATTCCCTACACAAGAAGATTTAAATAACTAGTGTTCCTCATCTTACAGTTGACTGAAATTCATCATATCTAATACTCTGATACAGATTGTTGAAACAAAATTCTTAACAAGTCAAACAGTACATTCATACTTATTTCTGTACAGAAAAAAGATTTTGTTCTGTTCTTCAATAATAACACACATTGTTGGATGGTTAATGGTCTCACAACAGGGATTCCTTTCAGTTTCCAATTTCCCTGCAGAAAAGAAATATCTTTTCTGATGACCAAAGAAACCTGAATTCATGGTGTGACGGCAACACCAGGCAAGGAATGAGTAATGACAGAGTCGACTGGTGAAGACACTTTTATAGATAAATACGGGAGTTGTCACTTATCCTCCTGTCTCGCAACTGCTCTTCAACGTGAAACTACAATAGAATACAAAGGACTATGTAGTTTCTCTAATACACAACTAATAAAAGGAGGAAAAGTTCCATGCTGACACTAACCTTCTTGTCACCTCAGTTCCTGCCTGCTAAAAAGAATTGAAAACTAGCGCCACACGCACATGTGACTTTTACCGGTGTCAAGGTGCTTGTACTCACACAATAGGATGGCCGAACAAAACAAGGGAGATAATCTTGCATTTACACATGGATTTGTTTTCCCTATTAATGAATTTTATATAGTTTATGTTTTAAAGACGTAAGTACTAAGTTGATGAGTTTATCAAAGATGTCAAAAATTTCAAGTGTTACCTGCAAACAAAACAAATTAATACTTACATGACCCATCGTGAACTACATTCCATCAACTAAGTTGAGAGGCCAGCAGAACTAAAAGGTCAAATGCAAAGACCTATCAAAAAGGGAACAAGGTTTTTGCTCCTCCCCTCAATATTGATATGAACATACATTGTCCAATCAAAGAGGATTGCGGTTTTTTTTGCTGTTCTCTGTAAATAGTGGCTAAGTTACAATTGGCTGGCCAATAAGAATGCAATACATGGTTTATTTTATAGAAGAAAATCGTAGACATAAACACCTCTAAATTGGTCAGCCAATTATGGTTAATTGGCTGACCAATCAGAGGGGGTTATGTCTGATTTTCTTCTATAAAAATGGGCTCTTAGTCTGGATTGACAAGAGCAAGGGAAAAGCTAATCTGTATCTTATAGATTACACTCCAAAACTATCATCAGTAGAAAACTCTGATGAAAGAAGAAGTAACAAATTCTAGATCAGCAAAGTTCTTTCGACTGCACCAACATCACCTTTTCTGACAAAAATCTCTATGCTAATTAGTATAAAACAAAAGCACCAGCCAAATTCCTCAGTGTGTATTTTCTCTGCCATTTATTATGTAGAACTATATTACCTTATAATCTACTGGCCTAATTGGCAGAACTTTTATAAAATGGTTGGATTATCATATTGCATTAAAATTATATTTATTATCATTAACGGGGAGTTGCCTCCAAAGTTGCTAATGTCTTTAGCAACTCATTCTTACTAACCTCCTGATCTGTCACAAGAAGCTCTGACCAAGTTGCATCATCCATTTTCTGCAGATCTTTAAAAACACAGCGTTTGTGCAAAAAGCATTGACAAAGCAATCAATCAGAAGATGCACATGGTCATTCCAGTGATAGGACCTTACAAACACACACTAACACACAAACACTCATATATATATATATATATATATATATATAACACACATTTGTGTGTTCAAATAAAAAATGTCTAGACTTAGAAACTATATACAATTAGTTAATTAAAATTAAAAGACAGAAAGAGCAATAAGAATAATTCCAAAACAGACTAATTCCCATGCTGACAAAAATATATGAAATATAGCGAGCTAATTTTTTTAGTTCTCCTGAAGAAGGTGTCCCTTGAACACTGAAAACATGGTAGAGAGAAAAACTTATAAATGTTTTATACTTTATGAAATATATTGAGCGCTTTTTGGATTAATTACTAATGCTACTACAGTGAAAATGTTGTAGCAGCATTTGATGAATATGAATATATATATATATATATATATATATATATATATATATATGAGTCATCCACAGACACTATGTTGCGACATTTCACGTCTCATCAGTGTGGTTAGCAACTACCTCTGACCAGGAGTGAAGACCAACTGACTTATCACCAGCTCGATTCGTTAACCTCTCGGCCATCGACAGCTGCCATTGTGAAGTTTTGTCTGTCTTTTATAGGCCATATAGTTTGATGTAAAGTTACAAAATTTTGTATGTATATTTATTTGACCTAGATAAGGGTTTTAACATAAAAACAATTTGTACTTCTTCAAGAATGGGAGCTCCGATAGAGCAGGACTCTAATAATATAATATCAAAGTTTAGAACTAATCATACAGAATTTAAATTTCCAAACTGCAAAAGAAAAATATCAACAAACTATTTGTCTTTGTAAAATAACTATTTGAATTTAATTAACATTACTGAATAGATTGAGCTTAATTTGAAATAATTAAATAGCATCATGCTTAGGATTAACAATCCAAATTAAAAAAAATAAAATAGTCACACTTAATTTTGAAAAAGATATTTTACTACAAAGCCTTTCATAGAACAATATCAATTTTATACAATAATAAGTTTCTTGTTTTCTATGTAAATTTATCTTTACAATAACAATTACTGTTATTACAACAATTATACAGGGCAAATTTTTGATAACAAAAATTGTAAAATAGCCAATTGTTTGAAAAGAATGGAAAGAGTTTTTCAATTTACTGCTAGCCTCACCTGGCATTGACAAGTACGAGAGAGAAAGAGAGAGAGAGAGAGAGAGAGAGAGAGAGAGAGAGAGAGAGAGGAGAGAGAGAGAGAGAGAGAGAGATTATTTGCATTGAAGCAGTGTCTGATGAGTTAGTATTAAACACAATTACTATTATATCAGTATAGTGATTTGGATTATTACTGAATGTTCCACACTTACCCCTAATAGGGTAAAATTAATAAATACATATAAGATGATTTTAATTCATATAATTTCCAATGTACTCAAATACTGACATATGTATGCATCTACATATATACTGCAAAATACAGTGCAAAATCAGGTTGGCTTTATTTTGCATATGGCTTTGTAAGTGTTGTGATTTATGTTCTCCTTCTACATCACATTTGCACTGACAAAATAGAGAAAGAGACATAACCTATAACAGTAGATTTGGCCAGAGTTTTTTTATTTTAATTTTATATAAAACCAACAAAACAGATTACAAATTTATTTCAAGAGGATAGAAACTTAATCAATATTCTGAAAAAAAAAAAAAAAAAACAATAAACACAGAATATATATAAAAAAAAAAATCTTAGAATTAACACAAAAACTACAAAGTGTGATTTATTTACATTAAGAACATGAAATTAAAATTTTATTAATTTGTAATATGAAATTTTAAAATGATTTTTGCCAGAAATGGGTTTTTAAATGCAGTGGGTTGAAATCTCCAGAGACACACTTAGAATATTTTGATGGGATTAATTCAGTACTTAATTACTGAACAGGGAAAAATTAAAATATTTTGATGGATTATTTCAGTAATTAATTACTGAACAGGGAAAAATTGAACTATTTTGATGGGATTATTTCAGTACTTAATTACTGAACAGAAATAAATGTTGGCATTTTTGTGCTTTAGTAAGAAATGAAACTCATTAATTCTACCAAAATATTCTTGTAAACAAACAGAATATTATATCTATACATGGATAATCTAATAAAATATTCTTCTTGACTGAATGCAAATTTAATGCAGATAGATTTAAGTTTTAAAAAAAAAAGGAGATAAATTAAAAATATGCATTTTTAATGTAAAATATATCAACGTTTTACAATAAATAATTGTAACTTAGATATACATAAGGTTAATTTAACATGGCATACATAAGGTTAATTGTAACTGGGTTACATAAGATTAATTTTAACCAGGCTGTACATAGGGTTATTGTAACATGGTGGTACATAAGGTTAATTGTAACATGGGTGTACATAAGGTTAATTGTAAATGGGTTGCATGAGTTTAATTGTAATTGGGTGTACATAAGGTTAATTGTAACATGGTGTACATAAGTTTAATTGTAATTGGGTGTACATAAGGTTAATTGTAACATGGGTACATGTTTAATTGTAACATGGTTGTACATAAGTTAATTGTAACTGGGTGTACATAAGATAATTTTAAGGATCATGTGCCATCAAATGAGTTAATTCTGACTAACATTTATATAAATGTGAAACATCAATGTACTAAAAATGTATTCTAATCTAAGTATTTTATATGTTTTACCAACGCTCAACACAAACAGGATTTGACATAAGGTCAATTTTTAAGCAGAGTTTAACGGGTTTGAATTCAGAGTTTCCCTTTCCTATATTAGTTGCCATACCATGCTTAAAGAGCCCAGTTTGCCTAATATTTACCTATAGCTAGGAGGATACATAAATGCATGTCTTTCTCAAGGGTATTTGATGCTGTATGAAATGCAAACAGCCTTGTCCAGGACTTGAACTTGGGGTCACCGTATCCATTTCCTATGACGATAATCATTACACCACGAGCATTCCAATCAAAGTAAATGTTATTGCTTGTGGAAAATGAAAGAGGGTAAAATTGAGAATTCAAAAATATTTACATTTATAAAAAGATTTACATGCATTACAACATAGACAAATCTGCATGAACATATATTCATATTTATATATAAAGTTTTATTAAAAACTCATACAACGTGGTATAAAATGCCTATTTGCTTATGAAACTGTCTCTGTATTACTTCTTGTCATTGCTTATGGCTTAAAATATGGTGACTGTCCATAAATTGTGTATATTTTTTGCCTTATGTATATTTACATATATATGTGTGTGTGTATTGGTGCTTTCAGACATAGACAAACACTGAAAACACACACTTGGATACATACATAGTTGGAATAATTAATATTATCATGCAATAAACATGTGAATTGGTTTTGAATAAGAACATAAATCATAATCAGAAACAAGACAAAAATGGAATCATGATGCCCTTATTTTAGGATCAAAATATATTTAATATCAATAATAAAACTATAAATTTTGCTGAAGAGACACAAGTAAGTGCGTGCACACATACACACTCACTTTTCTATACACACGCACGTATATAGTTTTTCTTTATTTCACTTGAATGTGTATTATTTAAAATTCAATTGCTGTCTTTCTTCTTCTTTTCTTTCTTTCTTTCTTCTCTTTCTAAAATTATTTGTGTTTTGCAATTTGATTTTTATTCTTTTCTTGCCACCATTAGCACCATCAGGCCTTTTAGAGCAGGTAAATAGCAAAGGAAGTATTTGACTTGTTGTCCTTGTTATTCATTTTTGGTTGTTGTCTCCTGCGTATTTTCAGTGGTGTTTTTTTCAAGTGCACGTTGCTTTATTTTTCCTCAGGATATGTATATATTTTTTCTCTCTCTTTCTCTCTCCCTAAAAATCCGAAAAACAAAACACTAATAAAACTTAAACTGAAAAGCACGTCTACTATGTACATACATTCATGCATAACTATACTATATACAGATGTTCCTCACTTTATGATGGCCTGATTTTTCATTATTCAATTCATGGGGCTTACAATATTTGATGAGCATTCAGAAGTGATAGAACTTAAATTAAAAAAAAAAAATTGTGGTGAGCATGCTGTGTGCCTAGTGATGCTGTATGATATTTCTATGTCAGGATAGATAGCAACATCTAGACAGCCTCAGTCCCACTAGTAATCACAAGCATTAACATCTCCCAATGTTTATAGTTCATATCCTTGTGTTTTTTTCCCTGTGTTTATTTTTCTATAGGACATTCAATGCTCATTACAATGTCTGCTAAAATCCAAGTACATCCTCCTGCCTGTGGTGAAAAGAAGTCGGAAAGCATTAACTTGGAGGAAAAACTCAAGATAATAACCCAGAGATTCAATTTTTTTTTGTTTGAGATGGCCCATCAGAATATGACCTCATTGTAAATAAAGGAGCATCTGTATATATATATATATAATATATATATATATATATATATATAATATGCATGTATGTCTGGATGGATGGATGTGAAGGAAAAGAAAAAGAAATGATAAAAAGTTTCTAAGTCATTCATTAATCTGAAAATTGTGCAATTAGTTTATGCAATTATATTAGTTTTAAAAACTACTGCTGCTACTGCTATAGCTACTAAATGCTGTGCTTGTCTTAACTCTTAACATTCTTTTTTCACATTCTTTTTAAATTTTTGTACCTCTATATTGAGGAAATATACATGAATGACAGAATTTTTTAAAAATTCAAATTTTTTTCTTTTTGTCTTTCTATTTCCTGTTCTAGCTCTATTTCTTTCACTCACCCTACATCAACTCACTCATCTCTCTCTCTCTCTCTTTCTCTATTTCTATCTCTCTCTCTTTCTCTCTCTCTCTTTCTCTCTCTCTCTCTAACTATCCATCTATTTTTGGTATCTTGTATCTTGTCACAAAAGCCTTCCTACCAAATGTTTTTTCCCTTTTAACTTGATTGTCCTCTCTTTTTTGTTTATTTCAGAATATCTAGAAGACCAATAAAATTTTGAACCAACCCATGAACAGACAAGAAGCTGCTGGTTAAGTCTTCTACCTGGAAGAGAGGTTTTGCTCACTTTCTGAGAAAAACACGAACTAAACGCGATACCAGTAATATAATAATGATTCGCAACTCTTGCCATTTGACGGCCATACCCAACAATAGCCAACACTAGTCCGGTACAAAGTCTGTCCAATAATGTTTTAAGAGCCGAAAATAGCTAGGAGAGCCAGAGAGGTCTCTACTACTGTTTTCCAGCATCAGCATTCTTGCAATACAGGTGTTATGTTCTGTCAGTCTGCTAAAAACATATTTTAATATATATATATATATATATATAATATATATATATTTTATATAATATATATATAATATAAGATATGTATATATATTATTTTGTAGAATGGTTAAATAAAGGAAAATTCATAGGTTTTTTTTCTATTGTAATTGTTCTTTAGGAAGTAAAAAATGAAAAAAAAAGTTTATTCATAATCTTAGAAAATAAAAAAAACCACAAATTTAAAGATAACAAAAGAAAATCGAAGTGAAAAAATGTGATTTAGTCAACTTGAATGACTTTTGTTTTATGAAAAAGAAAAGAAAACATTTTATGGAACTGCTTTTCACTTGAAATAAATTAGTTTTTTTTTTTCATTCCTCTTATCAACTTTTCATGTACTTAACATTTTAAGATCACTTCAATTCTGATGACTTCTATATTATGGTGGTCAACTTGTTGAAAAAGGTTCTACATTTAACCAGAATTCATATTGCCATGAGAATCACCTTTGGTAAGAAAGCACTTTGTTATAATATCTTACATGCTGAACACTTATAGAATTACATATGTTTACCATGTGGTATAATTTCTGCTCAGGTTCGTTTCTTTTATACATCTTCAAATAATTGTCCTTTACATTGTTTTTCAATATTGCTGATTGGACAGATTTTATCTGACTGTATATGAAGTGGGAATGAATATATATAAGATAATAGTATCTTTGAAAAATGCAAAGAATCTGGGAAAGTAATTTCAATACACTTTCAAAAAGAGAGAAAAAAAATTCACGATGAATTAAATACATTTCTAATGAAAAAAGACTATAAATGAAGGCTGTGATTTTTAACTGCCACTATAACACACATCACACAACACACACACATATATATATATTAGGAGAATAGATAATTGCCAAATAGAAATGGTTCTTAATTATATCAAAGATAAATATATGCCTCCTAGTATATGGAATTGTATTGTATTAAATTTACATTTCATTTATTCTTATTGCATACACACACAATACAGACGACAGAGGGTAACCACAACACCACAACACACACTATATATACAATATATATATATATAATATATATAATTATATTGTAGTAGATATACACAGCCACTTTTTCATTTTCTTTTTTAATTTTATTTAAAATAGAAATAGGAGAAAAGCTCAAAGTCAGTTGTGCAAATACAGGAACATTCATTGTTTTGTAATAGATGTAAGTTTAAATAAATTTACTTATAAATCAATTTAATATCAATAATTGTAAAATAAAAAAGGTAATGCCTATTGAGATTTAACTACAATAGATGTAATAATTGAAGGTTAGAAAGCCCGCCAAAATGAAAGAAAAGTGTCAGATTTCAAATTAGTTCTAGTTATGTTTTTCAATTCATCATCTTTGGAAGAAGCTTTCCCTCTCAGTGTCGCTTCTTTATGGTCTTGAACAGATGAAAGTCTAGAATGCCCATCATGGATTCAGGTTGGAAGGATGAGACACAAGTTGTGTCAGCGCTATGCACTATCGATTTCTTGTCTTGGTGTTGTAAGCTGCTGGGAAACCTTACATTTCATATTTCATGCCTCAAACTTATAATTTGTTGGACTATTCTAGAGGCATGTGCCTGCCACCATAGAAGTTTTTTGCTATTTTTAGCCATGTATGATTGTCCACTTTATTATTGAGAACAACGGCGCACTTAAATAGATACATAACAAATTAAGTTTTGTAGGATCGAAATATGAAGATGTAAGGTTTCAGCAGCTTAAACACAAGACAGAAATGCAAGTGAATGGCTGAACAACTTCAGTCTCATAATGGACTGAATCCTGAATGGCATTACATTTAGACTTGCACTGTTTAGACATCACAGGAGACACTGAGAGGAGAAAGCTTCTCAAAGATGAGATTGAAAAATTAACTAGAACTAGATTTGAAATCCTGAACACTTCTGTTTCATTTTGGGTTTGTATACTTCAATTATTACATCTATTAGTTAATCATAATAGCATTACCTTTTATTTTTACCAATTATTGATATTAAATTGTTATAAGTATTGTTTGTTAACTTACATTTAATTAATGCAAAAATGTCTTGTATTTGCAAACTACTTGAGTTCATATTTCTTATTTTAAAAATAAAATTAAAAAAAGAAAATGAAAAGTTGCTGTGTATATATATATTATATATTATAAATATATAGTATATATATATATATGTATAGTATATGTGTGTGTGTGTGTGTGCTGTGTGCTGTCTGTCTGTATGTGTGTGTAATTGCAATAAGATTAAATGAATGTAAATATACATACAATACAAATCATTACTGAGCATATATGTTATCTTGCGTGATAATAATGAACATGTCTTATTTGGCAGATATCTTATCTATCTATATATAGTATGATGTGTGTTGTGTGTGTGTTGTGTATGTGTGCGTTAAAATACACAGCCTTCATATAGTCTTTTTTTCATTAGAAATGTGATTTAATTCATCTTGAATTTTTTTTACTTCTCTGTTTTTGAAAGTGTATTGAATACTTTCCCAGTTCTTTGCATTTTTTCAAAGTACTATTATTATTATTATTAATTTCCCACTTCAGATACAGTCAGATAAAATCTGTCCATCAGCAGATTGTCGAAAACAATGTAAGGACAATATTGTGAAAATGTATAAAAGAAAGAACCTGAGAGAAATATAACCACCATGGTAAATAATTTAATTCTATAAGTGTTCAGCATGTAAGTGATCATTTAAGAAACAGTGCTTTTCTTACAAAGGTGATTCTCATGGCAAATGTGAATTCTGTGTTTAAAATGTGACCTTTTCATCACAAGTGACCACCATAATAAGAGAGTGACCATCAGAATTGAAAGTGATCTTAAAACATGTTAAGTACATGAAAAGTTGCAAGAGGAAAGAAAAAAAACACTGATTGTATTATCAAAGTGGGAAAAGCCAGTTTCATAAAAATGTTTTCTTTTTCTTTTCATAAAAAAGTCATTCAGTTGACTAAGATCACATTTTCACTATTTTCTTTTTTCTTTAAATTTTGGTTGTTTTTTTTATTTTTAAGACCTTATGAATAAACTTTTTTTTCAATTTTTACTTCCTAAAGAAATTACAATAGAACTAAAACCTCTGTGAATTTTCTTTTTAAACCATCCTACAAAAAATGATATATATTATCTATATATATTATACTATATTATATATATATAAATATTATATATATAATATAAATATATATATATATTTTAAAAATCATGTTTTAGAAGAACTGAGCAGATATATAACTACCTGTATTTGCAAGAATTGCTGATGCTGGAGAAACAGTAGAGAGACTCTCTGGCTCTCTTAGATTTTCGGCCTCTAAACATATT
Organism: Doryteuthis pealeii; assembly: GCA_023376005.1. Taxonomy (NCBI): domain Eukaryota; kingdom Metazoa; phylum Mollusca; class Cephalopoda; order Myopsida; family Loliginidae; genus Doryteuthis; species Doryteuthis pealeii. Next base: position 22,754,149 of record CM042160.1, on the reverse strand, counting down.
GGAGCAGACTTTGGGACCGGACTATGGGTATGGGCTATTGTTGGTAGTGGCCGTCAAATGGCAGAGTATTGGCGGAATCATTATTATATTTACGGGGTATCGTTTAGTTCGTTTTTTTCTTCAGAAAGTGAGCAAACCTCTCTTCCAGGTAGAAACTTAACAGCAGCTTTCTCTGTTCATGGTTGGTTCAAATTTTATTGAGTTCTTCAAGATTTCTGAAATTTTAAACAAAAAGGAGACAAATCAAGTAAAAGGGAAAACTTTGTAGGAAGCTTTTGTGACAAGATAAAGATACAAAAATAGCATGGATAGTTAGAGAGAGAGGAGAGAGAGAGAAGAAGAGAGAGAAAGAGAGAGAGATCAAGAGAGAGAAAGGAAGAGAAGAGAGACGAGGTGGATGGTGATTGTGAGTGAAGGTGGTGAAAGAAAATAGAGCTAGACAGAAATTAGAGAGAAACAAGGAAAGAAAAAAAATTGAATTTTAAAAATCTGTCATTCATGTATATTTCCCTCAATATAGAAGTACAAAATTATAAAAATGAAGTGAAAAAAAGAATGTAAGAGTTAAGACAAGCCACAGCAGTTGTAGTAGCTATAGCAGTAGCAGCAGTAGTTTTTAAAACTAATAATAATTGCATAACTAATTGCACAATTTTCAGATTAGGGACATTAGAACTTTTATCATTTCTTTTTTCTTTTCCTTCACAGTCCATCCATCCAGACATACATGCATATATATATATATATATTATATATAGTATATAATATAATATATATATACAGATGCTCCTTTATTTACAATGAGGTCATATTCTGATGGGGCCCATCCATCAAACAAAAAAATGAATCTCCTGGGTATTATCTTGAGTTTTTCTCCAAGTTAATAGCTTTCCGACTTTCTTTTCACCACAGGCAGGAGATGTACTTGGATTTTAGCAACATTGTAAAGAGCATTGAATGTCCTATAGAAAAATAAACACAGGAAAAAAAACACAAGGATGAGACTTAACATGGGAAGTTAATGCTTGTGATTACTAGTGAGACTGGAGGCTGTCTAAGATTTGCTATCTATCCTGACATAGAAATATCATACAGCATCACTAGGCACACAGCATTGGTCACCCACAATTTTTTTTTTTTTTAAATTAAGTTCTTCACTTCTGAATGCTCATCAATATTGTAGCCCCATGAATTGAATAATGAAAAATCAGGCCATCATAAAGTGAGGAACATCCTTATAGTACATTATTATGCATGGAATGTAGTACATAGTAGACGTGCTTTTCAGTTTAAGTGTTTTATTAGTGTTTGTTTCTTCGGATTTTGTTTAGGGAGAGGAAAGAGAGAGAGAAAATATTATCATATCCTGAGGAAAAATAAAGCAACGTGCACTTGAAAAAACACCACTGAAAACATACCGCAGGAGACAACAACCAAAATGAATAACAAGGACAAGAACAAGTCAAATACTTCTTTGATATTTACCTGCCTCTAAAAGGCCTATGATGGTGCAATGGTGGCAAGAAAAGATAAAAATCAAATTGGCAAAACCATCAATTTAAGAAAGAAAGAAAGAAAGAAGAAAGAAAGAAAGAAAGACAGCAATTGAATTTTATAAATAATACACATTCAAGTGAAATAAAGAAAACTAATATACGTGCGTGTGTATAGAAAAGTGAGTGTGTATGTGTGCACGCACTTACTTGTGTCTCTTCAGCAAATTTTATAGTTTTATATATTGATATTAAATATATTTTGATCCTAAAAATAGGGCATCATGATTTCCATTTTTGTCTTGTTTCTGATATGATTTTAGTTCTTTTATTTCAACCAATTCACATGTTTATGCATGATAATATTAATTTATCCAACTATGTATGTATCCAAGTGTGTTGTTTTCAGTGTTTCTCTATCATGTCTGAAAGCACCAATACACACACACATATATGAAATATACATAAGGCAAAAAAATATACACAATTTATGGGACAGTCACCATATTTTTAAGGCCATAAGGCAATGACAAGAGTAATACGAGACAGTTTCATAAGGCAAATAGGGATTTTATACCACTGTATGAGTTTAAAAACTCTTATATTATAAATATGAATATATGTTCATGCAGATTCGTCTATGTTGTAATGCATGTACATCTTTTTATAAATGTAAAATATTTTTGTGAATTCTCAATTACCTCTTTTTCATTTTCCCACCAAAGCAATAACATTACTTTGATTGGAATGCTCGTGGTGTGTAATGATTATCGTCATAGGAAAAGGGATACGGTGACCCAAGTTCAAGTTCCTGGACAAGGCTGTTGCATTTCATACAGCAATCAATACCCTTGAGAAAGACATGCATTTATGTATCCTCCTAGCTATAGGTAATATTAGGCAAAGCAAACTGGGGCTCCTTGAAGCCATGGTATGGCAACTATATAGGAAAAGGGGAAAACTCTCTGGAATTCAAACGCCGTGATAACTTCTGGGCGTTAAAACTTGAAAAGAACCCCTTATGTCAAATCCTGTTTGTGTTTGAAGCGTTTGGTAAAATACATAAAAAAACTTTAGATTAGAATACATTTTTAGTACATTTATGATGTTTTTCACATTTATATAAAATGTTAGTCAGAATTAACTCATTTGATGGCCACATGATCCTTTTTAAAATTAATCTTATGTACACCAAGTACAATTAACCTTATAATGTACAACCATGTTACAATTAAACATAATGTACAGACCCATGTTACAATAACCTTATGTCACCCAACTTACAATTTAAACTTTTTATGTTACACCCATTGTTACAATTAACCTTATGTACACCCCAATTTACAAGTCTTATTTAAACTCATTGCCACACCCATGTTACAATATTACCTTAAATGGATTTCTCACACCCATGTTACCAATTAAACCCTTAAATGTGTACACCCATTGTTAAACATTAACCCCTAATGTACAGCCTTGTTAAAATTAACTTATGGTTGCGTAAACCCCAGTTTTCATTTTTTATACGAATTACACCTTTATTACATGTCATGGCTGCCCGATAACCATGTTTACAATTAACCTTAGTATCATTCTAGAGGTTACAATGTAAATTTATTGTAAACATAACGTTTGATTATATATCGTTTTTATTTATTTTTAATACTTTTTTTTTTTTTTTTTTTTTTTTGTTTCATTCTTTTTTTTTTTTTTTTTTTCTTTAAAAATTTGGCTTATTTTATTCAATGATATACTACATGCTATATTGCTTCTTAGGAATTTGTAACTACACTTATTTCTAAAATGCATAATCTTGAAAATTTAATCTCCTAAAAAACTTAAATCAACTGCACTTAAATTCGTGCATTCAGTCAAGAGCAGTAACAAGAATATTTTTATTTAGATAATCCACGTTATAGATATTAAATATCTGTTTGTTTTACAAGAATTATTCGGGAGTTAGTAGGAATTAATGAGTTTCACTTCTTACTAAAACACAAAAGTGCCAACCAAAAACATTTATTTCTGTTTCAGTAATAACAGTACTGAATAATCCCATCAAAAAAGTTTTCAAATTTTTCCCTGTTCAGTAATTAATTACTGAAATAAATCCCATTCAAAATATTTTAATTTTCCCTACTGTCAGTATTTGAAAGTAACTGAAATTTAAATTCCCATTTTCAAAATGATTCTAACGTGGGGATTCGGAGGAGGAGAGGGGGTACGAGAGAGATTTCAAACCACTGCATTTTTTTTTAAAAAAACCATTTCTGGCAAAACATTTTAAAATTTTCATATTACAAATTAATAAATTTTTTAATTCATGTTTCTTTAATGTAAAATAAAATCACACTTGTGTAGTTTTCGTGTTAATTCTAAGATCTTTTTTTTTTGTATCTATATTCTGTGTTTTATGGTTTTCTTTTTTTTTTTTTTTCAGAATATTGATTAAGTTTCTATCCTCTTGGGAAATAAATTTGTAATCTGTTTTTCTTTGTTCGCGTTTTTATATTTAAAATTTAAAACAAAATAAACAAAACTCTTGGCCAAAATCTATTGTTATAGGTTATGTCTCTTTTCTTATTTTGTCAGTTAAATGTGATGTAGCTAGAAGAGAACATAAATCACAACAACTTACAAAGCCATATGCCAAAAAAATAAGCCAACCTGATTTTGCACCTGTATTTTGCAGACGATATGTATATATGTAGATGCATACATATGTCAGTATTTGAGTACATTGGAAATTATATGAAATTAAAATCATCTTATATGTATTTATTAATTTTACCCTATAGGGTGTGGTCGAGCCTGTGGAACATTCACAGAAAATAATCCAAATCACTAACTATATAATAGTAATTGTGTTTTAATACTAACTCATCAGACACTGCTCATTCAATGCAAAAATAATCCCTCTCTCTCTCTCTCCTCTCTCTTCTCGCTCTCTCTCTCCTCTCTCTTCCTCTTCTCTCACCTTCTTTCTCTCTCGTACTTGTCAATGCCAGGTGAGGCTAGCAGTAAAATGAAAAACTCTTTCCATTCTTTTCAAGTTGGCTATTTTTACAATTTTTGTTTATCAAAAAATTTGCGCCCTATGTATAATTAGTTGTAATACAGTAATTGTTATTGTAAAGGATAATTTACATTGAAAACAAGAAACTTTATTATTGTATAAAATTCATATGTTCTATGAAAGGCTTTGTAGTAAAAATTCTTTTTCAAAATTAAACGTGTGACTATTTTATTTTTTTTAATTTGGTATTGTTAAATCCTAAGCAATGATGCTATTTAATTTATTTCAAATTAAGCTCAATCTATTCAGTAATGTTGTAATTAAATCAAAATAGTTATTTTAAAAGACAAAATAGTTTGTTGATATTTTCTTTTGCAGTTTGGAAATTTTAAATTCTGTATGATTTCAGTTCTTAACTTGTTGATATTAATTTTAGAGTCCTGCTCTATCGGAGCTCCATTCTTGGAAGAAGTACAAAATTGTTTTTATGTTTAAAACCCTTATCTAGGTCAAATAAATATACATACAAAATTTGTTAACTTTACATCAAACTATATGGCCTATCTATAAAGACAGGACAAACCACTTCCCCAATGGCAGCTGTCGATGGCCGAGAGGTTAACGAATCGAGCTGGTGATAAGTTCAGTGGTCTTCACCCTGGTCGAGGGGTAGTGCACAACCACATGATGAGACGTGAAATGTCGCAAATAGTCGTTCGTGGATGACTCATATATATATTATAAATATATAATTATATATATATATATTCATATTCATTCAAATGCTGCCTACACATTTTCACTGTAGTAGCATTAGTAATTAATCCAAAAAGCGCTCAATATATTTCATAAAGTATTAAAACATTTATAAGTTTTTCTCTCTACCATGTTTTCAGTGTTCAAGGGACACCTTCTTCAGGAGAACTAAAAAAATTAGCTCGCTAATTTCATATATTTTTGTCAGCATGGGAATTAGTCTCTTTTTGGAATTTATTCTATTGCTCTTTCTGTTCTTTTAATTTTTAAAACTAATTGTATATAGTTTCTAAGTCTAGACATTTTTTATTTTGAACACACAAATGTGTGTGTATATAATATATATATATATATATATATAATATATGAGTGTTTGTATCTGTTAGTGTGTGTTTGTAAGGTCCTATCACTGGAATGACCATGTGCATCTTCTGATTGATTGCTTTGTCAATGCTTTTTGCACAAAACGCTGTTGTTTTTAAAGATCTGCAGAAAATGGATGATGCAACTTGGTCAGAGCTTCTTGTGACAGATCAGGAGGTTTAGTAAGAATGAGTTGCTAAAGACATTAGCAACTTTTGGAGGCAACTCCCCGTTAATGATAATAAATATAATTTTAATGCAATATGATAATCCAACCATTTATAAAAGTTCTGCCCAATTAGGCCAGTAGATTATAAGGTAATATAGTTCTACATAATAAATGGCAGAGAAAAATACACACTGAGGAATTGGCTGGTGCTTTTGTTTATATACTAATTAGCATAGAGATTTTTGTCAGAAAAGGGATGTTGGTTGCAGTCGAAAGAACTTTGCTGATCTAGAATTTGTTACTTCTTCTTTCATCAGAGTTTTCTACTGATGATAGTTTTGGAGTGTAATCTATAAGATACAGATTAGCTTTTCCCTTGCTCTTGTCAATCCAGACTAAGAGCCCATTTTATAGAAGAAAATCAGACATAACCCCCTCTGATTGGTCAGCCAATTAACCATAATTGGCTGACCAATTAGAGGTGTTTATGTCACTCGATTTTTCTCTATAAAATAAACCATGTATTGCATTCTTATTGGCCAGCCAATTGTAACTTAGCCACTATTTACAGAGAACAGCAAAAAAAACCCGCAATCCCTCTTTGATTGGACAATGTATGTTCATATCAATATTGAGGGGGAGGAGCAAAAACCTTGTTCCCTTTTTGATAGGTCTTTGCATTTGACCTTTTAGTTCTGCTGGCCTCTCAACTTAGTTGATGGAATGTAGTTCACGATGGGTCATGTAAGTATTAATTTGTTTTTGTTGCAGGTAACACTTGAAATTTTTGACATCTTTGATAAACTCATCAACTTAGTACTTACGTCTTTAAAACATAAACTATATAAAATTCATTAATAGGGAAAACAAATCCATGTGTAAATGCAAGATAATTATCTCCCTTGTTTTGTTCGGCCATCCTATTGTGTGAGTACAAGCACCGTTTGACACCGGTAAAAGTCACATGTGCGTGTGGCGCTAGTTTTCAATTCTTTTTAGCAGGCAGGAACTGAGGTGACAAGAAGGTTAGTGTCAGCATGGAACTTTTCCTCCTTTTATTAGTTGTGTATTAGAGAAACTACATAGTCCTTTGTATTCTATTGTAGTTTCACGTTGAAGAGCAGTTGCGAGACAGGAGGATAAGTGACAACTCCCGTATTTATCTAAATAAAAGTGTCTTCACCAGTCGACTCTGTCATTACTCATTCCTTGCCTGGGTGTTGCCGTCACACCATGAATTCAGGTTTCTTTGGTCCATCAGAAAAGATATTTCTTTTCTGCAGGGAAATTGGAAACTGAAAGGAATCCCTGTTGTGAGACCATTAACCATCCAAACAATGTGTGTTATTATTAAGAACAGAACAAAAAATCTTTTTTCTGTACAGAAATAAGTTATGAATGTACTGTTTGACTTGTTAAGAATTTTGTTTCAACAATCTGTATCAGAGTATTAGATATGATGAATTTTCAGTCAACTGGTAAGATGAGGAACACTAGTTATTTAAATCTTCTTGTGTAGGGAATATCACTTTAGAAAACTGCAAAGTCAAGTGGACTTTTCTTAATAATCATTGACAAAAAAACTATAACCCTTTATTAAGAAATTGAACTCTATGCAATACATAAAAATCACCTGAAGAATAATAGGCTCATCTGAATCTTACTGAATATATCTGGCCCATGAAACAAGGAATGACTTTTAAACAAAAATTGTTTTTTATCTTTCCAATGGTTTTATATATTGCAATGTTCAGATATATATGGGGTTTTAAAAGTGCAAACTAAAAATCTGAAAAGATTATTTGCATTCAAGAATTGTTTAAATTATTAAATAAGAGCATTTTCTTTGTTTTGTATCTAAATAAAGTGAAGTACAAAAATATTAGAAATACTGATCCACCACTTGTAGAAATTAATTCAGATATATGAGCTATAAGTAAAGAGGTAGTGTAGCTCTGTTGGTGTATTTCTATAAGTATATTTGTAAATATTTACTTACTATGAACTAGAAATCTAGTTGTAGACTATTTTCACTTCTTTATGATGGCCATGCTTCCTGATAGTGATATTTTGTTCCAGGAAGATAAAACAACTATCCGCCACCCAAAAAAGACTTGGTTGATGCCCAGATACTTTACTGGACCTGGATTTAAATACCATTAAGAAATGTGTAGGACATGTGGCAGACCTCACTAAATTCCTTGCAGCCATGCCTAATAAAAACAACTCAGTTATGAACAGCTGGGAATGTGCTTGGATAGATTTACAAAAAGTGTAGCTTCTCCTTGTTACGTCATATAGTTATCTTTATTCAGATAAAAGGAAGAACTACTGGGAGCTGTCTCTAATTCTTCAGTACTTTAGTTTAGATATAATTGTATAAATTTGTGCAGAAATGTATATTCAATGACAATCTATACAGATTGATTAGATTTATGTAACTGTTCTCAAACACACATATGTATATATCTATGTATGTGCATACAGGTATGTATGAATGTATATATGTAATATCTCCATTGTATGCAATAGAAGTATAACAAAGTATGAACTGTAAAAATCTAATCCTGCACTAGCAGGAAGTTAAGCATTCATATTATCTGATTCTTAGGAAAAATTAAATGTAAATTCATTAAATAATTTGTACATTCAATTAAATCTGATAAGGAGGAAGATTTTGATCTGAAAAATCTAGACATAAACAATGAAAATATTTCTAACTGTTTATTATTTTATGGATTACCTTGAAGCTTAGAAAAAAGAGATTATATGATTTACTAAAATGTCAGTATAAATACAAATAAAAGATATTTTAAAATCAGGTATATATATAAAAAATATAAAGTGTTGATCATTTAAATAAAATTATTTACTCATAAACTGTCTCTGTGTTAAATGGATGCATCACTGAAAGGGAGTTAAAAAGAAAAGAATTTGCAGTCATCTTTGCAGAACTGTTATTCATTATTCTGCACTTGTTGGGATACACAAAGATAACAACCATTGTAGAAGCTTTAACTCAAAAAAGGAAAAGAAAAAGAAAGTGCAAAAATCATATCCAAATTGCAGTGTAAAAATAAATAAAAAATATACTATTAGCCCAACCCCACAATATATAATATATAATATATATATATATATATATATATATATATATATGTGTGTGTGTGTGTGTGTGTGTGTGTGTGTGTGTGTGTGTGTGTGTGTATCTATTGCCACAAAATACCTGATAAAAGTCAAATTAACTTAGAAATCATTATGAAAGCAAACAAGTTTTTATCAAATAAACTTGTAAAACAGAAGTGTTCTTTATTTCAATTTAGATTTTTAAATTTTATTTTAACAACAAAATTTATAAAATGCTTATACAATTTGCATGTAAATCTTTTTAATTAACAAAAGAATATTTCAAACATTGACAAATTTTGAAAACTCTTCAGAAGGATTGTGGTGGTTAAAGTATTTGTTAAATTTCATGATAAAAGACAGCTGTTTTATAGCAAAAAGGAAAAAAAGAGAGAAAATACCTCTTCCATGAAAATTTGAAGATTGTGCATGCTAAGAAGAACTTTACTGTTATAAGGGCTAAAAAAGCAACATTCAGCATTTTTAATAGCTTACATGCACCAGCCAAATCAAAATGTTTTATTCTGACCCTTTTTTCTGTGGAAGTATTTAAGAGTTAACTCAAGACAAGGTTTTTTTGTGGCATTAATATATTTTTCATTTTTTTAAATCTATTTTAACTGTTTTTTGAAAAATAAAAAAAAATCATAAAAGTATTTCTTCTCTTCTCTACCTTAATATCCATGAATGTTTTATGAACATTTTTCTTTGGTTTGAGTTTCCTTTGAGTAAACGTTTGTTTGTCTACTACTGCTTTCTCATCTTTCTCTGTCTCATCATTGGGCTTACAGTAAAAAATTAAATATATAAAATAGTTTTTTTCCTGTTATAATTGTTACAGGCAGAAATGACAATAAAGAATAAAAATACCAAAAGAAACAAACAGTAGGAATGACCCTCCCACAAGCTTTTTCAATATTTTTATAGAACTTGTTTGAATAAACAATCATTTAGTATACATAAAATTCAAAAGAGCATAGAGAAGTATGCAGTTTTTGTTTAAATAATAATAATAATAATAATAATAATAATAATAATCAGCATTACCTGCATGTGTTTTGATTTTGGAGGTTTATTTGTGACATCAGAACACAATGATGTCAGCATCTGATAGCCTGTTTTGTTTGTGGGCCTGGGGATTTTGGACTTTCCCATATGTAAGGTATGTAACGTTTCCCCTTCTTGATCATCTGAAATGGGTGGAAATTTAGAGAAAGAGAAATAAGATATTGTAAATCAAACATGCATATATTAAATCTAGCCATTATGTTTAAATATAAATATAAAATAAAATAGTATAATATTATATTATATTCACTGACATTTACAATTTTCAAATGAATAAGTTTCTTTTCTTAATTTCAAGCTCTTTTCAAAATATCTTTTCACATCATGTGTCCTTTCACTTGTTTTGCTTTTCTTTCTTTGCATTGTACGGTTACTTTTCATATTTTTTTGAAGCAGTGTATATAGTGTAAAGGTAATCCTCATAGGAAATGGAATTGTCGACCAGAGTTCCAATCCTGGATGAAGCAGTTTGCATTCATTTAGCACTAATTCCCTTAAAAAAGGTATGAATCCATCTCTACTCTCCCCTAACTATGGGTAAATAATAGGACATACTGGGTTCTCTAGCCATAGTTTGGAAACCCACCTAGGAGAAGAAAAAATCTGAAATCAAATTTATTCTGCTTAAAAACTGACTTTTTGCCACATCCTGATCAAAGTAAAGGGGATTAGGTAAATATATATATTTTACATTTTTAGTGGGAATTTAAACCATTGAATATAATATGATATTATATTATTATAATTAGGATTTACTGTATTCTGGCACTGCAGTAGTTAAGACATACTACAGCAGCATTTAGTAATTCTTCATTCAAAACTACTCTGTAATTTTCCTTTGCAAGAGTCGTTTTCCAGATCTTATTGCATTGTGAAGGTTTGCTCACAATTTACCAAGCAAGTTTGTGCAGTGGCAGCCCCTTTGTGCCCAGTAATTATTTGACCCTATTCTAGGGATTTTTGTGCAGGTGCTTCTTTAGGCATTCAAAGCACAACACCAAACATGGACCACCATAGTTGTTCCACCTTTGTTCATAGTGGAATGGTGATACACATTTTGGACAGGGCCTTCTTGGAGATTTGGATGTTTGATTATTGGTGTCCAGTTCTCAGAGGATTATGGAAGCAGGCATCCAGTTTATGCATAGCTGCACCTTTGAAACTGCATAACTGTTGCAATTGCACATCATCAAAGATACATATGTTGCATCATATAGGTGCAGTCTCCTCATTAGAGAAATCTTTGATCTGTAGATCCATATTTTCCTGAAACACTGGAAAACAATGTTGCCCATTACAGAACATGTCACTATATCAGAGAAGCTGCAGTGTGTCATTGATCCAAGAAGCTTTATCTTCCTCTACCCCTAAGGGATGTCTTATTTTCAACCAGGTTGTGTATGCCACTATATCAGAGAAGCTGCAGAATGTCATTGATCCAAGAAGCTTTCTCTTCCTCAAATCATCCTCTCCCCAAAGGGATGTCTTATTTTCACCCAGCTTGTGTATGCCACTATATCAGAGAAGCTGCAGAGTGTCATTGATCCAAGAAGCTTTCTCTTCCTCAAATCTTCCTCTCCCCTAAGGGATGTCTTATTTTCACCCACGTTGTGTATGCCACTATATCAGAGAAGCTGCAGAGTGTCATTGATCCAAGAAGCGTTCTCTTCCTCAAATCTTCCTCTCCCCAAAGGGATGTCTTATTTTCACCCACGTTGTGTATGCCACTATATCAGAAGCTGCAGAGTGTCATTGATCCAAGGAGCGTTCTCTTCCTCAAATCATCCTCTCCCCAAAGGGATGTCTTATTTTCACCCACATTGTGTATGCCACTATATCAGAAAAGCTGCAGTGTCATTGATCCAAGAAGCTTTCTCTTCCTCAAATCATCCTCTCCCCAAAGGGATGTTTTATTTTCACCCACGTTGTGTATGCCACTATATCAGAGAAGCTGCAAAGTGTCATTGATCCAAGAAGCTTTCTCTTCCTCAAATCTTCCTCTCCCCTAAGGGATGTCGTATTTTCACCCAGCTTGTGTATGCCACTATATCAGAGAAGCTGCAGAGTGTCATTGATCCAAGAAGCTTTCTCTTCCTCAGATCTTCCTCCCCCTAAGGGATGTCTTATTTTCACCCAGGTGGTGTATGCCACTATATCAGAGAAGCTGCAGAATGTCATTTATCCAAGAAGCTTTCTCTTCCTCAAATCTTCCTCTATCCAAAGGGATGTCTTATTTTCACCCAGCTTGTGTATGCCACTATATCAGAGAAGCTGCAGAGTGTCATTGATCCAAGAAGCGTTCTCTTCCTCAACTCATCCTCTCCCCAAAGGGATGTCTTATTTTCACCCAGGTTGTGTATGCCACTATATCAGAGAAGCTGCAGAGTGTCATTGATCCAAGAAGCGTTCTCTTCCTCAAATCTTCTTCTCCCCAAAGGGATGTCTTATTTTCACCCACGTTGTGTATGCCACTATATCAGAAAAGCTGCAGTGTCATTGATCCAAGAAGCTCTCTCTTCCTCAAATCATCCTCTCCCCAAAGGGATGTTTTATTTTCACCCACGTTGTGTATGCCACTATATCAGAGAAGCTGCAGAGTTTCATTGATCCAAGAAGCTTTCTCTTCCTCAAATCTTCCTCTCTCCTAAGGGATGTCTTATTTTCACCCAGCTTGTGTATGCCACTATATCAGAGAAGCTGCAGAGTGTCATTGATCCAAGAAGCGTTCTCTTCCTCAAATCTTCCTCTCCACAAAGGGATGTCTTATTTTCAACCAGGTTGTGTATGCCAACTATCAGAGAAGATGCAGAGTGTCATTGATCCAAGAAGCGTTCTCTTCCTCAAATCATCCTCTCCACAAAGGGATGTCTTATTTTCACCCCGGTTGTGTATGCCACTATATCAGAGAAGCTGCAGAGTGTCATTGATCCAAGAAGCTTTCTCTTCCTCAAATCATCCTCTCCCCAAAGGGATGTTTTATTTTCACCCACATTGTGTATGCCACTATATCAGAGAAGCTGCAGAGTGTCATTGATCCAAGAAGCGTTCTCTTCCTCAAATCTTCCTCTCTCCTAAGGGATGTCTTATTTTCACCCAGGTGGTGTATGCCACTATATCAGAGAAGCTGCAGAGTGTCATTGATCCAAGAAGCGTTCTCTTCCTCAAATCTTCCTCTCTCCTAAGGGATGTCTTATTTTCACCCAGCTTGTGTATGCCACTATATCAGAGAAGCTGCAGAGTGTCATTGATCCAAGAAGCGTTCTCTTCCTCAAATCTTCCTCTCCCCTAAGGGATGTCTTATTTTCACCCAGGTGGTGTATGCCACTATATCAGAGAAGCTGCAGAGTGTCATTGATCCAAGAAGCGTTCTCTTCCTCAAATCTTCCTCTCTCCTAAGGGATGTCTTATTTTCACCCAGCTTGTGTATGCCACTATATCAGAGAAGCTGCAGTGTCATTGATCCAAGAAGCGTTCTCTTCCTCAAATCTTCCTCTCCCCAAAGGGATGTCTTATTTTCACCCAGGTTGTGTATGCCACTATATCAGAGAAGCTGCAGAGTGTTATTGATCCAAGAAGCTTTCTCTTCCTCAAATCTTCCTCTCCCCAAAGGGATGTCTTATTTTCACCCACGTTGTGTATGCCACTATATCAGAAGCTGCAGAGTGTCATTGATCCAAGAAGCGTCTCTTCCTCAAATCATCCTCTCCCCAAAGGGATGTTTTATTTTCACCCACGTTGTGTATGCCACTATATCAGAAGCTGCAGAGTGTTATTGATCCGAGAAGCTTTCTCTTCCTCAAATCTTCCTCTCCCCAAAGGGATGTCTTATTTTCACCCAGGTTGTGTATGCCACTATATCAGAGAAGCTGCAGAGTGTCATTGATCCAAGAAGCGTTCTCTTCCTCAAATCATCCGTTGCAGTGTTACTGTGGACATGATCTTCTGGATGCTGTTTAAAAAGACAATGGATCACAGACTAGCTGGAGGATCTGGTGATTTCTTAGGTTTGTGTAATGTGATGGCCAATGTTTTGGCCAATGGATTCAATTAGATGGTGTTGTTCAAATACAGAGTTGATGAAAGAAGCAAATTGATGGGGATGACATAACTGGCATACTTGAACAGTTCATTGCTGATATCATCTAGCCTGAGTAACCACCCATTTTGACAGTCTTCCATACTTCTCCATTTATTGGAACTTCCAGTGGCCTAGGTCACCTATACAAGGGTCCAATTGTTCATTGTCTGTGTCAGTAAACTGCTTCTTGAACCAGTTGCTGACCATGTCTGTTTTTCTTTTGTCAGTTCTACGAAAGTTTCCATCAGAATTATGCACTAAGAGGGATGTGATAGGGCTAGTAAGCTGGAGAGCATGAACAACCCAGAACAACACTCATTTGTGGAGGTGATTTCATTTGCCAGGAAATCTGCTCTGCTTATCTCAAGGTCACTTAAATAATTACTCATGTTATGCATGATGTTGTTGCATTCTTTTTACCTTTTTGTGCTATCTTTACTTTGGCTGTTTTGATATATATGCATACTTAATGATTTCTGCTGTTCAGTCATTCTTTTAAGCTCAGCATCTTCTGTTTGGTGTCTGTAGTTGGTGTTATGTTTTAACACTCCTATTGTGCTGGTAGCTGATGTTCTTATACATTTCAGTATGACTGCTTGGGACTTGCTTGGCCTACTGTGATGGTCCATCTTATATATATATATATATATATATATATATATATATATATATACATAACCCATCACCCAATAAGTCCCAGGCCTAACTAATAAAACAATAACTTTTAGGCAAAATTCAACTTTATTCATCAACATAGTCTTCTTCTAGGGTGATACACTGATTCCAATGCTTCTCTTACAATTTGATGCCTTTTTTGTAGAATGATTTGTCTTTGGCCTCAAAATATGTCTCAGTTTCTGATATCACTTCTTCATTGGAGCCAAATCTCTTTCCATGGAGCATTCTTTTGAGGTCTGCAAACAGCCAGTATTTGCTGGGGGCCAGATCTGGAAAATAGGGTGGGTGTGGAAGCAATTCAAAGTGCCATTCATGTACTTTTGCTATCGTTACAATCAACTTGTGACATGGTGCTTTGTCTTGGTGAAAGAGCACATTTTTCTTCTTCATTTGTGGAGGTTTTTTGGCGATTTCTTCCCTCAAATGCACTAATAATGCTATATAATATTCGCTATTGATGGTTCTTCCTTTCTCAAGGTAATCAATGAACAAAATACCTTGTGCATCCCAAAAAAAAGAGAACAAAACCTTGCCTGCTGATGTTGGTGTCTTTAGTCACTTTGGATGGCTTTCACCTGCTGCTGTCCACTCAGCTGACTGCTGATTTAACTCTGGAGTGAAATGATGTATCCATGTTTCATCCATATGATTCATATTTATGCAGAAACTCCTTTTTGTTGCATTGAAACAGTTGCAAACAATGCTCTGAATCGTCAATACGTTGTTGTTTTTGATCAACTGTAAGCAAACACAGCACCTTCTTTGAACACAGCTTTCTCATTGACAAATGTTCACGCAAAATGGTGAATACACAGCCATCTGCTATCTTCAACTCTTCTCCTATCTCATACAACTTCAATTTACAATTGGCCAAAATGATTTTGTGGAGTTTTTTGGTGTTTTCCAGGTCAACTGCTGAATTTGGGCGACCTGAGCGTTCAGCATCATTTGTGTCTATATGACCACATTTAAAGTCAGCATACCACGTCATAACCATTGGTTCCAATGGAGCAGAGTCCGAATAACACTTATCAAGCCATGAACAGTATTTCTTACCATCAGAAAACAATGCTTTATCAACACCACAAGGAATTCAGAATTTTCCACTGTTTTGAAAATTTGCAACAGTAGCTTCACTCAAATAACTGTAATTTATAAACTGATAATCTGATTAGGCTCAAATTTTGACATGTGCCATTTGAACGTTAGTACTTTATAAAAATCATATGGATTTTTTATTAGTGGCATCATCTATATCTCAGGCCCAGGACTTATTGAGTGATTTATTGTATTTGTGTGTGTGTGTGTGTATAGGCACAAGTAAATTGCCCATGGTTGAAAAAAAATGGTCCTGATTTTCATTCAAGAAATGAATTTTAAATGATACAAAAAAGTTATGGTAAACACCAAATTGTAAAAAAAAACAATGTAAATCATTGGAAAAGAAGTTTGAGATCTTTTCTTGAATGATCAGGAGATTAAAAACATAATGCTGCTTTATTCTTTTAAATATCAATATTAAATCATTCAAATTTTTATATTCTTTAGGTAAAAAATCACTGTTTTCAAATTTGTTGCTTCATTATTTTGCAAGCTAAAAAATAAAGATTTAAATTCAAATTTAAGAACCACATATCTTTTTTAAGTCAAAAATCAAAGAAAGATTGTTTTACTAAAAATGATAAAATTCATAAATTAATTTCTTACCTTTCACAATGGGATGGATTTTTGATGACCCCCCAATAGCTATCCGGTCAACTGTTTCTTCTAATATTCTGTCTCCAATAATATCATTCCCTTCCTTAATATCTAATAACCGTTCAGTTTTACCAGCTCTGTAAGAGAAAAAGATAGAAAAATAAAAATAAAAAAAACATTATCTTTACTGGATTCTAATTTTGAAAAACATTATTTCTAACTTGGTATTATTAACAAATGTTTAAATCTTTTAAACAAAATGTTTCATCATATTTTCAGAGAAAGAATTTGTTTCACATTGTTGAATTTTTCTATAATATATTTGCTTACAAGCATAGAATATATTAATGCATTGTAAAAAAAAATAAATAAGTATCTATCATATTTATATACAGATGTACATTTTTCAATGTACTGAAAATAATTTTCATTTCTTTACTTCAGAATTCCAATCAATTAAAAATGTGATTTTTTGAACAGTTTAAAATTTTGAGATACATTATTGGTACTCATTGATTAAGAAAAACAGTATTTTCATAATTTTAATTTTTTACATGCTTCAATATTAAAACTACTCTCTGGATACCATATACACACGAGCACAGCTGGAGGATGTACCAGCAAATACACTGTGTTTAAAACAAAAACATGAATATAATCATTTACATAATTCACTATTTACTTAACAGTGAAGTGAGAG
>CM042160.1:22697004-22732004 GCA_023376005.1 Doryteuthis pealeii | reverse complement strand
CACTAGCAGTGCTGATGTCAGGCTTCATATTCATCTTCGTACATTGCCTCAGACTCAACATGGAGGTCTACATCAAGTACCTTGAAGAGACAGTGCTGCCACTGATGATGATCAAGAGGGTAGCTCTTGGAAGACTCTAAATCTGGCAACAAGACTGTGCAATGCTACACAAGTAGGAGAACCCAATCTTGAGAAAATTTCTGTGACTACATCACCCCTAACATCTGGCCACCAAACTCCCCAGATTGCAATGTGTGGAGTGCAGTTAAGTGAGAGACCAACAAAATTCCAATCAACTCTAAAGATGAACTGAAATCAAGAATAATGGCAGTATTTACCAATTTAAATAAGGAGACTGTCGGATAAGCTTGCAGGAGATTCCAAAGACGTCTGGAGGCAATAACAATTTCTATGAATAATTTTAATCTATAGTAATTCAAGATATTTTCATAGAATTTTGGTAAGTATATTTGATAAAGTGAGATGTCAGTGTTATTTTCACTTTTTAAATTTAGACAACAATTTATCTATTGCACTCTGTATATATATATATATATATATATCATTTTTATACACTCTGTATATATATATATATATATATATATATCATTTTTCTTGATATATTACATACACTCTGTATATATATATATATATATATATATATATATATATATATATATATATCATTTTTCTTGATATATTACATACCGTCGGATTTACTTCCTCTCTTCACATATATATATATATATATATATATATATATATATATATATATATATATATATACATACAGAGTGCAATAGATAAATTGTTGTCTAAATTTAAAAAGTGAAAATAACACTGACATCTCACTTTATCAAATATACTTACCAAAATTATATATATATATATTTATATACACACACACACACAATACCATGCAAAAGTCTTCAGCCACTTTAAGAAAATTATAAATTTATAATATTTGACAGCCTATAACTGGAGGTTTTATATTGTTTTCTAAAGATCAAATATTATTGGAGTTATTTCTATACCTAATTATATTTTGAAGCAGGGATTCTATACATTGCTAATATTTCCTGCAACTTCTGTTAACTTGAGTAATTGCTTGAATGTCACTAGGAAAGGATTTGTACAAATCCTTCAACATTTTCACATGTAAACGATGACATCCTCTGTGGCTGAACTGCCACAATTTTTCAATATTGCATGTATTCTTTTAACAAACTCTTCTCTTTAATTCAATCTAAATTTGCTTGATGATATTTAAGTCAGCTTTCTGATCCTACCAATTTTTGACACCTTCATCAGTCAGACTTTGTTGGTTTGCAAGTAATCATTGACATAGAGCTCTATCATTTTGAAAGAAAAACTCACCTTCATCCAATTATGGTATCAAATTGTCCTTTCACAACTGGATGCATTTGGTACTATTCAAGTTACCTATTTTTTTAACCATCACTTTTTATGTGCCCCAACGCCTCAGATTCTTCCTCCCAAACTTTACTGTCTTCATCGTTTCCTTTTCCTCTCAGTGTCCTGATAAATCCTCACTGATTAAAATGCAGCTTTATCAGAGTTTCATAGCTTAATGTGATACCAAGTATCTTCATCCCATAGTTCATACCTATTTGACCAACTTAATCTTGATTCAAAATGCTTTTATTTTAGTGCTTGTTTTGTTTTTTAGCTGAAATTACCTTGAAGGATGAGCTTAGTAGTATCTATCGATATCAAAATGGACAAGTCACATTAATCAATCACTTGTTCTGCAGTCTAAACTTTTGTTGTTCAACTCAGTTTCTGTATCATCCTATGCTGCAGCTCTCATCTTATTTGATTAACAAAAAAACTCCATTGCTTTCTGGAAAATACAATTCCCTTAGCTAGCATAATAGTAAAGTTTTCCCAAAGGAAAAAAATCAGTGCTTTTTTATAACAACATAAAGAAATACCCAAAAAGTTAGGTAGCCAAAAGCTTTTGTCAGGCCATTTTTGGGGGCCATCTTGCATCTCTTTTTCAGAACATCTGCTTCAAAATATGATGATATTCAGGTATGGAAAGGGATTCAATAAGACCATTGTTTTAAGTGTAGAAGACATAATGCAAATCAATTATTAGAAATTTATAATAGTTAACAAAAACTTTGGTACAGTATTGCATATATATATATATATATATATGATCATTGGTAAACAAATTTGACAAATTTGTTAATCAAAGCTGACTTCTGCCTCAGGGCATCATCAGGAAGTGTTCATTTCAAGATTGATAAACTTACAAATACTAGGATATTAGTGTATGAATCTTTTAGATCAAATGTTTTCAATAATGAGAAATATTTGCTTAAAAATATTTACTGATACACACACACACACACACACACACACACACACACACATACATACATATATATATATATATATATATATATATTATATATATATATATATATATATATATAATATTATTTATCAAACATAATAACAGGACTTCAAGAGTAGAATTCTAAATAGCTTATTTCACTTCTAGTTTCAATGAGAGGATTAGTAAAAGAAAACATTTCAATGCAACCAGTTTATACATGAATTAAAATTATATAAAAGAAAAAAAAGCAGAATTCTAACATAAACATAAATAAGAAACTAGAAAAATGTTCAATTTAATGCCAGGGGCAGGCAAATCCCTCATATTGGAAATTACAAGACATTAGTACCTGACAAATCTGATCACCTGATCACATAATGCTTTGTGGTTTTCTTAAATGAAGCAGATCAAATTATTAAAACTTGTGGTTCTTCAATCAAGCAAGACATTTTAAAATTTTATGATAAGTAAGAAATAGGGATCATCCCAGTAAGATAAATAAATAAAGTAAAAATAGCTGCACCTACAACAAAGTCAGTCTTAAAAAGATAGATATAAAATACCAAAACCAAGAAACAATTTGAAATATTTCTAAACCAATATAAAGTACTGACAGTGACTTAAGTTATCTACAACGGATAAAATACACTACAGATATAACTGTTTTATGTGACTCTAGTGCAAATGTCAATTTCTGTATGGACTAATAAGGTTTTTTAAAATAAAGCTAAAAAACTAAAAGTCCACTAAAAGAAATTACGAGTTGAGTCCTGCAGCTATGTAGCTTACCTGCTTCTGTTCCCAAGCTGAAATAAAACACAAAAGTAACAATATAGCTACAACTTGTGGGACTAAATATATCTAAGAGTTTTTAATGTAAGTTTTCTTGTTAGTAATAAAATAATATGAACAAAATTTTAGGGAAAAAACCAAAAAGTGTATGTTATTTCTGGTGCTCAAATTGATTAATCAATAAGAACTTACATCCTAACGAAAAAGCAAGTGTCTATGAAAGTTATGTAATTTATTTAACCAGTATCCTTTTTAACTTAAAGTTTTGTTTTGCTTAAACCTAAGATCACCATTTGCCCTAAAGCTGTTAGTGATGTTATTGTCATATAATACTAATGCATGAATTTGTCACTTAATGGTTATCTGTGTGGTAAATAAAATAGACAGTTTGGGCTCTCTAGCCTTGATGGTAGGAACCAATTAATGAAGGAAGACTCTGAATTAAAAACTGTAGAGTCCTAAGAACAATCATAGTAATAATACATAAATGATAATGAAAGCCAACTCCTGGATCAAGAGACACAACACTTTTCAGTCTATAAAACTAATAGTGTAATCAAATGTTGTTCAGTGTAGAAATATAGTCTTGCACCAGTTTTAAATTGAAATAATTAAAGTTTATATAAATGATAGAACCATTTAGTAAAATATAATGTAAATTCACTTTCTCAAATTGTTCAAGGCAATAATTTCATCCACATGAATTTTATTTTTATGTATTTACTAAAGTGATAGTAAACTACAGAGAAAAATCCATAGAATCTGATGCAAACTGCAGATATTATAAATCTACTCAACATCTGATACAGAATAGCCAAGGGACTATAATTAAAGGTCCAGGTTGAAGAAACTAGAGGCAGAACTAAGCCATATCAGGTTAGCATAAAAATAAACAACAATATATTGGCAATGGAAGTAAACATTGAGACAAAAGTCAGGTTTATAGTGAACATATTCATTTAGGAAAAACTAAAAAAATCTTGACTAGTATCAGATTCCAAAAATGGAAGATTTACTCAGATTAAAGGAGCTCAGACTTATGTCCTGCCTATCAGCAGTTACTGTTCAATAAAGAAAGTTATAAATACAGTATGATCAACACATGTGTTGGAATATTTTGGGTATATAAGGTGTGCTACAATACACCACCTAAATTTATAGACTGGGCGAGGTCACATGGTCTATTCCTCCTCCAATCAACAGGCATAATGCGTGGCTGATTGACTACTTAATGGCTGATACTGACAGACATCCATTTGCAATCATTGACGAGGAACTTGCAATACTGAGGAACAACCAAAGGATTCTTTACCAAGGATTTCTGCTGGACAAGCGCTTCTTGCTTGAAGCCTAAAGGATGACCCATAAAATCGTAACAGATTATGTGCCTAGGAACACAAGGAGCTTCTTTGATGGCAACGAAGCTAAGTATGAACTCTGGAATTCAAGTTCCTTGGGTCCTTCAACTACACATATAATATATGCACCATCTGACCAATGCGAGGACCCATATTTTGCTGAAAAGAATACAACAATAGCCCAACAAATGAGGAGGGGCAAAATCCCAATAATCATATTGAACCTAAGAATTCACAGGTGATCGGCCATGCAAAAGGAATTATACTCTAGTCGAAAATGACATTTTCGAATTAAAAACTGCTCCAAGGGATAGAAATATCATTGGTAGCCATTGGGCGTATAATCTAGGATATAAAGTTGATGATACTTATGAATATGGGGCTAGATTTGTGGCAAAGGGCTTCTCACGGATATATAGGGAAGATTATGTAGATCCACCAGAAGGTTTTGAAAAAAAAAAAAAAAAAAAAAAAATAAAGAATTGTGTATGGAAGCTCAAAAAGGGGCTTGATTGATTGACCAGGATTTTAAATCCTCGGTTATAGACACTAGTATGTATACTAGGGATATTAACAATGAAATGTAAACCGAGTATCATACTGTCAACACCCCCACCTGTAATCCACCAATGATCAAAACATATTGATATTGTAGTGAGATAGCCAATGGCGTGTTATCTCATTTACATATGTGTATTACTGCAGGAGATATATAGAGACAGTTTAGGGGACTTGTGAGATTAGCTATGAAAAGTTGAGCCCAGTGCTAAGATTAAGTGCGAATAAATACTGCTGCAACAAGGAACACGAAACCACACCTCACAACACATGGCGTCGTCGATAGGCATACTTGCAAGTTTAGAGCAACCTGACTATGTTGAGATGTGGATAAAATTTTTTCAGCCTTTGCTAGAAGCAAAAAATTACAAGACAAAAAGAACATTGGAGGAGAAAATGAGATTATAGACTTATTTTTAGCGTCCACTGGATGTGAAGCAAACACGAAAGTAGCCGTTATGGCATATCCAAAAGATTTGGAGGATCTCACCTTTGAAGAAATTGCACACATCATAAGGAACAATGTAAGACCTAAGAAAAAACTGGTTATCACAGAGAGAACTAAATTCCTTTCTACGAAGCAAAATCCCAACGAACCAGCAAGGAATTACATTCAGAGACTAAAAAAGGCCACAAAATTTTGTGAATTTCAACAGCTTGGAACAGGAGATTTTACCATCGAAGAAGAATTAATCCAGTTACGGTTCATTGAAGGATTGCATGATGGGAATCAAAAAGACAAAATTTTAGAACGTCTACAGTCAAATAACATGGCATTAGAAATATGCGTGGAATTTGTACAGCAACTGGAAATGATATCCGAATTCAAGGAAGATACTCAAAACAATACAATGGTGTTTCAAATAGAAGAAAATGCAGCAATTAACACTGACGTATTACAAGTAAAAACAAGGCTAAAGAATTGTAAGTACTGCAATTTTCAACATAATTTTGACAAAAGAACAAATTGTCCTGCTTATGGACAAACATGTTATGTTTGCAAAAAACAGAATCATTTTAGTACTGTATGCAGAGTCAAGTCGAAATGGACAAATTCGATAGAAGACGTGTACCAAGTACGGGTGAACAAAAAACAGAAGTTGACAGTAAAATTAAATGAAATACCATTTGAGATGCAAGTCGATACAGGTAGTGACGTGACTATTATTCCAAAGAACTTTTGGCAACATATGGGCAAACCCAAGTTAAAGAGAAGTCACTTGAAATTAAGACAATTTGATGGCTCTTACATCACTGCATTGGGACAATTCGACGCTATGTTTGAGGCTAATAGAAGATTCGAAGTGGTCCATATAACTGTAGTGGATTGTTTAAAAAATCATGGACTAATAGGCACAGATATTATAAACATAGATACAGACAATTTAATCGACTGCATAGAAAGTAAAAAGCAAAAAATAGGAATCTTGAGAGGTTACAAAGCCACAATACGAGTGAAAGAAAATAGCCCCCCCCTCATATTACGAATCGCGTATACATTTGCGACTTTTAGTAAAAAAGAAATTGGAAGATATGGTAGCAGAAGGAGTGTTAAAACCAGTATCGGTCGGTAGTAGTAACTGGGCCTCCCCAATTGTAGTTTTACGAAAAAAAGATGGGGATTTAAGAATATGTGGTGATTATAAGATTGGTGTGAATCATAAAATCTGTTCAGATTCGTATCCTATTCCTGAGCTTGAAACTGTGTCGCATACATTAACAGGCACTAAATATTTATGAAAATTGATTTAAAGGCAGCTTACAATCAAATACAGATTGACGATAAATTTCAAGAAATAACCACTATTAACACACCCCTCGGATTAATGAGATGGACGAAAATGCCATACGGAATAAAGACTGCATCGGCCATATTTCAACGAGCTATCGAAAATGTTTTTAAAGGGAGTAGAAGAAAATATGATAATTTATCAGGACAATATTTTAATAGGGGCCACCAGTATAAATGAATTGCAACAAAAAACGCAGCGAGTTATGAACAAATTAAAAGAAGCCGGACTGAGCGTAAACTACGATAAATGCAAATTTAATTGCGAGAAGATAAATTATTTGGGCTTTCAAATATCCAAACAAAGGCATTTCGCCTGACCCAAATTTATTAATTAAAATATCACAGGTGGCATCCCCAGCCGACAAAAAAGAATTAGAATCGTTTTTAGGATTGGCTAATTTTTATAGCAGATATGTGCCCAAATATTCCGATTTAACATTTGCAGAATTACGAAGAAAGAATAGTGAGTTTGTGTGGACACAAAAACAAGAAACGGCTTTTAACAAAATAAAAAAAGTACTTATGGAAAAACCCGTTATTAAAGTTTTTGATCCCAGAAAAGAAATAACTTTAACTACGGATGCCAGTGAACATGCTGTGTCACAGGACAATCATCCGATTATGTACCTGTCGCGAAGGCTAACCAAGGCAGAATTAAACTACTCAAATATAGAGAAGGAAGCTTTGGCCATAGTATGGAGCACACAGCGCGCCCAACAATTTCTATTGGGTCAAAGATTTTTACTAAAATCTGACCATCGACCCTTAGAATTCATTTTTAATCCAAGGAAAGAATTACCCAAGGTCACATCCGCCGGGTTAATGAGATGGGCCATACTGCTGATGGCCTTTGATTTCGATATCATGTACGTCAAAGGAAACACTATTCTGCATGTCGACACGTTATCCCGATTAGCATTTAACAAAGAAGACGACAAAATAAGCAACACTGAAGATGTATTACATTGGGTCGAAACCGATGTAATGCCGATTGAACAGCTTCAAGAAGAAACCTTGCTGGACCCTATTCTGAGCAAAATCTCGAATAAAATAAGGAGGAATAAATGGAACGACTGCTCTAAAGCTGAAAGGCCTTATAAAGAGATTAAACATAAACTAACTATGGACAGAGGGGTTATATGTAACGGAGATTTGGTTGTACCTCCGCAAAAAATGCGAAAAGAAATAATTAAAAGTGTACATGACGATATACATTGTGGAATAGCGGCCACACAAAAAAGACTCAAATTGGAGAGTTGGTGGCCAGGATATTCGCGTGACATTGAAGATTATGTAAAAAAAAAGGCCCAAATGCATGGAAATCAAAGACTTTCCACAAAAATCGACTCATTCGTGGCCAAAGGAACAAGAACCTTGGAGTCGAGTACACATGGACCATGCCTATGCCAAAGGCGTAGGACTACTATTGTTTTAGTAGATTCGTTCTCAGGGTGGCCAGAGATTATTCAGGTGCGTGATGGAAAATCTGCAACTGTCATTCAAATTTTGAGAACAGTATTCTCAAGGAACGGCGTACCGAGAACCCTGGTATCGGACAATTTGTCCGAATTCTGTGATGAAAGTCTATGTTCCTGGTTGAGGAAGATAGGATGTAAACCCTATAAAACTCTGCCCTACCATCCATAATCGAATGGGGCTGCGGAAAGGATGGTTAGAACGGTTAAATTAGGATTAAAAGCATTTGAGCCGTCACGAAAGACTATAGAATCCTTTCTACCTAAACTCTTGATGAGTTACAGATCCATTGCTAATGCTGATAGAACACTAAGTCCTTCTGCCTTGATGGGAAGACAGATCAGATCTCCCATAACCATGTCTTTTTCGACTAATGAAAAAATGTGGTACAAAAAGAATAAGGACGCGCAACCTGAAAAAGCATATTTTATTATGCAGAAAGGGAACAACACCGCTATAATAACGACACAGGAGAGAAGTGTGCTGGCCCACACTGATCAGCTAAGTAATAGATATGAGGAAGACATGAGTGTGGATAAATCGGAAAGAAACAAGGATATAAACCAATATGGGGGAGACGTTATAGAACCAATAGATGAAAGCGAGTCGGATTCCGAGGTGCCATACCAGGGATCCAGTAGTGATGAAATGACACCGCACCCCCAAGGATATTTAGGAGAAGCAATAGATCAATGAGGGGAATAAAACCTCTCCGTTTCAGGGAGGTGTAGTGAGATAGCCAATGGCGTGTTATCTCATTTACATATGTGTATTACTGCAGGAGATATATAGAGACAGTTTAGGGGACTAGGGAGATTAGCTACGAAAAGCTGAGTCCAGTGCTAAGATTAAGTGTGAATGAATACTGCTGCAACAGGAACACAAAACCACACCTCACAACAGATATAAAATATCAATTTATTAGGGATGAAATTAAAATGGGGTCAATATTCTTGGAGTATATTGAATCAGAAGATAATATTGTGGATCTATTTACAAAACCAGTGAGTAAAATAAAACGGATTACTTTCAAAATAAGAGACCCAATTTTAAATAAACTAGTAATTTCACCCTGTCGATGTGGGCTGCAGAATATGCCGACTGTCTCCCTGCAGAGGGGTACCCCCCCCCCAAAAAAAAACGGATGTCTTTGGTAAGACATTAAACTAGCCAAAACTAAATTACTAAAACCACTAACTGTATTTATGTATTGTATTTTTCTAATTTTTCTGGTAATAACAAAAAAGAAAAAAAATATTTAAAAAAAAAAAATTTTAATTTTAATTTTAATAATAATAATAATAATAATAATAATAATAATAAATTTGACAAGAAAAAGAGAACCTGTCATCTCATGGATTTTGCCGTCCTGGCCGACCACCAAGTGAAAATGAAAGAAAGCAAAAAGATTGATCAATACTTAGACCTTGCCAGAGAACTGAGGAAACTGTGGAATATGAAGGTGAAGGTAATACCAATCGTAATTGGTACCCTTGAAACAATCCCCAAAGTTCTGGAAAAGAATTTGGGTGAACTGGAAATCAGAAGAACCGAGACCATCCAAACTACAGCACTGTTGGGATCGGCAAGGATACTCAGTCCTGGAGACCTGAGGATACTTGCTGGCACTCAGCCTCCGGTGAACCACCAGCTACGGCAGGTGTGAAAAACAAAATAATAACAATAATGATAATACTAGTAATGCTAATAAAAAATAAAATAAAACCAAAATAAATAAATAAACAAATGTGACTTTAATATTTCTTACTGGACCAGCCCACCTTATATCAAAATAGGGGGGGGTATATTTTAAGTATATAAGGTGTGCTACAATGCACCACCTAAATTTATAGACTGGGCAAGGTCACATGGTCTATTCCTCAGCCAATCAACAGCCATAATATGTGGCTGATTGACTACTTAATAGCTGATACTGACAGACATCCATTTGCAATCATTGACAAGGAACTTGCAATACTGAGGAACAACCAAAGGATTCTTTACCAAAGGATTTCTGATGGATAAGCACTCTTGCTTGAAGCCTAAATGATGACCCATAAAATCGTAACAACATGTAAAGATATTGTTTATGTACACAATGTTACCTAATGAAGTTTACTCTAGCTGTGGTATTTTTCAGTGGGTCATGGCAAATTTGTTGGCTGGGCTTGCATATATGATTGTAAGTCTTGACAACAACATTGTCAGTGGCAAGAATTACAGAACACATGAGAAACCTAGTGGAAGTGCTCACAACACTGGCTTGATGTTACAGAAAACAAACAAATTCTTATGACAGAAGAGGTAATGTATTGTGTGTAGTGTTCTAAGCTATAATGAGTTATCTCCCTTGTCCACATATGCATGCATGGAAACTCGTTCATCTAAAAACTATCTGATACCTTTACTCTCTTCAGCAACTATTGTAGCAAGGAACTGGCATGTGTCTTTAAGTTCGGAGATGAAAATCGGGCTATGTGTCTGAACCTTGAGTCCAGAAATGAAACCTACAATGGGTTTAGACTACATTACATTGGTGATGAGGATTCTTTTTTAAAGATGGAAGAAATAGGAGAAAAAAGAAGGTAAAGGACATTTTATTTTTTCTTCAACATGATACCTGCCAAAAAAAATGACAAAAAAAAAAAGAAAAATGACAGAAAAACTGTCTATCATCTCAGTAAAGTATGATAGGAGGAAAAATATTTCACTATAGACATGGCAGCTTTGGAAAACAAAAAGGGAAAATGGAAAAAAAATTATGTTATTGTTGAAATTTTCAGAACTTTTAAATTCAGTGATGGTGTCACCACAAAGTTGTCAAATTACATTTGATGGGGGCATTTGATAATCAATTCTTTTAAGAGGAAAATGTTTTTGTCAAATGAGATAAGTCAAACAAAAAAATTGACAATCAAGTTTGTTACTCATCTTCACCAGCAAGTGAATTACTTGATTTTTGTTTTTCTAAATGGATCCATTAGAAAAAATAGTTTGACCTTAGAAATATTATAGCAAATGGTCCTGGCACATGAGATGGACATAACACATAACTTTTGAAGGTATAATTCCTACTAAACAATTTTATCAGAGTGGGAAAATGAAAGTCTTATCAACAGATCCTACATGCTTGGTTAATGTACAAAACAGACCAGATAAAAATACATGTTTTCAATACAGAAATATAGGATATTTTTCAAGAGACCTCAAATGCCTTGTGGAAGAGAAAAAGCCTACAAAATGCAATAAATGTAACCACTTTTCAGTTGTGTTTAGGAAATATGGTCAAGTGAATCATATGAGAAATTAGGAAAATTTTCACAATGCCATGTTTTACAATGTTTATAAATTTGCTACTAAAGGGATCAAATTACATGGAATCAGTTTTTGTTACCCTGAGATTGGTGGAAAACATTGAACTTTTCTATATCTTTGCTTGTTATTTCTTCTTCTTAAATATATGTATTTGTTAATTATACCTAACCTTTATATTATATTTACTGTCTCAAATTTTGTTTTTATTATTTTTATTTCATTGTTTTATATTCTTTCACTGCTGTTTGGTTATTTTACTGTCCAATTCCTTTGCATAAGTGAGAAGGCAGAATAACAGTACTCAGGAAATTCTACTTGTACAATGCATCACTATTTGGCATTAGGGCCTAAATATCTCACATTATCGAGAATAGACATTTTTTAAAAATTATATATGTATATGCGTCATATGTATTAATGACTTCAGAGAAAAGCTATGTTCAAATTAATAAAGAGAGTCTTGTTTTAGGGTATGGTGTGCAACAAATTACATCACATGCTATACAGTCAACATTTTGCCATAATCCATTGTTAGGATTATTTAGCAACCAAAATAATACCACCATTAATATCTGGATACATACAGAGGATGACACTTAGATTATTAGCATATGGATTAACATTGTTCTACAGGGAGGGCATCCAATTATAGTGTAATGATTAGCAAATTAGTCTTGCAGATCCATTACTACTGATCTTGTGTCATATTCTACCTTTGGCAAATGGGTTGGGTAAATACCTACATTGTGCTATTGGGAAGCATGTGATATTTCAAATGCTGATCTACTTAATAGAGCATCTTTGACAAAGACACTGTCAAAATCTACCCCAGTTTTGAGAGTAATATTCATGCAGGTCAATTTATCACCAATGATAACCCAGTGTTATAAAAAATCTTGAGATTTATCCAATCTGAATGAATTGAGAGAGTAAACAATGACACAATCAAACTGTATTTCATATGTAAAGATGAAATAACTATGTGTGATGGTTGTATTTTATTGAGACATGTAGACCAGAGCAATTACATGACAAGTGTAAGAGATATGTGTGATTGCCAAATATTGAAACATACATTGTAGACTATGTTTAAAGTTGTTTTATATGTCAGATGAATCACAAAATATCTGGCCCTATTTCATCACTAGAAATTTTTTTAGAAATTATTGTTCTATATTCATTTGGATTATGAGGGACTCTTGAACTTGCATCCATTTTGATCTACAACAGTGCATATGTGTAACACAAGCCTATTATTAAAAAGAAAAATCAACATTCAAAGAAAAGAGATTTTGTTGAAGGAAATTTGATGTTTTTATGCAAACATGTAATGTCCATGGGAAATAGATTCAAGGAGTTGTACACATAAAGTCAGAACTAGACTCAGTACATGAGTAATATTTCCCAATGAACAATGACATTTTCACCACATATACATAAATGTAGAACAGTATTGATGATACCCAATTGGTAACAAACATGTGGTATCCATCAGTGGTCATAGAGTAGTCACCAAACAATACATCAAATAACTACAGTGATTCACCAGTGGAAACTATTATCTGTCTGCTACTTTTAACATTTATTGGAAGGACATACTTTCTATATCCTTGCTGTGTTTCAGTCATTCTCTGACAAGTACTTCCCATGTGAAAGCAGAGATGTATATTATCTGATGTAATTCACCTCAGATAACCAAAAGATCATCAAAGGAATTAATAATGCACCAGCAGACATCATGTTTCATGGCATCAATTCTCTTTTGCTGGATCCATGCTTGGAATACCAACCATTTGTAGTAGAAAAGGATCAGCAACAACAGCAACTTCTTTGAAATTTTTAAGATACATGTTCCTAACACCAATTTAGAAGTTTTGTGTGGAATGGGCACAGGGGGATTATGACTTTTCATTCTAGAATCATTGTAGTGGACAATATTATTCTCCTCGCATAACTTATCTCCCTTGGGTGCTAATGTTTCAATCTAAATAGTTACATACAAATTTATTTGGACCAGCATAAAGTCTAATATTCAGCGTGGGTAAAAAATCTGTGAGCTATATCAAAAGACCAACGTCAGAAGATATACCGACATACATCCGGGCTCCTTTCTATCTTCATATGAGCAGTTTCTACATGTGTCTGTAGACATCATTGGACTACTCTCCTCATGTGAGAAACATACATATCTATTAATATGCTCTGATCATTTATTCCACTTGTCATGTTGCATGTCACTGCTTATATTCCAGCAAAAACTTTCATTTCAGGTTGGATATCTTCTTTTGGGGTTCTTGCTGTCATTACCACAGACAAAGGTTGGCAATCTGAGTCATATCTATTCAAGCAGTTGATAAAATCTTTAGAAAGTAAAAGAATTATGGCTTATTTGAATGATTCCATCATTCACTCATCAGCTTTAAGGGCTATGATGAACCAGTTAAATTGGCTGGAGCATCTACCTTTAGTTATTCTTGGTCTCTGTACTGCAGTTAAAGATGACATCAATGTGTTCATTCGATGAGATATTTTAGGGCACTACGCTTAGACTTCCAAGTCAATTTTTTCTTCAAACCCCTCCCCAGCCAGCAAGATAAACTTAGCTTACAATCCTCCCGCACAGAGTCAAAGGCCTATATATATATATATATATATATACACCTAAACTCATGCAGACATATTTTCACATACATTGCAGCTATCTTAAAGAAGACCCTTTAAGTTACACAAAAACACTATATATGTGTTTATGGTGTGCATTTAAAATGCAACTGGAATATTTCATTAGACTGATTAATTAAAGCCTGCCTTTTTAGATCTTACAGACTACAATGTGGACACTCTCTTGTGTCCCCTCCATCTTCAGTAGCACCAGATTTGCCAAAACAGATTGTCACCAGATCTGACTTTTATATTAGATGGACTAAAGATTTATTATCTTAATTTGTTTTTTTTGTTGTTTTTTTCCGGGCCTTGGATTTCTAATGTTACTTGAGAAATTTTCTCTCTTCAGAAAGAACTTTTCCTTTTTCAATAGTTGTGAAAGAACTTTAGTAAAATATTGTATTATTGTTTTACATTATTCATTTCTAATTTTCAATGCACAAATTATGTGCCCCTTTTTATCATTACACTATAAACAGGACTCCTTGTTACTTATTCTAGAACCCCTTTAGGAAGGAGTTACATGTATGGATACAATAAATAATTATCTCCCTTAAATATTTTGTTTGCCAAGTATAGGAGAATCAAGAGATGACAGTTAAAAAAAAACATTCACAACTTCTTTTTACCCTTGGTCATTGAATAGTAGAGATGCTGTCTCTGTCCTCTCCTAATATATTTCTATATTAACTACACTTCTCAAGTTAGCCTTTTTCTATTTTGTACCCTTTCCACTTACTGCTTGTTCATGGAACAATATGTGTATATTCCTATCTTTTAACACAACTTGTAGGTATATTGTATGAATAAGATATCAACTAATCTTGTATGTACAAATGAATTTATCTTATCTTTCCTTCCATTGTGTTCTGTGTTAGTATATCACAGATATACTAATACTAATATTGATCCTTGGAGAATGGGAATGGGACTAAGATATCTTTTCCAACACTAAGCATCAAACAAATTTTGAGTTCATGGGTTCTTTGGGTAATATTTCAATATCTTTGAATTGATGCAATGACTGCCCAAAAAAGGAGAGTTGCATGGAGTACAATAAATGAGTCTGAAGGTGGCTGCTCCAAAGAACATTCCTTATGTGGAAGACATTTTGTCCAAACTCTAAAATTGCTTTGCTATATTAACTTAAAATGAAGGCAAGTATTTTCATGTAAGAAATTGCCTTCTTTGCCCCCTCTTTTTTTTTTCTCTTCCAACGCACCATTTAAAATGAGTCTCATTGTCGCATTGTACAGTAACAATTTTTAACATTTCCTAATAACAAATGTCCTTTACATTTCACCAAATGCAAAGAATAACAATTTTTCCTCAATCAAATACATTTAGGTTGGCTTAGATTTAGGCATGGTTTTCTTCATTTTGAATTCCCTTCATAAAACTTTTGTGTGTTAAACCAATACAAATGTTTAGATACTTATATCTTCACTTTTCTAAGTTCATGAACAATTCAATTTTCTAACTTATTAACTTTTCATAAGACCTTTAAATGATCTATTACAATTGATATATGCAATATATAAACAGCTGAGGTACTTTAAAAGTTTCCCTAATATTATGCAAAAGATAAAGTAGGGAGTTTCTACATTGACCTAATATTCCGGAAGTAATGTATGGGTGACCATACAAAGCTCCAGCACAATTTTTCATCCTATATTTTTATATGTCTCTATCATTTATTTGTTGTATTAAGTGAATATTTTCATATCTGAAGCTAAAAATTGCTCCCATTTTGTCTAAAAATATAATCTTAAAGAGTTAACTAGATAATACCATAAAGTTGTAATAATAATAATGATATTAATAATAATAATTAAAAAATGCAATAATTTGGTAAGAAACACAAAAAACACTAAAAATTTGGGGACATCACCAAACTAAACAACATAATTCATACAAGAGCAAAACTAGTCAATGATAAAATTGGTATCACCCTAAGGAACACAAATAAACATAAAAAAGCTATGAAACTATAAGAACAAGTAAAAGCACTAAGGAAGGAAAAAGACACATGAACACAATGGAATGTAAAAACAAGAAAAAAAAACAACAGCATACAACTGGAAAAAATAAACCAAAAGATATTGGTGAAAGACAAATGAACAACCAAATGCAAAAGAGACAAAACTTTTCAAGAGCAAGATATGAGGAAAAAAAGAGCATAAAAATCATGGGGAGATTAAAGAGGTCTTGCGGCTGACATGGAAATGGACTTACTAATAGTAACACTAAAGAAAGTACCAAATTGAAAAACTCTATGATGGCATACATTGATTCCAGTTTTAAAAAATTCATCTCCATCTAGAAAGAGGTCTCAGCAACTGAGTAAATGCCTACAAGAAACAAGCATAGTAGAATGGATAACAAAGGGTAAAACTACCCTGATCCAGAAAAACTCCTAAAAAATGAATCATTGCCAGCAACTATAGAACAATAATATGTTTACCTATGATGTGGAACATTCTAATCTCAGAGATAAGACAAGAAATATATTTCACACTTGAATGCCATAGACAATTTAAGGAAGAATAGAAAGAATGCTGCAAGGGAACAAGGGGAACATATGGCCTACAATGCATGGATCAGCACATTCTCAAGTTTGTTAAAACAAGGCAGAAAAATGTAATCATAGCATGGATTGACTACAGAAAGAATTATGATATGGTCCCACAAACTTGGATAATTGAATGAAATTGCACGAAATATCTGGAAAAGTCATAAACTTTATCATGAAAACCATGGAAATACAGATAAGTGGAATTAACAGCGGAAATGAAAATCCAAATAGGTATCTTCCAGAGAGCATCCCTCTCACCATTTTTGTTATAGCAATGATGCCACTGAGATATTTGTCAAAAATTAAAAAGAAGTGGAAACCCTTGCACAGATTATAAGAATATACACCCAGAATATAGGAATGTAATTTGAAATTGGAAAGTATGCTATGCTTGTGATGAAATGGGTGAAAAGAAAAACAATAGAAGGAAGAGAAATACCAAATCAGAAAAACACTTGGAGAAAAAGAGAATTACAAATACTAGAGAATATTGGAAGAGGACACCGATGACCCAAAGGACAATGCAGAAGGCATCTCTTACTTGAGAGATTATATAGACAGACTATATTTATCAAAAAAGAAGAAAGAAGAGGACTCGCCAGCATTGAGGATTGCATAGATGTGACAATTTGAGGACTCAAAGGATACACTAAAAATACAAAAAAAAAACTAATTACACCAGCCAGTGACAGCAATTGCAACATATGAACAAAAACAACAAAAACTAGAAAATAGAAATGGGAAGAAAGACAACTATATGGATACTTCAAGCAACAAACTGGAGAGATTGCACACAAGAAAACCTGGACATGGATAAGAAAGGGAAACTTCAAGAGAGAAACGGAATCCCTTAAAATAGCAGCACAAAATAATGCCGTAAGGACCAATTATATCAAAGCGAAAATAGACAAAACAGTTAATTACATAGGAAGCGAATGCAGCAAACTAGCACAAAAGGGGGTACAAGTCTAGGCACGACTGGGTGGGAAAGGTGATCCACTGGGAATTGTGCAACAAATTAAATTTTGATCATACTACCAAATGATATATGCACAAACCAGAATCCATCCTAGAGAATGAGACACATAAAATTCTCTGGGATTTTGAAATGCAAACGGATCAACTAATCCCGACCAGAAGACCAGACCTAGTGTTAATTAACAAGAAAAAAAGAACTTACCATCTAATGGATTTTGTCATCCCAGCAGACCACAGAGTAAAAATGAAAGAAAACGAAAAGATAGACAAATACTTGGACCTTGCCAAAGAATTGAAATAACTGTGGAATATAAGGATATGTAGAATATAAGGTGATACCAAATTGTAGTTAGTGCCCCTCGAAATGTTCTCATGGGCCTCAAAAAAAAAAATGGAAGAATTGAAAATCAGAGGAAGAACCGAGACCATTCTGACCACAGCAATCTTAAAATCAGTGACAATAAATAAAAGAGTCCTGGGGACCTGAAGAATTGCTGTCAGTCAGATTCCAATGAAAAACTGGTGTACAAAATTTGCAAGGAGAAAAGCAATAACAATGTACTATCTTTGAAAATATAAAGAATATAGGGACTTTGAGATTATGAATCAACAGCAATGACAAAAAAATCTGAAAAACTTATGGAACTTGAAGGCAACAATGATACCAATCATAGATGTAGTCTTTGGAATAATTCTGAAGAAATGGGGGGACTGGATATCTGAAGAAGAACTAAGACATTACAGATGTTATCAAAAGATTTCTCATGATGGTTACTGTATAAATTCAAGTTAATTTTAGAATACAGATGGTCATTGGGAGCATCTTCTGTGAATATGAAAATGTTACTAGTAACTAGCCACTTGCTTGACAACTATGTATTTACCAAACCTCTCTACCATGGGCAGGATGTGACACAAGGTTAATTTTTAAGCAGAATAAAGCTGGTTGGAACTCAGTTTTCCTTCTCCTAGACTGGATGCCTAACCAAGGCTATAAGAGCCAATCTGCCCTAATATTTATCCATAGGTGGAGGGATTATGGATTCATGCTTTTTCTAAAGGTATTAACACAAAGTGAAAGGTAAATAGCCTTGTCCAGTATTTTAACATGGGTCACCAATTCCATTTCCTATAATGATACCCATAACAGTAAGTGCACCTCCAGTGATTGAATTGAAACAAAGAAACAAAGAGTAGTATCGCCAACTTCGTGTATGAGTAGCACAGGGATCTGTGTGGTAAAGTGAGGAGCTGACAGTAGGTGTGGCGCTCTGCCTCAGATGCAAAAAACCGATCTCCTTGGTCTAGCGCTTGTGAAAAGGGGATAGACTCTCTCGCTGTATGGCTGATACCGACTCTAGGCCTCCCCGACAACATACTTATAGTACACAGTATGAATAGAAATACAAAATACAATATGAAGAGTTTTTATATTGATAATCCTTCTGTGTTTTGTTTTTAACTAGATGGATTATAATTAGCAGTCTTTTCTTTTGTTCTACTCTTGAGAAACCCACTCTTAGTAACCTCATTCTATCTTTCTAATTTGCTGGAAATAGCACTTTTGATTCTAAAGTGACCTGTGATGATTGAGATACACTGGGAACTGTGCAAACAACTTGGGTTCAGCAATGTGAAAAAATAGTATGCCAAAAAACAGAGACTGACCAAGAAAATAAAAATCATAAAATACTCTGGTATTTTGGCATCCAGACTGACCATCTCATCAAACCTATGAAAGATGTTTATCATAGAAATAATTTAGTTAGGATGCTTAGAAGAGTCCTGGATATCTGAGGCAACATGCTGCTACTCAGACTCCAGTGAAACACCACTAGTTAGAGCTAGTGTGAGAAACATTCAAAAAATAAACTAATGATAATTCTAAAAGAAGCAATAAAATCAAGAGAGTAGTAGTAAAACATTTTATGAGATTATTCACTTAAATTTTTTTTATTTAATTTGGATATCTGTATAACTGTAGAGGAAATGATACTAGCTGCTTCATCATCATCATCATATCGCGCATGCAGCATGGATATCCATTACAATCTCTCGCCAACCTTCCCTATCATTCATTGCACCTGGGAGGTCCTCTGTGGAGCAACCAGCATCTTCGCATAGCTGGTCAATGGAGGTTCTTGCTGGGCGCCCCACACTTGCATGTCCATGTGTTGGCTTCCACAGGAGAATGTCACTTATGAGCTCATCCTTGCTTCTCCAGCAGTGTCCTGCATGCCTTGTCCGTATTTGTTCCATTTTCCTCTATGTATGGAATCAAATGCCTTGAAGAAATCTACAAATAGTAGCGTTGCCTCTAGATTCTTTGCTCGTACCCCCTCTATGATCCGTCAAATAGTCAGGATCTGAGAAGTTGTAGATCGATTTCTGCGGATTCCGTTTTGGTTTCTCCTAAGGATTTTCTCTATTTCGGGTCGGATGTGATTAAGAAGAAGGGCATTATATATCTTGGCTGCAATAGCAGTAAGAGTTATGCCTCGGTAGTTTTTAGCGATTCCGAGATCTCCCTTTTTGGGGAATTGGAGGATGCAGCCTTTCGTCCATTTATCTATTCTATTTTGTCTATATACTGTATTGCATAGCCTAAGCTGTATGTCATTGAACTTTCTTATCTTCCATACCTCCAGGGGTATTTTGTCAAGTCCTGCTGCTTTTCTACCTTTTATCTTATTCAAAACTTGGATGATTTCATCTGTTGTGAAATATCCCAGTTTGATATCTAGTTGTTTATCTACAATCTTTTGGGTATTATTTTCTATGATTTTAGAAGTTTCTGGGAGTGATCTTTCCATTTCTGCAGTCTATCTTTTTGGCTGGTTGCCTTTAGCTTCGATTTAGAGGTACTTTTTCTACCGCTAATTTTGTTTACTGTTTGCCATGCTAATCACAACTGACTGTCTTCCACCGATTGTCTGATGTCATTTATTTGTACTTGGATGTATTCTATTTGTTCTTTTTTGTATGTTTTGGTTAGGTCTATCTGGGCTTTCTTAAGGTTGCATAGGTTGGTGCTAGTTGGGTTTGTTTTATTACGTTAGGCAGCTTTTTTGATACTCTTTCTCTTTTCTCTAACTGCTTCTGTCTCCCAGAGGAGAGAGCGTTTGGCTCTTAGTTCGGTCGGTACGCACTCAGATGCTGCTTCTAGGTGGGCACCAACAAAGTTTTTGTATTCCTCATTTGAAGTGGGGCTTTCCGATGCCTCCTGAAGGATATCGAATTTATTTCTTACTGCCACAGCGTAGCGATTGCATATATCACTGTTGGCAAGTGTTGACCAGTCGTATAAACCAGTAAATCTGTACTAGCTGCTTAAAAGGTAAATATTACAGTGCGGTGAAATTGGTGACTAAAAACAAAAGGTTAGCAAAGATTTTTTTGTAGATACAACAAGGATTTTCTCAAGATCTTGTCTATAAATTAAAATGTATGTCTCAGGAGTAGGTTAATTTCTGTTTGAAGCTAATTTAAGAAAAATTAGGCTAACAAAGCAGTATATGAACAATTTTGAATGAAAATCTAAATCCCCTTAAGTTTGATGAACTTAAAGCCCCAATCATCAAGTACAAAATGATATATAAAACCCTAATAAGATCTCATACAGAATATTATACTCAGGCCTGCACATGGAAATTGAAGTGTAATATTGAGATATGTAAGGCATACAAAAAGAATGACAAAACCAATAAAAAGAGTAACAAATCACTCAATAAGTCCCGGGCTTAACTAATAAAACAACAACTTTTAGGCAAAATTCAACTTTATTCATCGTCATAATCTCCTTCTAGGGTGATACACTGATTCCAATGCTTCTCTTACAATTTGATGCCTTTTTTGTAGAACGATTTGTCTTTGGCCTCAAAGTACGCCTCAGTTTCCGATATCACTTCTTCACTGGAGCCAAATCTCTTTCCCTGGAGCATTCTTTTGAGGTCTGCAAACAGCCAGTAGTTGCTGGGGGCCAGATCTGGAGAATAGGGTTGGTGCGGAAGCAATTTGAAGTGTAATTCATGTAGTTTTGCCATCATTGCAATCGACACTGTGCATTGTCTTGGTGAAAGAGCACTTTTTTCTTCTTCATTTGTGGCCACTGTTTTGGCAATTTCTTTCTTCAAACTCACTAATAATGCTATATAATATTCGCTATTGATGGTTCTTTCTTTCTCAAGGTAATCAATGAACATTTGCCTGCTGATGTTTGTGTCTTTGGTCGCTTTGGACAGCTTTCACCTGCTGCTGTCCACTCAGCTGACCGCCGATTTGACTCCGGAGTAAAGTGGTGTATCCATGTTTCATCCATTGTTACATATTTATGCAGAAACTCCTTTTTGTTGCATTGAAACAGTTGCAAACAATGCTCTGAATCGTCAATACGTTGTTGTTTTTGATCAACTGTGAGCAAACACAGCACCTTCTTTGAACACAGCTTTCTCATTGACAAATGTTCATGCAAAATGGTGAATACACAGCCATCTGCTATCTTCAACTCTTCTCCTATCTCATACAACTTCAATTTACAATTGGCCAAAATGATTTTGTGGAGTTTTTTGGTGTTTTTCAGGTCAACTGCTGAATTTGGGCGACCTGAGCGTTCAGCATCATTTGTGTCTATATGACCACATTTAAAGTCAGCATACCACGTCATAACCATTGGTTCCAATGGAGCAGAGTCCAAATAACACTTATCAAGCCATGAACAGTATTTTTTACCATCAGAAAACAATGCTTT
The DNA here is from genome assembly GCA_023376005.1 of Doryteuthis pealeii. Lineage (NCBI taxonomy): Eukaryota > Metazoa > Mollusca > Cephalopoda > Myopsida > Loliginidae > Doryteuthis > Doryteuthis pealeii. Next base: position 22,709,381 of record CM042160.1, on the reverse strand, counting down.
ATCAACACCACAAGGAATTCAGATTTTTCCATTGTTTTGAAAATTTGCAACAGTAGCTTCACTTAAATAACTGTAATTTATAAACTGATAATCTGATTAGGTTCAAATTTTGACATGTGCCATTTGAACGTTAGTACTTTATAAAAATCATATGGATTTTTTATTAGTGGCATCATCTATATCTCAGGCCCAGGACTTATTGAGTGATGTGTTAAAAGATTACAGTTACAGTGAGTGATTAAAAGAATAAGGATGAACTACTTTAGAAGAATAAGAACTAATTTAATTAAAAACTTCAAAATAATTTATGGAATTTTTAATTATGGAAGATATTGCTTTTTAATATTTCTACTCAAACAGGAAATTTACTGTCAAGTCAGATTTCAAAAACTAAGTCTATTAAATAAGTGGATTTTTTTTAAAATAGAGTAATATAATTTTCAAACAAGTTTCCTAAAAAAGATCAAAAACAGTAATAGTTTAGAAAATTTTAAAATTAAATTCGATGAATTCAGAAATAATGGCAAGTAAAAGAAATTAATAGGGAATTTTTGGGAACAATTGGATGAAATAGTTAACAGAATTTGGTCTGTATATTAATATTTATCAATATTGTATATGTTCTTTGCAAAAATGTTATTAAAGGTTGATGTGAGAAATATTATTAGAATTATTTTTTATTTTTGTCACTCCACATTCCCCAAAACTCCAGAACTGGAACCTCACCATCGGATAGTGTTTAACGTCATTCCCAGGAGATGAAGACCCTCAACCACTGCCTTCTAGCACATATATGATAAAAAGGATTGGGGCTTGCCATAAGGGCAATAGGATTGGGTCAATCGTATAGGTGCTAGGGCTTGACATGACCACCCAATTGATCAGAGTGGGCCTCTCCAACCGCCCATCTAGCCCAAGTAAGGCTTCTGTCCTTAAGCATCACAGGTTGCCACCAACAGCCAACTAGTGGTCTCATGGGGATGGGGGTCTTACCCCTATGCAGAGGTGCATATTTTTTAAAGAATTGTCTCTTTTTTCAACAAATAATTTACATTCTTATAAAGATAAATCTCATAAAAATTTGAATTAGTTGAGTTATTTTATGACTTGTATATAGATTTTTTTTAAAATTCACCTAAAGCTGAAAATTGAAATTGAAAAAAAAATATATATAAGAAAAAATTGATTTAAACAGCTTAGCTATCTATTTTATTAAAATATACTCCAAATTTAGAAATGTAAAAAAAAAAAGTTAAAATATTGAAAATAAATTTTTGAAAGATTTTTATCAATTTTACTCTTTTATGATTTCATTATATATGATTTAAAAAAGGGATTTTGTAAAAAGTAGTTTTTACAAAATCCCTTTTTTAAATCATATATACCCAAAATCTGAAATATATTATTTTCTAAACAAAAAAATATTAGTTTAAAGAAGGTTATTTTAGAAATAAAATTACAGACTATTTAAAAAAAATAATTTTGAATATTTTTTAATAAACAAAAAAAGTATAAAAATATTGTTACTCCATAAGTATGGAATTATGATAAGAAAACTAATTTCTGCATCAATCATATTTGTCAAATATTTTTTTACGAATACGATCATGTATTTTTTTAACAAAATAAGTCATGATTCTTTTCAAAATTCTTCTCAAAATTATAGATATCATCATATTGTCAAATTGGGTTGACCAAAATGTTAGGTCTGTTTTTGTTGTAAGATAGCATTAAGTATATTTAATTTTCATTTCATTCAGAATTTTGTAGTTGTATTGGGATAGTTGTTATACATTTTTTTAAAACATTTTGTTAAAATGTGTGTATCTTTATAAACTGGTCCTGACATTGATCTGCAATAAGAGAATAAGCAACATTTTCTGGGGTTTTCTTTTAATGTAAGAAAAGTAAAAATGCAACAGAAATGAAAGAAAGATTTCTTCAATTTATAAAGAAGGTATTATGAATGATTTGCAAAATTTCATGCTGGAGATTTCTCTGAACAAGCTATACAATCTGTAATTGATTGTAATCTAAAGAAGATATTACTTGGGAATAATCAATGTTATATAATACAAGTGGTGAAAATCACTTGCTCCTGGTTGATTATGTTAGTTAAGCAACATTTTAAAAAATGATTGACTCTATTTCCATATATGATCCACCATTAAACATAATGAAAATGTCTTATTTCTTTAACAAATGATGATGGGTAATGAAAATAGGATAATTTATAATAACATAGAGCATATTCAGACAATGTAAAGAAACCACTCCACATGGTACAAAAACAGAACTTATAAATTAAGAAAAAAGTGTATAATTCTATTAGGATAGCAGTAAATCATGTTTCTTTAGTGAACTATTACAATTTTGCTGGAACATTTTCAGTTATCTATTGCATTCACAACATATTGCACCTTTAGATTACTAATTATTTTAGTCTTCACAGAAACAGAATATATATTATAATGATATGATTTTAATATGAATTTTATCATAAAATAGCAAAAATTGTATATCCTAATTGTATTGTTTTTAATACAAAAGTGTTAAAATGACAATTTACTTTCACTAACTTATGAAACACTTCAAATTGTTCATTAATAATTATTCAAGTAAATAATTAATCACAGATCAAGTTTTCTATCATTGTACTAGAAAATAAGAACTGTAATTAAAACTAAAGCACAAAGAACTTACAGTAAGACATCTTGAAATACTTGTAGAATCCATGATTATGTAGCACAAACAGAATATCAATATTATTATTTTATAAGTTTTGAACATACGATTTACATAAATATTGATTATAAATATCAATATTCTACATGATAAAATTGCTTCATAAAACCAATCTTCATGAGGTTGAGAAAGGAAACAGTATAACCAAAAAAGAAAAGAAAAAGATTGCAGCAAGTCAAAAAGATCTAAAATAATACTATACATTTACTGCTGCATATAAGATTATAGGGGATTAATCATTAATAAAAGGAAATGTAATTCCAACTCAATAATCAACAAATAATAAATCATTTGAAAAAGAAACACCTAATAGTATGCTTTGAATGTCTTTAATTTACCAAGCAACAATTTTACTGAACCATTTTATATGTAATATGAAATGATAGAATTATTTTTGTAACTACCCTGAATATTGATAGCAATTATTAACTAAAGATAAATTAGAATTTTATCATTTAAATTAGTTATTAGATTTATAGATATCCTGAAAATATTCAATACTGATTTGTTTCACATTTGACAAAGAACTTAGAAAGTTTCATGATGATGACTTCAGTAATTTTGAATTATTATTTACAGTGGCTTGTAAAAATGTATATCTCTACTGAGAAAAATTGTTTAACTCTCAAATCTTTCTCAAAGTTTTACATCAAATAACACATCTTGCATCTAAAACTTAAACAACATAAAACAGAAGTCTGGGTGTGACAGTTTATTTTAGAAATAAATTTTCATAAAAAAATAATTTCATTGATTTCTTTTTCAGACAGAAAATTTGCTATTTACTCAAGTTTACCTTAGTGTTCCAAACAAACCTTCCAAAAAACAAAGAATTATCTAAGTAAATATTCTTCTTTTTGTTTTCCTTCCATGTATGTATAGTAAGAACAGTCAACTTGTGACCACATAAGGAAAACTGCTTATACAGAGATACAATCATTAAAAACTAGAATGACAAAAGTGTCTATAAAAATTCACCAAGCCTGAAATTTGCCTTTGAGCAGATTAAAAACAGTGGTGGATTGAAAATTAATGCTATATATAATAGAGACATGTTCAGATAAAACTGTTAGATTTTGTACATCTTTTGCACATCAGTGACTGAAAGGTCATATAGCAGAAGGTATTGTGGTTAGATGAAACCAAAGTAGAATTATATGTACAAGATATCAATCATTAAATTCATGAGGAGAGCTATTTAAAATGACCAAGGAAATCTCATTTGAATCTAATTTGAATAGCAATTTCACTTTCCAATGGGAAAGTTCATTGTATGACCCTAAGAATTTACAAGCAAATCTATTAAAAATCAGATTAAAGTATCTGCAACTTATGTATTAGGTAAATGAATGAGATGATTTGAAACCACTGAAAAAGCTTCATTTGTTAATGTTTGGCAGATTATTATAAAATTGAATAGAAAACAATTTTGCTACAAAGAATGGAATAAATACCTTCTGTTTAATGTGACATCTGGTCTTTGTGTCTGCGAATTGATTCCAAGCAATCTGTGAGGCACATATAGAGATACTTTGACTATAATATTTATGAAGAAGTAAAGAATTGTAGATAGAAAGTAAATACTTTGGCTTTGCAATATTTTAAGAAAAGTTCTTTTTAAAAAGAATTCCAATATTGAACCCAGACTTGAGGTGAGGGTGGGATTGTTACAACGTTTTAGATGAAAAGTGTATTATTTGATGCAAAATTTTAATCTTTAAGAAATATGTATGAATAATATGCAATTCTTTAAGCTTTCCTTTCACAACTTAGCACAGTGTAGTAGTAATAATAATTCTCTTAAGAAAAAGATGATTAATGAACAGAAAAAGCATAACAACTTTTTTTGTCTTAAGGGAAATACCACATAATTCATGTTAACTACCAATACATAAGCTTCAAAATAATTCCTACAACTGCAATGAGGGTTGCATTTTTAGTGCTGTGGGTGAATCAATTTTGCTTTATCAAAGGTAAAGTGCATTAGATTAACAAGCCATTTTGGGGACAAGAATGGTTGTTTTGGAATTCCAAGGTCACTAGTAAAAAAAAGCAGGTTGTATGAATGAACACACCAGTTCTTCATATAGAACAGATACTACACTATGGTCCCAAATGTGTTCAAGTGTGCTCACCACATGGATTCCCTCATGAAATTTTCAGTAGTGTGATGAATCCCAAATGTCCCGCACACATATTGGCAAAATCTTAAAAAGGACAAACATTTATCACAATCTTATGACACACATTGTTTTGATATCCAAAATTAGAATCGACAAGAAATATAAACAAACCTTTGTCTATTTTACCATTTTCAAGTAGTAATTTTATCAATAGTCAATAAATTAGTTATAATAAAACTGTATCATTTTAACTGAAAGTCATAGCATATATTACCCTCCTAAACATTGAAGATTTTTGATCAGGCACACATCATTTATCTACACTGACATACCTATGTGTATATCTACATACTTTATGAATAGTTAGAGAATTAGAAAATTTCTTTCATTCTATGAATTTTGAATGTAAAATACGCATTTATTTCACCAGCCATATTTTGTGTACAGGATACTAACTATATTTAGTTTAGAATTTCACAAGACTAATGGAAATTGGAATAAGAAGGTTGTATTGCACCTACCTTAAAAATTAGTCTATCAAAGTTGATAGAATAAGCATTAAAATTTAAAATAAACCTTGAAGTAAAGTATCAAGTTTGATATTTACAAAGATTCCTAAAGCATTAAAAATATTTTAATTTTCAAGTTATATCAAAATGGCTGCATAAAACAGTTAATGTATAAAGATTATTTTCTGATAAATTAAGTTTTATGAGAAATATACTTTGGTTTTGAACCAATATAATTTTGATAATACTAAAGGTAAAGAAAAATAGAAGGCATACAATTTTAGATAAAACATTAGATACAAATAGAAAAATAGAATGCATAAAATTCTAGATAAAATTTCAGTTACAAACATACATATACAAACATACATAGTTAAGTACATATACAATATATATGTGCTATTTAAAATATATGAATTAGAATTAAAGTCTTGATTCTTACTGTAAAATTTCATCATATATCAGCAGAGAACTATATTATTCAAATCCCTGACCTTTATAAATAGAATGTTAGTAGTCTAACTATTTCAACTGTTATTTAATTTTTGTGATCATTACTATCATGTGTTATCTATACATATATAAAGGGCAGTTCTGTGTATGTGTATGTCTGGAGGAAACTTCAAAAATAAGACAATTAATGACAAAGTAAATATATATAGACATTTAAATATCACCAGGGATTGGTTTTTGAGCAAAAATAATAAAGATTTGATTAAAAATAAAATTTAAATGATAACAGAATGGAATATTTTTTGCATTTAATATTTTGAATACTAGACATTAACATTTATTTTCAGAGTGGCTTGATCAATAAAAGGTCTTTTTTTTACATGGGGATTTTAATGGGGCATCCGATGAGGATCCAACTCATGATTGATTAATAATGGATCTGCGGGAAAAAAAAATCCCTCCTCTACCCTGGCGATGCTGGATGGCCACTTCTAGTTTTGTATTATATACTACAAAGATTAATAGTATTTTGTATGCCATAGATTTTTGCAATTTCTTACAAAACAATCTAATACCTTCATTATGTTATGTGACAAGGATTGATGTACAAGTTTTACCAGAGATAAACACTAAACACACCATGACCACAATTTTTAACAGATGAATCTCCAAATGAATCTATTTGTATTTTTATATTGATTCAGTAGATTCAATTTTTTTAAAATTCTTTTAAAGCAAATCAATATATTTATTTAATTGCAATTTGATTTTTCCCATTAGAAATGAAGATTTTAAATCATATTTAATAGATTAATAAATACTAATTGAAAGTAATGCTATTGAGGGAGGGTATGAAGCTAAAAATCTTAGTTTTACATTTGAAGAGAAATTATATTGAATTATAAATACACCTATCAATTGAAAGACATATGGCAAATTAAAAGATGCAAGTTCAAGAATTTCTTAAATGAGTCATCCAACTTGAATTTAATAGAAACCATTTTATTTTTACTAGGGTGATGTCATTTTCATATCTAGCAATATTTATACTTATTTATTTATGTAACTCAAAATTCATGATAATTTCAGATCAACTAGAATACTCAGAAGAATCCTGGAGACATTAGGAGACTTGCTGTCTCTCAGCCTCCAATGAACCACCAGCTTAGGCAGGTGTGAAGAACTTTCATAATAATAACAATAATAATAAATTCAAGTTAAATATAGATACACCCTAGAACCTAATTAAAGAATTGTTTTATTTGCATATATAGAAAGATCCAATGAAATTTCAATAATACTTAATATTAGAAATATTTCTGTGCACTTCTTCAAAGAAAAGTGTAAAAAATTATTAATTAAATTGTCAGTAAATTAATTGAATTGTTCTCAATAGTTTTGTATGGAGATGTTTATTCATATTTTTTATTCATATCTTTATTTTCCCTAATTTAGTATGTCAGTGTTAATAAAACTATAATTTACTAACACTATACTATAAAATTTAATTGTACAAAATAAAAATAATATCTTAAAATTAATATATAGATTCTTGAAGGGGTTAAAGTAAAAAATGATTCATAGTTTAAAATCCTTTTGAATATTTTAAATGTGCTAGAAATTTCACAGTTCAGTTGAATAGAACTTCAAACTTTCTCACAGTGAGACACTATCACAAATTGTCTACCAAAGAGAAGAGACTTGTCAAAGAGAAAAGAATTGACTTCTGTATACTTTACATAACACAGTTACCCACATTAAACTGAATTACTGAACTCTAGTAATTTTGAACTGCTTACCTGAAGAATTCCAACACAGACTTCTTACTAACAAGAAGCTCTTCCTTTGAAGCCCCTTTGTCTGCAACTCATTCGGTCAAGCACAGCCTTTCCAGGTTCAATAAGTCTTTTAAACATTCAAACTAATGTTTGATATCTTACCTTTGATACCTAGCCTAGAAATAATTTAGGCTCACACAAGACTCTCACAGAAAGAACTTTAAATACAAATGTTCAAGCAAGTTTCATCAGTAGTATATTTTTTTAATAAGACTTTTTAACTTTTGAATTTATATAAGCATGAGTTTTATTTTTTCCTTATTTTGTACTAAAGAAGGTACATATACTTTTCTTTAAAATTTTGTTTGGAGATTAATAAAAAACAACAACATATACTGAAGTTTATAAGTTAGGTGTTATTTCATGGCTTCTGGTTTATTTTTGTAATTCTTGTTTTTTTTTAGGGAGTTGGGTGGAAGAAGAGTACCTTTTAACATAAGATCATGCTCCCCTTAGAATAATTAAATTTTTTATTTAATTTAGAGTAAGTAAATAATAATAATAATAATAATAATAATAATAATAATAATAATAATAATCAGCTAGAATACTCAGAAGAGTCCTGGAGATCTGCTATCAGTCAGACTCTAGTAAAAGACCACTAGTGTTAACTGGTGTGAAAAACTCACAAGGAGAGATATAATAATAATAATAATAATAATAATAATAATAATAATAATAATAATAGGGAATTGTGCAAGAAATTAAATTTTCCGCATGCTACTAAATGGTAAATGCACAAACCGGAATCTGTCCTAAAGAATGAGATGCATGAAATTCTTTGGTACTTTGAGATACAAACGGATCACCTAATCCCGGCTAGGTGACCACACCTAATGTTAATTAACAAAAAGAAGAAAACGTGTTATCCCTTTGTTTTTGCCATCTTGGCAGATCACTGGTGAAGGTGAAAGAAAATGAAAAGATAAACAAATTCTTGAACCTAGCAAGAGCGCAGAAAAAACTGTGGAACATGAAGGTAAAAGTACCAATTGTAATTGCAGCTCTTGGAATGGTCCACAAGGGTTTGGAAAAGAATCTGGAGGAATTGGAAATCTGAAGAAGACCCGAGACCATCCAAACAACACCACTGTTAAGATCAACTAGAATACTCAGAAGAATCCTGGAGACATTAGGAGACTTGCTGTCTCTCAGCCTCCAATGAACCACCAGCTTAGGCAGGTGTGAAGAACTTTCATAATAATAATAATAATAATAATAATAATAATAATAATAATAAATTCAAATTTTGTATAAAACAGAGTAAAAATAGTACATAGTAAGATGTTTTTTAATGCAACAGCTTTGAAATACCATAACTTAGACTATAAAGCAATTTCCAATCCAATTTACTAATGAATCATGTACGATCACCCTGGTGGTTATAACTTCTCAAAGTTGATAACTATTAAATGGTAAATATAGAGTACTTTCCCTTACTTATTTGATTTGCAAATAATTATGATATAAATTCTATAAATAAGATGCAACTTGACATCAAATTTAATGGACATCAAAAGTGTCTTTTAAGTAAGTCAATTTGAAATTTGCTTTTATTCAACTATAAGAATACAAATTATTCAAATTATTTATTTATCTATTTATTTTTTACTAATATTTAGTCAAAGACCTATTTAAACTTTTTTAAATGAGCATAGTTTAGTCAGGTCACAATAGTCAACAAGGATGGATCTCACTAACAATTAAGAAAAATGATTTTAAAACAAGCTGGATAACTTTTTACCAATGTGACATAAGCCATACAAGTATATGTTTGTGTACTTTTTGTATTTATATCTATATGTATGTACTTATACAAAGATGAAAGTTCATGAAGAACTGACAATTTGATGAAAATCCAGCTAAAAAAGGACCATTAAACATTTGGTTATTAAATAACCAAATATGTTAAATAAATCATTTTACATTGGTAGAATATCAAATCAAATTTATTTGTTTAATCTTCAGTCATTTTAAAATGTAAATATTGTTAAACAAAAAGAAAAAAACAACCAAATTTCACTATAATAATGAGTTTACTATTTTAATGATTCACTATTTTAGAATAGCAAGATGTCATTGAAAATACAGAATAGATTTTGGGAAATTGAATTGACACTATTACAATTGAAAAACCTGTATATTGTTAAAGTTTTCAATTTTTTGTTATAAATGTATAAAAATTGAAATTACAAAAACATTTCTAAATAAAAAAAATATTCTGCTTATAATTTCCGGATATCTTTCTGGGTATATTTAAAAATCAGACTAACTTGAGATATCCCTTGTTCAAAGTTACAGACAGACAAATAAATTAACCACAGAATATTTAATGATAGAGCTACATGGTAATATCACAGCAATATGAAAACGGGAATTGGAATTATTTAAATCATTGTATTTGCACGTATATATTTACAAAGCTTATTGCAGTAGAGCACCAAAAGGAATGGGATAGTCAAAAGATTGTGTTGTGCTAGTTTTTGAAATAAGAAAGTCCTGCCTGCCTTAAAAATTGGCATTTGAAATTCTGGCTTTTATCTGAACTTGAACACAATCCTACATTAGAAAATTAACAAATCCACCTAATGAATCCTATTGTATGTGTTAAACTGGTTATCATATTTATATTTTTTATATGGCACATCTAAATATGAATAATTACACAGATAATTCAGTTTTGCAAAATCATTCTCAAAATGTTTATATTACAATATCAAGCTTTAAGTAAACAAATCAATTTTCAATCTACACAAGAAATTAAATTCTTAGGTTGACCCACAAAGTGTCTTTGAAATATTATGTCATTTTTTCAGAAAAATCATTCACAAAAACAAATAGTAATAATAATGATACCTGCTTTACTTGTGTATTATGAGTAGAAATTCAATCAACTTACCTTTCCTGCAGCCGCTCAGTTGTTAAACTCGTTTCCTTAAGAACTGTTTGACATTTGCACTTCGACCGAGTCTTTATTTTCTGTTTCTGATACACTCCGGTTAGACAGGGCACAATTGGTGCTTTCATACAGTTCACAGATGCTTCTGAACTCTGTGATGGAGATGGGCTGTTTTCAGCCTTTTCTGTACTGTTATTTTCAGCATCCGACCGCTCCCGTTCCGACCGGGCGTCCACATCAGACCGTAACATGTCAAAGTCATCACTGTGAAAGCTCTCAATGCGAGCCAGTGGACTTCGCAAGAATTGTTTGTTAGGGGTGATGGGCGTCTTTAATGAAGACAATGAATTCGTTCGTTTTTGTGACTTTACAGATCCTGAGGAGTGTCTTAACAGACCTGAGTGCGGCAGGCGGCGAGGTGAGTTTTCTTTCAAGACCTTCAAAATTATAGATTCATTATCATCATCCTCATCATGTTCTTGAAGTTCTGAGAAGACTGTATCATCCGGGGTATGATCAGGAGGAGAGTTTTTACTGTCCAAGAAGCTTCCAGGCACAGTTAAACGAGTTCGAGAGGTCCGTTTTGGACCACTGCTAATACCAAGGCCAAGACCACTGGATGATGGTATAGTCACTGACTCAGCCAGCAAATGAGATGTGCTATCTACTTTCTCTTCTATATCCTCTGGATCAGCTAGCTTCAAGTCAGTTATGCCTTGTTCAATTCGCTTTTCACTATCTGTTCGAGGAAGATTGCTATTGTTTTGTTTGCATTTTTCCAGTTTCTCATCATCAGAAAGATTAGCATAGTTATTTGTTTGCATAGATTCCAAAAACGACTCTGAAGAACCAGAGTTATTAATTGGTCCTAATAGTTTGGGTTGAGAAGATGATGACAATGATGAAGTTACCTTTTGCTTGGGGATTGCCCCAGACAAACGGGAATCAACAGGCAACAAGAAGTTATTTGTTAACAATTTTTGTTTCGGTTTGACAATGACATTGTTCAAAACCTTCACTGGGGGTTTGTCTGCAAGGAAAATTTTCTGGGCACTTTGTTCTACCAAGGAGTCCGAAGGTTGTTCATTTTCCTCCTGGAGAAGAGGAATATTTGAAGATGATCCTTCGGTGCTCTCATGAAAGTTTGTAGTTGAGCAAGGGTTTGAATTGTCTGCAAAATGCACCTCAACTGTAGTAAGGGGCCCATTTGGACTGTGAGGCTCAATTTGTAGTTGTTTTACAGAGGGCTTGTAACACTCTTGGATGGTTAATCGAGCAGGCCTTGTTACAGGACTCTGTCGAGGTGTTAAATCTGTTTGGTCTTCATCTGGTACATCAATTGATTCAGTTTGTAAAGAAAGACTAGTCCTCTTATCATGTGGTCCACATGACCTGGAACGACGCTGAGAAGCCCTTGATTTTGCAGTTTCCGTTGGTAGCTGCGCTTTGCCTGCAACAGGCGTATGAACTGGGCTACTTTCAGTGAGCCTACTGGGATCCGGGCTCTGAGATCGGGCTCTCTCACTACTTGGAGTAGATCGGTCCTAAAAAACACACATACACAAGAAAAGAAAGAAAGAAAGAGGGAAAGAGAAAGAGAAAGAAAGAAAACAGTATTAGAACAGAGTCGGAAGAAATTATTTTAAAACAATAACAAAAATTATACTACAACAAGATTATTTACAGTAAAAATAGAACTTTTATGATTTTTCCCAATGAACATGAATACTGATTTGTTGAAATGAAAAAAAAAAACAACGAATATCACAAAAAGCTATTTAACCTTTAGCTTTTTCTAAGAATCAAATAT
>CM042160.1:22669504-22689504 GCA_023376005.1 Doryteuthis pealeii | reverse complement strand
TAAGGGAGAGAAAAGTGTAATAATCTATGTAGATTTTTCTTTAAAATAAAAATTCCTCATAAAACCTAATATAAACCTCTATACTATAAGTTATAAAAATATGTTAACTAATCACAGACCAATACTTTTTCATTTTTAAAAATAAATTTCATGCACAAGAATTTGGCCTAAATATGGGTTCTCCCATCCAAAACATCAAACCCAGAGATTCTAAATATGGGTTCTCCCATCCAAAACATCAAACCCAGAGATTCTAAATATGGGTTCTCCCATCCAAAGCATCAAAGCCAGAGATTCTAAATATGGGTTCTCCCATCCAAAGCATCAAATCCAGAGATTCTAAATATGGGTTCTCGCATCCAAAACATCAAACCCAGAGATTCTAAATATGGGTTCTCCCATCCAAAGCTTCAAACTCAGATATTCTAAATATGGGTTCTCCCATCCAAAACATCAAATCCAGAGATTCTAAATATGGGTTCTCCATCCAAAGCTTCAAACTCAGAGATTCTAAATATGGGTTCTCCCATCCAAAGCTTCAAACTCAGAGATTCTAAATATGGGCTCGCCCACCCAAAACATCAAACCCAGAGATTCTAAATATGGGTTCTCCCATCCAAAACATCAACACAGAGATTCTAAATATGGGTTCTCCCATCCAAAACATCAAACCCAGAGATTCTAAATATGGGTTCTCCCATCCAAAACAAAACCCAGAGATTCTAAAATATGGGTTCTCCCATCCAAAACATCAAACCCAGAGATTCTAAATATGGTTCTCGCATCCAAAACATCAAAAGAGATTCTAAATATGGGTTCTCCCATCCAAAACATCAAAGAGATTCTAAATATGGGTTCTCGCATCCAAAACATCAAACCCAGAGATTCTAAATATGGGTTCTCCCATCCAAAACTTCAAACCCAAAGATTCTAAATATGGGTTCTCCCATCCAAAACATCAAACCAGAGATTCTAAATATGGGTTCTCCCATCCAAAGCTTCAAACTCAGAGATTCTAAATATGGGTTCTCTCATCCAAAACATCAAACCCAGAGATTCTAAATACTTACTGATACATTGATGATACATTACTAATATATCCATGTAAAACTAGATTATTAAATATCATTAGAAATTCAACAAAATAGAACATTTATTTGAATTTACATTTAAAATAACACATTTCCTAGATCTTTATTCAAAATAAGAATGTTTTAAAATTAAAATTCAACAACCAACAAATAAAATTGACCTTATAAACTTCCAACCCCTTCACAACTATAAACAATTTGGAATAACTGTAGGTTTCTAAGAGCCCTTAGGATCTGCAGCTATCTCAAGAAAATTACACTGAAAACCCCTTTAAAATCATACATTATCCCAATCACTTCATATACAATGCATACAAAATAAATAATGAAAAAAAAATCATAAACAATAGAAATACTAGGAGCATAATATATAACATTATATAACCAACAAACCCAACAAAAATCTAACCAATCTCAGTATATAGTAAAAAAAAACATCCAGAAAACAATTCAAAATTTACTCAATATTGAATGAAAATTTTATATCATATCTGAAGCAGGAATTTACGAAATAGCTTGTGAACAATTCACCATCCAATTACATCAAGGAAACTCAGAGACCTGAAAATAAACCACATGCTTAATGCTAAGGTATATCACTGTAACTAACCCCATTTGTTATATAAAAAAGATGCATGAACCCTCTTGCAGTTATTTTACATCTACACTTTTGCAATATATCTTCATTCATCACCAAATTAATACTCACAGGATGTGGAGTACTAAAAGATATAAACAACAAAAAATGAATAAATATAATTGACCAATACTGTTAATAAAATTTTAATTTAAAAAAATTCTAAATTAAGAGTTCAAACCATTTATATTAATTATTATGCTTCTCCATTTGATAAGGATCTGGATTTGCATTCTGATGACAACATAAAAAATGTCAATCTCATGTTCCAAACTGTCTTGTCTTTCTCATTCAATTAGTTTTAATTCTTCTCTCTCTCTCTCTCTCTCTCTCTCTCTCTCTCTCTCTCTCTCTCTCTCTCTCTCTCTCTCTCTCTCTGTCTCTTTCTCTCTCTCTGTCTCTCTCTCTCTCTCTCTCTCTCTCTCTCTCTCTCTCTCTCCCTATATATATATATATATATATATATATATATATATATATATATATATATTAGGGCTATTAGACAACTTTCTCGCCATCAAGTGAAATAAAGTTTCCACACTAAAAGAAGTCTCAAACATGCAGCACACATATTCCTTTATCCCATTCTCATAAACAATATTTTTTCTAAAACTTTAGGCCATTTAATTCAAAATTATATTTTATTTGAATTCACAATGGACTTTTTTGCTAGTTTACATACCCCCAGACATTTAATGTAACATGGAAATTCATTTTAATAAATAAGGGGTCTCCTCCTAGCAGACTTTTAGCTGTAATGCATGATAACTGGTGGAATATATTGACCTACTTCACTTACTCTCTGGGTCAATTGTAAATAACATAGAACAGGGGTTTATATAATTATGTGATATTCTCAAAAGTACCAGAATCAATTGGGAAACTTTCAAACTGGAAAGTGTAGAAAATAAGCATCTGGCAGAACATTTTTTTTTGGTAAACATATTGCAATTCTTATTGAAGCCTCTTATTGTATTCATTACATTGACAAAGTTTTTATTAAGTCTTCACAATGCACAATGGTGAATGAAAAAAAACCATCATAATAAGAAGAAAACAATAAAAATATGAAGTTCATAGACTTATGTTACTGAGAGTAAGAATATAAAGAAACTTTGCCTTATTTTTGTATTCAGATATTATTTAGTCAAAAATAAGTTAACCCCTTAAACCCTTCACAACTTCAGATACCTTGTAGTTGACCTCTCAAAATTCACATAAAATAAATTTGATTACAAAAAAAAAACATTCAAACTTTTCTCCTAGATGGAGAGATCTTTGTTTAAAGCTTTCCTACAATTCTATTAAAGGAAGGGTAATGAATGGCAACAATATTAAGACTTTTATTATTATTAATATCTAATGTGATTTGAGCCTATATATATGTATATATATATATATGTATGGGTGTGTGTGTGTCTGCATGTGTATGCGTGTATTTTTGCCAATATATGTATATATATGCATATGTATATATATATATATATGCATATGTATATATATATATATATGTCGGATTAACTTCCATTTATTTACATATATATATGTATATAAATGTATATATACATGTATGTATATTTATATATATGTATATATATATATATACATGTATATATATACATGTATATATATGTTTATGTATATATATTATGTATACAGATATGTATATATATACAGATATGTATATATATACATATATATACATATATATATATATATATATATATATATATATATATATATATACATATACAGATATGCATATATATACATTCATATATATACATATATAGATATGTATTATATATACATACATATACATATATATACAGATATGTATATATATACATACATATACATATATATACAGATATGTATATATATATATATATATATATATATATATATACATATATATATACAGATATTATATAATATATATATATACATATATATATACATATATATACAGATAAGTATATATATAATATATATATACATTTATATACAGATAGGTATATATATATATATACATCATATATATATATACATATATATACAGATATGTATATATACATTACATATATATATATACATATATTACAGATATGTATATATATATATATATATATATATATATATATATAGTATATATATATACATACATATATATATATATACAGATATGTATATATATATATATATAATATGTATATATATACATAATCCATATATACATATATATACAGATATGTATATATATACATCCATATATATATACATATATATACAGATATGTATATATATATATACATCATATATATATATATATATACAGATATGTATATATATACATCCATATAATATACATATATATACAGATATGTATATATATATACATATATATATATATATATATATATATATATATATACATATATATACATATATATACAGATATGTATATATATATATATACATATATATACAGATATGTATATATATATATATACATATATATACAGATATGTATATATATACATACATATATATACATATATATACAGATATGTATATATATACATACATATGTATATATATATAGATGTACATGTATACATATATATATATGTATGTATATTTATACATACATATATAGAGAGAGAAGTATATATACATATATATATAGATGTACATATATACATATATATATGTATGTATATTTATACATACATATATATATATAGAGATATATATATACATATATATATATAGATATATATACATATATATATATATATATATATATATATATATATAGATATATATATATATCTATCTATATATATATGTATGTATAATACATATATATATGTATATATGTACATCTATATATATATATATATATATATATATACATATATATATATAGATGTGTATATGTGTATAAATATATATACATATATATATGTGTATATGTACATCTATATATATATACTATATATATATAGATGTGTATATATATATATATATATAATATATATAAATGTATATACATATATATATATATATATATATACATATATATATAACTGTATATACATACATATAGATGTATATATATATATATATAGATATATATATATACATATATATATAGATGTATATATATATATATGTATATATACACATATATATATAGATGTATATATATATATATATAGATGTGTATATATACACATATATATACATGTATATATATATATATATAGATAGATAGATGTATATATGTACATATGAAGTAGTCAAACAATGTGTTTGAAATGGCGAAGGCCGACAATTTGTGGGAGATTATGTACTTAATTAAAGTCATACCTAATTTTGTTAATTAATTATAACTAAATGAATTAGGCGTGCATATCGGTTTAAATGTAAAGCGTAAACAAATCGAGAAAAAGTCATCTCTGTATGTACATTTCAGCCCATTAGGCCTCATCAGCAGAGCTATAGACAGGGTAGTGCTTTGTGCATGATTCAAACCCTACCTGTCAGGCTGACAGGCGGACATTCTAACCACTATTTGTTTACGCTTTACATTTAAACCGATATGCACGCCTAATTCATTTAGTTATAATTAATTAATCAACAAAATTAGGTATGACTTTAATAAAGCACATAATGTCCCACATATATACATATATATATATAGATGTATATATATACACATATATATATATACATGTATAGATATAGATATATATAGATAGATGTGTATATATACATATATAGATATATATAGATAGATGTATATATATACATGTGTATATATACATATATATATAGAGATGTAAATATACATATATATACACATATATATATATTGATGTATATATACATATATATACACATATATACATATATATATATATATACACTCTGTGTGTGTATACACATGCACATATAGATAGATATGTACATACACACACACACATATAGAGAACATAGCATGCTTCCATTACACATTAATTAATATATAATTTTCTGACCAATTCTCCATTTAAATTTGTTTTTTAATTAAGTTTAAAGTAATTCATACTCAGTAATTATATTGAAATGTGAAATGATAAAACTAAAAACAATGCTTTAAAAGATAAAAATGAATATGTCATTAGTACAAAGTAATTTAAAATAATGATGCATAGAATAAACAAAATGTAAAACAGTGTTATTATTTTAATAATTGGGAAAAACCTGAAACCTTAAATATATAATCTTGCTTGTAAAAAAAAAAAAAAAAAAGATCATTGTGAATTTAAAAAAATGACCAAACTTTCAAATACACTGAAGGCAGAAAAATGAAAACATCCACAAAAAAGCAAGGCAAATTTCCCCAAATCTTTAAGGTCAACATTTATCTTTCTCCACGCAAATGAACTCTACAACTTTTAAACATTGACACTCTTCAATTATTCAATCACTTTCTCTCTCAGTTTCTTTTGTGCTGGTGACTTCTAACACAGTTTGTTTTTTTTTTACTGATTCCTTTATTAACTAGGTATACAAAAATACATTAAAATAAGTAAACAGAAACAAAGGAATCAATCAAAAATGAATCATTATTCATTAAAAAAGGAGTAACAGAAATAAGCAGTCATGTGATTAATAATGAGTAAGTGCATGCAGTGTGTCAAACAAACAAGAGAAATAAAAAGTAAAATGACATTTATCAGAACAAGATCATGAGAATTGATGGGACATTACATACACACAGAGGCATACCAAAAAAATAGTTGTGCCAACGTCTCTATACAAATATGTGTGTGTGTATATATATATATATATACATGTATGTGTGTGTGTGTGTGTGTGTGTGTGTGTGTGTGCGCGTGCACGCAAAGTGATCACCCAAGACTGTTGTCTTTAAATTTCAAGCATTCTATCTTATATAAATTTATAATCAATGAAAGAAATATAGGCAATTTTAGAATCAGTAAGCACATGAATATTTTAGTGCAAGCAATTGAAAATTATACTTGGGTGTCAAGATGCATTTGTATTTAAACTGAAATATAATTGAAATACAAATATCATTTTTTACAAGCAAAAGATATTCCCATGTATGAACTCATGGAAAAAATTTGGTTAACATAGCTGATAACTTCCGTCAAAGACATCTTTCTGTGGGACCATAGAGCACTAATAACTTCAAAGATAGGCATGAACCTCAAAATTGTTATAATATTGGTCACATTGTTCTTGCTTCTTTTCAAATCTAATCATGGAAAATAAAAAGTTGGCATGTAGGTTTTAAAAAAAAATATATATAAATGTGTGTGTGTGTGTATGTGCATGCATATGCACATATACATGACCATAAAACCTGCTTATATTCTTCCCTTAAATTGACATTTTTTCATCTGAAAATGACAAAATTAAGTTAATCCTAAAGCTGCAATCCAAGGAAGTGACTGAAATATAACAACATTTTTGTACATATAAAGAACACATTGATGTCTTATAATCTTATTATCTTTTTAGATATAAATATAATCAATCTGGTTTGCTTACTTGAAAAAATAGAAATAAACTAAGAGTTGATAAATGTTATATGCTGATATTTATGATAAATTAGAAAGATTAATATTAACAGAGATGTTCAGAGATGTTTCTTGATCAGTATAATCAACAAGAATATTTTAATTCAACTGTTTTGTAATATTTATGCAAAGGATTCTGAAGTTCATTAATACAAGGAATTCATAAAAGATATTTAAGATGATAAGGAAACTATTAAAGTATCTTATAACAGTTAATAATACAACAAAATAAATTTCATAAACTATTTAAATATATTCTATTTCAATAAAGAAATCCAATACTGTAATAGAGAACAGCTACTTATATAAAAAATACAATGATATATATATATATATATATATATATATATATATATATATATATATATATTGGTCATGCTATCTGAAAATTTTTATTGTCATGACAACAGAAAACATTTTAGAAATTCAAATATATTCACGATTTTTTCACAAGTAGACTATATGAATTAATCACCCTCTCTTACTTTTTCATTTTCCATTTTCATTTTTCTTGTCTTAAATTTTCTATATTTTAGTCACTTCATGTTTTTTCCTCGTCTTCAATTTCTGTTTACTTCCAACTTATTTTCTTTCTTTTTCCAATGCCTTTTT
The DNA here is from genome assembly GCA_023376005.1 of Doryteuthis pealeii. Classification (NCBI taxonomy): domain Eukaryota; kingdom Metazoa; phylum Mollusca; class Cephalopoda; order Myopsida; family Loliginidae; genus Doryteuthis; species Doryteuthis pealeii. The sequence goes on along the minus strand of CM042160.1, from coordinate 22,681,567 downwards.
TTATTTTATTACCTCAAGTTATTTGAAAGGATTTCGGTTGATTGATGATCCTGTGTTCTCAACTCCACAAAATAACTGATGCCATCATTTTGATAAGCAAAAGTGAATCCATGTGTAAGTAATCATATAATGTATGAGATGGGAACAATAATAGTAGACAAATGATAAAGTCAACATTATACAGAAATTCTTCCTGAAGAAAGCTGGGAAATAAACTGCTTTACAGTTTGAGGAAAATTAAAACCAAATAAAGAAGATGAGGATCATCATAAAACTGACTAAATATTAAGAAAGACTTCTTTCAAAGTTTTAGATAAAAAAAAGAAAGTGAATTTTTTATAAAAAGAAAACATATTGCACTAAGTGAAGCATCAGTGAAATATGATTTTTGTTTCTGTCACTGTTGTTCCTGCCGGCAGCAATTTGATGATTTGATATTTTAGAATTAAAGTTATCAGCTTCCACTTGATTTGAACTGAAAATAAGATAAACAGTTGTAGTGCATTTTCAATAAATGAATCAAACATAAAATTGAATGTTTTTTTTTATATATTATATTTTTGAAAAAATAAATTTTGTGCAATAAAACTAAAAGTCACTTTATATAAAACATTCTTGGTCAGCTTATCATGACATTGTAGCAATTAAGTTTAAAAGAAAAGATTTACTCTCAAAAGTCAAGATTATTATTTATTCTTAAAAATAACTAAATGCACATGTATATTGTAACTAATGACTTACACTTAACCATGAATAAATTATATTGTTTAGAGGCAGAAAATACAAACAATAATATCACTAATAGAAATTAAAATAGATCTCTATTTTTTCAACATCTCCGTCTCCACATACACATATCAGGTATATGAAGGATGAGAGTATTTTTTTTTCAGTAGCTGGAAACAACTATACATAAATAATTCAATAAATTTGATTTCAAGAAAAGAAAGATTATGATATTTTTTTAGGTTTGTATTAATAATGGAATAATGAGAAAGTCAAGAATTGAATGTTGTCTTTTCTTATGACAGAATATTAGTAATGTAATGGAAATTTTAAAATTAGTTGAACTTTCTCATGAAATTTATTTTAAGTCTTCTGAAATTGATATAGTATTTTATACATGGTTTCTATTTGTGTTTTAAACAAGTAAACAGTGCCTAGAATTTGATGCTCATGTGTGTGTTTACATTTAAAACATGAACAGTTTTGGTTAGATTAGATCTGCAAGTTGAACATTTAAAAATTAGTATATTTTGGCTTATAATCAGTCTGTTACTCTCTGGTGTAGTTTAAAAAATATATTTTATGATCAAAAATACAAAAATTAGAAGCTTCTAGGTATCAAATATAGAAAAGCTGAATCTGAAAATAGGACAATAAGAATATTAAAATCTAAGGAAAACTATATAACATTTAGAAAGCATATCTATGAAAATGTAAACTTTTATAATTAATCAAATATTTGAATTCAGAATTTTTTAAAAAGTAAAAGAGCACAAAGTTATTTATGGGTTTGCTTAAATGAGTGCATTATAGAATTCCTCAAATTTTAATTTAGAAATGCTAATTAAGATTTATAGAAATAAAGCTTCAATATTAATACCATGACTAATTTACTAATGCTTGCAATACATTAGATGTCCAGTGATTTAAGAAGTATTATAACAACAAAAGATGCCAAGTCATTGGTAGTGGACTGGTCAAATTTGGAAAAATATTCTTAGAGCACACTGGGAAGAGCATCATTACTGAGTTTTCCTCTAGTCTTTATACTAATCTCTTTCAATGGCATCCTAGTATGGTATCTTTTTTAATTGTCTTTTCCGTCATGTTCATTTTTACTCTTGTATTCTTTGACTTGGTAACTAAAGTCTTGAGAATTTAATGTATTATCAGATATGACATTTGTTTCCATCACATGGGCGACAGAATTACTTGTATCAAGGGTAAAGAAATAAGGTTTTTATTTAACATAGTTTGTGGTTCTGCTTGCAGGAAGGTCTGGAGGAAAGAAAAAAAATTAAATTTTAAATTTCCAAAATTGAAAGTATTATTTAGTTTTATTCAATTACTGTCAGTATCTATTCTAATCTCATGAGAGTGAATAATTATAGAAAGAAAATGAAAAGGTTACAACATAAAATTGAAAGTCTAAATTAAATGCATGTTTTATTTTCTTATTAGAAAAAAATGTATCTAATTTGCTATTCAGAGAAATGACAATTTCTCTTTTTGTAGGTTCTTTTCTATTTTCTTGGTTACACCTGCTAGGAACAGCTGTCAGTGAAATACCTAAAGGTACCCTGGCTGCCACTTGAGGGCACCACAGAGCAGTTCTTATTAAAGTCAGACAAGCTATTCTTGTATAGTTATTTTTTTTTTTAAATATCTTATATGTCTTTAATCATCATGGGGGGAGAAGTACTAGGATTGCTAGATTGTTAAACTATTTATACAAATTTATTTTTTTCATGTTAGTGATTTTAAATCTCATAATCGAAGCTGTCAGATATTTTCTTTGCTGAGTGTAAGAAAATGAAAAGAAACTGAAAACAAAATTGACTTTAAGCAAATCATAGACCACATCAATGAAAACAAAATGCAATTGTAATTTTCATGTAGTGATATAATTTATTAATTAAAATTAATTTAATGTATTATCATTTAATCTTCACTTTTATTTCACTACACTTCACTTTTTTTCTATTTTTATTTCATTGATCTTCATTTTTATTTTTGTGTGGATATGGTAAAGTCAAATATATGTCAACATTTCCATTATTTGGACAGGGTACAATTTCAGTGCTTTTTATAGGCACTATTTCCTGTATATACACCCATGATAGCTGCCAAAACATTAAGCAGTTATTAGTAATTCATCTCCAATAATTTGATAACCAAAAAGTTGCCTTGTTACTAAATATGGATTTGAGAGGAGGGAAAGACTGATTACAAGCCAGAATTTCTTAAAAGAAAGAATCTCTTTCTCAAAAATCAGCATACATACAAAATGAAATTAAAAGTTGATAAAAAAAATCATGAGTAAAAGACAACTACAATAGACACATTTCTTTGAATAAACTATTTTATTCTGTAAGAAAAAAATAAAGAAAATAATCAGTTTCATATAAATTATTTGCCTAAGTTACTGAAATTAAGTTCAAATTTTCTTTCTTATTTGAAAAGGAAATTATCAGTTAATCTAAATTGATCCACTGAAAAAACAAATTACATTCACAAAAAAAAATTACATTTAGACATTTTGTCCAAAACAAAACTTTCGCTTTGGTATTTTTCTTTAACATCAAATCAAAAAATAAATATTTTTTTCTTCCTTTATTAGAGAAATTAAAAGCTTTGATTAAAGTCTGTCATGGTTTGCTTTTTAATTGTTTTTCTGTTATAAAGAAGGTTGATTAGATTCTGAGGATTTATTCAAAGTTGCTATCCCTCTATTTTTCTTGTAATGTAAGTTAAAAGTCTACATAAAGTATGTATCATCTTCTACCTCCCACTGAACTTATCTAGATACTAATTCATGTGTAGCAACTGCCATCACAAGACTAAATAAATAAACAATATCATTATTGCCAGAAGAGAAAGATCCCTTTTATTTCATATTTAATTCTTTTCATTTTATAGAATCATTTTTAACAAGAAAGGCAATAAAGAATCAATTAATCAATAATATCTAAGAAATGAAAATAAGAAATTCAGTTTAAATAAATTCTCTTATGGCTTTCCAGGATAATTCTAGTATAGTTACTTCTATTTTACTTACAAATAAAAGTTGTAAACTTTAAATCTTTAATATTAGAAAACTGAGAGAGTCATAGAATTTTGCTCTAAAAATTTTTTTTAAATTTTATTTAACTCTAAAAAATTTTTAAGAATTTTATTTTTCATTATATAAGAAAATATCTAAATTGTACTTGCAGTTTCTTAGATAAGCCTTTTGACTTTTTTGTTTACAAAGAAAATCATTTCACTTTAGCTAAAGTTATTTCCAAATATTCACAGTGGCAGGAGTGACAGCAAACATGGTCTCCTCAAAAAAAAAAAAAATGAAACTGATAATAAAGAGAAGCACATATTTTCTCAGTAAAACTCATTGTGTAAATGAAAAGAACAAAAAAAAAAAAATGTCAAAAAAAAAGACAATAAAATTTGGAAAGATCTTAAGAAAAATGACCCGCTGAAAGAGTTTGTGAGGTATGCTGGGTTTGTTTTCAGTTAGGGATTTGTTTAAGATACTTTCCTCTAATATTAAAAGTCTTACAAGCAAAATAGTTCTATTATATTAAAGACATTCTAGTAATCTTAAAAGGATTTTTTTAAAGAAGTAAATCAATTTGATAAAAAATATTTTAAAGTTGTAGAAACACCTAACCATGTTTTTTTAAAAAAAAATCTTTTTTCTCTATTTCCTCTCATTCTTACAATGTGTTTCAACCAGAGAAAAAAAAAAGTAGAGATCAAGCAATACCTGAAAGGTTAAATAATCATTTGAATCTGTTATTAAAGTTTAAGGAATGCCATTACTAACCTATCTGAATGGTCTCCAAAGACTTGTATATCCTTCCATTCCAGGTTCTGTATACATGTGATGTTACCACACACTTGGTACACAAGTCTTTGAGACAACCATTCAGTCAATTTATAGTAACGAGGAATAAATATGAAATAAAATTAAACAAAAAAAATTTGGAAAATGCAGCCATTATAGCTACCCCAGAATTAATTATGATGTATATCTCATATTTCAGATACTGAATGATCTCTACGAACGAAAGTTTCAGTTTTGGGATGTCAATAATGTTTAAACATAAAAAGGGGAAGGTGTTTCTTGAAATTTTTCTTCATTCAAATTTCAACACACATTATTTTTACAAATGTTAAAAAAAACAACAAAAAAAAAAAAACAGAAACATCACAGCAAGATCCTAAAGCTTGATGTTTTTTATATGTAATAAATGTCCCATCTAGAATCATGGGCAAAGTACATAAACAGAATCCAGAGAAACAATTTTTAAAGAATTATCTTTTAAAAACACACACAAAAAATACTCTGCAAAATATAATGCATAGTGTAAAATCAGTGCCTGTTAATATGAGTTTGTTTTTGGTGTTTCTTGATGGACCCTAATTATTTTACTACCAGTAGCTGAAAATCAAAATCTGAATTAACAAGTGTGTGGTAACTGCACACATGTATACAATCCTGGAATGGAAGGTTAAATGATTTGACTGGGCAATTTTGTTTATGAAAGGCTAACTAAAAATTATAAAAAGTGAATGAAATGAAAATTTAAAGTATGTCTCACTATAAAGCAAAATTATATATATAATATATATAATATATATATATATATATATATATATATATATATATATATATATATAGAGAGAGAGAGAGAGAGAGAGAGAGAGAGAGAGTGATAGATAGATAGATAGATAGATAGATAGATAGAGCAGACAAAAAGAAACTAAATTATTCATAAAAAAAATTAGAAACTTAAAAATTAGGTTCTGAAAAAATTATTTGGGAGAAATCTTTTTTCTTTTTTTTCTTTTTTTTTTTTTTCTTTGAGATGAAAAATGTCCCCATCCCAATGAAATCTGGAAAGCTAAGTTTTCACAAAGGAATAAAACAAAAATTGTGGTTCATGAGTTTCTAATTTTAACAAAGAAATAACTTGTGGAAATGATATCATTCATGTCTCTTTCATAAAAGTGTAGAGATTCTCCATTGATCAATCATTAATAAGATTCTTTTGTGAATTAGGCTGGTGCAAAAATAATTATGTTTTTTTAAAAATTATTTTATGCTTTGATGCATATTTATGAATAAATCATTATCTAATTATGTTCATGTAAATATACTATAGTAAAATGCAAATTCTGCACTACTGATTTATGCTAATGGTTTGGTCTTCACTATTTATTCTTGTTTATTTTAGGCTGTCAAATTAGAGATGGAAAAAAATCTAATTTGAGCAATTTTATTGTTTGAAGCATTTAATCAGGGAATCAGATCACTAAAGATACAGATCAATATTGCTTCCAAAAGTTTTTTTTTAATGCAGATGAAAGCCTTGAAGGTGAAGAGACATTCTTCTGCACCTCATATCAACCAATTGAGAGTCATTATTGAAGTAGACTACACAACTCAAGAAGTTAAAGAACAACTAAATTGTTCACCATTCAACAATTTTTAACTATTTGCACCAAATTGAAAAAACATGACAATTGAGTGTTATATGATTTGAATGAAAATAAAAAATTAAAATCACAATTATAAAATCTGCCCTTTTTTTTACACAAAAATGATTCATTTCTGGAACAGATAGTGACATAAAACAAAAACATATTGTATACCTAATTAGTGGTCAGTGGCTGAGGTGAAACAAAAACATTTGGTCAAACCAAAGCTGCATCAAAAAACGTTTTTGCTTGCTTTGGTAAAGGGACTAATCCACTAAAACGTTTGCTTGGTAAAGGGACTAATCCACGTTTTTGCTTTAAAGGACTAATCCACTAAAACGTTTTTGCTTTGGTAAAGGACTAATTTTTGCTTTAAAGGGACTAATCCACTAAAACGTTTTCTTTGGTAAAGGGACTAATCCACTAAAACGTTTTTGCTTTAAAGGGACTAAAAAGGACTAATCCACTAAAACGTTTTTGCTTTGGTAAAGGGACTAATCCACTAAAACGCTTTAAAGGGACTAATCCACTAAAACGTTTTTGCTTTGGTAAAGGGACTAATCCACTAAAACGTTTTTGCTTTGGTAAAAAGACTAATCCACTAAAACTTCTTGAAGCCTGATAAGGCCATCAGAGCAGAAAAGTATTACAAGAAAATAGCATCTCAATATTGCTTCAAAGAATGCATTGGTTTCAAAACTCCAGTCTTTTATGCTACTAGAATAAATAAACTTGTCTATAGTTAGCAATAATATATATATTCTAATGATTACTGTTTTGATTGATAGATATGATTCTGACTTCTTTAAAGTTCATAGTGACAAACAGCTATTATTTTTGCACCAACCTTTTAGTTATGTTATTAATCAGTTAACATTCTGAACATTCAATTGTTATTATCATATTCATTTGTTATAAATATTTTATTATTTGCAATAATCTCATTTTCTTATGCGAGAAAACTAAAATTATATGTGAACTTAAAAAAATAAAGATGTATAAGGAAACTAAATGAAAATTTATTGAACATCAATCTAAATTAACATTAAACAATAGATATGATATATTTAAAAGGTGAAAAAGATAGTTTATACATATGTACTCAAATATACATATATATATATATATATATATATATATATATATATATATATATATATATAACAGATGTACATTTCTGTTATAATGTGCTGGGGGAATATTAATTTACTCTATAAACAGTAAAATACAGACTTCATAACTAATTTAACAAAGAGGCAAAACTTTCTAGATAAAAAAAAACTTGTCTTAGATGTTTAAAAAAAACTTAAGTAGATTTGTGAAAAATCGGGGTAAAACTTTGTCCTGGAACACATTGAAAACCAGTTACAGAATGTTTGAAAATAAGTCTATTTTATCTGATATTAAAGAAATAAAAACCAATGAATTATTTGAATGTGTGTGCATGTGTTTTTGGTTAGTATTTATCTTATGAGAAATCCTTCCAATTCAAATTCATAATTGGCGTTAATTTATGAGAAACCAAAGGCATGAGTTTTCTGTTTTAACCTTATTTTGCCTTATAATCTATTTTCTTGGTGCAATCTGTTGAAGTTGATTCATAAATAACTTTTAGAGTGTGATAAATTTAAATAGTTTTTAAACTTTAAAAATTTATAAACACATATATGGTTAGAATGAAAAGGAATCATTAGATACTTTTATTTTCAAGAATTAAGGTAGAATAGTCTGAAATATCTAGACACATTTAAAAGTAATACAAGTTTTGCATAGTGTCTAAATAGGCTACAAGAAGTGAAAATATATGGATAAACTAGAAGATACATGAGAGTAGCAGAAAGGCAAAAGATACTATAGCTGCTAAAAAAGAAAAAAATAATCTGACCAGTCTGTTTAGAGGATAAACTTGAACAGAAAAAAAAACAATTGGATATTCAAAAAATGATTGTTTATTTGTAACTAAATAAGCTAAAATTTTTTTACTTATTTTTCAATTTTTATATCCACTGATACCATCAATATCATGTAGATATTTTTAAAATTAAATATCTAAAAATTATACTCACATACCAAGATGTTTTTTAATTGTTTTACAAGAAAAAATATTTTCTATTTTTGACATTGCTTATTTAACATACTTCTGATATTTATAATGCCACTAAAATGTTGTTTTTTAAAAAAAATGTTTGATTGCAATGTCTATTCATTGTTTTTGAATTGAGTTTACAGCTTAGTTTAAAGTTTTGGGGTAATTTTTCTTTTTAATCATTTGGGATAATTTTAATATAGCTTTTTAAAAACTCAACCTAACATCAAGATGTTTATTCCTTTTTTCTCCGATTTTAAATGCATATGCCAATATCAGAAAATATTATTAAAATATTTTTCAAATTAGATATACAAAAACTTGAATAAACATATTGTTTTAATGTTTTTATAATGAAGAATAAGCAATAAACATATATATTTTAACTTTTTTTAGTATCAAGAATAACCATTCATATCAGCTTCCTTAGTAACATAATTTTCAACATTAATACTGAAGAATTTAGCCTCAAGATTCTGGTTATTTTTAAGAGACACAGACTGGTTTGTAGTTTAAGAATTTAAGTGAAAAGATAAATTTCTTTTTTATTCAGAATTAATCTCAGCATAATTATCTATTGAAATAAAATAAATTCAAAATAGAAAAAATAAAAATTGTGAAGTATCCATGATTCTTATATATATATATATATATATATATATATATATAACTTCATATATGTGTATACATGTATGTAAGTATGTTTGTATTTGCATATATTATTTAAGAAGTTTTTGTTAATGACCATGGAATATTTCTTCTTAATTTTCAAGTGTAAACGTTCAGGTCTTGTTGTTTTCCATACATGGGGATCTAGATGTTTGAGAAAATGACCCATTCGTTTGGAAGATTGGAGTCTATTGTTACAACCCTTCTACAATAGACTCTCCTAACTGAATAAACCACAAAAAATCTTCCAATTAATAAAACTCACACCAAACAATCACTACAACCAACAATTCCCCTGAGTATGACCAGTGTAATGGTTGAAAGTGCTTGGGTAAGAAATATCGGAGATTTTCTCTACCATCTAGATGCTGATGTACAGAAAACAATAAGAAGACTTAAACGTCAACACCTGAAAATTATAAAGAAGAAGTATTCTATAGTCTTTAACAACAACTGCTTAAATAATAAGTTGCTGCCAAAATACCCAATATATATATATATATATATATATATATATATATATATATGTGTGTGTGTGTGTGTGTGTGTGTGTGTGTGTTTAAAACATTACTTAATATAAGATTTTAAGTTTCTAATTTGGTATTTTTGCACATTGGGCATTTTTTGAATTCTTACTTATCAATAAAAAGTGTTAACATATTACTCACAGAAAACTTCTTCTATAGGGTAGCCTAAATAATATAATTTTTTTTAATAAGGCCTGAAGTGAATATCACAGTTATTTTCTTTCTACTTGAGGATTTTGGTGATTGGGTAAGGATTAACTTTACCATTAATAGGAGATAATTGGTTAATTCGTGGGGATAATTTTAATATTATCATTATAGTGTTGTTATTATTGGAAGTTCTCATAATTACTGAACAGAAAATACTACTATTATAATAATAATAATAATAATAATAATAATAATAATAATAATAATAATAATAATAATATAGACACAACTATGATGTTAGAAAATCATCAATGAAACAATTTTCTAAAAACACCAATCAAGACAGAATCTTTGTGAATGTCAGTGGATTTCAAATATACACATTTATGTGTTGTTTACACAAATACATGAAAAAAAATCACAATTTGGTGTTTATGAATTTATAATAATAATAATAATAATAATAATAATAGTAATAATAATAATAATGAAAATAATAATATTGATGCAGTTTCCTTAGGAAATAAATAGCACATTTTTAAAGGAATGATAATGTGCATCCTTTATTGTATATATAAAATTCTTCACATAAAGAAGTTGATTGCTTTTATTTCCATTTAGGATTTGGAAGAGTATTTCTTTTTTACAATTTTAATATTTCAATTTTGAAATATTATTATATTATTTTAAAAAATGTATTTTCCTTGATTTCCTCAGAAAAAGAGTCCTGTTTTATAAGTAATATACAAGGAAGATTCATTCATTATATGTAATTAATGCTTACATTACTTTTCAGACACTTTTTCATTAATACAAAAACTGAATCAGCTCAGTTTGAAAAATGAATCATTTAAATTAAGTTGAGTAATTTTATAAGCATTCTCATTATTTGAATTTTTAAAAATTTTTTGTTTAAATTTAGAAAAATTGAATTCTTTTACAAAATGGAGATTTTAAAATCCCTATTTTGGTTTATTTCTGATTGGATTGGATATTTTGATCCCTCTCTTCACTATCAAAACCTTAATACATTTGCAGTTTACTGCAAACAGAAACCCCTAATGACAAAACAATTTTCAAACATTTTTCAGAGTGATTTAACATACGAAACAATTTTTGGAGGTATTCAAAAAAGAAAAAGAAAATTCTCCTTCTTTCTCTCTCCCCCTCTTCTCTCTTTTGGAACATCAACACCACCAACAACAACAGCAACAATAAAAATAGTGGTGGTAGTGTAGAACATTTTCTCGTGTTGTTGTTATATTGTCATTAATGATTGAAAAAACTGAACAGGCCAAATTTTATCAGTCATTTTGTTTGATCAATAACAAAGAATTTTCACTCTGTCATTTTACAAAATTTTACTAAATTTTAAGTTGAAAAGTTTTAATTGGAATTTTCCTTTAAAATCGTAGTATAATTTCCAAGAGTATGATTTGTATTTTAACTAAAAGTATAATAATTTTTTTGTTCAGTTTAGAAAGCTAAAAATTTTAAAAGTGCAAAAAGTTATGAAACCTAAAACTCCAATTTTTTTTAATGAGCTATTTTTATATTTTAGTATATAAAAAAATCTCAGCAGAAAATTGCAAATATAAACAATTTTCTTAAGAATTTTCTAAGGAAAACTTTGAAACAAAAAATTTGGTTGACTATGTGAACAAATGTATTTTTGGACCATTAGTAAATATATAGTTAGATTGATAATTAGCAACTGGGATTTTTTATCTCCTCTGTATTTCCTAGCATCAAAATATGTAAATACTAATTTTTCTCCTGATCCAAATTATTGAAATATTACAGTTAATTGGGAGTATCATTTTTAATTAATTAAACTTCTCTGTTAATAGATAATTTCTTCTTTAACAAATTGTGTAAGAAGAGTGAGAAAAGAATGATAGAAAAGCCTTTATAAAACTCACACTAGAAAAGTAAAATGAATACCAACAGTAATAAAAAATAAAAAAAAACCTGAAAATATGATTAAGTGAAAAAGAGAGGAAAAAGAGAGAGAGTAAGTGAGCGTTAGAGAGGAGGCTTTTGTAGCGAAGAAGGCAGATTTTCAAATGTATTCACGCTAGGTGCAGAATGTGAAGTTTTTGTCAGCGGAATGATCCCAAACAATTTTGGGGGTCATGGACTGATGTCTCGTTAGGCAATGGATGCATTTGCACGTCATGTGGCTCTCAGAAATTGGCAAGGTGGATTTGATCATTTCTTCTGATTGTGCAACGCAACTTTGAGAGAATAAAAAGTAACTTTCTTGCAGGAATTGTGCTCCTGCAAGAAGTTGGCAATTATTATTATTTTCTTTAAGAGGTATGTATGCGGATTTCGTTACATCGATTTTAATCATCTTTTTATCACCTAAGCTTTTGAAGATGTGAAATATTTTCCATTTCACTTTAAGATTGTGTATCAGCC
>CM042160.1:22614504-22659504 GCA_023376005.1 Doryteuthis pealeii | reverse complement strand
AGTATCCATCTAGGAATTGCAAGGTTCTGTGTCTGTGAATAAATCCTATTTCACCATGAAAAATCAATGGTTTTAAAAAAGTCTGAATCACTGTAAAGTTCCAATGAATTTACACTAAAGCTGACCAGAGAATATTTTTAATTAATGAAAACTAATCTTTAAAGTTTTGCTAAAATGAAAAAAAATCTTTAAACCCTCAAAATTAGAAAGAAAATGTTATGCATGAAATAAAATCTTGTGTTTAAAACTCATTAAAGATTACCAAACACTTGAGGATTTGGTTTATGGTATGTAAACTTTTGTTGGATTATTTATTGCCAAAGTCATTTTTTGCAAACAATCAAACCTATTAATAATAATAATTTGTATACAATTACAACTTCAAGTAATTTCTTAATACAAATAATTCACACACTGTTATATGGTGTGTTCATGTAACTAATAAAGTTCACAATCATTTTAAATAAGTAAATATGTATACTTAGTTGCAACAATGATGTTTTAAGAGCTATTGTATAGTTCAAAATAGAAAATACTCTCAACAGATCTATCTAACCCATAGTGGGACCCTAACAGGTACTACATCTCCAAGTCAGAGTGGACTGGGGGACTAATGGCAAAAAAGAGTAACTTCCCACCTTCCAGACCTCAGGACCTGGAGCCTTATCACTAGATACAGTTAAGTGTCCTACTCAGGACACCTATTTTTTTTTTTTTGTATGAGTTCAGAGATACCTCTCTGCAGTGATTAGGCCCCACCAACAGGGAATGATTTTAGAAGGAATAGTTTTATAGTGTCAACCCTTATTAAATTAAACTCAGCTTAACAATCATAGTCCCCAATTATATACAATACAAAAATGTATGTTCAATAATTTAAACAGTTAAACATAGTCGTAATATCAGTGCTTTAAGGGCCAATGTATTAATGCAGTTCAAAATCCTTTTAAATGTTATCTCAAATAGATATATTTGACCCAAAGATGTGACCTTAACTAGTATCACTACTGTGGGTCAGAGTGAACGTGTGAGTAATAGTAATGAAGTGGGTGACTCCAAATTCTCCAGAACTACAGAATGGATGAAGTTTAGTATCATACACAGGAGACCAAAGAATTGGTTGGTTGGTTGGTTGGTTGGTTGGTTGGATTTTACAGCTTGTCAAACTATTGGGTTATTTTATGCCAAAAAGGTTTTTGTTTTATTTCTTCTTTGCAGGTAACACATTTTTCAAAATATTTTTTTTTTGGCTATTTAACCCATAGATGGGACCCTAACAGGTACTATCACCCCACCAAACAATTGAAGGAGATTGAAAGGTTTTTATGAAAACAACTAAGTTGGGTATATAAGTAATATAATAATTCATTCAATAATAACAATACTTTCTCTTGGAACTTTGAAAAAAAGATTATTGTAGCTGCTGTGAACATTAAGACAATCATGATTTATTCTAATAACCAAGTAGTTTAGAACAATTTAACCCGTTTTTCTTAAAAGAATTAAAAAATCAAAACAATTTTATATTACACTAGCAAAAGTATCTGGTCCATGATCAGACTAAAAAAAAATTAGGAACCCCAGAGAGTGTGTGAGAAAGAGAAAACAGGAGTAAAAGAGAGAATAAGAGGAAAATGATTTATCAAATTATTGCCAAGAACTGGTATAGTAGAATGTTTTGGTTTTTTTTAGTTTCTTGGGTTTTTTGTTTTTTTTTACATTTAAAATATTTAAAAAATGTATTCTTAAACTTCAGTGTTTTGAAACATTATTTTTCTAAAAACTGTTTTGTACATATGACAAAAACTTGAAATCTGTTCTTAATTGCTTATTGCATTAAAGTCATGAAAATAAATTTGTTTAATTTATTTTCTTTTTTACTCCTAAAAGATTAACAATTAGAAGAAGGTAGGTATTAAACATGTGTCCTTATTTATTCAGCTCTGTTGGCTGGGGCTATATAATACGCCGACTGCACCTCTGTTGAGAAGTAAGACCTCCTTGCAATTGGGCCTCCTTAGGCCATGGGTGGTGATTCGTGATGCTTATGGTCAGAATCCCGGTGGCTGAGAAACCCATGACATGCAACACTCCACTTTCATCCTTACTTGGGCTAGATGGGCGGTCTATCGGCTGGTCCCATCAAGCCTTAGCACCTATAAGATTGCCCCAACCGTATTGCTGTTATGGCAAACTACCATCCCTTTTTATCATATATTTTCTAAAAGGTGGTTGCTGAGGTTCTTAGTGCCTTGGGTATGATGTGGTAAGGTTCCCATTCTGGAGCTTTTGGAAGTGTGGATTACACTTGCATTGCCATTACTCCCAGGTCCACTTTGACCCGGAGTGGTAGTACCTGTTAGAGTCCCATCTATGGGGTAAATAGATAAAAAATGAATTTAAAAAATTGAATACCTAACAATAATGAATAAAACAAACATGACTTTGGCATAAAATAATTCAAGGGTTGACATGCTGTAAAATCCAACCGTGTGTTTTATTTGTAGGGGACAAATTTATTGTATTGATTAATTCGAATGTAAATAGCTCATTTATTAAAGATTTAATGATAAACAAAGTTAAGAATTAGTGTATTATAATATTCATTTATTTTAAGAATAGTCTCTTTTTGTTGTTTACATTTTTGAAACATTTTTTTTTTAAAGTTAGTTCTTCTTTGCTTGTTGATTTAAAATGGTAGAAAATGTATTAATCTAATTCATTCTTTTTTTTACTCTAATAAGATGTAACAATAAAAAGCTAAGAATTGAATATTTACAATTGTCCATGTTACAATTTCTTTTTTGGTTTATAATAGTGTTTTCTTTTTTTTTCTAAAACTCTTTTGTACATATGACAAATTTAAATTAAGTTCTTAATTCCTATAAAGTGATAAAATATATCCGTTGAATTTATTTCTTTTTTGACCCTAAAACTAACAAAGAAGCTAATAACTAAACATTAACTTACTTGTAGATGAAATATTTTGCGTATTAATTTAATAATGTTTATTTCATGAATAGTTTCTTTCAAAAAAGGTTTGAGTTATACTGATTAAAAATAGATATATTTTATTCTAAAATGAAAGTATTGATTAAAAAAGAAGTTGAGTTAGCATTAAATGTTTTCATTTAATTCGTTATTTTGTTATTTAATAATAAAAAAATAATTCAATGCATAAAAACACATACAAATTATATATTTAGAAAGATTTTTTTTCTAACCAAATAGATATTTTTAAGATTGGGCCAGAAAATGGAAGAGATTCTGATTTTGAACCTATTAGGGTGCAATTTGTTTACTAAAATTAGCTAGTAATGCTACAATACACAGCACCCAGGCAAAACATTAAAATTATCAGCAGCAGCACCATGTGAACAATTCAGCAAATTGGTTGATTTTTGTTTAATTAATTAATTATATCATTTAATCAGTAAAAATCAATAACTAAATTTGGTGTGTTTCTTAGTTATAAGGATATTAAGGTGTATGCAAGGTTTTAAATTTGAATAACATCTCTTTTCCGAGTTATAAGCCAACACATACATACAAAAAACATTATCTTAACTTAAACTTGTCTTGAAACATAGAGGAAATAAAATACAATAAAACATTCTTAGCTTTGATTTGTTTTTTCATCTACTAGCATCTTAACAATCTTTATTCATCATTGAATATTCCTTTAAGAAAATATCACTTTCTCCAAATAAGAAATACAATAAACATTACTTATTTTTCACTTAACTGTACCAAATGTATGCATTTTACAGATTTATCATTTAAAAGGATCTTTCCTGGCAAAAATCAAAATACACTGAAATTGGAATTATTTCAATAATCTTAAAGCTGATTGAAGTGCAACCTTTCATAGAATACATAAGAAATTCTTCTTCAAGCCACTGTTGTTCTAGAATAATTTTGTCTGCAATTTCTTTAAAGCCAACCATAATTAGAGTTTGACACAATTTTCCTTTTTTCAGTCAAAATAGATAGTGTCTCAAATGTAATGATAATAAGTCAAGTAGTCTTTCAATGTATTTCATAAAGCAAAAATAATTAAAAGCAATGGTCCTATTACACAATGCATAAATGTTGTCTTTCTTCATCACAATAATATATAAAACTAAATTTTGGGGACATGCTTTCATTTAAACATTTTTTAAAGGTGATTTAGTTCAAGCAGAACAGTTTGAAAGGACAGAAAAGGACACAATATCACTTTCACCAAAGTTCTCTCTTAACATTTGGAAAAATTATAAAGAAAATGAATTAAAGATAAAAAGTAAAAATATATTTTTTAATTTGATTAGTATCAGGAAATATTTTCAATTAAAAAACAATTATGTTGACCTTTCAAAAGATTTTTTATTAGATATCTCACATTTCATCAAATTCTTGGCAACTAAAATAAAAAAAAGAACAACTTAAAAAAATGTGAAACAAAAAATAAGTATGTTGATATTTTGACAAATTCATAACTAATTTATTTCAATGTTAAGAAAAATGGAATGCTTAAGATACTAAAGAGCCTTCATAAGGTTTCTCCTTTTTATGATTAATTATTGCATAATTAGTCATTTAAAGTTACTAATTTATCAGTTTCATGATATTTTGTTTACTACTTCATTTAGATTTTTAAATAATTGCTCAATGTATTTTTTTCTTCAATATAATATTTTTTAAGACTTGAAGAGTGAAACTTTTCTTTGCAAGAATAGCACATGCGAAATCCTTTAACCTCTGTATTTGTATAATAAAAGAAATAAACAAATAAGTAGTTCACATGATAACTTAACAAGTGAGAAATACTTCTTACCTTGTGTTCAAACTGAGAACTCCACTGGGAAATTGCAGCCAAGCAGTGTGTACTCAGAACATTAACACCTAGAAAGGTTGTTGTCAGCCATATTGTAGAGGCAAATAGTCTTAAATCATCATCATCACAACACACCACAATTAATAGGATTTGAACAAAAATTACAGTTCACATTGTGCTAAACTACTAAACTTATTTTGTGGAAGGTTAGCAGGGAAATGGACAAATACAAAATTCCTGTAGAAGGCATGTAGAATGGGCTTCTTTTACCATATTAAGCATTCCAAATATACATCACTTTTTTAATTACCATTTCTTAAAGAAGTTTCACTATATTCTTTTAAAGATTTTCACCCCTGAAAACATTATATGAATAATTGAAAAACAAATTAAACTAATCATAATTTTTTTAATTAAGAATAAATTAAATTTTAATCAGGTGGTGTTATAGTTTTCTGTGTATTGTTCATATTGATTTTGATTGATTTTGCATACTTGCAAAGACAGCAGTTCTAGGTTCAAACATTGAGTGATTTATTTTCATAACCAGTTAGCAAAATCCAATTCAAGAATAATTTCTTTTATGGTCATCATTTTTATAAATGTTTAAAAAAAGAAAACAAATAAATATACAGATGCACACACACAAACACACACACACACATACACACACACATATATATACACACATACACACATATAAACACAAATATGCATATTGAAAAGAAAAAATAGAAAGAAAAATTAGTCAAAAAAGCGGCATACAAGAGTGCATGTGCAAATGCATCTATTTTAGTGCTTAACACAAATTAAACAAAAGTTGTATAATGATTACTTTTTAAATGTTTTCATACATACAGCAAACACACTCATGCTTCAGTGCCTTTTAACAGGAGTAGAGCTCATAACATGGACAAAGTCAAATATTGTTAATACAAAAGAAAACCCCAATTGAAATGATAAAATTAACAGAAAAATTACAATATAAATTGATGAAATTAATGAAAAACATTTTTAAAAGATAATTTTGTCTGTGAAATTATTTTTTATAATGCTTGTATTCATTTAGATAAAAAAAATCAATCCACAAATTCATTTATAATGAAAATAAAAAATATAAAAAATGAAAATATGATGTACTGGGCCAAGCTGTCAAAAAGAAATGAACTCAGTTTTATAATGGCAATTCTTTAGACACTAACAACGGTAAATATAATTTGGTAAAAAGTGGAAATAAAAATGAAATGTTAATCAAATGGATGAAAGTCAATATAAATTCTGAAATCAAAAAAGATTATACAGTAGAAATCATTTTTAAAATGAAAAAACAAAACTAAATTTATACAAATGTGAAAATTTTCAAATCATTATTATAAATAAAGGAGTGTTTTATATAAAAATAATTTTACCTATTACTGGTATTATTTTAAATATTTAATGAAATTTTAAATGTTTATCTTTTCCATGCATTTAATTGCAAATCGATATTTTTCTAAAATAAATGCATTTAGATAATGGTTGCAAAATATCATTTGTATATTAAAAAAGGAGACATAACTAATATTTTCCTAAACTGACCAGTTGAAGAATGACTTTCTCATAATTTTAGTACTAATAAGGCAAAGTATCCATTTTGAATCAATTTTGAATCCATTTTATGATCTAAGATGAAGTAATTTGCCTAATTTTAGAATTAACTTTAGGATAGATCCTAAAAACTCAAAGAGAGTGTTCTTCTCACAAAAATGGCTTCAGAAATTCAATAGTAGGGAGGCTAATAATGAGAACAGTAAAATCTTAAGAAAAAGAAAATGTAGATAGTATTTTTTTAACAAATTAAGTCAAAAGGTTTGCTAGGAAAGTATCAATACATTTCAATATTCTAATAATGAATTCAATATGAACAAACCTTGGTTAGCAATAAATACTTGTCTTTCCTTTCTTACTCAATAGAGAAAACATATTTTTTAGATAGTAGCAATGAAAAAATGTTTATTATGAGAATTTAAAACAAAGAAAATTGAGTCTAGATCCATGAGCATTTTTAACACCAAAACCAAAGCAAAAAAATAAAGCCATTCAATTAAAATGATTGGATCATCTATATTTGGATTAGCACTTCTGACAAGAGAATCCAAGGGAAATATCTGTGTGTCACTTTCTAAAATCTCTGCCTAGAATTATTAGAGAATAGTCCTCGAACACTTAGCTTGGAATACATGTGTAGTTTTTGTTTTTCCTACTCAACATGAACTTATAATTATTTTAACATACTTATACAGCTTTTTATAGAAAATAATTCTACCAAATATATATATATATATATATATAAATATATATATATATAATATTGGTAAAGTATAAATACCACCTTGTAGCCTTCACTGTGACAGTACTTAATATCTATGATAGACCTTTTTGTATGGTTAAAAATGAATTCAATAAAGAATTTAAAAAGAAATTTAAAAACAGATTCAAAAACAAATTTAAAACTTTAACAGATGTATCACTGCTTTTAGTTTCACACTTTCTGATGATTCATATTGCCTGAGGATGAGTATCAATATATTAGTAGAAATAATTTTGTTAGATTCTTCATTAATTTCATGTGTATAAATAAATTAGAAGAAATAACTTCATGTATAGTAATAAACTGGTGGTTATGTGAGATTTTTCATTAATTTCATGTGTATTAATAAATTAGAAGAAATAAATTCATGTATAGTAATAAACTGGTGGTTATGTTAGATTTTTCATTAATTTCATGTGTATTGATAGAAATAATTTTCATTAACTTCATGAGTATCAATGAAATGGTGGTAAATATTTTTGTTTGATTTGGTTTTATAACGTGGTAGAAATAATTATCAATAACTTCATGTGTATCAATAAACTAGTAGAAATAATTTTCATTAACTCAATGTATATCAATATATTGATAGAAATAATTTTCCTTATCATCATGTATATCAATAAATTAGAAGAAATAACTTAAGGTGTATCAATAAACAATGGGTTGACCCTCAGCCTACCACCTTCTACCAACGATATGATAAAAAGGGAGAGGTGTTTACCATAAGACCTATTTGAAGTATACAGTTGGAACAATCATATATGTGCTAGGGTGTACATGACCAATCAATTAATCGGATAGGGCCTCTCCAATCTGGCCCAAGTAAGTACTGAAGTAGAGTATTGCATGTCATGGGACCACTTAGTATCTGGTTCATGGACCACTCAGCCACTATGATCCTGTCCTCAGGCATTACAGATTGGCTCTCACGGCCAACGGGTGGTCTCATTAAGTGTGGGGGTCTTACCCCTCCGCAGAGGTGCAGTTGGCGTATTCTACAGTCCTGGCTTACAGGGCAGGACCAAGTTTATAGATAAATCTTGAAAAATTGTAACACCATTTGAATTTTTAGTTTCTGTAGAATGCACCTCATTCCATTGATATTTATTAATATTTGTTTGTTTCTACCAAATAAACATATATTTCCTTTATTTCATATTTCATTTTTTTACAAATGAAACTAAATGATCATTCTATATTTTTTATATTCTTATTTGTCCATTCATAGATTTTTATAACATTAATCAACAGATTTACTGATTAAATATGTGAGTATCAATCTGAAAATATAGTATACCATTAAGAATTTATAATAGTAAATGAAAGGTGTATGTGTTTTTCAAGTAGTAACAGGTAACTCACTTATTGCACTATGTTCTCAAAATTGTAAATACTGATTTCAAATTGGAGTTGTTGTCAAAATCTCAAGGACATATCCAATATTAGGATAAAACACTTATATTGCTGAATGATATACATAGTAAATTTTCCCTACTTTGGAAAACTTAATTTTACTTTTACTGCTATATTTTGCTTAAATTTAAAAATCAATAGGAATTTTCAGTTTAAAGGAAGACAAATAAATCTTGCAAAAGTATCTTTTACTTTTAACTCAATGGAAATATTTAGTGGAAATGAATTAGAAAGAGTAAAATTTACCATTTGTATAAAGTGATTTGTTGTTTTTCAAATAAAAATGTATATATGACAAATATGGCTTCACAAATAAACATACAAATATTTCTGTATATAAGAAATAAATTCAGTCAAATCCATTTATACACTTCTGGTCAGCCAATTGAACTTATACATTGCACATATATACAAGTGTATTCATATACTTTCCCCCTAATCATATATACATACATATACATATATCTATGTATCAATATATATATATAATATATATATTATATATATATATACATACTTAAATGTATGCATAAAACATTCAGACATCAACAAACATTCTTGAATAAAGGGATAAGAGATAAAACAAAAAATTGAAATACCGGCCAGCGGGATTTCCGTCTGCCTGAACGTCTTCTTCCTGGGCCAAGCCATGTTGGAGCTGAACAGAGAGCCAGGAAGTCAAAACTTGTACTTTGCTGTGAGGGTTCCACTCCATCGATTAAATTATCTGCGTTTGAGTCTGCCTTGTTATTAGGACTTGCTACAACAGAAAATAAATATTAATGCAGATTATAAATAACAATTCATCAGTAAAGTAATTACAGACAAATTAAGATACAACATTTTCACTGTATCAGTTAGCATAAATTCATTAAACAAATTAAAATGGAAACCAGAAATAATTTTTTAATTAAAGTTTTACAAGTTATCACAAGAAACATTTGAATATTATAGCCACTTAGGAATTCCATACAACAAACCATTTGGTTTCTAACTTTAACTAAAAGTAATGTTTTCAAATATATGTACTTGTGAGTATATACATTTGATTTTGAATCTCTTTCTTTATCTATATTTGTATATATCAAAAATTCAAGCATCATTTGCAATTACGGGTAAAAGACAAACTGAAAGATTTTTATGAAATATAAAATGAAACACTCTATAGGCTTGCTGTAATCATATGTAAAAACTATATACATATAAAATAAATCATTTGAAAACTTATCTACAGTTATTTAAATAACCAATGGCATCAAAAGAATGATTTCTGTTACTAACTTTTAACCAGGCATACTGTAATATCAATATATTCAGCTAAAAAAACTCTTGTTGCTTGTATTGCAATGGTAATTTTGAAATTGTTTGATTATATAAGTTATAGTTATGCATATGATTTAAAGTTGTGATCTTTTCTCTTTCATTTTAGAAATATTTAATGTCAAGTTGAATCATTTTTTTATAGCTTTGATCTACAAAATGATTTTATGTGAGACTCATTTGAAACACTTCATGCTTTGAGTTTTAAAAAATATGAGAAATGGCTCACTAGTTAAATACAACACATATAATAATAACCCAGCTTCATGAATCAGTGTCAAAACTTGGTTTATAGTTTAGACATATGATCGGTTCTCAACTTAATCAAATAGTTGACATCTGTTTTATGCTTGCTCAATAGAATTATGCCATTAAATGTTAAGGAAACTAATACATTGATTGAATTTGTAATTAATCCTTAAAGTAATTATATGTGTAAAAAAAAGTGACATGATTTTCTTACATTTTAAAAGAATCATGTTACCAGTTGTCAAAGAGTCAATATCTGTTTATTATTAAAGATAAGATATATTATCAAACCATTTTTGGAAAGGGTTGTCACCAGTAATGAAAATTACATCCTTTATAATCTTATGACACAAGGAAATTTTTTTACCTGTACCAAAAAATGTTCTGTATTTGAAGTGATGTGTTAAATTGTAATGAGACTATTATAAGAGAGATAGTCATTCAACAGGAAGCATTATACCACTTTTGAAAAAGTGAGCTTCAGTGATCTATTAAAAAAAATGTATGACTCTTCTATGACAACAGATTTTAAAATGCGCACATGAAAAGATTTGGCAAGTGAATATTGAAGTTTTAACTCATCTACGTATCTCCAAGGATTAACATCATTTTACATTTTTATAGCATTTCCTGGATGGGAAATTATACTAATTATGAAGAGACTTTTAAAAAATCTTGTTGTTTTTTTTTACTTTGAAACCCAAAGAATACTTGTTCAATGGACTTATGTCATTGAAAATGAAGGAAACCATTACCTAGATATTTAATTGATCATTAAATTAAAGTCAATTATATGACTCAACAAAATGTGACAGGACGTTTTTTACATTTTAAAAGAATGATAGAAAATAAATGTATTTAAGCCAGAAATATCAAACAATGTTAAATCAAGAAGTATTTATCTAATAAAAGCTTTAAGCAATATTTTTCAATATTTTAGAATTAGAGAAATATGAATGAATTATCAAAATACAGATAGTTTCTAAAGACACCAATTTTTCTTTAGATTAATTCTTGAATGATCAATTATGTAGTAAACATTTTCATAATAGTATTTAACATCAACTTTTGTTTCCAGCTATGATCAAATAAGATTTAAGTGTTCATGTCATTACATGTTTACAGTTTAATTATAGATAAAAATGATATAAAAGTCCAAGTCAACCACATCATTTGTTGCTCCTTTGATTCATCTCTCACACAGCTCCCCCTCCTATCAGATTTATGAGTATGATTGACAACCTGAATAGGAACTCACTTTGATGGATTCACCATTTCCCAATATGTAATAAATCAGATACATTTCAACAAGTTTTTGTATTATTTCTTTAAAGATACAACTAACTGGATGAAGATTTAGGAATCTTTCCTAGAATGGATTAAAACATTTTTTTATAATTACTTATAACTTTTTAATATGGTTTGAAGTTTATTTTTATTGATTACAAGTTCAGTATACAGTGTCTGTTTTGCTGGATTAATATTTGTAAAAGGAAATAAACAAAAATGAAAGATGAACAAATGTGTTTTTACAATACTGATCTGGACTCCCAACTAATTTACAGTGGTACTAACAATAAGTTATAGAGTATCTAGTTGTACCAAATCAACATTAATTACAAAGATTATTTTCATTCTATATGTGTGCTAGAAAACATGTTAACCGGGGAAAATGGGCAAAAAGAAGAAAAAAGATTTTTTTTAAAACATGCTTCATGTGATACAGGCTACAGAACATAGGAAAAGACTTTTATAATGTTAATTATAATTACTTATCAGTGATAACATTAAATATATTTATAACAATCTATGCATGTTCTCAACTAATAATACATGTTCATGCTTTGCTTTTAAATGATTGCTGCATTTAAGTAATTTAAATTTTCTTTTTTTTTTAAATTCATTTTTTGTTTCGATGCATAAAGAAGTAAAGTATTTCTTACAAGAAAACAGACTTTCAAAAATACATGTGCTACTTACAGGTGTTTTTAGGTTTTGGCAGTGAAGAGCGGGTTCTTTTCGTTCTTCCTGTTCGTTCTTTTCGCTGAGGTTTTATGTCTGGCTTAGCCGTATGATCCATATCAAATATACCTAGTATAAAATTGTTAATAAACATTGTAAGAATTAATATTTCAAAAAAGCATCCTTGTACTTCCATGCACCTATATAAAACAATACTTAAAATTTATTTGAATAATATGTATGACTATTTCAAGACAACTGATTTTTATATTTAGAAAATGTGAAATATTGATAACAATGTTAAACAAAGAGATTTAAAACAACATATTAAGATGTATCAAAAGTATTTTCACTTTTACAGAATTTTACTCCAAAGTTTATTTTATGTACACATTGAAAGACTACGAATGACCACTATATTACTGATATTACTATAACTATATATATCATATCATTATCAGTACTCTTCAGCTGTAGATTTTGTTATGGAAATGACAATGATGGATAAAAGTCTTGAGATTCTAGCAAGTTTGAAGCATTATTTTATACTGCGTCTAAAAGTCACTGAAGTAGTTGGCCATCAGTTGTCAATTATGATGTTTCAAAAAGCATTCAAACATTTTTAGAATCATAAAAATATAAACTATATAAAGTATTACACAGGCTTCAAAAGTATACAGTTGGTTAAAAAAGAAGTGTTATATAATGGTATAATTGAAAGGATCGAGGCTATGAAACTTTTGATCCTGCATTGCAGAAAGCTGAAGAGTAATCATAGATGTTTTTTCTTCAGTTATGAAGAATTTGTTATAGATATTACAATTAGTTATTCTTTATTAATACAACTTTCTTATATTGAGTGTATAAAATTAACCTTTTGCGACTCTTTTCTTATCCATGATCATATTGAACATGGCTGATATTTCATCACATCGATTATCATGGACTGTTTGCTCAAGCTCTGACCTTTCCATACTGAGCAACTCAGAGAGCTCATCTAATGTCTGAAAAAAAAAAAAAAAAACATATTATATTATCAATAATAAGAAACAATATTATATTTTGTGATTTAGCTGAAATCTATTACTCTGGGCCACAGTTTCAAAGTCTCATTTCAATGTAATTTAAGGACTCCTGGAGAAAATATTTTAAATGCCAAGTATTTTACATAAGTATGAAAAATGTGATTTTCTTGCTAAAGGTAACCAGCCAAAAAGATAGACTCTAGAAATGGAAAGACCACTCCCAGAAAATATTAGGAACCCCACCTAAAATCATAGAAACTAAAACCCAAAAAATAATGAATAACCAACTAGACATTAAGCAAGGAGATTTTAAAATTGAAGAGCTTAACAAAGTACTAAGTAAACTAAAAATAGAACAGCTGCGGGCCTCAATGAAATACCCCCTGAGGTCTGGAAAATAAGGAAATTCAATGACATACTGTTTAGACTATGCAATGCAGTATACAAACAAAATATAATAGAAAAATGGACTCAAAAGGTGATTTGTTATGGAATTACACATAACTAAAATTCTCATTGTGTTTGTATAAATATCAGATGTGATCAATATTATATATTAAACATTTAAACCTCTGTAAATAATTTTAGTAGATAAATATGTTTTATTTGTATATTGTTATCGTTTCCAATTTTCAATTCCATTATGAAATGTGGTGCTGATATTAAACTTTGTATATTGTCAGAATTTTGCTGGCAATATGATTGATACAAGGCTAATGTATTGTTTCTATATTATTTCAAATATATCCAACCACCAACATAATCCTGATAATTTCTCTTGCACTCTGACAGTTATTTTGCTCCATATAGACCTTATTCAATGGCTGAACACTTAAAACATAAAAATGCAAAATTTTAACTGATGTTGTAGCTTTGGTTCTGAACAAAAACCAAACTATCTTTTTGGTACAAATAATGTTCAATATATGTAACAATAATAGTAGAACATTTTTCTTATTGATGCAGTGCCACATTTGGATTTTCCCACATATTGATTTTGCTATGAAAAAATCAGAAATAATTATTAACTTAAAATTGGTTAAGTTTAAGACTTTAATGATAGCATTTTGGGATTTCTTGAACTAAAAATCTTTTATAAACCTATTTTTTAGGAATAGGGAAGCTCTAGAACTCATTTTACAGACAAAAATAGATTACAAAAAGTCACCATTTTTTGCACAACCCTCCCTCAAAAATGTTTTTTCGAGAGCTAAAGATCAATATAACTCAGCCAATTCTTGGAATTGAAAGTTCAAATTTTGGGGATTGTTTTACTTTAACATAGTCCTCACATTGACAAAATTTCAGAAAAATCAATGGGGGTGGGTGACAATTTTGTTCTTTTTTGTGTATTCTTTGAGTCCTTGGCATCAACACAATCCTCTATGTTGGCAAGACCTGATCCACCTTCATTTCTTGATACATGCAACCTCTTCTCTATCATCTCTAGGGTGTAATGTCTTGTGCATAGTCATTAATTTTCTTATCTTTTTCTGTCTTTTGGTCAATCTGTCTGAATTTCTCTTTTGTCCATTTTAAGAATGGTCTAGGGTATCTTATAATGGGGATAGCCCAGGTATTCATTCCCTTGATGAAATTTCTGATGCAGAGCTTGGTTTCAAGGAGTTTTCTTGGTCTCCTGAGATATACTTTTTTAAAACTTTTTCTTTCATCTGTTTGCTTGATGGTGTAAATTTTTTAAATTCCAAAAATTTGTAACTTTACTTTTCTCCAAGTGTTTTTATATTGTCCTGATTTGGTAGTTGTATTCTGTCCATTATTTCTCGTTCCCCCTTTTTCATCACTAGCATGGCATAGTTTTAAATTCCGAATTCCATTCCTATATCCTGGCTGTATATTTTTATGGTTTGTACCAGATTTTCCAGTTCTTTTTTATTTTTGGCAAAAATCTTTATATCATCTATATAGATCAGATGGTTTGTTTTTTCCTGTGAGTGAATTTTTGGCCCCCTGTATATTTTCTGGTAATGGTGAGTCTTTCTGGTGGCTTTCTGGATTTTCCTCTTCTTTTTCTTCTTCTTCTTCTTATTCCCTATGAGATTTTCACATTAGTTTTAACTAGAGGTTTTTCACTGAACCTTAAATGACAGCAAGTACCCTTAGGTGTCTATGAATCTTCTAAGTATCTAGCTGATCTTAAATTACTGTGGTCTAAATGTTTTTGATACTTCTTCTGATCTCTTGTTCACCCAGTATCTTTTCCAGGCCTTTAGACCATTCCAAGGGCTCCAACTACAATTGGTATTACTGTCACCTTCATGTTTAACTCATCTCTCAAACAAAGTCCAGGTATTTGGATAATTTTTTACTTTTTAAAAATGTTTACTCTGTGGCCTGCTGGAATGGCAACATCAACTAGTTGATAACTTTTTTTTCTTGCTAACTAAAACTTTGTCTGGTCTTCTGACAGGTATTGGATGATCACTTTCTTATATTCTGATTTGTGTAAATAGCATATGGTCAAATATGAGTCTCTTGCACAATTCCTTGTGGATCTCCTTTCTCATTAAGTCATGCCTGTTTCTGTATCCTTTTGTGCCAGTTTTCTGAATTCACTTATTATGTGAGTAACTGTTTCATCTCTCACCAAATATCCTGAACTTGCTATTCTCACAAATATCATCAATTATACCTTTGAAATAATTAGTCCTTATGAAATTATATTGTGCTGCTATTAATAGAGATTCAGCTTCTCTCTTCAGGTTTCCCCTTCATAGCTATGAACAGTTACTGAGTACTTCTTTTATAACTTTTCTAAGCTAAGCAGTGTATAGCAGATGTGTTTAAGTGCTTAACTGACAATTAGGCTTTATTATCAGTCAGTAAATGTTTTGTAGTGTTTACTTTATAAAAAGTTATATCTCTTGACTAAAGGAAGCTCCCTCTCAGATATATGTGCACATCTAAACTTCCCTCACTGTAGAAAATGAGAATGTAGGAATGAGAAATTAACCACATTACATTAGGGATAAAGATTAAAAAGGAAGGAAGATATAGGAAGATATATATATACAAAACTGAAAATAAAGGATTTTATTTATTCTTCCTTCTAAAGATTTATTGGAACAGTTTCCAGGAGAATGATAAAAATGCCTTCTGAGAAACAATATTTTCAATGTGGATGGGACAGAATCCAAGAAGCCCTGTATGCTTAGATAAAAAATTTTAAAAAAGAAACCTACTGAAAATGCATTTTTCTGATGCAGGAATACATAATATGTTTCAAGAGACACCAAAGTATTATATATGCTAAATATTATGAAATTTATATAAATCCTTATCATCATAATATTTTGTAATAACATCATAGTTGCACATTGTATGATAGTATGAATGTGAAAAGTCAATGCAAGATGGTAAAAAATGAACAATAATGTTTCTTTTAAAAAATGTAAAATATAAAGAAAACAGAGAAATTTTAAGAAAAGATTTGTATAAATTAAGTGAAGATCTATTGAAAGGTAACAAAAGTAAAGAAATAGAAATAAGTAGAAAATATTAAGTATACATATGTACATATTAAACGGTTTTATCAATATATTTTATTTCTAAGATGTAAAAAAATGCTTTGTAGAAAATAGATTTCATGCAAGTTAGTGCAAAAATAATTATGTTTTTTTTTAAATTATTTTATGCTTTGATGCATATTTATGAATAAATCATTATCTAATTATGTTCATGTAAATATACTATAGTAAAATGCAAATTCTGCACTACTGATTTATGCTAATGGTTTGGTCTTCACTATTTATTCTTGTTTATTTTAGGCTGTCAAATTAGAGATGGAAAAAAATCTAATTTGAGCAATTTTATTGTTTGAAGCATTTAATCAGGGAATCAGATCACTAAAGATACAGATCAATATTGCTTCCAAAAGTTTTTTTTTTAATGCAGATGAAAGCCTTGAAGGTGAAGAGACATTCTTCTGCACCTCATATCAACCAATTGAGAGTCATTATTGAAGTAGACTACACAACTCAAGAAGTTAAAGAACAACTAAATTGTTCACCATTCAACAATTTTTAACTATTTGCACCAAATTGAAAAAAAAAGAAAAAAAGCCACATGATTTGAATGAAAAAACAAAAACAAAAAAACAAACATGTGAAAAAATTGGATTGTATACAACAAGTGATTGCATTCGCCATAGTGGTTGATCTGAGGTGAAGCACAAACACACGTTCCTAAACTTAAGTTGTACCACAAGATTGTTATGGTCATTGTTTGGTGCTTGTCAAGTAGAATCATTAACTACAACATTGTGAAGCCTGGAAAAATCATCTCAACAGAGAAATATTGCCAAGAAATCAAGAAAATACAATATCCAATTCAATATTGAAAAGGAGAAATTCTTCCATAACCATATGCCTTTGAAATGACTGCATAACCATTGTATGAACTTTACTTCACCTAGCTTACTCAGCAGACCCCTCTCCAATTGGCTACCACCTTTTCAAGAATTTCAACAACTTCCTGCAAGAGAAGGTCCTCAACAATAAAGTAGCAGCTTAAAATGCCTTCAAAGAAATCATCGGTTTCAGAATGGCAGAACTCTACAAGTCTAGCACAAATAGACTTGATAATTCATGGCAACAATGCATACATTCAAATCATTCTTATTTTGATTATTAAATTTCATACTGCTTTAAAACAGATAACTAAAGCCTACAATTATTTTTGCATTACCTTAACAGAACTTCTATTAATAAACGTTGTAAATAGTGGTCGTAGGAAAGTATTACATTGTAAAATTCTAATAAAGTATGATGAAAAGCATGAAACATTTCCACATTTAAGTATAATATGAGATTCATTCACATGACTAAGATAATGTAATTTTATCTTGATTTTAATTTTAGAATATCCAACATTTTATATAATTTGATTTTTTTTCTGCTCATATATCTCTATTTGAAATATGTATGTTACATATATCTGGATGAGTTAAACCTCATTTGAAATAAATATATTTACATATAGCTTGATAAGGTGGTTTCAAAGAACTTTGCTGAAGTAACAAATTATTCATCCCTTTAATGACCCTAAGTACAACTAAGTAATAAACAAACATCTGGGATATTAAGTTCTGCCATATTACAATGGTGTGGCAAACTGCTATTGCAGAATTTATATATATATATATATATATATATATATATATATATATATGCTAATGAAACACTGATGCTGGATGCAAGATCATCTCAGCTGGGTCACTTTATCGAGTATGATACTGAATAGATCTGAAATGCCCAATAAACTAATAATGCATCCCATCACATCCTCAAGATGCATTTTGGAATATATATATATATATATATATATATATATATATATATATATATATATATATATACCCTTATTTATCTATTTTAATAAAAAAAAATGTTATTTCTCCCTTATTTATGCATTTGTGTATGTGGGGATTATGATAAGACTATTTTGCATTTTTATATCTGTAATGTGTGAATACACACACACACACACACACACATATATATGTGTGTGTGTGTGTGTGTGTGTGTGTTTATTTACACTTTACAGATATAAGAATGCAAAATATCTACAAGGTAAAGGGAATAGAATATACAGTTGAGAAGAACACCATTTTAATATCAGATTCGTAGCTGTTTCTTTTGAAGATAAAGAGAAAGCATAAGATTCTAACTTATCCTAGTCTAATCATAATCCCCCTGCACACAAATGCATAAATGAGGGGGGATTTATTTGTGAGTTAGTATTATTTTAAAATTAGAATTTTATAGCACTTTCTAATAAATAAATGAATTAATTATATATTTTTAAATTATGTTCCTATTAGTCAAAAGAACTGAAAACCCATTTACCGTCTAATTCAACTTTTAGAAAAAGGTTCATGCCCTCTTTTACCCAAAACTCTACTCATAGTTTAGTCATAAGCAGATTACTTTTTATAACCCTTAAATCAGTCATATAACTGACTTGGACTCTAAGTCCTGTTGGTGAGGTTGACTCAGAGGGGGTTAAACTGTATCTGATGAAATTCCAGTTCTGGAGCTCTGTCATTATCCCAGGTCCTGTTAAGGTCTGGTCTATGGGTCAAATAGATCTGTTTAAATATTGATAATATTTGATAGGAATAATTGAAACCATATAACTGTGATCAAATTATTTGTATCAAATATTTACATTAAATAACCCATAAGAGGTTGATATACCATTAAACTAATAAACCCTACCAAACCAAACCAAACCTGATTTGGACTCGGTTTTATCTATTCAGAATTGTTTTATTTCTTCCATACAGCAGCTTAACCAGTTCTTAAAATGAACCTTAAAAAAGAGTCCTTCCACCCCTGATATTTTCTGTCACCATTTTTTCTAAATAAAACTGCTTTTTTTTTTGTTTTTATGAACTTTTCTACCTTCACACAATCAATAAAACTGTTAAATAATAAATACATTGATTAAATAATTCAAAATGTCATTTACTAAATACAGCATAGGCAGTGGATTATTTCTCTAACAAGCTCTAAAGTTCTATGACAAATTAGATTTCTAGTTGAAATGAATATCTGAAAAATAAATGATACTAAATAGCCAGATTTGAATTTCAAGGTAAGAGACAAGAGTATAGGGCATTGTGCTGAGAGATTCCATTCCAATTAAAGATCAAAGGCTTGGACTATTTTTTATCTATACATTATAGATATGTTTTTTTTAATTGAGATAACTAAAAGTATGTAAGTTGGAAAAATATGTATTCTACTTCAATAACCAATAAAAACATTACATTTGTTATTCAAAAATAAACAACATTTCACTATATAATATTCAATTTTACTAGAAAATATAAGTTGTTTTTTTAAACATATTTGCAAGCTTATCATTAATTGATATTGCATACAAAATACTTATAGTATTTTTTTTATTTTCTTGGTTAAAATTCAGTTTCTTAATCTAGAATAATATTAATTTGGTCTTATTTTATATAAAAATATTCAAAATAAAATAAGCATTTCATACAAAAAATCCGAAAACAATGTTTTATCTGCACACTTCAAAAAGAATTTATGAAAGAATCAAAATTTTCTCTGCCTTTAAAGCCTATATATATATATATATATATATATATATATATATATATATATATATATATATATATATATTTCTACTGAAATGAAAAAATATAAACTAAAAGATGTGCAGATTAGAGCAGGATAAAAAATTAAGCAGACAACAATAATAAGATTTTAAAAAAAACAATGAATTCACAAAGTTTGTAGTATAAAAGCTTTGGCATTCAATCATTTCACTGTCAGGCATTTTACAAAGATCGCATAGACAAGGTCATTCCAGAACCATAGGAAATAGATATGAATAGCAAACAATAGAAAGAAATATAAAATACATAGACTAGCAATGAAGTGAGATGGAAGAATGAATAAAAAGAAAAGTAAAATCAAGAGTAGCAGAAAAGGACAAAGTGAAGAAATAAATAAAGTATAGAGATACAACCAATAGACTGTAAAAAAAATCTGAATTAAAGAATTGAGAAAGAAAAAGAAAAAAGATATTGATAGCATGAAAGGGAAGAAACATTATCTTTTTGTAAATTATTGGGCTAAGTTATTGGTGGAGTATTTGATTTGAATGTGGTGTATGATTATGAGTGAAAATTATAAAGACTTAAACGTTGATACATTCTGAAACAATAAATTACTTTATCAAATGATAAAGAAAAAAAAAGCTGATAATTAATCAGGTTGGAAAGGTGAAAGAATAAAACAAATAAAATAAAAGTGAATATTTGAGATATTGCACGATTAAATGGAAAATAATAAAAAATGAGAGAGACAGAGAGAGAGATAGTAAAGGAATTACAAAAAGTAGAGACAGCTATCTAATAACATATCAATCCTGTACAATAAGGCATGGAGATTACACAAGCCCTTGTGTTATTTAATGGGTAGATCTATATCCAGACAAATCTTAGTGCTATTGATAGCCAATTTGTTTTTATTGGATATGCCTGCAGGGAATTTAGTGAGATCTTCAATATATGTTCAATGGGGATGCAAATCTGACAAATGTATTAGTAAAGTAAAAAGAAGTCAACCAAGTGTTTCTGGAAACAGTTTTGTGTCACAAATGCATCATTGTGGCTTCTGTTATCTTACAAACAATCACCACTCGGGAAACAACATGAACATAAAGGACTACTCACACATAGAAGCTTTATTCCCACACCCATAATGGTTTTATTGACGTCACCATGTGCAACATAGAGACCTCCACTAACAGTTCTTTCCACACAAACTTGTGTGATCACATTGCAGCAACCACAGGAGGAATTCAGCAGCTAATCACAAACAACAGCAAAACAAGGTCTGAATTCAGAGTTTTCCTTCTCCTAGACCAGTTGCCATACCAAAGCCAAACAGCCCAGTCAGCCCTACTATTTACCCATAGCTGGTGGGAGGATAGTTGGATGCATCCCTTTCCCAAGGGTAATAGCACAATGGGAAATGCAACCAGCCTCATCCAGGATTTGAACTTGTGTCACCATGTCCATTTCCTGTGATGATAACCATTACATCATGAGCACCACTTAATATACTGGACCTTGAAAGATGTTCCTTTCTATTTGCAGAAGGAAAGCTAAAACTATGAGATCAAAGTCTCTGCATACACACCTGCATGTACACACATATCTTATTAAGTTAGTTAAAACTTATATTATTACTACTTAGCCAAGATCCCATTCCAATTTCCTATATTTTTTAACCAATCCTATTCCAAATTGGAGCCTGCACATTCAAAGGAATTCCTATATAAACAGCATGCTTTGCCTACAAAAGTCAGTTCAGCTGCACAACCCGACCACGTCATATCACCACATCTACAAAGATTGCTAACTCTCACATGTCTCAATACTCCTCTTCACCAACATCACCATGAAGACTATTGTTTCTTCACACTTCTAACTACCAGAACTCAACACCCCTTACATGTTTCACTGACATCAATTTCCAACTCATCCAGAAAACTACTTGTGCTTACATTTCACCTGCCAAGTATATAATAATATAAAGTCTTATTACACTGGGTTTCAAATTATTAATGAGATGACATTTTTTTATTTTTTTCAAAAAACTACCCCTCAGAATTTAACAAAATTTTCACAATATAATGGCAATGCATGGGCTGTATAAGAACTGTAATGTTCTGCACAACAGGAAACAGATGGTAGCCATTTGCAATATTAACACAATATAGAAGTGTTCCAGGCTATAAAAGAATGTCATTATAATTGTGCAATTATTAGTCCCAAATGTGACTTGACCCATTCTGAGAAAGATATTATAACATCTGAACTTTCCAAAGGCAAATCTACATTAGAAATATCCAAAATGATAGGAAGATATCATCTAACTGTTAAAATATTTAGTGTAGCTCCTATAAAGGTAAATAAGAGGACCATTAAGGGTTACTTGAGGGGTTGTTTCCCATTCTTTGTCAAGAATGAAACTTGAAGTTGTAAATAACCCAATCCTGACCAGTGGAACACTTTTCATTGGCATTGAAGAAGCATCAGTTTCCAGAGGTACTTGCTATTGTCTTCTGAAAAAGGTTGGAATATCAATGGAACCAATGACAAAACCTAAATTAACAAAAGTATACATACAAACGCATTTGAAATAGGCAAAGGAGAAGATGAAGGTCAATTTCTTGAAAGTTCTGTTCACAGATGAAACATGTGCAACATTTGATGGCCCTGATGGTTTGAACAAAGGTAGGGTCATAAATGGACGAGATCATCATCAAAGCTTGAGGCGCCAACAAGGAGAAGGGGGTATTATCATTTGGGCTGGTATTGTTGGAGGTTTCATGGTTGGTCCAATGAGTGTGCCTGACAGTACAAAAATAACTGCAGATGCTTATCTAGCCATCTTCTAAGAGCACCTGGAATCTTGACTAAAAAAGCAAAGAATCACCTTCAGGAGAACCATCATATTTATGCAAGATAATGCTCCTTTGCATTCAGCATATAAAACTACGGAGTACCTACAAAAATTAGGCATCCATGGACCTCAGAAGATGAACTAGCCAACCAATTCTCTGGACTTAAACCCAATTGAAAACTTGTAGAGTTTTCTGACATGACATGTTTATGAGAATGGATGCCAATTTAGAACAAGAATGACTTGTAGCAGGAAATATTAAATGTATCATGTGAAATTACATTAGAGGAAATCCAGAAATTGACATGTTTGAAGGATCAGGAAATTTTCCAAATCATTTTAAAAAAGGATCATTTATCCCATATCAAATAACCATACTATCATTTTTTTTAACTCTGTTTACGTTTTTATTTCATCTTAGTTATTGTATGTATTCCTAAAAATCTGTAAATGAAGCAATTAAAGTGTTATTTTCTTTTTTACTGGAGTTTTTATTACACCTCAATACTAATCTGACTCACTAATAATTTAATAAATTAGGTAAATGATAGTTACTTTTGTTCCCTTTTTTAGAACCTTACAATTTTTAGGGAGTAGGTGTATATACATATTGTCATCATTCTTTGATAATTTCCTTAAATTCTAATAAGCAGCTTTTAGATTTGATGGAAAGAGTCACTCCATTAATAATTTGAAATGCAGTGTATATTCCAGCTATCCATGCACATATGAGATCCGTCATATATATATATATATATATATATATAATCAACTATATTGAATTGTATATTGCTTGTATACATATAATATTATGTTCACATTGTAAATTTCTTTTAACATAAATACTTCAGTTTCAATCTATGTTTATTTTCCGTGCTACCATACACTTATCATAACACTTAAAAGTCTTGATTATGATGCAGTGATATATATATAATATTACATCTAAAACTGGTATGCAGAAAAGAAAAAAAAATTGATTTGCTTGAAGATTTATTCATTCTACATCATTTACAAATGTTAATTTCATTATCTAATTTTTATTTATGTCCATTAAATTTTAATGTTAAGTTTGATATCTTGAGTTACATAAAATAATGATTATTATATTATATAAGTTGTTCTTATATACATATAAATTTACAGTTATTTCTATTTTCATACTTACATAAAACTTATATATCTTTAAAGAGAAAAGAGAAACGACAAATTATATGGTACCAAAATGTTTCCAAATTTATGGATGACCAGTCCCAAAAGTGACACATTGAAAAAAAAGAGAAAAAAAAAGAAAAAAAGAACTCAGGGAAAATTCAGCAATTTCCACAATAAGCAAAATCAAAATTTTCATTTGAAAGAAATCCCCAATATCATCCCAGGTAAGGTAAGTAAAGATATAACCATCTTATTCATACAAATACATTGGTTAGGATCTCTGCAGGTATGTTTTAAGATCTCCATCCAAATCAACCCGTGCATAATGTCTCTTTTAACATCAAGCTGGTGTACTTAAAAAAAGAGCAACAAAGAACTGAAATCAACTGGAAATGGGTCACTTATTATAGAGAAGATATGATTTTAAATTGTATCTGATGTATACAGTTGATAAATCCATTAATTCACAGATGATTGAAGGTTGTTCTGAATAGATATATACAGTCAGGTTATCAAACAAGAGAAATTCCAATATCACTAACAATCCAGTTGGACATATTTCAGTGGCACAACTATTAATCATCATCATCATTAGGTGTTGCTGGCAGCATGGATATTTATGAGTCTATCTCCTCAACCATCCCTATCAATCCTGAGAGGTTCTCCGCGCAGCATCCAGAATCCACACAGAGCTGATAGTCTGCTAAAATAACAGTTTATCTGAGAAATAAGCAAATATTTTAATAATGGGATGGAAGTTGCATCACTGATTTTCTATTTTCTATAGATTTTCAAGCATTTTTGTATTGTAGCAAACAGAGTGAGAATTTTAAAAATTCATTTGACAAAAATCATGTAGAAAATCATGGGAACTTCTTCAAAGTTGTAAAGCTTCTTTCAGATTATTTATCAGTAAAACAACAATAAATAAAGTATTTAGATTTGTTGGAGATATGAAAATAAATAATCTTGAATGAAGTTAATGAAACTGGTCTAGGTTCAGTAGAAATGGATTCAACTCTCTGCTTGTCTCTATTCAATATCAGAGAGCAATTATTGTTATCTATTGAAGACAAGGTCAAAGAGAGGCTTGTATGTCTGGTGAATGTTGACGATACAAGTCAAGGCACTTTACACACCTTGTTGAATGAATTGCTATCTGATAGCTAGTGAAAAATCTTAAGAACTCAGAAGAACTCAAATTCAGATGATGGAGCAGCCAGTAGTGGTATCTACTCTGGTTGAAAAGCCTTGATGAAACAAAAAGACCTAGTTCCATTTATTTCTGGTATAATAAATATGAGTTTAATTTGGTAATAGAAAATGCAACTCATGTGTGCGTTTCTTTTGTGAGTCTCTTGGGATTCTTCAGTGAGTTTTCTGCATTTTTTAATGAGTCCTATAAAAGAATGAAGGTTTGATAAGAACAGATGAAGGTCAATATTGAGAGTTTGAAACTCTGCAGGTTGAAACATACTGGGAACTTGTCTATTTGAGCCAGGGTCCTTCATAAAGTATTTTGGAGTTATACCGACTAATCAATTGAATTATTTTCAGATTTGATAATTATCAAACATGTTTCAGAGTCTCTACATATGTTGAGTGGTAATGTTTATAAATTTGAGACAATATTTGTGGCATTCACATTCATTTATATCTTTTTCATGCCACAATATTATCTTTGATGTCATCCTCAATAACATGAAGAGAAGATATGCTTCATACAGGGACTTTTATAAGCAAATATTTTGTTTCAATCCTAACAGATTCTATGAAGTCACTCTTGAAAAGACCTCAGAATAATTGCAGAAGCAATTCCTCATATAAATACAATTGAATTGTAATAAAGAATTTGCCTACACTAGTAAAGTAATTTGAATGCACATGCTACTGTTGTATTTTGTTTGATTTGGCTTCATAAGGACATGTATATAATCCTTGATTAAAAAAAACAATCTAGGTCTTTCACAACTCTTCTGTCCTTTGAATACTTAGAATCTAATAATACATATAAAAGAACATCATTAAGAAAGATACATTTATCTTTCTAATCAACTGCATTTGATAATTTTCTTAACATCCATTCACTCTTTTTCTAACTCTTAATATCATATTGCTTTTCCTTTAATTTGTTTGTAATACAATGCTATCATTAAGTGGATGTTTTACAACTATAGAACTGCTACTTCTAAAATCTCTCTGAAAGAAGAGATTATGCCAATAGTCTATTCTGTCTAAGTACACATGGGAATGTAAAGATAAAAATGGTGTGACAATCAAAGTTGAGTGGAAGTTGATAAAAATGTATGAAGGATGATCACAGAAGAAATTAAAAAATAACTGAATTCTACAACCTGAGCAAATTATTGAACAATAGATCTGAATTAATATCCAAGTGCAGACTTAAAAATAAGTTTTTGCTATTCCACCTACTATCAGACTAATATATAATAGGGTAGGTCCTGTGATTCCACATATGTATTTTCTATATATATATATATATATATATATATACAGTGTAGCTGGTAGGACTGGCATCTTTAATTTCCAGAGGATCACCTTATGGCATGAAACTTTAAGTAGCAATTTTAGTAGAGATTATATATATGTCCTATACTGGAGCCAACAGCATGGAATTAAATAACCTTTAAACTGTTGGCTGCAGTATGGGAAACATAGTTTAATATAGTAGTCTATGCATGTGCACATGAATAACACTAATGATAGCCCCCCCCCCCGGTCCTGCAACCAATGTCATGACGCTGACAATATACATATAATATATATATATGGTATTTGTGGAAAAGGTGACTTACCCGTGAAACAGGTCACAATGATTAGTTGATACAAAATATATATACATATATATATATATAAGACATGTCCCAAGCAAAATGATAAAAATCATTTTTTTTAATTTGATAAAGGAAAAATCATGAAAATTGTAGAGATTAAACTAGAAATTTTTTTTTTTAAAGCAACAACAGATAATTAGATATGTACATATATTAGTATATAGATAGATTAATAGATAAGTAGGTAAATAGTTATTTAGAAGGATAAATTTGAGCAGACAGAGATAGGCAGATATAATATAAAAATAAATTGATGCGTAGATCGATGGATAGAGATAGATAGATTGATAGAGATATTGAGATAGATTGAGATGAATAGAGATAGACTGATAGAGATATTGAGATAGATAGTATACAAAGTACCTCTTCAAATTGTTCCTCACAGTTCAGATCTAAAGGATCTGGCTATAATTTAGTATAACAATGTACAATATTAGTGCAATACAAAAAGACCAAATAGTGACAAAAAATCAAGAAATTTTGGAAAAATGTGACAAAACTATATTGTGATGACTAAAAGAAAATGTAAATTTCAGTTTATGAAGCATTTATTGTCATTTGCTTAAATTAGTTTATTGTAAGATATTTTTCTTCTTTTTTTTTAATTGAGATTAAGGATTAGATATTTCTACACACTGACAACTTGAGTTAAAATCCTGTCTTATCTTACAATGATATCCAATTATTATGCTTGATTAGATAGAGAAATTAAAATAAGTATCAGTAAAGCAAGCTAAGAACTGGGTAGACTATATCAGAGTTCTGAACCAGCATGATTATACACTTCTCAAGAAATATGAAGCTATCAGTCGGTAGATTGTTCGGCTAGAAACCACAAGGTTTTTAAAATGTGATGAGACACTAAGAATCTAAAAAATCTTACAAAGATTCTTTGAAAACCAATCTCATGTGGTGTAAAATCAAACCTATGAAGCTAGTGTAATATTCTGGAAATTGATTACATTATCAGTTTGTAGTCAAAAAAGCCTTTGTCAGTTCCTTTAGGAAATTAGGCATCAAAAAGAAGAGAGCAAGAGAAAAATGTCATAGACAAATCAGATGAATTGCAAATGGATTTGAATCAACTATAGCTCTAGGCTTTCCTACAAAACAAAAAAAACACTGTAATAGAAATTAAATATTTTAAATCAACTTGAAAGTGAATAGAAAATTAGATTCATTAAAGGAAAAAGGCATATATGCTAAATTCATTTTCTCTTGCCCATTCCAAACTAAAGCAAAACAAAACAAAACAAAAAGTACTAAGTGATTTAATGATACACATATCTATAACATATTCAAATACAATATGCCTTATAGGATATTGTAAGTTTTATACAAAGAAAAAAATTGATAGAAAATGAAATATTGTTAAGCATTATAGCAAGAAAAAATATTGCTAAATGATGTATGGATGAATATATTTTATATTGATTATATTATACTTCCTTAAGAAGTCACATTTTTTTTCTTAAAAAAAAACAAAAATACTTTAAAAAAATGAAAAATATAAAAACACATGCTATATGTAAACAATGGCTTTCTTCAACATAAACACAATTTTAGATTGTTAACCTACTCAAAAATTTTAAAAAATGTATTGTTTCATTGAAGAAATGTTATATGAAGGATGGATGTAGATACAATTTATTTAAAACAATTCGTTTTGGCATAATTACCTGATTTCGCATTGGCTTGTCCTTCGTGAAAGACTGGAAGGGATGAAAGGGAAATTTTGCTTCTAATGTGACCCACGGATGAATTTCAACATCCATGAGTGGAAGACGTAAGCTTGGAGTAGGTTCTATTAGTTTATTAATGAGTTCCTTGCATTCTGAAATATCAAAGTTTAAATTAAATAATTTTATCATATTAACAAAAATATTTCATATGAGCAGATTTTAAATATCATCTTTGTATATTTTTTCAATGGCTCTTTCTTTTAAAGTATTCACTCAACAAAATTGCAGAATTATGTAACAGAAACATTAATTAGGTGACAATCCCATCTTTAGAGCTTTAAAAATGATAAATTAAAGTATTTTTTCCACATCAGTCACATGATTCATTTAATATATGAGACATACTTGCAATCAAATTATGAAACATGTTTTTTTTCTGGAGCCTACTGTTGGATGGAAAACTTATGTTTCAAGTAATAAAAAATCCAGAAGACCATGTTGTAACACAAACAAATTCCATAAATTATTCAGACTCATCGTTGTTATTTAAATAATTATTGTTAGTGCATTCTCTAACATTATCTGATATTCTGAAATAAGATATCATTACCCAATGAATTACTGGAACCAGTATCTTCATCTTTATTATTCTAATAGCAACTTTTCAGTTGATTTATTATATACCATGATCTTTTTTGAATATTTTAGTATTTGTACAATATCATAATGCAGA
This sequence comes from Doryteuthis pealeii, assembly GCA_023376005.1. Classification (NCBI taxonomy): domain Eukaryota; kingdom Metazoa; phylum Mollusca; class Cephalopoda; order Myopsida; family Loliginidae; genus Doryteuthis; species Doryteuthis pealeii. Next base: position 22,629,976 of record CM042160.1, on the reverse strand, counting down.
AGTAATTTAATGGGTCAATCTAGAAATACTCACACACACACACACACACACACACACACACACACACACACACACACACACACACACACACACACACACACACACATATATATACATATCTGTATTCCATTATCTCTTTTATAATGATTTGTATGCTATCATAGTACAGCAAAAAATAGAAGATATTTCAATAAGTTTGGTACCATATCAATTCGTCACTGAAATTGATTTTCATTTACTTCAACGAAAGCAAGGGACATAAATTAGAATCTACTTGGACAGTTATCTCCCCTGTCACAAACTCAAAATTGTATAATGCATATGTCCATAAGTTAACTTTTGTTTGTGTTGCTCAGAGTTTAAGATTTTAAAATTTTTAAATTACCATGTTTTTGTGGCAATTAAATTGTAGTCAAAATTGTAGACCTTTAGATTTCCCTTTAGAAAAATAAAGTTTGAATAGTTTGCTGCTGTGAGGCTAAAAAAGACCAAGATGAAAAGTTAGCACTTGATTCGTATTGTTATAGTTGGCTATTTAAAGCTTAACCAGGCCAATATCGTAAGTGGTGTAGATTTAGTATTGATCAATTATCTTCACAATTCTAATCAACTCCTAACAAATTTCCTGTTAGATTTATGGACATTAATTTGGTGGAAATATATATATTTTTTTAATTTGGTTGAAATAATTATTTTTTTATGTTAAACTACTAAATCAAGGGGGGATAATTGGTTATTACAACGAAATATTCTAAAATAGCATTTTTATCTATTTTGTCTTACACTAACAAGAACAAAAGAGAAAATTGAAAAATCTTGGAAAATGGGAAGCAATGAAAATAAAATAAAAAAACAAAAAGAAAATAAAGATAATATAAATAAAAGGGAAAAAAGAAAAAGAAAAAATATGTCTATTATTGACTATTAGATAATTTCAATTAAAAAAAGTACTTCAAGGGAATCAATATTTTATTAAAAAGCAAAAAAAAAAAGAAGATTTAATTGATTATCAAATACTGACAATTCATTTTTTAAACATGGTTGCTATTTCTTATGAAAAGGTTCACATTCCATACTCATTCAAATCTCTCAGTATTACCAAAGGGCACGTTTCATGGTGTAGTGATTAATTAGTTAGATTAGTTAACCATTGTTAGTGAATTTGAATCACACTGGTTGCCAAATATTTCTGCTCTGTTGCTAAGCCAGTAGTAAAGGACAACTAAAATACTAACAAAGAAAAAGGGAATTCGTCTGTTATAGTAAGTAACAGAGTCATTCTCCTTCCAAATATAAATAAAGATGGTTCATCAATTTAGTTGTAATCACTTTTATCATTATTATTATTAGCTGAAAATATTTTTCATAGGTCAGATTAAATTCGAACACTGTTTTATGAGGATGTAATATATAATAATTAATATTGTTAATACATCAATTTTATTTGCACAAATGCCAGAATAAAAGAAACAATTAGAATAAAGATTAGTTGAAGAAAAATAAAAGATTCTTTGGAGATTTTCACTTGACATATTGTGTGTGATTTTAGATTGTTTAATTTTTAGAGAGATATGTTGACCTGGAACTGCAGCACTTGGATTTGAAAATAAAAAAGATAAAATTGCATTTTATAAAGAAGAGAATAGCATTGTAAGTAAAGATTTAAAGAATCTTTTGAGAAATTTGAGAGCTAGGATTTTGAATTTTGTTTAAAATTCAAAAACAAAAAATAAACATGTTTTAAAAATGTTTTTTAAAAGATGTTACAGAATGAATGTGAAAAGGTAATGGAGAGAGAATAAATGGAGAAAATAAAAAACTGAACAGAAAAATAGAAGGAATGAATTAAATGAAAAGAAAAAAAAGGAACAATTAAAAATAAAGTCATGAAAGAAATAAAAAAAAGTTAAACATAAACAATGGCAGTTGAAAAGAAAAACAATGTAAAAAAATAAAATGCACAAATGAATGTTGTTTTTGTCTTTGACTTACCTGGTGACAAATGCACCATTTCTTTAAAGTGACTGTTTACAAGGCCTTTTTCAATTTGCTGCTGTAATTCTCTTCTCCGAAACTGGTCAGAAGATGGAGTTGTGAAAGGTAGTTTTCCAACCAGCATTGCATAGAAAATTATCCCCCTGTTATAAGAAAAAAAGATACAAAATTAGATTAAAAATTATATATAGAGAAACACAAGTTTTTGTTTTATAGTTTGACAAGAGATGGCAAATGAGAGAGTTTATTTTTCTATTCAAGGATATTTTCAAATAAGTATTCTCATCTTTGTTGTCCTTGTAACAATGTTTTGGGTGATATATTCTCAACAAACATTCACTATGAGGAATTTTGAACTTCTTTTGCTTATAGTACAACTATATGCATATATTCAGTCCAAGGACAGAGATGATGATATCCTGGGAACAAAATTGCCCTTTTACAGAGAAAAACATTTAATGCAATATATTTTTTGGCAGTTATTAGTGGGAACAATTTAACTTTTCAAGTATATCTTCCTCAACTAATTTATTATTCTGTTAGGTAAAAGATAGCATTTATTATTTGAGTCTATAATAAAACAGTCTTCTAGAATCCTTTACTTATTATCAAAGCCAGAAATATTAGCAAAAAAGAGGACTGATATGTAGATACATAATCTTATGCTCATTGCAGTAGTTTTATAATGCAGCTGTTTAGGTACAAGAAAGCCAACTAAATTATAATTGAACCTTAGATGAATGCAGACTAGGTATGTATAATATTAAGGAGTTGATAATAAGAGGTAAAAAACTGTAAATATTATCTATTATATAAAAACTGAGATTTGAACAAATGTACATAGGTATTCTTCAATATTATTTTTCTTTATTGAATAAGTGCAGTATATTACGATGTATACCAAAGTAGTAAAAAGAAAATATTTACACATTTATGTCAATGATTTCCACATGTTATTCCAGAAGATACAAAGATTTAGAATTTAAAACAAGTTTTCAACACATATTTTTTTTATTCTTACAAAAGAAGTGAAAGCATCTATATATTTCTAAAATTATACATATCTATATCTATCTATATATATATATGTATATATATATAAGATTGTCGTAGATGCAATTAGAGAGAAGTGAATATTTTATGATAAAGAAAATCTGTAAAATGGTTAGAATTTTGTTTTAAATTTTTTTAATTTAATTTGATGCGACACATGTTTCAGATTCTGAAAAATCCTTCTCAAGCTGATTTCTTTTCTCCCTCTGAATCCATATATATAGACTTTGACATTTTTGTTTTTTTTTTTTCTCTTAATTGAATTAGATTTTAAAAAATTTAAAACAAAATTCAAGCCATTTTATCATTAGATACCTTGGTGTGGATATAAATTTAAATTTATTTTGACATTTCTTTGTCTTGTCAGTCCAGTCTTTGTTGTTTTGAAGACCTCAAATGCAATAATATCAGTTTCGATATTGCAATGGATGTGTATGACTCTGCACAAATAGCAGATTTAATCAATATATACATAATAAACACAATCAGTAGATTCATAGACCCAACACAAATAGGTGTTTATAGAGATAATGGTTTGGTGCTGATCCCTAATAGTAACGGTCCACTAGCATACAAATTACAAAAAAAGATAATAAAAGCTTTTAATTACCCAGGTTTTAAAATAGACATATCATCCAATTGTTAAATAGTAAGTTTTTTTTAGCTTTAACACTCAACCTAACTAAACCTTTCCATAAAGATAATCAAACACCATTATACATCAACATCCACTCCAACCATCCTGGACATATAATTAGACACATACTTAATGCAATCAATACCAGAATTAATAAATTATCATCAAATAAAAAAATATTTAATGAAAATAGGAAAGTATATAATAAAGCACTTGAAAACAGTGGATTCACACAAGAACTCAAATACAAAGAACCCCTAAAAAATCAAACCAACAAAGACAGAAAACATAAAATGATATGGTCCCCCCCCACACACACACACACCTTATTGCAGGCTAGCTAATATAAATATAGGTGGAGTTTTCTTCAAGTTGGTTGACAAACACTTTATCATCAATAACCCATTAAATAAAATATTTAACAGAAAAAACACTAAAAATTAGTTACTCATGCACCAACAACACAAGCAATATAATTAATGCACATAATAAAAAAACTAATAAAAAAACTACCAAAAACACAAAAACAGCATTGATATAACAACAGACAAACCTGATTGCAACTGTAAAACTAAAAACAATTGTCCACTTGGAAGTTTATGTAAATCCAAGAAGATTGTATAACAGGCACAGATATTCCAAAATAAAAAATTGAGGAAAAAAATTATCAATTTTGGCAGCACCAGCATGCCATGGAAATTTTGCTTATACAATCACAGACAATCATTTACCAATGAAAAATTAAAAAACCAAACCGAAATTTCTAAAATTTCTAGAAACTAAAAAAAAACAACAAAGCCCATAAATAAAATGGCAAATCATAAAAAAGTCAAAAACACCAACAGGATTCAAAAACAAATGCCATCTTTTTCTGAAGAAAAAAATAGCAATAATAAAATTCAAAAACTAAAAGAAACTATTGAATAGAAGAAAGGAAATCATATTCAAATGTAAACATGCCAATAACTTCATATTAAAAAAAAAAAATTTTTAAACATAAGAACATTTATGTGCCCATATATAAACATACAAAACTCTGACAATCGGAACATAAAATACACAAAATGCATGAAATTAGAACATACGTATTCACAAGTAAAAAATCAAATTTCAAAACTGCAACATCACAGGCATGGTCAGCATGTGCAGACCAAGAGATTTATAGAAATCGTGAGTGTGTGCATGCCCAGGAACGGGTGTATTTATAATGTGGAATTTGAAAAAAAGTGAAAAAGGCAAGAAAAGGAAAATGGAAAAATCACACCAATGAGACAAAGATCAGTCTGATGAGACAAAAAAATATCAAAATAAATTTAAATTTATATCCAAACCAAGGTATCTATTCATTTATTTGTAATACTTGGTATATGTAAAAATATATACGCAAATCTTTATATGTATGTTTGAGTTCTTAATTTTGTTTGAATCCTATCAAGGAAACACTCAATATTATCCACACACACACACACACACACACACACACATATATATATATATATAAAGAGAGAGACAGAGAGAGAGAGAGACACTTATATCCAAACCATCATAGAAATTGTTTTTTAAAATCATTTATAAAAAATATCAAAAACTGTCAGTTTTAACAATTTTAACACAGTTACTTTTTGTTTGCCTAATCTGATTAAAAATGAATAACTAAGATGGCTGAGTAATAATAGAGAAGAAAGTAATTTCCAGTTCAATTTGAAATGGAATTTTGTGGGTTCTTTCTTGATGCTGAATGCCATTTTTTAATCATCCACATTTTTGCTATAATGGAGATAACTGAAATATTAATTAGAATTGTTCATTCCTTTCTAAGTAGAAGCATAAATATCATCATGGGCTGATGTTGCAACAGGAACCCACTGAGTTCATTGCAATAATTTTGATGAAAATTTTACACACATACCTTAATTTCTATCCATGATGGTTGTACAGTAATATTTTCAAAAGTAATAGATCATTTCATAAGGATTTTTATTTTATTTTTCTCACTTTTTCTTGCTAATATATTACCGCCGTTAAGCAGCATCAATCAGAAATCTATTTCAAATCTTTTCAGTTCAATTATCAATTGCAGAATGTAAAAGCAATTAGCAAAAAAAAAAAAAAAGATTAAAAAAAACTATTGAAAATTAATGATTGTATCTTCACCTTCAAGAAATTCAGAAAGATTAATACTATCATTTATTTCTATTTTTAGATGAAGTGTTGTCAACCATTATTATGATTATTTTTGATAGGTATTTACCAAGAGCTTATCATTTCCAACTGTGTCTTTATTGTCATATTTTGACAGCCTGAATGATTGGCTCTTTATAGGATAAACAATTAGTTCAGCTGATGCTTTTAAAGCAGGCTTTCCAGAGAATATAAGTTTAAATCTCACCAAGAGATTATCTTTTATTATTTCTGATTTGTGTTGTTTCTGCATTATCATAAATTGATATTTTGAGTGAATCACAAAAAAAGAAACAAAAAATCAAAATGTAAGACAATACTAATCAAAATTAATAATAATAATTTAATACCAACTGTATCTAATCAAAGAACATTTTTAACTAATACTATTAAAATTTAATAGAACAAAAATAAAATGTGAAGATTTTATTAAGTTCTATTCTAGTCAATTGTATTTCCTGAATTAAAATACTGTGTTACTGACTGAACATAACCATTGTTAATATAGTTGCTTTCAATCATCTAGAGTATTTCTTTTCTTATCTATCCTCAAACCAATTATTTTTGTTTCACTATTTTTTTTATATAAAAACTACACTGATTCAACACAAAGATAGAATACTTATATATAAAAATTGTAGTTTTTCTTTACTCCTATCTCAGTATCCTTTTGATTACTAATTCAACTTTAAATGTGAATTTAGACAAACATTGTTCTAAAAATTCTCATAATGAAAAGAGTATTTGTCTATGAACTGTTACCTATTATATTATAATAAGCATCATACCTATAAAAAAAATTATGTGATTATGTATGTACAGGTTTGCATTCTGTCTAGGATAATAATATCACTGCTTTGCCAAAGAGCAATGTATCTCTTCCTGGCACTTCTGCTTAGGATCATGGTATAATATCTGTGCACTTTGTGCTACACATATACAAATTGCACATATGGATACATATTGTGTTTTATAAATGAGGATATTCATTTTTCTGTATGTTTGATAAAGGAAATTCTATTCATGCTTTAGATTTAATTAATCAATTGAATAATTAATTAAAGTCAGCCAACAAGATTTGGTTAGTTAGGATTTGTAGTAAACTTAACTCATTATTTTTTTTCTTCAAATATCTGCTTTTTATTTTCTACTGGTGAAGGTAGAGTTTTCAACTGTCCAAATTAACTTATTTTCTTTTGTCATTTTTTTGTCACTCCATATCCATTTATTTGGGATTTATTTAAAATTATGGAGACTCACATAATAGATCTACTTAGTGGCTTTAAAATTCAAAAGGTGCTAAAAACTTTTGTATTCAATTTTTTCATCAAAATAATTTTTTAATCATATTAATAAAATTAATAAAAAAACTTAGAAATTTTATGAAATTAATAATGTGAAATGTAGTTATCTATTTACAAGAGATTAATTGTTTTCATTGATTTATGAGTTAACCCCCTTTGAAGATTGATTATATATATATATATATATATATATATATATATATATATATATATATATATATATAATATAATATATAAAAGTAAGTAAAGTCATCGAGGCGGCCTAAAGTCGGTATCAGCCAGAAATTTCGTACCACACCAAAGTATATATATATATATATATATATATATATATATATATATATATATATATACCATTTGATATTATCAACAAGGATTATTTATTCAGGTTTAATTAATTTTTTCCTCCATCAAAATGCTGTAAATGTGACTTGAAGCTTTATAGAAAATAACCAAGGCTTTTTTAGCTGGACGAATAATTTTGAATAAGAATGTAAATTGTTGTAATGTGTTGGAAATCCAGAAAAGTGTGGTGTTATCAAGGAATAGTGTGAATTTTTAAATGAATATTTTCATTTTATACCAGTTCTCACAAGTGTAAATAGTTTAAATGTTGGTATTTGTAAAATGGTTCAAATGTGATGTGGATGTGTATCACCTTGAATATAGATTGCTGTTCAGTGTTAAGGTGCATTTTATAATCCCAACACCTGAGGTAAAAGATATTTTATTTAATGTGAATTTTCATTTTTTTTAAGGATAACTTCTAGTATTTAGAGTATTATAATATTCTTGTGCCATTGGCTAATTGCTGTTAAACATGTTATGGTCTTGTGTAATATGTGTGAACTGAACTAAAAAACACTTTGGACAGTTTTTATACAGATTCAATCCACACTCAATAAAAGAAATCGTTTTCAATTATATTTAATGAAACATTCCTAAATGAAAATTTGCTGCCTAAACTATGTACATATAAGTGTGAGCAATTAGATTAATGTATATACTTACTCTTTTCTATTGTTTTTTTATGAGTGTGTTCTCTGCATGTTCATAGATTACCATATATTAGAAAAGGATGTGTGTGTGTGTGTGTGTGTGTGTGTGTGTGTGTGTGTGTGTGTGTGTGTGTGTGTGAACATGCATAAATGCATATGGTTATATTTTTCCATTATTCTCTATTATGTATGTTTTCTGTATGTTTATAGAAGATCAGTCTATAATGTCAATAAATATTGGATGGAATTGATTTAGTGAATAAGAGAAAAAGAAAAAAAGAATAACATATATCAAACAGTACAAGGGAGGTAAGCCAGTTGTTAGATGAGTGAATTGCCATAATATTGATCAATTCACTAGCCCTACCATCTCCAATGTATCACAAAAGTTGGAGGCTGTGTGTGTAGAAGGCTAATGGACAGGGAGTGGAAAGAGGCTATCATGAAACTCATCTTGTATTAACTTATGCTACATCAGTGCAAATTTTCAAATACCAATGCTAATAGCTCAGAAGATATTGTTGCTGCCCTCTTTTTTTTCCTTCCTTAGCCTTTGAAATTGGTCTTGTGATTCTTATGGTTATGGTGACTTATGGAAAAAGAAAAGATTGCAAAAGAGAGAGGGGGAGACAGAGAGGGGGAGACAGAGAGGGGGGAGGAGAGAATTATTTTTGGCAAATAATCTTACTAACCATTGAGTAAGGTTAGTTAAGTTGCAGTGAATATCTTTCCATCATTGTATGTTGGCTACATTCAGTAAACTGCATTCATCCATTGTTTTTGTAATTTGAATCATTGCTAATCAAAATTGTTCAAACAAAAATATTTTTTTACATTAGATTTAGTATAGATTTTTTTCAGCAATTTTTTTTACAAAAGTTTTCACTTCTAACTTTTATCATGTGGTATATAACAAATAGAGCAATTAAACTATTAATATCAATTTTTTTGTTTTCATATTAATTTTGGTTAACTAGTTTCTTCAAATTTATCTTTCTAGGTAATAAAACAGAGATGGTGAAGAAAATTCAAGAAGAGAAAATGACAGAAAGACTCTGCTTAATCACTGAAGGAAAAATGCCCGTCTATATAATAAAACAAACCCAACAACAGACACCAATGTGCAAAATCTTAAGAAAGCTCAGATAGTTATGGCTTGTTCTCAGTTCCTCCACACTCGCCATCACATATTCAACCTCCAGAGTCCTTCCATGCAGCTATCACCACTCGTCAATTCAACGGCACCACCTTTTCCAATGCTGGATTCTGGATGCTCCACTTGCATTCTGCCAATCTCTCAACTGGCCAAAGAAGCCAGAAAACACAGCACTCATTCTGACATCCATGTAAAATGGATCAATGGCAGCATCACTGCCTTTGGCAAATTAAACTGTGACATCACCATCGGCAACCCTAATTCACCCATTTTTGGAAAAATCAATGTGTTGGTGACAGCCCAAGGTACACTGATCTTGATTTATCAAAATATCCTCGGCCACAACACACTCAACTCCTATTTGATAAACAACCTGAATGCAAGTTGAATTCAGACACATGCTCACCTCATGGCACACAGTACACACAGCCTCGATAATGCCAGCTTCAACATCAACCTACAACCGTGCATATGGGGGCTGAATCACCATTAGCCATAACCAGCCCACCATGAGACCACAACCCAACATCCAGTCACTGGATTTGGCCGAAACAAAGTATGGGCCTGTCACTACCTAACTAACTACACAAACAGTGACAAATTAGAGGTCACAGCAAACCTGCTTATTTGCTACACCAACATTATCGGTACTGAAAATGGCAACAAAGGCACTTTTATCTGAGCTGTTGGTATACCAACTAATGGTCATTCAGACATCACCATGAAAATAAAATGCATAGTTACTGAGGGGATCATTGAAAGTTGCATCAACTCCAAAGGCTTCAATAGCCCAGTATTTGTTGTACACAAGAAAAACGGTTTGATCCAAGTATTTGCAAACTTTAAAAGAACCCTCAATTAGGTCTTAGTCAATCTTCACTCCTACCCAATGACAAAAATCAACCACTTGTTCAACAAAATTGGTGAAGACAACAAATATTTTGCATCACTTTCTCTCTGTAGTGGCTACTGGCAAGTCATCATCAACAAGTGAGATCGCCACAAAACAGCGTTTACATGAAGAGAACAATGCTACCAGTACACACATCTGCCTTTTGGTCTTACTTCAGCCAGACAGATTTTCACTCGCTGCATGGCAGCCCTAGCCCTAGCCACTGTCACATTTCATGACAACATATCTTCCTACATCAATAATTACCTGATCACTGCTTAGACATTTAAAGAATATATACTCATACTAAAGCAACTCTTCAATGTCCTCCGCAAGTTTGGGCTTACGCTGAATCCAGACAAATGTACCTTCCTTGCATCAGAAGTGAAGTTCCTTGGACACATAGCAAACAATGAAGGATTCAAGGCCAACCCTAAATACGTCTGCGCCATTAGGGAAATGAAGCTCACAACATCAAAGAAGGAATTACAAAGCCTCATTGGCCATTTAGTGTGGATCAGGCAATTCCTTGAGACTCGTCTGCATGAACAGATCAGGTTCGACATATTCTCAAATCTTATGGCCCTCATACATGAACTTAACAAAGTTAACAAACCATTTTCTTGGATTGAAAGGGTCAACAAAGCTTTTCAAAAAATTAAGAATCAACTCTTCTCACCCCTTGTCACCCCTTGTTTTCACACTCACTACTGATTCTAGTGATGTAGGGCGTGTGGAACCATTTTAATGCAAGAAGATGACAATGGGAAGAAAAGTATAATAGCAGTCACCTTACATATATTTAACCCCACAAAACAAAACTTTTCCACAACAGAACAAAAGGCATATGCTATGAAATAGGTGATATCGCAAATTCGATCATTTCCTATGTAACTGCCCTTTCATCCTCTTCACTGATCAGCATGAGTTTAACAATGCCAAAATACAATGATGGCAAGAAAAAATCTAATGCTACAAGTTTGTCCAAGAAGTTGTCGAGGTGAATCAAATGTCTGAGCTGACATGCCCAGCAATGGCTGCAGATATAGAAAGGTTAAAACACTGAGCAATCCTACTCTGGCAGGCAGAGCATTCAAATTAGAAGTCTCTGACCTTCACATGTATGTCCCATCATGGTGTCTTGGCTAGGTTGACAGTTTACGGCTTATCCCCAGGACCCACAAACCACAAAACACCCTCTACCACAAGCACTTCATAGGCACATTCTTCATATATCACTCCATCTCCATCATCCCTATTGAGAAGAATTACAATCACCATGGCATCGCTGTTGAACAACTGAACAATAACACCATCTCAAAAATCACCAGAGCCTTCCAATCACATGACTCCAGTGTTCCACTGGAGTCATGTGATTCCACTGGAGTCATATTGACCCTGAAGACCATCTAACAACGCTCTTTAAAAAACACATGCACCATTTTTTTCTGGAACCAGGTACCTCCCTTCTAATGATAAGGGACAGTAAACACTCTCCCAAATTAGACATGTCATACAAAGTCCATGCCACTCAGGTGCTATCTGTATGTGTGAACTCCTATCCAATTACTGGTGGGAGTTCAAAAACCATGACATTAAAGTTTATGTCAATTCCTGTAACACATGTGCAAAATGTAAGGGAAATTATGGCAAGTGTGCACATTGAGGTAAGAAACCATTCAAACTCATCTTTATAGACTTTGTCACAATGCCCAACTACAAAGGAAAATGCTACATCCTTACCCTTCTAGACATCTTCAGTCTACACTTTATTGCCATATCATGCACAAGGGATAGTGCAATCAACACTGTCCACGGACTGCATCAATTTTTTCTTGGCCACAGATTAATACACTATATAGTATCTTCTGATCATGGCACACATTTTACCAGCGAGGTCTACAAACAATTTTGTAACCAAATGCGCATTACACAGGAACTTCACTGTCCCTGGTGACCACAAAGCTCAGGAAATATGAAGTAGCAACATCGCATGATGAAAAATGACTTCCACATGCTATGTGAGGACAGACTCTGTAAATGGACATACGTCCTTGAATCCATCACTTCATCCATGAATGCTATGATCAATTGTGTTACAGGTGTATCCCCCACATTACAGAAGCTGATGGCATGCAAGTAAATACTCTTCTAAAGCAAGTCCACCACTGCATTACACTAAGTTAACAATGAACCTGACAACAAAATGGAAGCCAGCTTAAAATGCTTCACCTACAAGGACCCAATACAATTCAGCAACAAGGTTTTACTTCATTGGCCCAATCAACACATCTACCATGGATAGGAGATTTCACAGTCATAAAAACAAATGACATGATGAGTCAGGTGAAAAACAAAGATAGTGACATGGCCGGGATTCACCACACACATATTTGCCACTTTGCACCAGGACCAACATATCTGATATAACCAAACCACTTCCACCATGTGACACTCACCCAAGATCTTTCATCTTCATAATTCAACAAAAACTTCCAGACCAAACAATATATCTCCACAACAAACACAAAACGAAATAAAACCAATGCCAGTAAGGTTAACACACATCAAATTCCCACACATTTTAAAGATTTCATCAGACAGTAAATCCCTCAATGCACACATTTACTCATACATACATACTATAAATTAGAACGAGATCTGGGGGAGATCTGAGGAAGATCTGTTATACAACAGAAATAAATATCTCTCCTGATTCACAAACTCGATACACCCACCCACCAGCAAAACAAATTAAAAAAACTTCGGAACAGAATCCAACAAAAATATTTGGTTTGAAGAAATGTAACATCAACCAAATGTTGACACAACAGTAGCTTCAAACACAATGAATAAAACATGTCTTGCGCATGAGGTGCCATGCAAGATTTCAGAGAAAAAACTAAATTAACAGACAATTAAAACAATCTTCCAAAACTTTCCCCTAAAACTTCTAAAATGCAATTTGGATCACCACCACTCCCAAACACAGCTATAAAACAGTCAACCAAAAGTAACGAACAGCAGTTGACTTTGGGACTGGTAGACAGAAGAACTTCACGCATCACATTTCGGACCCTCACTGCATCACCACGCCCCACACAAACAAGTCACCCAGCCAATAACAGACTTACACCCACTTGCCTCCCAAGACCATACCAAGTGAAAGAAGAAAGACTATATCTTTTCTAAATTTACCAGTTTTTGTTTTATCTAGAATAAACAAAATTAAACCCAATCCTCTCAGCCATTTTTTTTTTGCAACCACATGTTTGTTTATAACAGTATGCTATGTTTTCAGCTAGTCTTTATGATTTAGTAATATAACTATGATTTGATTTATGATGATATCTGACAAATTAACACAAAACAAAAGAATTCTAAAGAATTTTGTTTCAATTAAAAAACATCAGCACTAAAAATTAGAAAAGATTATTCTTAATTTTATGAGTATTTTCAGTGTCTAAATCCTATCCTCTGTATGTAATGTCAGTGACATGAAAATATTTGACAATAAAACAAATTTTCCAGGTTATGGTTTCCCAATAAACACAACATAAAGAAATCTATTTGATGAATAATCAATTATGAATCCTGAAGAATTGAGAAAAATGTTCTGAAATGTCAAAGCATCAGTTTTGAATACTTGCTTAACTTTTTCTCAAAAAAATAAATGAAGAAATAAAATATAAATAAAACATGGGACTTTCTGTCATAAATATCTGATTAAAAACATGGAATTATATTTTTTTCACTTAGCTATTCCCAAATAGCAGACAATGTATGCATAAAGTATCCATATGCTCAAAGATTTAACACTTTCCGTAATTCTTTGATCTATTATTAAGATTGAATACCTTAATGATTAGAGACAAGAACTGTAATTATACATGTTTAGTAATTTCCTCTTTAAATGTTGCATTCAGTTGAGACAGGAGGACTAGTGTAACATAATAAGAGAGAGAGAGAGAGAGAGAGAGAGAGAGAGAGAAAATGGAAGAGCCAGTTGGTTAGCATGGAAAATTTCTAGGATGAGTCAGCACAATGCCAAATTTTTCTACTGGTCAAGAAGTTTCATTTCATTTGGTTTAATTTCACTAACAACTGTGATTATTGCTAAGTTTTATGCAGTGGTTCAATGTATTATAGCAAAAAAGGTAATAGAAATACAAAACTAAAGAATTGCTTAATCATAGAATAAAAAGTCAAATCTATGATTGCATGAAAGGAACAAAAACAATATAAATCCTCAAATAATTGTATAATAATTTCTTTATTTCTGATATGGAAAAAAATATTTTTGCAACTAAAAAAATTCATCTACAATAATAAAACAAAGAAAACACCTTTAATCCTGCAGAAAATCATGGATATTTTCCCTTTTTGATAGACAAAACTATTAAAAGCATGCTTACTAGGTTCCAGGACTTTGGTAGCATTTAGATTGATTCTTGTATGTTTGTAACATTATATAAAATGATAAGAGATATAAATAAAAAGGTAAAATCATTTCAAATAAGTAGAGTTCTTATTTAAAGTAAGGAAATTTACCTTTTATATGCCTCACATACATATACACAATGTATATGGTGGTTTGACATTACAAATGTGGTTGAATGAATTCAAAAGAATTCTGCACCTGCATAATATTTTATTAGATAAAACTGAGTCAAAAGTTAATGGCAATTCATAAAATAGCTAGTCCATCAGTATATTTCTATATTTAAGGATTACATTTTCTACTTAGCCTCATGTTCTTTAATACTGTCTGATTTAACTAACATTCTTCCTTGATGGGTTTATGCATTATTTTACCTATAAACTAAAAACCTTGACTAGTGACAATGCTTTTAGTTTGGACTTTCATCTATTTCAAGTTTTAGTGTCCCTTGAAGGTGCCAGTCATTTGTTTAATCTAATTCTGATTTCTCAATATTAATTTATCTGCTTTTACTTTTATGATGTCAGTTATTGCCTTGTACAGTTCCCCTGCAATTGTTATATTCCCTCTGTCAGTTAGCAGATACCTGTTGTGATAGTGCTGTTATATTACAACAATTTTGCTTATAGCGTCAATGTTGCTGCACTTTTTATGCTTTACAGATGAAGCAACTAAAGAAACAATCATCTTTAGACTTTCTATAAATGTTCTGACCTTTTTATTTCTTGAGTCAAGGAAGTGACAAAACATCCCAACTGGATTGCTGAATCTATATTTAATGACATATAGGCAGATGGTTAAAACAAATCCATAAC
>CM042160.1:22504504-22609504 GCA_023376005.1 Doryteuthis pealeii | reverse complement strand
AATGGCAGCATCAGAGAGGAGACAGGCTACACCATCTACTGGAGTGGGAAGCATTCAATTGACAGAAGCGAATCTGGTGTGGCATTTGCAGTCAGAAATGGTCTTCTGACAAATATGTTTGAGGATCCTAAGCCAGTAAGTCATAGACTTAGCACTCTCAAGCTGATTCCATTGGTCAAAGGTAGATATTGTACTCTGATCACTGCCTATGCTCTGACTATGACCAACAGTGCAGCAAACATTAACATCTTTTATGAACAACTTGACCAGACACTTCATGCTATCCCAAACTCCAATAAAGCCATCGTTCTTAGAGACTATAATGCTAGGGATGGTAAATCACACTCTAACTGGCCAAAGGTTCTCGGTAGGTTTAGGACAGATAAAGTCAATACCAATTGCAATCTGCTGTTATCTATCTGCACAGAACACTAACTGGTCATCACCAACACCTGTTTCAAGCACAAGGAAATACATAAAATCTCCTGGATGCATCCAAGATCCTGACATCTCTTTGATTACATCATCATGCACTAGCGGGATTTACCAGATTTTCTGGACACAAGAGCAATGATAGATGCAAACTGCAGTACTGACCATGTCATCATAAAATCCAACACCAGGCTACGAGTGAGGTAGATAAAGAAAAAAGGCAAACTGCCAAGAAACTAGACATCAGCAGGATTAGAATTAAGAGCGTCAGGGAGGATCTAGAAGCATCTCTGAACAAGATTGACTGAGGTCCCACCAGGTACTGTAGAGGAAAAATGGAACAGTTTTAAATCAATCATCTATGAAGTATCCAGAGAGAAACTCAGCACTATAAAAAGGAGGCATGAGAAGTGGTTTGACAGAAACAGCATGGAACTAGGAGAACCTAGCCAGGTTTAACATGCTTGGCAGGATCCCTAGGGCTTTCACGGCCAGATAGGATACCTGCTGTCAACTCCTCCAGTGGAGGTGCAAAAAACTAAAAAATAAATGGTGGATGACAAAGGCGGCCTACAAGTACTGCACACTTCATACTTACCATACTTAGCTCTGTTTAACTCTTTCTTGTTTCCTAAACTAAAATTTTCCTCTCAAAAGTAAGAGATTTGAGGACATTGAGGAAGTTAAAAGAAATATGACAACACAGCTTCAAGCCATATCAAAAGAGAAGTTTCACAGGTGCTTTAAACACAAGAAGACATACTAAAATAAGTGTAATGAATACCAAAGGGAATATTTGGAAAAAAATGAATGTTTATTGTTCTTACCTGTCTTAGTACATCTTTAGTTTTGATACTTTTTGAAAACACCTATTTATGTTCATATTTTATTTATAAAAAGCTATTTAAATGCATGCCTACCTTCTTTGACTATGATACATTTATATCCATAAATCCTGATATGTAAAGAATTTTTTTACATAAACATTCTACATACAACTTGATTTCTGTGGCAGGCTCACAAATCTAGAAAATGTGCAAAATTCAACTCTAATTTGTCCAACAATCTTCTTTTTAAAAAGTGTATTAACTATATATCTATAAATAGTGCTGTAACAGAAAGGTTAAAGTAAAATTTTAAGGTATATTTTTAAAAAATGTACCACAGGAAATATAGAATATGTGCTTTAAAATAGAAATTTGTAACATAACTATAAATTAAGGAGTAAAAGAATAATCAAGATTCAAATAATTCATTTTCAGCATCTCATCGAGATTCTTTTCTTCTCAATTATTTATCATCAAAGTTTTTACAAGTTTTGTAGTTTTCTTTAACCAAGTTTATCAACAAGTGAAGTGGTAAGCTGTCCAAATTTGTTCACAGTTTCATCTGCTTTTTCAACCATCATTGCCATTATTAGTATTCATAACAACTATCAGGGTTATCAATAAAAATAAACATTAATTACAAGTAAACATGCAGACTATATGAATAAATATGTCTTTAAATTCCTTACAATAATGTGAATTCAGATTGTACTTTATGAAAAACACTGAACTAAAAATTAAATTGTCCACATATATAAAATAAATATCTATGTATTCCAAACTATCTTTTTCCTTTTGATTTGAGTGGATTTCATCCCAAACCTATATCATAATATATATATATATACATATATATATATTTAAATGTTGTATATTTTGGCAGAAAGTTATTTTGTAGGCAGGTGTTATTGAACAACATGGAACATTTCTTTTTCATTATTTGGATTTTTTCCAGTCTTCTGGCGATTTTTCAAATGTTTGGATCCAGTTGGAATAGGATTCTTCCCATACAATCTGCCCGAGCGCTTTTGTCTGCTTCTTCAGTCGTCATCAGGGGGGTATATTATTTGGTGTTAATTCTGTTGTAGTTCTTTTGTCTATTTTGTTTTTAAATTAGAAGAGTCCATTATTTATATATATTTAGAGGGTTGTCTGATTAGTGTATTAGTTATTAAAGATAGTTAATATATTATGACCGTTGATTTTATTTGCTTTGAGTGCAATGCTTGTGATGCCTTCATGCAACCTGCCCACTACCATGTCAGTTGAGTAAGCATTCAGCTGGTTTCTGTTAAACCTTTTGGTGGGCTGAGGCATCTCTGCACGTATCTGCTCATTATCTTTGCACATTTTGTCTTTTGTTTTCTCTGGCCGTGATCATCTGTGTCATCTGCAAGCTAGACCCTCACTTGTGTCCATGACAAGAGCGCCTCCAGGGGCCCCCCACCAAAAAGGTAAACAATTAATAAACAAAGAGAGAGGAGTAACAAACAAGACAAAGACAGGGTAAGGTGAACATTCAAAAATGACTCAGGGAGAGGCATACAACTCCAGTTTCCTTCTCATTCAATCATTCTCCTATTTGTTGCTATCTTATGTGTTGAGCCGAGAGGAGGGGAGGAGCTCCCCCTCTCCACTGTCAGGACTTTGGTCAACTGGTCTCTGCAAAAAGTTGATCTTCACTTTCCAAGTCCGGCTTCTAACTGTTTCAGTCAACTGCCGGGTTCTAACTGACTCGTCCGGTCCCCAACTTTTAACTGATGTAAAATTTTCCACCACATTCCAATTTCTCATTCTCATTCCAAATCTAATCCTCCGAGATTTTGTCAACCCTTACATGACCCAAAATCTCTCTGCCTAAAGACCACCCACAGCATTGACTCTGGGTGTCTTTTTATTACTCTCTATATTTTTAACTACCTTTCAAGTTTGTATAAAGCCAAACATTTTGTCACAACTTTATCTATTCTAAGTCTCTAACTCACTTTAATGATACTTTTGACTTCCTATTGACACCTATACCTATATAAACTTATGTATATATATATATATATATATATATATATATATATATATATACACATACATACATATATATGCACACACATATGATCCACACTATACACATACATGTACCTATATGGGGCTATTTATATAACTAACTCATATACCTTTATATATACACACACAAATGCTCAGTTGCATGCACCCAATTGCATTCATGCAACATGCATAGTGTCATATGTCTCATGTAGTCACATACCATCCCATTTTTTTATTTTGATAAAAAGTCATTAACCATAATGAGATTTGACTTAGAGTGTAATAGTGCCAAGGTTCAATATAATAATAACTATTTATTATTTATCTTGAAAATGTGGCAAGGCATAATGTTATTATTAAAAACATTATAAGTGGCATAACATTTTTGAAATAACATAAATTACATATTTTTCAGTTGTATCATACCTATACTATAATTATTTATATTATTAGGTTAGTGCAAAAATAATTATAGTTTTAAAGTATCAAACACAATATAAAACAATGAAGTAATAGGAAAGACTAAAAAAATGCATCAAGGTACTCACAAGCTCCAAACGTCAATCTCTGGTCCATATTTCTCAGAAGGGTTGAAGAGTTCAGGGGCGGCATATTCAGGTGATCCACAATGAGTCTTCATAAGGTTGTCTTTAGAAAACGTATTGCTCAAACCGAAATCTGTTAGAGAAAGAAAAAGAAAATCCATTCAGTATATCTGAATCTATGGAGAGAAGAGAGAGGAGGGGGAGAGAAGAGAGGAGGAGGGGGAGAGAAGAGAGAGGAGGGGGAAATCTGATGCAATTGGGACAATAGTTGTCTACTTCGAAAGGGGGTGGGGCAAATTGGTAAAAAAGTGATAATGAAACAAATAGTGTAATCAAGAAAGAGTATATATTGATGTATACAAAGATGATTTTTGGAAGGAAAAGGTTTACATACATGAATGTCGGTTTTGGTGAGACTCAAATTTTCTTTTCTAGAGACAAATAAATAGTTTTTTGTAGGGTTACTGGGATAATAGATGCTTAGAGAACTGAGTGAAGAACTTACAATGAGTTGTGGGCAATGGGATGAGATGACTAGAGTGAGATTACCAGTGGAATTGTGAGTATGGTTGCTATATGAGTTATGAATAGAGCTGCTATGTACAAATAGCCATTGAGGTCAAGATTACTGGGCTTGTGTGATGACTGGGTGAAGTCTGGAATCCTGCCATATGTGGATGGCACATAGGGTTGAGAAAAGGAGATAACTATGTATAGAAAGGCTAAAGAGGTCTACCATATAGGGCTATAAAACATGAACATTTCTGAATATTTATACATTTTCAGAAGGATTGCAGGAGTATTGTCTCTGTCAGTCTGTGATATCATCTGTTTGGTCAAAAGGTTCATATAACCCATTCACAGTTAATTTTCTATTAATAGGATTTAAATTACATACAGACCACTGACTGTTTTTATAGCCATAATGAAAATGGTCCTGAACCATAACAAGATTTAACTTAGGATATAATAATGATAAACATGAAGAATGATGAAAAGACATTTCTTAAATGCTCAAGTAGTAATTGGATGTAACAAACAACTGAACAAAGGGAAAAAAATATATTGAAAAAAAAATACAAAAATGAGGATATACTAATCTGAATCTTTTATTGAAAAAATATGTTCCTTCCACTGAATTTAATCCAGATAATTCAATGGATGGTAGGAAAACAATTACAGAAAACATTGGAATTACAGCTTCCTATTCCTAATGAAGGTTGTTAGAACAACCAGAAATCCACTCAGTGAGTTGTTTAAATCAATATTAAAAATAAATAATGAGGTACTCATGGTGTAATGGATACAACAATCTAATTTCAAGTCCTGGATGAGATGGTTTCCATTTCACATAGTGCTTATGCCCTTGTGAAAGGTATATATTCAACTATTCCCCTTACAACTACAGGTAAATAGTAGGGCAGACTGGGCACTTTAACCTTGGTCTGGCAAATAATCTAGGAGAAGGAAAACACTGAATTTAAACCTGTTAAACTCTGCTAAAAATTGATCTTTTTTCATATCGGGTTGGGTAAATATATAAAATGATATTTGTATATGTATTTTATATTCTGAAATATTTATGTATTATCTAATCTATATTAATAATTGGGAATAATCTCATTGTACTCTATTTATGGCAAAATAGTTGGATGGGGTGATACCAAATTTGTTATGCATATAATTAGACAATTTTTAATGCAAAAATATTCCATATTTCTTATTTTTAAAAATTGGTTTGTCTAACAATGAATAATAATTGAATTTTATTTAGGTATAAAACTGCTACAACAATCTACTGGGCATGTGCCAAAAAACATCACTGAATTTAGAATATCTAAAAAACTTATATGTACAGACACACACACACACACACACACACACACACACACACAATACAAAAATGCATTGCTTACAAATTTTGATTCAATGATTAATTTAATTAACTGACATAAATCTTTTTAATTGTTTCTGTGTATAGTTGTAAAGATTATGCTAACTTTTGATATTTCTCACCTAAAATGTCTGGCAGCAGGATATTTAAGGTAACTCAATTCAAGTTTGAATATCAATACTGATAGACAAAAAGACTTTGAATCTTTTGATTTTACAAATTTACCCCATTTCAAAGTAATTTAAGTTTAATTTTCAAAATGGGATTGACTTAAAATATTTCTTGAAATTTTATACCATCATTAGTTTCAGATTTTTTTCCTATTAATATGTAGCTGTCAATGATTATTAAAAATCATTGACAGCTACATATTAATAGGAACATATTAATAGGTCTATATTGACCATTAAAAATCATTGACAGCTACATAGGAATATCTAAAAACAATACATTAATTTGATTAGATAAATTTTCATATTTAATATTCATATTATAATTGGAGTGACAAAAAGTCAGTTTAGCCTTCTGGGTTTTGGTTGATTAAAATGTTTATCCAAAAGTGTTAATACTTTTAGAGCCTAAATGAAATCAATTTTTATCTATTTATTTTTCTCTTATATTTATCTATCTATCTATCTATCTATGTATATATATACATATATATATATAGACATATATATATATATATATATATATATATATATATATTATTTCACTCCTTGCGCGTTTTTGACTCTAGCGATAACTGGTAGTTTTTCAATGGAGTGACAGCAAGTCTCCTTAGGTCTCCATGACTTTTATGAGTATTCTAGCTGTTTTTAACCATGGTGATGTCTGGATGGATTCTTCCTCTGATTTTCAATTTCTCAAGTCTTCCAAATTCTAATAATTCTATGTTACTATTACCCCCTGGACAATTGGACACATGGCGCAACTGATATTGGGGGGGAATTAATACACTTTTAAGTGACAATCATCTGTAGGCTGCAGGTTCAATCTTGGCCAAGGGTGATAATAACATAGAATACTTAACAAAATGTAACACTTGTACCCAGTCATGGTTAACAGAAAGAGAACAGTCTATCCCAGTGGATTGAATAAACGGTTTTGGTTCAAAGTTCTGTGAGGGATTCTGATTACAACATTAAGACTCCCAACTACTACATGAAGGTTCCTGAGTTTGTTGAGAAGATTCCTGAGTTCAATAAGAAACACCTGAAGAAGGCTGAAGGGTAAATAAATAACAATAAAGATGAGGACAACAATCTGAAAAATCAAGATATTACAAATCAATGGTTTTTGTTCATCTTTATTTTATCAACTAATTTGATGTAGCAGGTTTGATGCATGGACTTATTAAGCCTGTCTTGGTAGTTTTTTTTTATAGTGAGTTTTTCATTGGAAATCATCTCTGCAGAATCACAAAACACAACTATAAGGACCAGTTAAAATACACACTGAAAGTAACAAGCATAAACTACCAGACCTGGGAAATGAAGGTGGTAGATTGAGAGTCACAGAGAGACACATTTTATGAAGGTACATGAGCTCTTTTAAAGGCAAAGGACAGTCCCTGATAATCTCATGCTAAGATTGGCCTCATGAGCCATCTGACAACTCACTGATGATGACTATGTGATCCTTTCTATACTTGCCAGCAACTGGGAGTTGATGACTTAATTTTCCTATGATTCACCATTGACTATCATAGAAATATTTTATAGACTTGACCAATACTTTTACTTTCAAAAGGAGATATTTTCAAAAGCAATAAATCTACAATAAAGAGAAATTCACAAGAAATGATCAAGCAGATGTTTATAAAAATTGACATTATGCCAACCTGTTAGGGTTTTGGATTGATTAAATTATAACTTGATTACAAAATGACAAGTACTTAATATCTGTTTATAGCAACTAGTAAAATGTTTCAGAAAATTTGTTTAATTAAAGTTTGGTCTTGGAAAAGTTGGTCTCAAAAATTAAGAAACTATTATGTTTGAAAAAATAGATTAAAATGATATAAATTAAGGAAATTCCATTATGGAAATATTGACGGCATACTTAATATCAAATCTTGAGATTGAATTTTCTATCTCATTTTCTAATAGTGAATTTTCTTATCATCATGAGATTTGAAATATGTTTCTTTCCTTGAGATCTAATTGATTTTGTGACATTTACTTTTATCAGTTTTCCTTAAATCAAATAATCTTATTGATCATGGTTATGTTTTAGATTTTTAAGCCTGAAAAGAAGAACTTAACCATTGACAATTGTTACAGCATAATATATTCCTTATCTAATGAAGAAAAATATACTTGAATACAAGACTAAATTATAAAGAAACTGTATTATTTATAACTTTGTGAGGTGGGGATCTGCTGGTCTCTCATCTTAAAATAAAAACCTACTTGTATTTAAGATAGTAAAACAGGTAGCTTTATGTTACTCAAGGTTACAAGTTCAAAAGTACAAATGCTGTTATCTGTTTGGTGAGGGAAGGTTTAGTGTACTTGAAAAAAAAAGCCCAAAGAACCTGCTGAAGTAGCTTAAGTGTTTAGAGAACTTATTGTTACTAGAGATAGTTGAGGGGTTACACCATCAGTTGAAATGCTGTTCAATTTTGGTAGTAATTTTTTTTACTGGAAATACAAAAAGAGAAAATAACCATCATTTATGACACCCGAATAAAATAAAGATCAATCTGCTTGTGTCTGTCAGTCATTGACTTATCTAGCAGGTCAGTTAGTTTAAAGCTGGCTGATGCAATCTTAAGGTTAGAGATTTGGAAACTGAAAATAATCCAGCAGCTAACTAGCTAAAACCTTTAAATATCAATTGGCTTCTCAATTAAATTTCTCACTTACTCATCTAATTTTGTTTCTAGTGAATATAGAAAAGTTATCATTATATTTTCTACTCTTAATCTTAACATGAGACTTTGAAATAATTTTCTTAATGTACTGTTATTGTACCAATTTTATTATAAGTATTAAGTGGATGCAATAGTTCCAAACATCATCTTTGGCACAACATTAAGGAAATCATAGAAGTGTCTCAACTCACTATTGTTTGTGCAATCAATCAACTGTAGTACATAATTTAACATTCTGAGGAAAAATTCAGAAGCAAAAAATAACCCAATCAAAAATATGTATCTTCCTCTTTTTTTTTCTTTCATTTTTTTTTTTACTTGACACAGGAAAACACAATTTTTGGATAAAACAGTCACTAATGATGAAAAATGAATTTATCACAAGAATAAAAAAAAAACCTGAAAATTATGTTTAGATCCAAGAGAGCCAAAAGAGAATTGACTGGAGAAAATGTTTTCTGTGCTTGGCAGGTTTCAATTCTTTATAAAAATTGCTAAAATCTGTACAAATTGTTATCTAATAATGCTATAGTGATTTTAAGTGGCTTTTACCAGGGGAAAAATGACCAGTGCTCTTGCTGCATAGCAATGGCTCTTAACATTTTGTTAATACAACAAATAATTATGTAGTTGAAAGTTTGTCTGAAGGTAGCGTGTTTTACAGATCCAGTTAGTGGTTCTCGCAAGTTTCAGATACTGGATGACTTTTTTTACTTGTAGCATGTTAGATGCATTGTACTATGTTTTTAGTATAAACAAAATACAGAGAAAAAAAAAGATTAGTGTATATGAAATATGTACTAAATATTTCCAAATGAAAAGAAAAGAAGATCTCCTGCTGCTGATAGCCCAATATGTCAGGCTTTGTTATACATAAAACTTTTATAAGGCAGTATACATTTCAATTTTTATGTAAGAAACAAAAAGACGGATGAGAAAACAAAATGAAGAGTAGGAGAAAAATCCCCCTTTTTATAAACTGACAGATGTATTTGGTAATAGCCCAAATATTATGAATTGACAAGAAATGAAGCTAACAAATTCATCTATTATTGTAATGTTCATAATTTTGAAGAGAAGCATATCCTGTCTTGAATATAAAGATAGAAATCAAATGAGTAAAAGTAATCTTCAAATGGGTTATTCCTGTGACATACTCAAGATGATCTACTTTTTATCTTGTCAATATGACCTTTCTTCAAAATATTCCAATAGTATTGTAAAATAAATTGATTTTTTTTAATATACCACAGTTTACTATAGTACAGTTTGTGATAGAGTATCAATTATAGAACTTTCTTTAGATTCTAAGCCTGTTTTAATCTACCTTTCTAGTCATCCATTTAATTATTTCACTAATCAAAATTGTAATAGACTAGTGAAAATCTACTTTCAGAAATCATTGATGTAAATATTTTGTTTTTAAATATTGAAATTTGGTATATTTTATAATATAATGTTTTATTGGTGGGGTGGTCTAATTTTTTTAAAATACATTAACAAATGACTGTGTGCATTTGTCTTACATCTGTTATTGCATACCCCGTGTATTTATCCTT
This sequence comes from Doryteuthis pealeii, assembly GCA_023376005.1. NCBI lineage: Eukaryota > Metazoa > Mollusca > Cephalopoda > Myopsida > Loliginidae > Doryteuthis > Doryteuthis pealeii. The sequence goes on along the minus strand of CM042160.1, from coordinate 22,599,326 downwards.
GGGCCATTTATAATGCAGTTGGCTTTCTTTGACCCCCAGCACCCATGAGATAAAGGCTCTTCTTTCTTTATGCAGCACTTCAGAACCTTTCAATAAGTTTAGATTATATGTTAATCATGATATGAACACAGCTTCATTTCAATTTAGTCAGTGTGGAGATATGTACCAACATAAATGCTAATTCATATATTTCCATTATCTCATAAAAAGATGAAAGCAATACCTTCTCATTAGACAAAGATAGGGAGAAAATTTTTAAAAGTATATAGTATCTGTCATTGAATTTTAAATTATAGTCAATAATATCATTGATATTTATGGACTGATAACAATTAACAATGAAAGTAACTTTTTTAAAAAAGGGTCATTAATCAATATTTGATTTACATGCAAGAAAGTATTATTAATTTTGTTTCCATGTTGATATTTATTTACATCCTCATCAATACATTAAAATTCTTGTGGATGGTGAGAATAAAACATCTTAATTATAAAAGGGGAAGTAAATCAGGAAAAATACACTTCAAACATGTGTAGTAAATTTTGTTAATAATTATTTACAATAGGCTTTAATAGCTATAAACCTTGGTATTCTATTCCAAAAATCTATATTATCAATTGCAAATGAATAAATAGATACAAAGTACTGAGTAATTAATATTGAACAGTTATTTCCCTTCAAAAAATTATTATTTATTATATTATTAAGGATCAAATATCTGAACTTAAAACTGACGTTTTATCATAATTTTGAAAACACCACTTCATGTGACCTTGAAATGGGCTAGTTTTACAAAAATATGATTATTTGACAGATTTTAAATATAGTTACTAGTTACTAGTATCCCCATCTTGGTTGTTATAGTCCCAAGACTTCAGCTGTCATAATAGGTAATCTCCTTGGAATTTTAAACTGAACTTTTTATTCAGTTCATGAGAATGAGAATGATATAACCCAATCCATTCAATAAAGGGTTTGCTTTGAAATTCACACGATACTAACTATGATGAATATCAAAAGATGATTAATGGGAATAATGACTATAATAACCAAGTAAATCTAATAAATAAGTTTATGTTAATTTTATTTCCATATTTAGAATATCTAGACATAAATTAAATGAAATCAATTTCACTAAGAACGAATTAAGTTTCAGGAAAATATTTTAACTGGGAAAGAAGAGATACAACACATTCATATAGTTCAAAGAAGAAAAATGAAAACATTATGTTTCTATTTATTCTCTAAACTCTATATGAATCTCTCTCACTCTCTCACTCACTTTCTCTCTCTATCTCTTTCATTCACTCACTCACTCACTCTCTCTTACTCACTCACTCTCTCTCTCTCTCACTCTCTCTCTTTCTCACTCTCACTCTCTCTCTCTCACTCTCTCTCTCTCTCTCTCTCTCACTATATATATATATATATATATATATATATATATATATATATATATATATATATATATATATTGATAAATATAAACATTCATAGATAATTATACAGAACCACATCCATACACGCCTGATACATTTTCACCTTAGTTTTTCCTGATTTTCTATGAAATCGCTTACAATGAAATGCAGAGAATACTTAAAAACGTTTCACAAACATTCCTGCACGCATACACATGCACACACATACAGGCATTCACAGAGACACAGACATACATGCGTTCACGCACGTACCCACACACACAAACACACACACACACACACACAAATAAAGGCAAAATTCTAAGAATAGGAGACAACCAACTAAATAACTTATCATGTCTGTACCTCTCTGTCCCTATCTGTGTTTCTCTGTCACTGTCTGTCTCTGTCTCTCTGTCTGTCTGCCTCTCTTTCTCTCTCTCTCTCTCTCTCTCTCTCTCTATATATATATATATATATATATATATATATATATATATATATATATATATATATATATAATAAGTAGAAGAGAAGTTAAATAAATGGAATCATTTTCAATGCTATTGCTGAAGAGAGTTACCGTGAGCATCATGAAGATATTCTTTGTATAGGAATTCACAGCAGATTGATTTATACTGTGAATATTTTGTTTTATATGAAGAGTATAAAGTGATGGCAACCTCAGTTATTCTTATTATAAATGTTGCCATTTCCTCAGCTAAGACTGCTGCTAATTGAATGATAATCAGTTCTTCCAAGAAGGGAATTCTGTCTTGGTACTTTTTTAAATATTAAGTCAAAAACCTCCACACCTACAAATCTATTTGTCTCTCTATAAGATTCTGTTTGTTTTATATTTAGCAAGCTTGGTAGCAAGCCAAGAAAGTTGTCTGTCTCTCTTTTCTCCAATTTTCTTATCTTTGTATCAATCTCAACTCATCCCTCTAATTTCAACCTTAAGAATATTATCTATTGATCTATCTATAAATCTTGCCAGTTATTCATGTTTTCCTGTGCACCTTTTTAGTTGCTGATTTTTCATCTTCTCTGCCAGTTTTTTTTTCTGTTTAGTTTATTCATATGTTTTTTTTTTCTTATTTTCCTACTCTTATCTATCTTTGTTGGTTGTTGCCTATGTTAGTATAGTTAAGCATCTCTAAGAGATTTAATATACATCTTCTGAGAAGCTACAGTTCAAATATATTGAATAATTTTAAAATATGAATATCTGTTTTTAATATGCTTATTAAACAATTTATCTGCTAATAAATATAACAGCTTATCTACAATATATCTAATTTAATTCAGAAAAATGCTAATATGTAAATATAACTAAATTAATGGGTTAATCTATTGTTCTGTTAATAATTTTGTTTTGTAAAGAATCAGTTTTCTGTCATAATTAACTGCAAATGAAAAATAGCATAAGAACTCAGAAAAGGAAAGAAATGTACAAAACAAAAAATCATATTTATTAAATTCATAAGGATATTGCTCTAATCAAATGAAAATATTAATTTAAAGAAGGAAAAAGTCGTATCATTATATCTGATCGGATTATATTGATAAATGAGAAAGCACACCCACACATTATTATTTATATAAGCATTGTATATTTAGGTTGTTCATCACGAAAGTATGTTTCAATAAATGTGTGTATATATATATATATACATATATATATATATATATATATATATATATATATATATATTACTTGCATACACAAAATATATAAATAAGTGAAAAAGGTTAGTCTATAGTAATTTTATATTTATATGTGTATTAATGATTGATAGACTTCTGTAAAAAGAATGTGATTGAAAAAGAGAGAAACACGGAAAAAAAATTAAAATTAAATTAATTGTGATTTGTTTACTTAAAATCATTTCAAGAGTATTTCTTTCTTAGCAAGTGTAACTTTTTTCATTTTGATGTGTTTTTCATTACGAAATTCTTTCTATTTATTAACAAAGAAAAGAAAAATGAGAAATAATTTCATGTAATACTCCACTGAAAAATGTTATTTTCCTATGCAACTCTGTGATCACTGCTTTTACTACTGCTGTTAATGCTTTTGCTTCTACTTCAGTTGCAGCTAACACCACTGCAAGTCATACTGACGTCATTTCATCATTATTCACAACCACCATTTACTTTGATCACTCATGCCCCTATAACAGCTACTCTGAATCCTAAAAATGACAACTGCTGCTGCTGCTACTACTTTAGCTAGTAAAGTCAATAGTAGGACATAGGGCTTTTCATATTAGGTTTAATCACATGTTAATTGAGGAGAAGTAAAAAAGAATATTTATAACAATTGTTTACTTTATTTGATCTTTTATTTATTTAACCAAATCCAAGTCTGAAGAGAATATGAAATCACAGAGAAAATTGTTTCATGTTCTGGTTTAGATCTATTTGGTTTCAAACTACAATACAACAATGATAAAGTACAATTCCATGAGGTGAAAACTTGCATCACAGATCTAGTGAAACTTAAGACAAATGCCAAAAATCCCTTCTACCTATTTCATTTTTCTAGAGATGTCTATTTTGTAATCTTTATCGTCAATTAAAAATTTACAAAAAATGGCTACAAATGGTAATTATGAATAATGAATTTGCATAACTGAAAAAAATGTGCCTATTATACTTTTTATATTATGTTAAGAAGTTAATGCTGTGAAAAATTTCACTAAATTTTGTAGAGAAATGATAGTTTTATCAATTTAATAATTTTTGTTTGGTTTTGTCTGGATTGTTAGTATTAACTAAGCAATCATTCTATGCATCTATTTTATATATCCATTTTGGGGAACTATCTATAGACCTAATTGATGATGCTTAATTAAATTGGAATAATTATTTTAGTGTGACAAATAGTTTGCTATTTTTTTAGGTTTGAAAATTCAAATTCTGGGCAATTATTTTTATAGTCAGTGACATACTCTCATAAGAGAGACCTTTGTTTCTTTATGGCAGAAATTTTGTTAGCATTAAAACCTTCCATTGGGTCCAATAAGTACACATCAAATTTGGCAGCCCATCATAAAACTGGCTGTTTATAGTGGACAAGTAAATGAAGTCTTCTTGATTATTAATATAGGTACTATTTAATAAAGGCATGAAGAGAAAAGCTTGGAATATCTGTCAGACAATTAAATACTATTATTTGTTCTTGGTTGAAAACTCATGTAAAAATTCTAAATAACCAAATAAACAACAACAAAAAGGCTTTAAGATAAAGTTATGAGAATATTTCTAATCAGAATACTAATGATAAAAATTATTGCCATCCATGATCATTCTATCAGTGTATATCACTGCTACAGGTTCATTAACAAGCTTACTCATGTTACTTACAAAATGAGAAATATTTAAAATACTGCTACTACTAAAAATACCATTTCTAAAGAATGTCTTGAAGAGTAAATATTTGATTTATAGTTAGAAAAACAAATGTTATAGAATCATTTAAATTATGTTCTTTCATTGTTTTTTTTATTTAAGTAGTGAAACTAATATGAACAAAAAAAATACTGCTACCATTTAGATATATATGATTTGCAATTCAATATATAGATCTTTTCATCATTCAAACATTTACTGTCTCAAACATCAGAAATCCAGGTGATTATATATTTGTGATTTTATAAAATCACTTATGTAGCACACAGGCATACATATATATATATATATATATCTATAGCAATAAATACATCAATACGCTCTCTCTTTTTATATGCTCATGTGTGTAAGATGTAACAACAATGAACTAGTCGTAGTAGTAGTATTAGTATTTACACTAAGATTCTTTCCACCAATCAGCATGAATATGAGTTCCCCAGCCTCTAAAAGCTAGGCTCTTAGATACTATTAGATGAGGTAAATTGTATAGTCTAGTGTTCCCTGTAGAATCCCCAATTACTTAATGGGACAGTCCATTTCTACTCTACATGCTTTCTCCCCCCTCTGACCATGGGATGGATTGATGTGGTCAATTGTAGGTTTGCTCTGAATAGGTATGCAATTGTCCTCACATTTGTGGAAAGTTCTAGGTGTTTCGACCTGACTGTTGTGTTGCCTGATATTGGTGTTCATTATTATCTGGCATTATTAGACATATTGAATCCTTGGTGTTGTTGACTTCCATCTGTTCTAGTTCATCCCTAAGTGGGGTAATTGTTTGTTGTTCTATGTCAGGTGATAAGGAATTATAATCAGTGTCAATCACTGTAAGCAATTCACCTGGTGGCTGTGGCAGGATTTCAGGATTTATGGGGGTATCATAAGGGTGTGGCCTTGGTGTGGTACTTCTATTTTCTCTGTTGATATCTTGACCCAGCTGTAAATCAAAGTACCATGTTGTCGGATCTGCTTCCTGGGTAGAATGTTGTGGGTTGTTAGAATGCCTGTTGTAAAAGTGCTTGTTTCTCATGTGCCTCTTCACCATTGTAGCATTTCTCAGTTCACTGATTTTTCTCCACTATTTGCGTATTTGGTATTTGTCCCATAGAACAGGGAGATGGTCTTTGATAACACAACCATACAACATTTTAGCAGGAGACATGCCAACAGCCTGGGCTGCATGATCATGACACAACTATCCTTGTTATCTGTGAGTATGCACTTAGCTGTTTTGATGGCCAGTTCTGCCCGGTCATTGCTCTGTGAATAGTAAGCCAACAAAATATGCATATTCATCAATTTTTAAGGAACAAGTCGTATTCTTGGGAATCAAAAGGTGGGCCCTCGCTGGAAGAGAATTTTTCTGGTGCCCCATATGTGTAGAACCAAATTCAAAAAGTGTCACAAACTGCTCTGGCCTTCCCAGGTGTCATTAGGGTCTCCTCCAATTAACCAGTATACCAGTCTACATATTCTTACCAAGTAGGTTAAAAAAGTCAATCTTCATTTATTGAAAGGGGAATTCAGGATTAGATGGTGGCATCAAAGGCTCTTTATGCTGTGATGGGGCAATAGAGTAGCAGATCTTGCATTGGGCTCTGGTCTGCCGGATGCTGGCATCCAAACCTAGCAAAAATAGGCATTGTCGCAATTTTACTAGCATGCCATTTATATCCTGGTGCATAGAATGTATGGATTTGAGTATTTCTGCATGAAGCTTATGAGTTATAATAATTTTATTCTCTATGCAGTACAATTCCTCACATATGAGGCAAAATCAAGAAATTACCAACAGAAGGTCCTGGCATGAGATGGGAAAGACAACCTGTATATATTCTGTCAGTCTTGCATTCTTCATCAGGGGCTGCCACTGATAGCCCTCGATCTGGGGTTATACATATTCTGTCAGTCTTGCATTCTTCATCAGGGGCTGCCACTGCAATCATTTTCTTTGTATTGGCCGTTATTAAAAACCCTGCAAACTCCACCTCATTTTCAGCAAAATGAAACTTCTCAAGGTTAAAAACAATCCCATTCTTCTCCAGAATGAGGACTCCACAGAATCATCCCAAAGGAGGCTATCATCTATGCAGCGAGTTTTCCAAGTCATGTCCACTTTTATATTGTCAAACCGACAAGTGTATCCATCTCCGGACACATGAAATCCCTGGGGAGCATGAAGAAATCTGTAGTGGTGACCATTCCATAATAAATGTGGTGGTGACTGTGGCTGCTGCCAGCATTTACCATTTTTTGGACTATTTTGGTTAACAGGTTTGTCTTACACCCCTTCCTTCCCCTATCCCATGAGTACCCAGTGATCATGTCACCATTTTAAGATTTCCCTTAGAGAAAATAGTTTGTTAGTTTAATATCCCCTAAAAGTAGATGTAAATGCATTTTTGGAGATAAGTGGAAGATTGTTTGCCTTGTGTAGCTATTTTTAATTTGTTGTGTAGCTATTTGTAATAGAACACTGCAGTAGACAGTGAAAACAAAAGGTTTTAGTGGTAAAAATGAAAGTTTTGTAGGGCTCAGGTTCGGCGTAGGAATTTGGTCTGAGGCAGAGTGATTCGGAACCAGCAAGAAGCTATCTTTCCAAATCTAGCAACTGTAGGTGTCAGTCGCAAATTTCTCTTGGCTTAAAACACAGGGTTTTTGGGCATTCATTTGTCACCGCATTCTTAGTAAGGGTACTAAGAAATTATGCAAACGAATGAATGCTAATGCAAGTGAGGAAAGCCATTAGCAAGCATAATATTCAGGCGGATGCGATAGTGACTTGTGCTGCTGGGGGAAGTGGTAAGCTATGGTACCTGTTTCATGCATGCAGAACTGTTTTCCTGGTCCAGGTTGGTACGAAGGACACTTGATTAAATGGGGATGGGGTGTGATGGGTTTTCCTAGTGGTGACAGCATTGAGTTTTTGCAAGTCCACCATATGTCTGGGAGAGTCGTCTTTATTTAGGTATGAATACCATCCTTAATCACAAGGTTGTAGGTGTCCCCACTGGCACAGGTACCAAGTGCAACGTCTCAATCAACATTGTCTTTCATTTTTTTCTTCCAATAGTGAGGAATAATGGTGATGGTGTTAGATCAGGAGCGAATACAATGTCCAATGACTTTCCTGTTATAGTTAGTAAGGGTTGGTATGGGCATGTGTTAAATGTGCTGGACTTAAAGTGAGTGCATATCCATTGTTCCAGTCAATGCTTACTGGTTCCTGTAGGAAGGTACTTGATGGTACTAGGTGTCGGTGAAATGGGTTCTCTATGCAGGCATGTGCAATTGGTTATTTCTTTAGTGACCACTATCGAGTTGAGATCAGATGCCTGAACTGGGAAACCAGGTGGCAATATATATTGGTCCTTTAGGGCAGATTCTGACTAGTAAAACCCAAACATGTCTTTTTTTCATAAACCATCTGTTGCGTCTCTCTTGTGCCAATTCTTAGATGCATGAACAACACCCCCAAGCTGGATGTTTGTAATGCCATGTATCTGATGACTAGTTTGCACAAGGTATCTTTCTGGGAACCTGAACAGTTTTAATATCTCTGGTTTAATTGAACAAGTTTGAGCCCCTGTATTGACGAACATGAGGATGTGATGACTATCATGGCTCATTGTACTAGTCTGAGTGTACCCAAATGACCTGTGAGTTTGATGCATTATGGTCGCTTCTATTGTCAGTGATGGGGGTGGATCTGAGACACTTGGTTTAAATCACTCCCCATTTAAACAAAAGGATGCAGCACTGCCCTGGACAGTGTCAAACCCAGTTTTGTGGCTCAATGTTGATCTCCCAGAATAGTGAGTGGGAGGGCGTGACTTTCAAACTAATGTTTAAAAAAGTGAATGAACCAATTTCAGTCTCACAACTTGTTGATCTGTTGGTGGTTTCAGTTCCAATTTTAGTGGATTTCTGACACACTTTTTTTTATGTGACCCCTAATTCTGCATTTGTGACATACAAGTTTTGCTGTTGGGTAATATCTTTGATTAAATAATCCACCAGATGAGATGTCTTCCTCCAACCCACACCAGGACTTTTATTCAGTGAAGGAGAAGGTATTTTAGTTTTATAAGGTTGCTGAGCTTGTGACCAGATATCTGTAGGTAGGATAAGGTTGACAAGCCAATTTCATTTTGTAATCATGCCACTGATTTGTCCATCATTCACTAGCTATAGAGTCGGTCAAACTTTTGCTCAATTGTAGTGAGATTGACAGCTTTGACCAAAACCTAACTTTGGTAAGTCCCACAATCATCTAGCCATCATGTCACTTAAGTAGTTTCCTTGCTGTTTGCAACTTTCTCTGTTGGTACAATCAACTGTGAATGAACAAAATTTGGCTTGGGCTTGTAAACCTTGTTAAAAACTGAGATTCGCTTTCTTTGCTTGTGAACTTCTTTGTGAAAGCCTTTTACATTAATGAACTGGATGTGTGACAGAAGTCTTGCTTCGGTAGCTGAATTTAAGGTTTCAGCCCCTGTCAGGTTTTCTCAGTTCAGTTCAGTGCATATTTCGACTGGGTCAGTAAGCTGACACATCTCTTTATAACAGCTCCATGCATCAAGAAATAATCCTTAGTCGTTGTCTGTTGCATTAAGTTCAGTAACAGGATGGACTGGTTTCTTTATGTTGGATGTCTGCATCATGTTAGGGTGAAGAGTGATAATCTCCCTTTGTAGCTCTATCATTAATTGCATGAGTTGAGCAATTAGATTGAGATTCCTGCCATATTTGTTTCAACTTGTAAACCATATCCTGTCTGCAGCGCCATGCAAGATGTAACAACAATAAAATAGTAGTAGTAGTAGTAGTAGTAGTAGTATTTACACTAAGATTCTTTCCCCCCCGGACTCTAATAGCTAGGCTCTTATATGCTATTGGAAGAGGTAAATTGTATAATTTAGTGTTCCCTGTAGAAGCCCCAATTACTTAATGGGACAGTCCATTTCTACTCAAAAATGTGTATATGTGCATACATACAAGTTCCATTCAAAAATGATCAAGCCATGATGAATAAAAAAAAATATCTTATCTAAGGCAATGATACATTAATCCCTTCGAAAGTAGCCTCCTTGAGACATAACACTTATCCAATCATCTTTCACTTTTCAAGACAACCTACAATCTTCTTTATAGAACGACATCCCTTGCCTAGTTCTGCTCTCTTTAATCTCATCCAGGGTTTAAATTTTTTTGCCTTTCAACAGTGATTTTTGCTTTGGGAAAAGATAGAAATCATAGGGACCCAAATAGAAATCATAGGGACCCAAATTGAACTACATTCAATTTTTCTTTTAAGAGCAAATTATGAATGGATGATGAAATGAGCAAAACATTTACATACTAACTTTTTTCTCTTCCTTGAGAAGTTTTATCTAAGGACAAAAATAAGTGAAGTTAGGGAGATCTCACATCCAACCAACAAATGTCATTTAAACACTTCTTGAGTTGAAAGAAGTTCACAACCCAACTTTGACCAAGATTGACTTGGGAGTCCACAGGTAACAAGCAAATTAAGTTAATTATATATATATATATATATATATATATATATATATATATATATATATATATATAGCTGTAGAAAAGTTTCTCTCTCTACCACGGTTTGGTGTTCAAGGAGAATTAAAGAATTATAGGTAGCTAATATTATATACTTGTCTGGTTTAGAATTGTTTTTATTTCTCTGTGTCTTCTAAAACAAACTTTTAGTCTTTAAAATTAAATTGTTTGCCCTTGAAATTAATGATTAGTTATCCATATTTTTACCCGGCACAAGTAATTTGTAATTCTATCTATCAGCTGTTTTTACTCCTATCCTCTTTTTTTATTATTCATTTTCGTTTATATCTTACTTGTGTGTACTTCTGAAATAGAGAGACAGACAGACAGACAGATAGACAGATACATAGCTTGATAGATATTTATGATTATATTTACACCATGCAAAAAATATCAAGAAACTTAGAGTCCAGCAGTCAGTAGTAATTTACATTGTCTCTCCAGATTTTGACACAAGTATTGGCTACTGATGATTCTGAATGCTCTACAAACTTGTAGCTTTCCTTAAATTTCAGTGTGTCTTTAATCTTTTCCTATATTTCCTTTTGAAGTATCATGCCATTTTATTCTGGAAAGGAATTACTGGAAATTCAATTATGCATATGCAGTGTTCAAGTGTTCATTCCAAATTTCAAATGGTCATTACAATAGGCATTCACTGAATCTTCCTAAAGTCTTACATGATACAAATGAAATAAATAATATGTTAAATTTGATGAATAAAGATATTTTAAATTTTGAGTGGGATAATTTTTATTAGGTAAGCAATGTGTACCTTGATTCTTAGGAATATATACCACTGATATGTATATATATACACACACACACACACACACATATACATATATATATATATATATATATATATATATATATATATATATATAGAGAGAGAGAGATAGATAGATACATACATACATACATACATGCATATATACATACATATAGATATATTAGACTTGTGGTATAATAGTTATCATTATAAGAATAAGAATTGGACTTGTTGACCCGAGTGCAAATCCTGAATGTTTGCATTTTACCTAGTGCTATTACATTTGGAAAAGGCATGTATCCAATTATTCTCTCTCTAGCTATGGATAAATAGTAGGGCAGGCATGGCTTGGTTTGGGGATTAGTTTCAGATAAGGAAAACTCTGAATTCAATACCAGTTATGCACCACTTAAAAAATTGATCTTGTGTCACATCCGCTTGGAGAGGTAAATATATGCATATGTGTGTGTGTATGTGTGTGTGTGTTTGTGTGTGTGTGCCTACATACATGCATGTTTTATATACATATACATACACATATATATATATATATATATATATATTATTGTATGTGAAAAAGTAATAAATAAATGTGAAAAATAAGAATTGTGTAGATGATTTATCAATATTGGAATATTATTGGCGACTTTTAAAAGGTTTTGATTATTAGATCTATAATCTTCATCAGGAAATTCAAATATCACCTGATGCATTTCTTTATCAAGTGATACAACAACCATGTGAATTTACAGAAGAATGTATGTATATGGAGAATAGTGTTTTAGTAAAAAAAAATGTTTACAAAAGGGATGAATTGTTTAAAGAAGGTCAAAATAGTATCTCAAGATTAAGACAGGCTATGCAGGTTCACAATGGTGAGCACACATAGAATGGTGGACTCAGTTAATGAGTTTATTTTGGCAGACAGAAAAGTTACAATAGAGGACATTTCTGAATATCTAGGAATTTCTGTGAGTATAGCACACAAATTGTGCATTATGTCCTTGCTTCTTCTGAAGTCAGTTGTCATTGGTTTTCACTAGGACAATATATAGTAAGAACACTGGAAGATATCAGTCAATTTAGTTGGGAACAGCTGACACATCATTCCAAAGATTTTTATACTGAATGAATGAACTTTTTTTTCAATTTTTCAATGGGAAAAAAGAATATGGGTCAATATATTGCAAATTAACCTTAATTATTGAATAACACTCATATATGTTGTATCTCAGCTAAACACACAGATAAATTTTAATAACATCCAATATATATAGAGAGAGGCAAATATATATATATTTATTTAGTTAAAATTTAATATTGTAATTCTAATAATATTTTATAGACCAAAAAGTATAAATATATAAATTAAAAAATAGAAATTTCTGATATGGTCTACAACAACAAAAAATGTTCTGTTTTTTTATTGAATTCTTGTATTTATTGATCAATTCCAAAATTCATTCTATAATGCTTTCTTAATATATGGGCACCAGCTTATTAACTATCTATTCTTTCAGGTTTAGTATAATGAGCTTGATCCTCACCAAGGACCCCATAGTTATGGACCTGCATAATTGAACTAATGATCTGTTATGATTTAGCATTATCCAGGTTGACATTTTCTTGTCCAAATTCAAAAGGTTTTCCATTGATTGTTGTCTGAATATCTATAATTTGGTTATAGTTCATTTTTAGTAAAGAGATTTTTCTCAGGTTCATAAAACTACAAATATTAAGGATTGTGTTTTTATTTATTGCCTGAAAAAATGCCAAAACCAAGTTTACCCATGAATGGACCAAAGAATTTGGAATTATATGTGACTAATTAGTAGTTTCAGCAATGAGCACATTATCATCTACGAATCGGAGATGAGTCAATACTTCATCACTGATGTTGATTCCACTACTAGGGTTACTACAGAAAAGGAAGAACAGAGATTATTTTCAACACAAAGGGCTATAGGAAGATCCATGCTGGGAATATCATTGAGTGAGCACATTCAAAGTGAAGTAATTTGGGAGCATAGTAGAGTAAAAGATGTGAACGCAAAGTACCGAAAAAAGAAATTCTGCTGGGTTGGACATGTCTCAAGGTTAACAGACAACAGATAGACCCCTGCAGTTATTGAGTTGTATCTGAGAGACCAGAAACAACAATTGGGAAGATTAAATTGTCAAGCAATTCAGGGCAGCATGGAGATGAATAGAGAAATTGAGAACAAATGTGTATACTATTTGCTAGTTTGAAATTTTTTTAAAATAACAAGTTCCATAATCAGTAACTGTACATTTTCAATATGATCGAAAGAATTAGGAAGCCACCATCTGAAATCCAACACATTACATTGATAAACATACAGTATAATGCTTTTGCCTTACTGCCAGAAAATGTTTATACTCAATGGTGAAATCTGATGAACAGGAAGTGAGGGAAGAAGCTATAAAAAGAATTTTGGTCATTTGGTCAATAAATATTTATTCATACAAAACTGACTAAATTAGTTATGCCGATTTAGAGAATCATTTAAAAGTTTTTATCTAATTTCACCATAAATATAAAATAGTACAGATTGCATTTTTTCTTCTTTTTTTTGGATAACTCAATAAACAAATTTTTATGTTCTTTCTGGAGTGGGGAGCCAGTCAAGAAAAGATTGAAAAAAAAAAATTAATTTTGAATCTCTTCATAGGAAACAATAAATCTGCCACAAAATGGAGTTTGTGAACCACCATTCACAAAAGGATTTTCAGAAAATGAACTTTGAGAATCCTTAATGAATGGTACAAAGCTGGACTTGATGAATTGCCCTCACATTCTTAAGGTGTTGAACGGGCAGTCACGTTAACAACAGAAGCTTTCTAATCAGTATATCGCTTTGAAGCGAGGCACAGGCATATAAGTGCAAAAGTTTTATGTCATAAACTGATGTTCTTTTTCATCTAAGGTCTCTTATATTGAGCTATTTGACTCTATATATTTGTTTTTCCATATTTGTTTGTTTTTTTGTTTTTTCATTCATAACAGAAAAAAATCAGCTGTTTTTCTTTTTTTTAACTATTAACTATTACTGAATGAGGCAAAACAGTATTTTGAAGCCATCACTGATAAAGGAGGGTGGCATATTTTCAATTGTAATTTCATTTTTGTTATTATTTTGTTACTCCCGAATGCCATAGAGCATTCGAAAAAATCAAAGAAATATTGACGTCGGACTTGTTTCTCACACACTTCAACCCAGACCTAGAGATTATTGTTGCCAGCGACGCCAGCTCATATGGCATTGGAGCATGCATTTTACACAAAATGCCGGACGGATCACATAAATTATTCCCAAATTGAAAAGGAGTCACTCGGGATAATATTTGCAGTAACCAAGTTCCACCGTTACATTCACGGTTGACACTTCAGATTACAGATAGACCATAAGCCCTTACTTACCATCTTCGGCTCAAAAAAGGGTCTGCCTACACACACGGCGAATAGACTGCAAAGATGGGGGACGATCCTCCTAAATTACAATTTCAACATGGAATTTCTCCCATCTAAGAAACTCTGTCACACAGATGGACTCTCTAGATTGATACCCAAACAGAGTGAACCCCTGGAAGACACCGTGATTGCTTCCCTTCGAACTGAAAGGGATTTAAAAACTTTGCTGTTCAACACGATAAGAGAACTCCCAGTAACTCTTGACGAGATAAAACGGGAGGGAGTGAACGATGAGTTCATAATACAGATGAAGGAAAAGACCAACAAAGTCCAGATGCCTTCTCCATATGCGATGAGGTACTGCTATACAGCGAATGAGTGGTCATCCCAGCTATGCTACAAAAAAGGATCCTGAAGGATTTTCATATGGGTCATCCTGGCATTACTAGGATGAAAAGTTTAATGCAGAACTACGTGTATTGACAAAACATGGACAAGGACATAGAGTGCACGGTGAAAGAATGCATGGGTTGTACTTTAGCAGCTAAGGCTCCCCCAATAAAATTCAGTCCTTGGCCTAAAACAGACCGCCCATGGGCACGTATTCACGTCGACTTTGCGGGACCACTGGAGGGTTATTATTATTTAATAGTGGTTGATAGTTTCTCAAAATGGCCGGAAGTATTTCAATGCAAAAGCCCGACTACTGAAATGACCATAAACGCGCTGCATGAACTGTTCACTCGCTTTGGCGTTGTAGACTGTCTAGTGTCGGACAATGCCACACAATTCACGTCCGGAGACTTCAAAGAATTCTGTGATACATTTCAAATCGATCACATGACCATCCCTCCGTACCACCCGAGGTCCAACGGTCAAGCTGAACGTTTTGTGGACACACTAAAGAGAGCCCTGAAGAAGGCCAAAGGTACATCTACCGAAAAAGCGCTTCAGCAGTTCCTGCAGTTGTACAGGATTACGCCGAACAAAAATACATCTTCATCATTATCTCCGGCCGAGGTAATGTTTGCGCATAAGATGAGGTCTGTTTTCGACAAATTGCTCCCGAGACAGACAAAACCAGGAAGATCTACGATGGTGCCAAAGAAGCGGTACCTCCCTGGTGAGAAAAATATACTTCCAGGTGTTCCGTAACAACAAATCTTTCTGGGAGTTGGGAAAGATACAGAAGAGGATCGGCAATATGGTCTATATTGTCGATGGTCCCAAGTTTTCCCATAAGAGACACTTGAATCAATTGAGAAAACGCTTGACAGAGGATATTAACAGTGGTCCCCTGGATCAGGAGGAGGTGATGGATGTTATATATGACACATTTACCTTACCTACCCCGCAAGCAGCCCCTCAACAACGCCATTCTTCAAGGAAACGAAGAGCGACAGAGTTTATCAACATAAACCCGAAGAGAAAAAGATACTAAGACTCCTGTGGAGTGAAATCTTAGGAGGGGGTGTTATAGGTGATACACCCTATAAGACTAATGGAATGTGCCGACAGGTTACTATAAATAAGAGGGATAATTGTGGCTTAGCAGTAAGCCAATGCGAGTGCCAATAACTCTGTTCGTCGGACGTAATTTCCACACCTCTCTATTGTATTTGTCTACTTTCTGTTAATACATTTTTCTACATTTTTTACCCGTTGTTTTGTTCTTATTTGACCCCTTAAAACCTCACAACAATTTTGATAAAATAAAATGACAACATTCACTGATTTAAATACTGAAATTGTTAAATTTACTGAACAAGTTTTTGGCCAAATGTTGCAAAATCAAGGATTTGTCCATCCATCTCTGTGTAATGTAACAGAATAGAAATAGTAATAAGATTTATGTTAACCCCCTGGTATTTTAGTCTCAAAACCAAGGAATTTGCTTAGTTGGCTGTTCAAAGACTTATAACTATTATTGTATATACACATATGATTATACATACACACACATGCAAACATACTTCCAACTAAGTCAGAAGTACCTCTCTTTTTTAATGAATCTGCCAACTGCAGTTTTCTATCCAATCAATACACTTCAACTTCCTCCTCTGATAATATTTCTCTTAATCTTGCTATATCAACCCTTAATATTTTGTCACAAACAATACTTGAGTTTTGTAAAACACTCATTAGAGATGCATTGTTTGTTTACATTGAACTGGTGTGAATATAGTCAATTCAAAGATTTTTTACCAAAAAAAAAGAGACTAAGAATCCAGCATCTGATGCCTCATTCAATGCTAATTTTTCTGATCTCAATGGATTTTTTTGTTACCCTCTCCAACCAGCTGATTGGTGGCTACTTTAGGTTAGCTTAAATTAGAAAATCTTATCACAATCTTTTAAGATTTTAATTTAGACACTGCTTTGTTTGCCTCACCCAACATTTTTATATTGGGATGTTTTCCTGTATTGCTTATAGCACAAGTTTCATAGTTTACATCTGACCTTATTTGTGAAGCAACCTACATCATTTGTCCACTTAAATATTTGAACTTAGCTTTCTCTTGTGTTGACAATTTCTTTTTCTTTTTTCCTTGCCATACGACTTTCAGCTATACTAATAGGAGTTACCATTGAAATATACAGATTTTGATTAATTTTTACCACTTCAGATGTTTGTAGAACTTCTTACCCCAGATACTTGAATTATCTATTTTCATGTTAAATGTTTCTATCAGTTTTTCTATAATTTGTTCCCACAGAAAGCATCCACATGGCTAACCAAAATTCCAATAAGTGATTCCATGCCTATTATATGAATAAGGCATGATCATATGAACTAACACAACTACAATAATACCTCTTAAACTCTCTTTCACTAAGATCAAGGTACATTTAATCCATAAATATATCTCACATCCTGAAGACAGCATTGGAATGCTTTTCTTGCTAATGGACTACCTTGTATAAATGCTGCTGTTACATTAATAGTTTGTAGCTTTAAGGACATGATTGGTGAATGAATACCAGTGTCTACAGTAGGTTGGAGAATATTTCCTAAGATTGTTAATATCTTCCTCAAATCCATGCTTTAATTTTCTTTTATCTATCTTGATATTTTTCAGATATAATCCAACTAGATGACATAGCAACTTAATTTACAAATGGAACTACTTCAAAAATATCATTACTAATCAATCTCACATCCTGAAGACAGCATTGGAAGCATCTTCGTTAACATCTATCATATCTTGATATATTTCTTGATCAGCTGTTTAAAGCACAGCATTTTTTGGACAGGAATTCTCATTCCATTCTTCAACATAATCTTAATTAACACATTATTTCTTTTTCCCTTACAATATAAACATTTATCCAGTCTTTATATTTCCCAATTTGTTTTCATTGCATACTTATTATTCTAACTTCTTTCCATTCATCGGTATCCTTTATCTAATAAAGGCATTTTTGATTGATTTAGTCATCAAATTCTGTGTATAATTTTAAAATTTACCACCAGGGTAATTCCATGTCAAATCATCCAGGCCATGTCACCAACCCCTTCAATCTTTCTAAAATTTAGCTCCTCAAATTTGAGGTGCGGGGTCAAGAAAAATGGCGACTTTTTGTAACCTATTTTTGTCAGTAAAATGAGTTCTAGAGCTTCCCTACTCATAATTATTGGTTTATAAAAGCATTTTAGTCCCAAAATCCAAGAATGCTATTAAATCTTAAAGCTAACCAATTTTAAGTTATTAATGATTTCTGATTTGCAAAAAATTTAACTGATGTTGTAGCTTCAGTTCTGAGCGAAACCAAACTATCTTTTAGGTACAAATAATTTTCAATATATGTGAAATAATAATAGAAAAAAAAATTGTCAGAGATGCTTTGTCGCATTGGGATATTGATCTTGCTATGAAAAAAACAGAAATCATCAATAACTTCATGTTGGTTGAAATCATGATGTTTTTGATAGCATTTTTGGATTCCTTGGGCAAAAATGTTTTTATAAACCAATTTTTAAAAGTAGGGAAGCTCTAGAACTCTAGAATTTTACAGACAAAAATAGATTTTTCGAAACCTACCAAATTTGGAGAACTAAAAATTAACATAACTCTGCCAATTTTTGGAATTGGAAGCTCAAAATTTGGGGATTGTCTAACTTTAACATAGTCCATACATGTACAAAATTTCAGAAAAATTGAAGGGGGTGGGTGACAATTTTACTTTTTTCTGAATGATGACCTACCAGTGTTCTCTTCAGTTAATGAGCCAGTTTTAGTTGGTGAGTAATTTTTATCATCATCATCATCATTATAGTTATTATTCCTAGATGGTTCCTGATCTATAGTCTTTTTATTTTCTGCTCTTTTTTTTTTCTATTTTTAGTCTGGCAAATATTACTAATATCCTTAACTTCCATCAATTAACATGGAGGAACATAGTGTACCAGCACAAATTCTCCATCTTTTTCAAGTACAACTCCATGACCTTTCCATCCATTAAATTTTTTTCCATGATAATAAACTTTATCCCCATTATTATATACCACATATTCATAAGTGTGTACATTTTGCCTGAGGACTCTCCTGATCTTTTTACTTAATTCTGTAGCAATACAATTTTGTCTGGCACTGAATAAAGTATCCATATCCAGATTGTATGTCACAAGATAAATCCTTCATGAGAAGTAGTTCATCTTCTGTGAGTAAAGGATTATTAGAGTTAAAACTAAACACCAACTGATTTGGATTAAAATTACCATTATTTTGTAATGAGTTCTTACTACTAAGTGCTACTTTGGGTTCACAATTAACATCTAATAGCATTTTGTAGAATGCTTCTGACAATATTTGCTTATGCTGTTCTATAATGCCATTACTGAATGGTGATTCACCTAGTGACATTGATGTTTTTACATTTAGTTATTCATTGATTTCTCTGTATCTATCATTAGAAAATTCTCATTCATTGTCACTTCAGAATTTATTTAATATGGATAGTGTATATCAGTGAACCTAAGAATAGGTTCACTGATATACACTATCTATATTAAATAAATTTTGCACAATTTCATCTTAGAATTTAATATTTTACATTTGATTTTATTATTTTTAGACATATTTTAAATTGCCTATAAAATGTAAGGCTGTTAAATAGCATTTTACAAATTTTTCATTTTCATCCCAGACCACAGACTGCATGTGAAAACAGACATGGCAGGTTCTGGGTTCTGTTAACAGTATACACCAATTCCAATGTTTCCTACATCATGGATTCATGATGGTCTGTATTCTAAAACTCTAATATAAGAAAATACTATAGAAAAACAACAAATATTCAAAATCTCTTATCACTCAGAGTAGAAAGCATTTCAAATATTAGAAACAAAAGTTTCACTATATTTTAAAGAGAAAATGACATTGATTAAACTTTTTAAAATGACCAATGATGATGGTCAAGGAAAACGTTAATATAAAATTGAACCAAACTTCAGAAATATTTCAGATGGCATGAGAAACAAATATCAATAAATATCTGTTTAAAAGAAAATTATCAATAGTTTTCAATTAACTATATTATTATATCTATGTATATATGTGGTTGAAAATAAAGGAAAATTCAATTGATTGGTATTTAGCAAAGCTTTGTCAAATTTATTGTGAAGACCAAAAGCTTTTTACAGTCTACTTTTATACTGAAAAGGTAATTGGGGGCGGCTAAGAGATGAGTGGTGGGGGAAAGCGTACTGAGTGATAAGATGAGAGACCAAAGGAGAAGAAAGAGGGGAGGGTTTGGATGTGTGGTAAAGAGCAGAGGTGAAAAGAAGGGATGGGTTTAATTTGTAGGGTATGGTATTTTTATGGGGACATTTATTGCATTAGAAGAAATTTAATAGTCTGGCTGTAAGTTAGTGTGTCATGACTGCTGTCAGTGAAAGATTGTAAAACTTGGGCATTGGAATATTTTGTTTTGATATATTTTAGAGATTTTTTGTGATTTTTTAAAAATTTGTTTTTTATCCATTTTCTACTTTGATTTTGTTCTCTTCTGGCTACAATTTTTACAATAGCAGTTGCTAGATGGAAGAACCTGGCCTCTGTTTCACAACTCTTGAGTTTGCAATGAGTGCTAATTTGCATAGACAATGCAAGCCCTTATCATGTATTGGTTTGAGCAGCAACATGTGGCTGAAGTTGAATGTGTGATTGAAGTTTGTTATGTGTGTGAATACAGCGTTTTGAGTGTCATTTGTCTTTATCAATATTTTATGCTCATAGACACGTTTATCAAAGCTTTGTTGGGTATCACCGATGTAGCATTTGTCACAGTCCTTGCATGGATGCCTGCATTGGAGATGTTAGGGGTGTGTGTGCATGTGGAGGAATTGGTGAGATTTCTAATTGTTTCAGAGGTAGTTTGTATGTCTCTTATTCCTAGACTGGTTAATTTATCATAGAGTGGTTTGTTGTGTATGTTGGTTGGTAGGGTTAAAGATCTGTGGGTGAAGGGAGAGGGTGTAGTTGTTGCAGCAGTAATTTTCAGTTTCGTAGTTGAATAAATTTTGAGGGTTTTTTTCTTTCATTTAGAATGAAATGTTTAGGGTATTTTAATGTTGTGAGTGAATTTTCAATGTATTTGTATTCTTCTTCTAGGTACTGTGGGCTGCATATGCACAGTACCCATAGATAGAAGCCTATTATAAAGCCCGTTTTGATTTTGTTGTTGTGTATGTATTCATTTTTGTTGGTGAGTTTGGGGTTGACTTTGTAAGTTAGTTTGTTTTGAGATTTTACTAATAGGGTATCTAGGAACAGTAAGCTATTATTAGATTCTTCTTAGAAGGTTAATTTTATGGTTGGTTCAACTGAGATTAGTTTGTTGGTGACATGTTCAATGTAAATGTAAGTGTCTGTGTTTCTGCTTAACTATGAGGCTATATCCAAATATGAGTTTTACAATCAGATGACCAAGTATTTATCAAATAAAACTCATAATAAAATATGTGTTTGTAGGGCCGGTGCTAAGTTCTCATGTCCCTACACCCAATCTATAATACAGACCCCAACTCTACTACATGACAATTTTCATAGAGTAGTATTAAAAAACATATAATACCAACCCTTCCAGGGCCTCCAAGCAGGCTCTCCCCCAACTGGTCGGGGGTGAGGGTCAGATTAGTATGCACTGGCCCTACATGTGTGTGTGTATGTGTGTGTATTGATATGAGCATAAATCAATAAGCCTGACACAGTTTTTAGTTGATTTTTTATCTGAAAATTTCATTGTAGAAGGTCAGTAATGAAAATAATGAAACTGATGGTGTAAAAATGTTCATTATTAACTTAATTACAAATCAACTTAACTCTTCAAAATAGTTCCCTTGGGATGAAGATGTTGTTTCCACTACTAGAAACAGTGCTGGAAATCTTCAACTAGCACTGCCAATAGTTGTTTACTTGTTGTAACCATAGAGATGGACTTTGAATGTTGCTTGTGACCATGGAGGTGGATTTTGATTTTGCTGGTGACCATAGAAGTGGATTTTGAATTTTGAGCCCAAAGATTCATATCAAGGAAGTAAGAGAATTGTGCTGCCAGAGGAATATTTTTGTACCAAAAAAAAAACAAAAAAACATTCACAGAAAGTATGCTTAAAAAGTAATGAGCCAACCCTAACTGAAAATCAGTTGAGCAAATTTAATTCCTCACCAATCATTCTCACCATCAAATATTGATCAGATCTGATGAGAACCCTCACTTTTCTAGCAATTCATGCAGTTCATAAATTTACCAGTTACTAGTGACATTTAAAACTGGTGTCCAGGATAAAACTTGATCTTCATAAGCCTGTGTTAACTTGTTAAATATTTTTGTCACTTTGTTGTGAAATTCAACATAGATTTTGATCTTGCATTCCATTTTCATAACCTGCTTCATGAAATACAAATTAATCCTTTAAAATTTATCAGTTGAATAGACAAGATCTGAATCTTTTGACATGTGTTGACTTTTAATTGAAAAATTTTCTCATCTGTTTCCTGACTTTTTAGAATAATGTTTAATCTCTGTGATTAATGAACATTTGGTTAAATGCATTGACAAGAAAGATGAAAGATGATTATGTTGAAAAATATTAACTTTTTTCATTATTTGACTACAGACTTATTGATTAACCAACATACATATGTTGTAGATATTTGTTCATGCACATAAATATGCATACACACACACACACACACACACACACACACACCACACACACACACACACACACACACACACACCTATATTTTATATAGAAGTGTGAAAGAAAGTAAGATGATTAGATATTATTTCAAAATGTATCAATTGCCTCTTATCGATGTATAAACCAATTGAATTTTTTCGATTCATTAATCGGTCCCACAGGATGTCCACAATTCTTTATTTTTCTCTATATATAATTAAATAATTGATTATATGAATTATTGATTGTGCTGTGGTTACTGGCTTTGAACCAGTCCCATTGATTATTGTGATTAAAATGTGTACTGGCCCTGAGCCAGTAGAACCAGCCACAATAGTGCAATGTCATGTAATGTACAATTGTTAATTTGGTGGGGAATATATCTATGAATTTTAGACTTTTTAAAAATGCATTCAGAAGTCAAAATTTAAGAAAAATAATGAAAGATGAATTTTAGAAAATTAAATTGTCGATAAATTGAGTAAACATTTTAGAGTATCTTGTTTAGTGAATTGTTTGCCAGTATTAGTGATCTTTCTTTCTTTCTCTCTCTCATTCCCCCCCCCCCCAAAAAAAGAAGATTATTGATTTGATTATTGTCTCTTTTCTAAATTCTGACAGTTTGTTTGGAAAATTAACATTTCAATAATTCCCTTCAGAAACAACAAAAATATTTTGGTATGTAAATTTTAAAATATTTTTTTAAAATAACATTTCTTAATTTTATAAAAAATAACTTAAATTACAGGAAATTATTATGAACTACTTTTTTATAGAGTAAATTAAAGATAGTTACCAATGAGAATCATGAACAACAAATCTTAGCAACATTTTTCATGTTAAGATATACATAAAGAAGATTTTCACTTTTTATTTTGGCATCTAATTTGATTTTTTTTTAATTAAAAAAACAAACAAGGAACATAAATAGGAAGTTAAAAACTTAATTAAAATAGTTAAAGCTTTTATCTTAACTAAAGAAGACACTGTTCTCTAATGGAAATTCAAAATGTATCTTCATTTAAAGCCTGTGATCACAGAATGTACAGGCCAATTCTTTTTCTTCACATAATTTCAAATGGATATCAGAGGGAATTTATATGAAATCTTCCATGTTTAATGGTGGAAAATAGAAGTTTAGTTTCTGTACAAAAGTTGTCAAATGCAACAAGTTATTTCTTTTCTGATAATCTTCCTTTAATAATAAATTTAAAAAAAACTTTCCTTAATCACCTTTAAATTGTAATATTAAAATTTTTTCAAACATTTTCTGCATCCATACATTTAATGAAAAAGTTCATTTTTTATTTGACATGGACATGTGCTGCTAGTTTTCCAGGGGAGAGCAAAAGGATATATTCAGAATTAAATGTTAATCCTTCCCTTTGTACTGCTAACCAATTCCATCCCCATTATGTTTTCTCTGAAATCCACTGACTGAATTTTGTTGAGAGTCTTTACTGTTCATAGCCCATCTTCCCCAGTCACCATAAGATTCCAATTTTCAGCTTTGCCTTAGGTAAGAAAGGCTGATCCAGTGATGTTCATATATCCTGTTGATCCCAGGGTATGAGGGGGGGGTGATCTGTTTGCACTTCAAAAAATGACTCAAAATAGCTGATGTTCCAACAAATTAACAAAAATTCCAATAACATCTTAGATATCAGTACAGATTATTAGCAAAGTAAATTTTAAAAGATTTCCATTTTACTTGGTGATAACTGTAGTGTTATATCCCTTAGGGTACACCAGTGGAGGGAACAGTAATAACCCAGTTCAAAACCTATGTTGGGATTATCTTCCCATTGCCTGGAGATCTGGAATTGAAGCACGAGGTTCAAACTCTTCTGCCTCTTTTCTCCTTCTTCTGGGACCTGGAAACATGGGTTAGAAATTTGTGTCTACGCCCCACCATCATGGGGGCCTCCCCCTCACGTAAGGGCTAAGTCAGTAAGTGGCTTCAACCATATGGACAATCTTTAACTCCTACATTTTATATGTATATTTAGGTATTTCTTTTATACCTAAATATTGTATTTCTATTCATGAATGTGTCCTTTTATCTTATTTGTATTCTCTACTATGTATCATGAATTCCTATTTTATGTATCGTTTCCATGTGCCTGTATTAAAGTCCATCTAGTTATATGTTTAACACCCTTGTCGGAGTTTGTTTTGTTTCAACAAGTTATAACATTATTATAACCTTGAATCTTACATCTAGTAGAGAATAAACTAACAGCTATATTTATTACTCTATATATGCATCTCTTGTCTTTTATTCCAAATCAGTAACAAACATGCTGTCAGACATGAAAGTTGACAAACTTGTTGAGACCAAACTAAAAAGAAAAAAAGGATTAAATAATCTAACAAAAAAAGGAATTTTATTGAGAAGTCAAATCAAATAAAACAATGAACGACCCACAAAAATCCACACACAAAAAAATTGGAATAGATCTATTCCCCAAAAGAAAAAAGAAAAGATAACTATAAAAAAAGCTGTAACTCAATACAGTTCCTGCATTGCCACAAGCACAGATCAGAATGGAGTTTATTTATCTAAGCACCATAGCTCCACTAAGGTCAGCAACCAATCAGGACTCAAGGAATGATATCACCCACATACAAATATGAGTGCCATATATAGCAACTGCTTCAAGTTAAATTCACTTGGATTTAGCTGGATGTTGTTGATCACTTCAACAGCATACTGACTCATTTATTTTAATAGCATATTAATTCACTCACACTTTCCTTGATGGCTTGCACATGCATGTTCATGTATTGGTTTCCACAGAAGGAAATTGTGTGATAGGGGATGATTGGCTGTACAGCTGCTTCCTTGTGGGTTGTTGTTTTCACAATTTGTTTAAAATTGCATGCAGCATTTTTGTGCAGCTACCATCTAGCTTATTCCTTAGGTGCTTCATTAAGGTCCAAGTGCTGCAGCCATACAGTAGCATGATACTTGGAAGAATTGTCACTAACTTGTCAGTGATATGACCCATATGTAGCAGTACTTGATTATTGCAGTAATCAGGGTAAGAGGCCTGCAGAGTTGCTGATGAAGAGAAAAGTAAGAACACAGATCCCTACCTTTTCTGAGCATTTTTATTTGATTAGAAAAGCATCAAAGAACACATAAAGCCAGATATTCAGATCAAAGTTAGACAAAAGCGAAATTAAAATAAATATCATCGGGCTAAAAAGGGTCCTTCCTTTGAAAAAGGAGAGCTAATCTGAGTCAAGACACCCAAGTCCAGCAAGACTCAGTCACCAATGTCATTCCTAGATAAGAATAATTCAAGACTGCACTGGTGAAATAAAAAGGACATTCACCTGAGGAACAGGGAAACCAGTTTCTTTCAGGAGGCTACTCCATGGGAGACAACGGTCTTACCACATACCCCTTGATACAAATTCACATACAGCGAGGAAAATAAAGCAATAGACTTTCCTATCAGATCAAAGGGCAAGCCACCTAAGTGATTCTCTGGAAAGGACTTCATAACTAAAAGGGGGATATGGTGTTATGTCCCTTAGGGTATACTGATTAAAGGACAGTTATGTCCTCTGCCAATGACACATCAGTTCTCAGCTAGTAGGGAATAAACTAACAGCCATATTTATTACTCTACATGTGCATCTTTTTGTCTTTTCTTCCAAATCCAATCAGTAACATTACAATAGCTAATATTTGGGTAAAATTGAACTATTCTACATAATTTTATATTACTTACAAACTACTGCATTCAAATACGATGCAAAAACTGAAGCAAAAAACAACTATTAAATAAATATAAAGAAAATTTCTGATTTTTGATTTGGAATCAGATAAGAATCATTTTAATTTATAACAGAAATTTTTAGGTATTTTGATTTCAAGCTGAATTTGCTTTTTTGATTTTTGAAAAAATTAAATAAGTTAAAAAAGAAAGATATAGAAATTGTTATTTTGAAATTTTCACATGAAGCATTTATTAGATTTACTCCATTTTATAATTGTTCATTTTCATCCCAAAACTCTACACTGACACATTCTTCAAAACAAAAAGCAAAAAATTTCAGATGAGAATTGAACTCACATTCTAAACTTATTTGTCCTTTATGGATGTCACTTAACAATAACAGCCATGAAAAGGTTATAGTTTTAAATTGAGAGTGTTTATTGTTGCTATGAATTGCAGCTAATTCATTCATAGTGTTCTATTTTACATTGGTTAACTTTGTGATTTTTACTTGATGGGGATAATGAATTAGCATTTTCAGCTTTTGAATTTAAAAATCAAATTGTGAACTTTTTTATTCTTCTCTTCAATTTTTTTCTTATCTTTATAAATTATTGATTGTTTTGTAAATATATTTTATAATTAAATTGTTTACTTATTAAAAAAGCATGTTTCTCTCCTGAAACAATCTTGACCCTTATATAAAACGTTCATTGATAAAAGGTTACTAAGTTGTTGAGATTTTGTATTTGTATATTGTGAAAATATAACAAATCTAAGAATTAAAAAAATAATAATTTACTTCATTTGTTTTATTATTAAACAAAACAAATCAAATAATTCAGATTGTTATTATGGAGAAAGAAAGCAAAGATAATTTTGTCTTGAATAGAAAAATTGGATTCTAAGATATGAGCTGAAATATCATGTTGAGATGTTGAAATTTACATCAAAGTTGGTTAAGAAGATGGGGCACTGATGTTATTTCCATGGGAGTCAAGTTATATAAAATTGCCCTAGAATTTTTGGTGAAAAAATTATTATTTATAGACACTTGGACAGAGTATTCAAACAGTTTATTTTCAATTAAATTTTTCAGCATTGTTCATGACCAAAATACTTTTTACAAGGCTGCTCAAAACAAAGAAAGAATTTTTCAGAATTTGTTTTTATTATAGTTATTGATTATAGTTATTGATAGTTTCATAGAAGTTCTGATATCCAAGTGAAATAAGAAAAGTCTGAGATACATTATTTAAGAAGAACAACACATTGACACAACACATGCATGTTCCAAATGTGCAAAAGGAAGAAACATATGCTGAAAATCCCTTATTACCTTTTTGTAAACAATGTGACTATGTCTGTGCTGCAATCTTGTAATAAGTCCACATAATAGTAATATTAAGTTATTATTGCTTGGGGAAAATTGTCATTAATTTTTGTAGAGAAATATTCTTTACTTAAAAGATTTATAAATTTATATTTCTTTGTTTTGATTTACATTGTTTGTCCAAAGTAATCAATAATGATATGTAATTATTTTATTTAATATCTCAAGCTTATAGAAACTACCAATAAAACTAATTTGTAATATTTAGTTGAATAATCATTTTAGTAAAATAAATTTGTCAACATTTTTGTTTAAAGTTTGGAAATTTGAATTGTGTCTGATTAGCTACATCTTGTAGTGACAAGGCTTCCTACAGATTATTGTTTATTGTTATAGATGTCCACTTTTTCTCCATGAAAATTTTGTTGCCAGAATATTTTATTGAGACTAGTAAGCATGCATATTAAATTGTTTGGTCATCTATAAAGAATAGAAAAAAATTGTCCCAAATGTTATCTTTTAATCTTTTCTTTTTTTTTTCAGAAATTAAATAAATTAAAATAATATATAAATAAATCCAAAATCCAAAAATAAATCTTTTTTAAATATTTATGAAATTTCTTTTAAATATGTTTTAGTTTTAAATTTCTTATGTTTTATGAAATTAATGAAAATGAATAAAGAAATATTTTCACAAAGAAGTGATTGACAAAACTCAATTTTAGAATTTGTGTTTGCCCTAAAATTAATTACAAATGAGTTTTATAAAAAAGAAAATGATATTGCCATTTTTTAAATAATCATTGGAAAAAATGTCAAACAAAAAGGATACAATGCTAACATCTTGATTTAATATTTTATTTTCGTTGTAGACAACTGTGATATTCCTCTTAGATAAACTTTTTTGTTTCATTGAATAGGAATGCATCTAAAATTTCACTGAAATAACCATTTAGTCAATTTATTAATTTAATCTTATCTGAAACTAGTGCATTATTTTGGGATTGTCACTCAATAGACATAAGATGGAAGATTAAAAATTTAATCTTGAATTAGTCTGAAGCCAATTATAAAAATCAAAAGAAAAATCTAATCTCAAGGTTTTTCATTTGCTTACCCAAGCCTTAACATCAAGCTCCAGAAAACGAACTAAAAGCTTTAATCACAATTGATTTTTTTTTAACTTAAAGAAAATAAAATAAAATCACTTTCCTACAAATACATCTTTTTAGAAAGAATTTAGAAAAATAAATAGTTTCGTGTTCACTCAAGTTCAATTTAGCACCGAAAGTTTTGATTTGATTAAGTCAAAACAATATTTGATTCTGATTTTGAGATTGATCTTTTCATTATAATTAGAATAAGATTAGAATACATATCTATATAAATAATTGGAGTTTGCTTGTCTCTCCTCTTCTATAAATTGCCAAATGGTTTGGTGTAGACAGACCAGATTTGATGGTGAAAGATTTTAATATAAATACTTTTGTTTCTCATAGGTAGAGTGTGGGAGAACCCTCATCTAGGAGGTTTCATTTCTCTCTTAATTTTGTTACCTGTCGGATCTTGGTGAATTGTCCCTCTAAATAAATAATATATCTTATCTTTTTTTTTTCATTATGATGCTAAGCTTACAAATGCATTTTTTGCTGTGAGAAAAGACGAATTTGTGGGAACAAAAAAAAACTTGAGGGGATTTAATGAGGTATCATGAAGGTACCAAAGCCTAAAGCCCAAGAGAATAAATCCATATAACTGAAAAGTGGTTTACAAATTATTTTTAATGGGCAACAAAGATTGTAAAATAACCAACTGCAATCCAAGTCTTGATCTCTTACTCAACATGGATGGGTACTACATCTAGTATATTTATATAGTATTTAAAATGTACTTGGTATATACATATAATTAGTAAGTTATTCCTTTATACTATTCACTTATGTTATAAGTTTATACCTTACTATATTCTCCACTCTTGTGATCTTGCAACAAACTTAGTTAAGCTTAGTAAATATATTTTGACAAGAAGAAATATGGAAATCTGAAATAAAGAAGATATTAAAGTGATGGAAGAGTTGCATGTATCACTATAAGTGCTATCCTGATTAGCATATCTAAACTCTGGTGGCACAGCAAGTCTAAGACAACCAGTATTGCACAAGTCACAACATCTTACAATACTCCAATCATTAGTCATTCATATAGATGTAATATAGTTAGTCTTTCTTTGCAGGGGGTTAGGAACTCAAGCTGATTAGCAGGAGCATTAGTCTATTAGTGAGACATGAATGCAAAATCTTGGACAGAATTTGTACCTTGCAAATGGCTTCCATTTTCTGTGCTAATAACAATTACACTACCCGCAGTTCTAATATTTACAAAAGGTCTTTAACTCAAACTGTAACAAGTGTGATAGGACAACATAAGATGGCTCTTTAAAAGAGTTAGACAATACAGAAATATTAACAATATGTGTGATATTGTTTATGAAACCATCAAAGAAGAAAATGAAAAAAAAATCTAGGACCAGGAGATGCCTTATTTTTAGTTTTCATATTTCCAGCAGGAACTTTCTGTATACTATTTAACTAAATTTTAACTCTTTTCCTGGTTTGCACACTACCAGAATAAAACTATGTAACACGCTCCGTTGTCTAGCTCTATTATAACCTAGTGTCTATTATCTAATAACTAATAACACTTCAAGGTGGCAGTGGTGAAAAAACAGAACATTCTAAGAGGCTACCACATACCCTGGCTGAAGACGTGTACAACCTGCAATGAGAAGAATATATGGACACCATATTGCTAACTCAGACAACCATGATAACTTGTACTGACAAATTTTCTTTTACAACATTGCCTAAAATATACTCTTGAATGAAAATTGTCTATTGGAAGATATTTAACCAATGACACAGTCTTTCAGGAAAAGATTAAACAAATACGTCATGGCAAATCATCTACCAATGATGAACTGGTCTGATCCAGACTTGAGTGAAGTGATGTCACTTTTCAAACAAAAAATGACTCTGTATGTTGAGGACAAGAAATAACGGATGAAATCAAACAAGCTTGGAAATTTGGCACACTATAGGGGACAAAGGTTTAAGACACAACTGAAGAGCAGAAAAAGTCATGAGAAAACCTGTGGAATTTTTTTGAAAGCCAGTTGACGGTGAACATAAACTCATGGAACTCATGCAGTACTGACAGAAATTTAACAAGTCCTTAGATGACTTCATTACCAGAGCCCGGTCACTCACACAAAAGTATGACTTTACAGATGAGAAGTTAAGGGAAAATCTCATAAAGTTCATCATATTTTCAACACCATATAACACATTCTGCAACAAGCTTTACAGTAAATGAAGAGGCTACAGCATAGCCAGTGTGGTCACTAAAGACAGAAAATATGAAGCCCTTACAGCAGAAAATGACCAAATGCCTAAAACTGAAAAAATGTACAGTGTCAATGGAAGCAGAAAGTGTGAAAACTGCAAGACCAATCATAAGCCATGATAATGCCCAGCATATAGTGATGAATGTGGAAGCAAAGGACACTGGGCAAGATGCTGCCAGAAAACAAAAAGAAGCCAGGAGACAAAGGAGACAAAGCAGACATCATTAGCAAGTCCCATAACTATCTACATCATAGCCAAAGGAGAGTTGAGCTCAGGAGACAAAGAGACAAAGGAAATATCAACTACATCGATGTTGAAAGGTGTGAAGAAGACTACCTACAGCAATTCCACTCCATAACTGTCAGTGTAAAATGCATGGAAAGTATAACCAGGCAGCCCAGGGACAAAGCCTATATAACCCTGAACATTAGACTACTCCTACCTAAAATACAGGACACACCACATAGTCCACATGAAAATTGACTGGTGCATCAAGTAACACACTTCCACTCAGGATATTTGAATAAATGTATGGAACATCACCAAAGGCTTTCACTATCCTATGACCCACCCCACATGTGAAACTCACCTCATACAGTCACAACCAAATCCGATGCTTGGATCAACATTCCATGGCAGTACCAGAGCTCAGTACATAGGTGCAACCTTCTACATTGTGGACCAGCTGTTGTAGGACTCCAAAAAAGTGAGAAATTGAAACAAATAACCATACATGTGGATGCTCTAAAAAAATGAAAGACATAATAAAACTAATTTTGCCCGTCTCCTTCATCAACAAACTAAAGTCTGCAAACCCAGAGCTTCTTGAGGAAGATGTACTCAGGAAAGTGTAAGAACACACAGACTGGTGTTCCAGTTTTGATTACAGCACAGAAAAATAGATGAGTCTCTCTAAATATGCATCAACCCACAAAAACTCAATGCCAGCCTCGAGAGATTGAAGAACTGAACCCAGCCTTTGCAAAAGTGTTTAGCAAACTCAATGCCAAGGTAGGTTACTGGTCAGTCCACATGGATGAAGAATCATAGCTACTGACAACATGCAAGAACACCTTTCAGACAAGTGTACTGGAAGCACTTACCATTTGGCCTCAATGTCACAGAAGATATCTTCCAGGCAAAAATCAACCAAATTCTTGAAGGCCTAGATAGTGTTTTTAGCATTGCTGATGATGTAGCTGTATATGGTCAGAATAATAAAGACCATGACAAAAATCTCCACAACCTCATGATCAGCTGAAACTGGTCTTGTCTTCAACAACAAAAAATGCATCATATATCTTTTTTCAGCAACATCTACACCCCAACTAGAATCAAACCAGATCCAGTGAAGATGTATGATATAAAGAAAATGCCAACTCAACAAAATAAGAATAAGCTACAATGCTTCCTAGGTATGCTCAATTACCTCTCCCAATATATTCCAAAGTTTACTGAGAAAGTACAACCACTATGTTGTCTTCTTAAGTCCCAATCACCATGGGCTTGGGATCCTGACCACCAAAAATGCTATGATAACCTAAAAGAGATGATATCTGCTGACAAATGCCACTCCTACTACGCCCAAACTAAACTAGTATCACTGGAAGTAGACACATCACAGCCTGGAAGTTGTACTGTTTCAAGATGGCAAACCAGTTGTGTATGATCCAAGACACTGGCTGACTGCCAATCAAGATATATGGGATTCAGTAGTATCACACCTACCTTTATGCCAATACCTTCTCTTTAGTGAGTGAGCACAAACCAATGGTCATAACTGGTACAAAGACACTGCACTCACTGCACTCAGCAATACCCCAAATACAACACATGATTATGAAAATCCAGGGCTACCACTATAGGATAACCTATCGTGCAGATAATGATATGATCCTTGCTGACATCCTAAGTTGACTACCCAATCCAGAAAACAATAAAGTAATCAAGCCTGATAAAGAGTTGATAATGTCCGTAATGAAGTAACACTAGAAAACAACAAAGACTTTAGCCTAACACACACACACACACATACAGATGAACTATACATATTACATATCTAAATAGGGGGGATATTATAGTACCGTACTAAATATTAACCTCCTGCATATGATCACACACTGGATGTAACAGTACCAATTATGCTATGTAATATGCTCAATCATCCAGCTCTATCATTACCTATTGTCTATTACCTACTAACCCATAACACTTCATTGATTTCCTTGATATATTCTATAAAGCTTATTATTAAGTTGTTTTTGGAAATTTTTTCGTTTCAGTTATTCAATCATTTTCTGACTTGATCCTGAAATCTAAACTACAGGATTGGGATTTATTTACTATTCTGCCAGTTTGTAATATAAGAAAGGAAAATGTGTACCTACACAATGTATTAATGTTATTGTAATATATTAAAAAATACAGAATAAGAGCATTTTAACACAATAGGTAAAAAATATCATTACAGTCTTACAAAAAAAATTGTCATGAAATAGTTGAAGATGCTATGATTTATCCTCCAATCAATTCATTAAGTATATCTCATTTTTTAAAATATGTTTAAAAAAAGGTGTTCTTGTGGAGATTAACATAAAACTAAACTAAACTAAAATTTAAAAAATCCCTCAGACTGGAAGAACCCTCTGGGCATGGTCAGAGAAAAGGACTCTCTTCCTGGCACCAAAAAGATCCCTCAATCATTTCAACTCAGGCCTTGACTGGGAAGAGACACTATGACTGGCACAGGAAGAAATTTCCTCTCCACAAAATAGCTATGAACCTTGAATAAAAGTCTGAAACCTAAAAATGGCTTTTGTTTTTGTCTCTTCTTTTCCATTTCTTTAATTCCTTTTCAGCCTGACAACCAACAAGAAGGAAGAACCAAATATAATGGGGTTAAAGGAAATAATCTGCAAACACAAATAAAAGATAATGAACAGCCTAATACCACATAAAATCATAAAACCCCATTGTCTTTTTAAAGTTTTATTTAAAAAGATTTTTTTTTACAATTCCTGTAAATTTAGACATCTATGTTTTTTTTCAAGTCCTTTCCTTTGTTGTCTCTTTCTGTTAAAACATGTGTTCCTTTTAAAAGGAGCACTTGCTACCAAGTTTCTTATACAATTTCTGTAATATGAAAAATGTGTTAACTGGTAAACATAATGAGATTACAAAGGGAAGGACTTGAGCAAAAACATGTATATCTAAAAACAGTTAGTTGAGTGTTGACTGTTTCATAAACAGTAAAAAAAATGTTCATGCTGTTGCAGCCAAGATATGTGAAAGTCCTTTTTTTTTGTTGTTTAGAGAAAAAAAGCAATAGATAAACCACAAAAATGA
Organism: Doryteuthis pealeii; assembly: GCA_023376005.1. Taxonomy (NCBI): domain Eukaryota; kingdom Metazoa; phylum Mollusca; class Cephalopoda; order Myopsida; family Loliginidae; genus Doryteuthis; species Doryteuthis pealeii. The sequence continues at coordinate 22,564,704 of CM042160.1, read as the reverse complement.
AATAAGGTTTGTTTGAATATGCATTGTGCTTGAGGCAAAGGATAATCAAGAGAAAGGAGGAGACAGAAAATTCTACCCCAGAAAAAATGTCCTACTTTAGTAGTGTCTACAGTTCAGAAAGAGAAATTATTTAAATTTTCCACTGTGTACCTCTAAATCTGAGACCAAGTGGGTAGTGACACATAATTGGTCCCAAACTCATGCTTGATTCTCTACAGATAGAGAGAGACAACCTTGCTACAAACTTGTTTATTTTTTATGTGTTTGTATGTTACTAAGGTGATTCAAAATTGTGCAATATTTTGGCAGCTCCAGATGTTTTTGCCAAGGTCATGAAGGTGACAAACCACACTGGACTGTGAGATGCCAAACTTGTCTGATACTCTCCTGGTTTGCCTCTATGGCTTGGAACCTTGGAATCCATGGTCTTAGGTCTACCTGACCTTGGCTGATTGTTGAGGTTCTTCCAACCTAAGTGAAATTTCTTCAACTATCTGGTTACTGTACTGTGATAAACTGTGCCTTCAGCTTTCACTTTCACACAACAAATATTTTTGGTTGCTTCCTCTGTGTTATGGCCCTGTTCAAACTCGTAAAGCACAAGTTCTTAAATTAGACTACATCACATATTTATCTGTGTAGCTTTTAAATGATAAATGGAGTAAAGGTATGCACATGTCAGCATACTAACTACCACAAAACTCTTATCAACCACAAAATGTTGTAAAACTTTTATCTCACCCTTGTATAATGCTCTCATTAAGTGAGATTGTTATTACTTTTAAAAAAGTGGGGTGGAAGGAAAAAGAAAAAGTAATAATAAACTATTATGAAATCTCTGTGCAAAGTCTTTTTTGTCAATGCACCTTATTTAGTAGACTTTATGATGCATTCTCTAATTGATAATGATGGTTTTAGCCTTTTCATTTATTTTCTAATTTTTTTTACTGTTTTGTGGATATATTTTGGGTTGTTATATCCAGAAATGCAAGTTTTAACCTATTCAGTATTATATTTTTCATTTTTGTGTAACATTGAATGGATTGCTTTGACAGAATGATTGTTTTTAAGGTTCTTTATTAATGCATATGTAAAGTTGTACAAGGTATGTGCCACATATGTTGGTCTGTTTGTTTTCTTGGTGACTGTGTAGGTGTCATTTGAGATATTACATTTTAGCCTGCTAAAGAAAGATGTTATATTAGGCACTTTCACAGGACTATTCACTACAATTTTTCCTGAAAGATGAAGTGTTATGCCAGAGACTACTTTTGCTGCTGAATTATTCAAATCTGTCTTAACTGCAGAATGGTTGACTCACCAAAAATCTTATGATACATCTTGATAAAGGAGTACAGACAACCATCTCAGTAATAATATCCACCATTAGAAAAGTTTCAGGTCAACAGGTAAATCTGTTAATGTATATGAATAGATACAAAGTGGTAGTGGATGTGTGATAACCACATGGATTTGTGGAAGATGCCTGTCAACTGATGTTTGTGTTTGATTCTGGGAAGCCATACATATCTGCACTTAGTTTCATCAGTCTTTCTTTATTTTTGGCTATACATAGTGATCTAGCATAAGATGTATGGTAGCTTAGATTTTCAGAGATAAAATGTTGAGTAGTGCATCAAAAAAATGTTTTTTTGGTTTCATCTGCAAACCAAAAGCAAAACTGTTCAGTGTAGTGCTATTACTACTGAGTGACCATATCCAACGAAAATCTGTTGAAAAAACTTTCAGATTTTGATAAAATTAATTTTTATCAACATTTGTACTATTGTATGAGGAAAAGAATAAACAAAAAAGCACTTAATTGATTATTTTTTAGGAAATAAATGTGAAATCTATTTGTTTACAAAAGAAATTAAAAAAAGAAAAGGAAATATGGCAGATATGACACTTCAAAAATATATTTTATATTTTAGCATAGAATACTTTTAAATGGTGGGGGGGGGGAGGAAATACAACATGATGTCTGAGAATTGGTCCTCCTAAATATCTCATCATTACACAAGAATGAATGGTTTCTTTAGAAAAAAAATACTAAATTAAAAACTGAAACCAAGTGAATCTGAAGTATCAAGGAAAAAAACAATGAAATCGATACTGAAACCAAAATTGCCAAACTACCCAACTCTAATATTCATATGAAAATGTAACAAACTTTTGTCAAAAATAAGTTCACAATAGAAGAAACAAATTATAAACAAACACACATTCAAGCAGTTATTTCTCTGTAGTTGTATAAAACAGAAGTGTTTGTAAATTCATTAATTTGGACCATAAATATAACTTACTCTTGCTCATGTCATCTAAAGTTGTTAAGTCCTGTAGCTTATTTTTCTGTGGTAAATTTAAAGTTGATATTTGATTATACAAAGAATAATTATGCATATAACTTATAGTCCTGAAATTTCCTCTTTCATTTCAGGAATATTTTATGTCAAGTTTAATACTTTTTAAAATGATCTGACACATAGAAAGGAATAAAGACATAAATTTGAACTTGTAAAGTATGCACACTTTACAAGTTCAAAAAGGATCAGCTTCAGAAACAGCTAAGTATATTTCTACTCTATAGAAATAAAGTCTTAGGATTCAGAAAATGCTAGTGAGGATTTATTCATTTTCAGTTGAGGAATTGTATATTTTTTCTAATACAAACGAAAGTACGGTTTCGGACATTGTTCTAAGAAACACAAGTAACATTTTGGACATGATTGACTAGTTGTAATAAAAAGGTGTAAGTGATTATTTCATCTGCTGAGTACAACTGGATTATGTTGTTGTTGATTATTCGCGAGCATATGCTAATGCAAACTGTAAAATATTGGCAACAAGAATTTTTTTTTCACAGAGAAATATGCCAACACTCAGACATTTGGAGGAATTCTGTGTTGAGTTGGGAAACATTTCAACTTACTTCGACCACATGGAACATTTTTTTTAATAGCAAATGATATCGAACATGGCACAATTTTGCTCAGCACTATTGGGGAGAAAATGTACAGAGTCTTAGAAGATTTATATGCACCTCAAAAACCGAGTGAGAAGTCTTTTGAGGAAATTAAGCATTTCAAACCAAAACACCTTGTAATTGCAGAAAGCTACAGGTATTACAATGCCAAAGAAGAAGAGGGTGAGTACGTTTCTAATTCTTTGTTCGCCTTAAGCATTTATCTTCTATGTGAAAATTTGGGACATTTTTAAAAAGAGCATTACGTGATGAATTTGTCTGTGGGTTAAATGATGAGAAAATACAAGATTGATGTCCATGGATACGTCGCTGCAAGAATTGTCGACTGCTGATGTGGCTCACATAAAGAATAGAGATACGGAGGACTTACATAAAATGTGTACGGCAGAGTTCAGCTGAGTTACAAAAGGGGAAAAGATTATGTTTTGGGTGCAGTGGAAAATGGCATGAGAGACACATACAGTGTCCAACATGTGGAAAATTTGTTTTAAAAATCAAAAGAAAAATTATTTTTTGAGACAGTGCAAAACAAACAACAAGAAAGCCTGTCACGCTACATGCATGAGCAAGGCACATATGATATACCCTTATATATAGGGATGTTCAAAATGGACATAACTCTTGTAAAATAAATAAGGAGTTATCTCCAGTACATCAAAATTTATAGTTAAATATTATGGTTTTTTTTCACATCCTGGTATTTCCAAGTGTAGCCAAAAATACTTCTCTCTGTTGCGATTGACATATTTATTTAGACTGGGGGAGAATTTGGCCCGTTTTGTCATCCATAGTTAAAAATTGACGATCTTAAAAAAATCTTTAAAAATATCTGAAAATATGCAGCATATCATAGCATATTTTTTTAACTTAGATTTTTTCAAAGATAAAATTTAGGGCTATCTTTTGTTAAACTTTCAAGTTAGTCACGGATGTTGACAGACATGTAAAACTTAGTTTGAAATTTTCAAGGTAGTAAAAAATTCAATTTAACCTTTTTTACATCAATTTAAAGAAAAATATTTTTTTAATACTACGAAAAAAAAAAAACATGCTACATTATTTATTTTTTGAGTTTTAAGAAAATAACTTTTAAATTTTAAAATCACTTTTTTAGGGTATTGAATTTATATTCTTTTTATTTTTTATTTTTCTATATATTCTTCAGAATATGATCTTTCAAGAAATGTAAAAATTAGGGACTGAGAATTTTTTTTTCTTGAAATGGTCCCCCCCCCCCCCCATTCTGAATTGATAAAAAAATATTTTTTTCAAGTTTCTTTAATAAAACAAGCTAAATTAATGCCAATTAATCCTTCTGCTACCTTCAACCAAATTAAGTGGACTGATTTTCAGATCTGTTTAAACCAGCCTTGGGTACATTGAAAAATGCAACAGCAAAGCTGTACATTAAGGGGTACTATTTTAGTACCCCTCATTTTATGAAGGCTAGATCAGTACTATTAACAATTCAAAAGAAGGTGAAAACTGAACTTGATCGAATGGTTGCTACCTCCGTTATCAAACCAGTCTATTTTTCAGAATGGGCTTCCCTATTGTCCCAGTTTTAAAGATAAATGGTCAAGGATTTTAATCCGTCAATCCTGTTTTGCTGATAGAGAAGTATTCAATTCCGAATATAGATGACCTGTATTCTAAAGTCTCAGGTGGGCATTATTTTATGAGACTGGATTTGAGTGACACTTATTTACATGTTCCTCTGAATGAAGAGTCCCTGAAACTAACGATGATAAATACTAGGGCCTGTCAAATTTGTTGTCATATGTGGAGATTATGAATTATCTCCCTTGGACTGTTTCAGTTGAAGGAACTCTTTAGCAAAAGAGTTAGAAAGTTAGTTGGCAACAGACTACATATATGACAATTGTCCACCATTAGAGTGACTGCCATTAGACTTCCTATTGACATTGGTAGCAGAGTGAGAGACCTAGTTGTTGGATAATTTATATTGTTTTGTGTTTTACACATTGCCACCTATACTGCGTCTCAAGATGATGAATCAACAGGCTTTAAAATCGCCACCAATTTTGAATATTTTTCTACTGAGACAATATTTAAGTTTAGAGATGGAGCTAAAGTTACTGCAACTAAGAAAGTAAAATTTCCAGCACTGATTGGCAGAAAAAAGTTTATGATTGAATTGTGTATAGTAAATAATGAAATTCCATTGCTATTGAGTAAAACATCTATGAAGAAAGCTGGAATTATTTTAAATTTTGTGAATGATACAGCAAGGGTTCTAGGTGATATGATAGATTTGGTTTGCACCTTATCAGGCCACTACTGTATTCTACTTACAAATTTATTATTTGATAGGTGGGGTGAATTGAGAGTGTCTGTGATGTTACATACTACTTCTGTAAAAACCTTAACACAGAAAGAGGAAAGAAAAAAGCAATGAAGCTACACAGACAATTTTCATATGCCTCAAAAGAAAAGTTGTGTAAACTTGTGAGGGGGAGCAAGGATTTTTGTGACACTGAATTCCTTAAGATAATTGAAGAATGTTGCGATTCATGTGAAGTATGCATGAAATATAAATGTGTACCTTTATGTCGAGTTGTAGCAATACCCATGGCTGAGAAATTTAACCAAGTTGTGTGTATGGACTTAAATGAATATATTCACAATAAAACTTGGATTTTGCATATGATTGATTCTGCCACAAGATATTCTGCAGCCTGTTTAGTGTTTTCTAAACAACAAGATGAAATTGTGCAACACATTTATCAAAGATGGGTGTCTTATTTTGGTGCCCCCAAAAAGTTTTTAAGTGACAATGGAGGAGAATTCTCAAATGAAAAATACAGGGAAATGAATGAGAAACTGAATATAGAAACTGCGACAACAGCAGGTGAGTCACCATTTAGCAACGGGATTGTGGAACGCCATAATCAGATATTGGCAGAGGCATTTTACAAGACTAAGGCAGATGTGAAATGTGATCCAAAAATTGCACTGACATGGGCAGTAAGTGCCAAGAACACCTTACAAAATAATGGCGGTTTTAGACCAAACCAATTAGTATTTGGAGTTAACCCTAACCTCCCATCAATTTTAGAGGATAAACTTCCAGCTCTGGAGAGTTTATCTAGTGATATTATACGTCAGAATATGGAAGCCTTAAAAAGTGCCAGACAAAATTATATCGCAGCAGAGTCAAGTGAAAGGATCAGGAGAGCACTCAGACATAAGGTGTGTACTTATTCAGATGTGGTGTACAATAATGGTGATAAAGTTTATTATTGGAGAAAAGATTTTAAAGGCTGGAAAGGTCCTGCAGTTGTTCTTGAAAAAGAAGGATAAACTGTATTGTTATGCCATGGAGGAGCTTATTATCATGTTCATCCGTGTCAATTAATGAAAGTGAAGGACAGTAGTAATATGTACCAGGCCGAAAAGAGGTTGGAATATAAGAGTGGAGATGAAGAACCACCTATGAATACTCTTGATGTGGATGAGAAGGATGATACTCATGAATATTCTATGCTAGTTGAAACTGATTCTCAGAAGGAAGATATGTCTGATGGTGGATACGAAAACTCACCTTAGAATGTATGTAATAGCATAAAACCAATGAGAAATTCTTTTATCAAGTACAAGATGAAGGATGAAGATGAGTGGAAGCAAGCCAAAGTATTAAGCATACAGCCTAAACAAACTGGAAAATGCAAGGAATGGGTAAATGTTCATGTGGAGGGAGATGAAGAACCAATGTGTGTTAATTGGGATCATATGGATGATTGGAAGGAACTACCTTCTCCTGAAAATGCTGTACTACTAATGCAGATCAAGAAATGTCCCAGGATGTTGTGGATGCTAAGGAAAGAGAGCTTAATAACCTAATTAATAATGATGTTTTTGAAGTAGTTCCTTTTGAAAAGCAGGCTACACTATCTTCTTGCTGGATAATATCGGAAAAATATATAGATGGCAAGAAGAAAACTAAAGCAAGATTAGTGGCCTGTGGCTTTGAAGAGGACACTAGCAATTTTAGGAAAGATTCTCCCACCAGCAATAGAGAGTGTCTATGCTTAGTATTTTAACAGCAGTCCTGATATCCTGGAGGTTGCAATCTATTGATATAATAGCAGCATTTCTGCAAGGGGATCCTTTGTTAAGAGAGGTATTTCTGCATCCACCTCGTGATGTCTGTCCAAAAACTGAGGCTTGGCATCTTAAAAGATGTATCTATGGATTAAATGATTCACCCAGATTTTGGTACTAAAGAGTTAAAGAAGTACTCGTACAACTGGGAGGTACAGTTAGTTCATACGACAATGCCTTATTCAAGTGGTATAAAAATGGATCACTTATAGGAATTTTGGTTAGTCATGTAGATGATTTTGCCTTCTGTGGTGATGAATGTTCCAATAGGACCTATCATGAGAGGCTCAGAAGAATCCATCTGACCTCCGAGGAGTCAGGGACAAATGTTTAAAGGGCAATCAACATGTCACACAGCTTCCTGCACCCTACAGAGATAGCAGCCTCTCAATAACCGGAGTAGGCTTGGCAGATGATCATCCCAGAACCCACATCAGAACATGTTTTCAGAAATGCAAAGAGGATGAAAGAAGGAACAATGCTGAGAGTAAAGCCAAAAGGTCGCACACAAACATGAAACCAGAAACAAAAGGAAAATGACACAGTGCCAGACTTTTAGCGAAGGAAATTGCTGCTAAGGAATCTCCAGAGGATACAATGATGATGTGACTATATCAGAGTGTCAGGCAACACTTCCTCCAAGTGATAGGACTTCTTGTTGAATTTCCATAGAAAAACCTATGGACATCTCTTAGTGTCATTAAAAGTATTGAGTCAACTATGTATGTTAAGTTTCAAGCTAAGTGGGGAGGGATGTTGTATATTGGTTCTAATAGATAAGAAAGTACCATTTTGGCCATTGTTCTAGGAAACAGAAGTATTGTTTTCGGCCATGGGTGACTTGTAATAAAAAGGCGGAAGTGGTTATTCTACCAGCTCAGTACAAATGGATTACATTATTGATTATTCATGAGTATTTGCTAAAGCAAACTGGAACAGGCATTTTATTCGCATGAATATTCCAACAAAACCTGTTGTGAGAGGCTCTGAAGAATCCAGCCAACCTCTGAGGAGTCAGGGATTTTATTCACAATGATTTCCATAATTCTGGATGGCTGACTTCAATCAACAATCAATTTCTCCTAATTGTAATTGAATAAAATCTCAAACTGATTGTGACAAAATTCAATAGTTTATTACATCTGACACAGTAATACATCTCACCCACCTGAACAGAGTGTCTAAACTTGGACAATGTATTTCATATTATCAGAATAATTCTCAACTTAATCTAAGAGTTAGCATTAGTTTGTCATTAAGATATGCTACCTAACAATTTCTGGAGATTGTCATCAATGACAAAAAATCCTTTATCTTTACATTCAGTGAAAGAGACAATGGTTGTAATCCAAGGAAAAGCTTGAAGCTGTATCAAAACCAGGATTACACCATGAGACAGTATCTCTTTATATTTAATGTGATATAAACGATGTCACCTATCACAAAGTTTTGAATTGAAATAAAATGGTTCATTTAGAGAGATGTTATTAACTGGAAGTATCTCACTAGACTGCAGAAAAAGCAAGTTTCATTAGGTAGAAAGGATTATGGTTCTGAGAATCTGGTCACCTTTTTTCATATCTTTATAATATTTATGTATTTATATCAATTCTGAAGAGGTTAAAAAAGACAAAAATATCATTTTTGCCTCAAAACACAAAGAATTTTATGCCAAGACATTGATAAGTTGTTTGCCTGATGAGATTATATCATCACAAATGAAGAAAACTCTTAATTGAATTTCTTATTAATCATTAAATATGACTCAGTTATATTTGTATCAGCAACAAATCAGAAAGCCTTTCTTTTCAACTTAATACATAGTATGTGGTGTGTTTTAGCTTATACATAAGCAAAGTAACTTATCAACATAGTGCTAATACACTTGGGAAAGGTATGAATCCAATTCTCCCTCCAGCTATGGGTAAATAGCAGGGGAGTCTGGGCTCCTTAACAATGACTAGGTAACCAGTCTAGGAGAAAGAACACTCTGAATTCTAACCTGTTAAACTCCGCTTAAGAAATTGACCTTGTGTTGCATCCTGCTTGTGCAGAGGGGTTGGTAAATATATATTAACACTTTCAGTGAACTTAAAACATGCTAGCTACTTATTGAGTGGGATTCAATTTTAGAAGCTTTTAATTGTTTCTTGGGTTTTTAAAAAAAATCTTATAGGTAGTAAAATATATGAATCTGAAATCCAGGACTAAAAATTCTTTTTAACTCATTATTATAATTTTCCATATAGGCTTTTTCCTTATCAAATTTAAGAACTAGAAGACTGGGACTGAAAGTTTTCATGTATTAAAAGAGAAATATTTGGTTAAAATTATTGTCATGTATCTTTACTATTTACAATAGCTGGTAATGTGCCACTATTGTATTCTTATCATAAAAAAAGTAGTCATTGTGTTCAGGCACATTACATTATTCAAATAACCCACTGGTTTTTGCTATTTTTCATCTTTACAGGACTTGTAAAATTTTAGTGATAATAGCCAAACCTGCAATTTGTGTAATTTTTGTGATATGTTTATTGAAATGGTGTATTATCTGCAGATAGAATAATATACTTACATACTTTAAATAATTAAACCCTTTGGTTCAACAACAAAAATGATGCAAAATGCAGCAAAAACAATATATTTTGATCTAAAAGTTAATGAAATTATAAATATAAAAGTACAAACTAGAATTGCAAATTAAAATCTTTATGCATACTAATGAGATATATTTGCATTTCACTTCATTATGTTTAATTTATTATTTTTAACAACATTAAATTCACATTAACAAACTTCATAATATTGTTTTAATGAATCAGTTAATTGAGAGAAAGGAAAACCATTTTAACATGAAGATGTTTCTTTTATTTCTATATTCTGAATTTTACAAAAACTGCAGACAAACCCAAGAACTATAATGGTTTATTATCATATAAACAAAATAATACTCTGAACATTGTTTTACTAGCAGAACCAGTGGATATACCACAGTATGATAATTTAATTATTATGTTTGATATGTTTACTTAATAGCTATTGCAATATGTAAAAATTATCTTTCCATTATGTTCAATTGAAACAGATTAGTGTTATCGCTTCTGTGTGCACTCACCCTCTCTATCTTTCCTCTAGTCTCTTTCTTTCTTATCATATTTTTTCTTTGTAGCATGTCCTTTCTTTCTTTATAATAAAAATGTAACAGTCCATTATTTAGCTGAGGTGACAACACTCACCAGAAATAAGAATTCAGTGGATAAGCAATACCAAATAATCACGATTTACACTTTTGCATTTCACCTAGGGTAATTTGTATAGTCTGATTTTTAATCAGAGGGTGTTGCAAGATGATAATTGTCGTAATATTAAGGAACACACCTATTAATATATAGATTTTTTTACCACAAAGCAGATGAATACTTAAAACTTAGTGTATGTATACAGGAATGAAATAAGCAACAAGAAGGATTATACTGCAGATTTCTTTCTAATGAATAAAGATCAATGATGATTTTGTAGGTATTTTAGCATATGACACAAATTATATCTATATATTGGGAGTGAACATATATAAACTTAATGGTAACTGATATTTTTAGTCTTTGAAAAAGCTTGAAATAACTCTTCAATGTTAACACTATCTTATAAAACTAAAAGTCTGGTTCAAGATTTGGAGAGGGGGATGAGAGTTATTCACATAATGAAAAAGGAAATATTGTAATAAAAATAATTGATGAAAAGAGAATGTGGGTTGAGAGAAAAATAATATGAAAGAAAATAGAACAAAGGAAGAAAACATGTCAGGATAAGAAGGAAAAGGCAAAGAAAAGGGAAAAGAAACTTTGGGATATGGTTGTAGTAAAAAGGAATAATGATGAATATCATAAATGTAGGAAGAAAAATGTTCAAAAGTAGCTGGAGCAAGAGAAAAATAATGTCAGAACAGATAAAAGGGACATTTCCTTTTTCTATCCTTTCTCAAATTGAAGATAGAAAAACTAGGAAAGACAAAAATAGAGTAACAATGAAAAATAATTAATATATTGTTGCAAGACATGGAATTTAAATTCCTTAACTTCAATAGTAAAATTAATGAATAATTTGTCTTAATAAAATAGTAAAATACTAAAGTATATAGTTCTATATACTTTAGTATTTTACTATTTTATTAAAACAAATGCTCTAGTTCTTTTAGCTGGTGATGTAAAATAATTACTGAGTATTAATTGCTTATTCCTTATAAGCAATCTCAACAAAAAGACAATGTTTAAGTTGATAAAACTTTTAAGTAACTAAAATTTAAAGAATAAAATATTTGTCAACTGAAATTTTTCTCATAAAATAGACTGTCTGAAGATGTCATCTTGGTGTCTACAAATAATGATTTTTTACAAAAATCCTCTGATGTTTCAGCACTGTATATATCCAGTAGTTTTGTAGAGCTTGATTTTGACAGGAATAATATTTATCAGATCACCATCAGTAGAAAGGAATTGTTTTACTGTTATTATAGTAACCAATTGCAATCTAACTCTTGATCTAGCATATGTCCATATATGTTGTTAATCAACTATTTCCTTCTTCAGTTTTCATAAAAAACAAAACTTTCACTAATAAGGTTTGAAATTCTGGAATGAATCATAGTCAATATTCATCATTAAGACTATTATCTGTCTCTGTGTTATTTTTTTACCAAAGACATCTGAACATATTCACAAGCACTGGTATTATAATTATTCAACCAGCAGTGTATTTTTGCTCTATTGGAAATATATATAGCCAAGGACAATGCTATCCTCAAAATTTTGTAGATGTGTTGAAAGTTTTTGCAAATGCATTTTATCTCTTAGTACATGACAGCCATTTTTTTTCAGCAGATTACTTGATTGCTTTTATCTGCAAGAAACTAAATGCATCTTAATGAAGTATATATTTTGGGTAAGCCTGAAAAATGCCTCAAGTGAAGTTTTTAAAAAATAGTCTGCATAACTTGTGGATTTTTTTTTTAATTAAAAAACAAAAAACAAAATAATCCAGAGGGATGATTTTAAATTTAAGTGATGGATCCATTTTTATTTTCAACCAAGCAATCTTGAGTGCAAGGTATTATATTTAAATATTTTAATCAATTCCGAACATCAGAAAAACAATAGTGACGCTGTAAATATGAAATTATTGGAATTTTAAACAAAGTGAAGATTTTGTCATTTTCTAAAAAGTTATGAGTAATTTTGGATTTTTTATTTTGTTTAAATGGTTAAGAAGAAATTATTTTTGTATTTGTGATAACACATTTTATATTGCTCAATTACACTTCAGCCTTTTTTGACTAGTGAAAGAGTGGGAGTCCTTGTGGTGTAATGGCTAATGTGCTGGACTGACATAGTAGTAAGCAAATTTGAACTCCAGTTGCGCTATCACATCCACATTCAGATTAATACCTTTGGGAATTGTATCAACCCCATCACCCCCAGCTATGGGTTAAATAGAACCACTACTGTTCTTTTACAAGGATGGTTTTGGCATTAAATAACCCACAAAGTTTGATATGCCATTAAACAAAGTAACCAAACCAAATGAGGAAAACAAAGAAACTACTCTTTAAAAAAATTTGTTTATTTGATCTTAGTTTTTATACCTTTTCCTTCAAAGTTAACTTCAATTTTGTGTTTTTTTATTTTTTCATTTTCTGTAACATGTAAAACTTGACCATCTAAATTAATCTTACTTCACTTATAACAAAACCATAAAATTACATATATAACTCCAGTTTGTTACACTGCTTTTTATGGATGCATTGTTTTATTATATCGATAAACATTCCATTAGGAATATTGAGTTCTTATGAAATAAATCGTGGAATATCTTGTTAACACTGTTTCTTGATTTTGTGCAAAAATGAAACATTTATGATATAAATAATTAAAATAAGTATTTCAAACAAGCACTCCTCCAATTTTGTTGTTTTAATTGTTTTGTCTGGTAGGTTATCTGGCCTTCTTTTAGTTAGGGTCATATCAAATAATCTTCATCTCTTTGAGAATAAAACTACATGATAATTGTAACTAATTAAAAAAGGATTATAATGACTATCATTGTGATTATAGACATACTACAAAAATAAATAAATAAAGCTAGATTCATTTGGTTCAATGTAAATGAGACTAATTTAGCTATTGTAGGATTTGATTTGGCTTGAATAACTTGTTCAAGATTTAATATGTTATATTGGTAAAGATGACTGACTGAAATTAATCTGGAAAATATTGGAATTCATATTTCTGTGTGGTGGTAGTCAAATATCAAAATATAGCAGAAAATACTCTTACCTCATGGGGTGTAGTCAGCAAGATACAATCATCATAGTATTTTGAAAGGTTATCATGTCAAAATGGCACATTTTGAAAATCATAGGTAGGAATTATGATAGGTAGATAGATATGAGCAAACTTTTTATAGATATGATCAGACTAAGGTAGACAGATATTGCTAGATGGAGATAGATAAATTAGAGGCAGATAGATACAAATATAAACAGATAGATATGAATAGTGAAATAGATACAAAGATAGATATGAATACAGGGGATATCCAAAAAGTAAGATATGAACATCTCATCCAACATATTTAAATAAAAGATTTTTCATATAATGTTGTCATCATCCCCATTGATGCATAAATACCTTCTTTGAAAATTGTAGCATTAACTGAGTGAAGCCACCTCTAACAATAACATCATCTGTGTGACATCCTGAATAAATGCTATTTGAGAGACCCAAACAGGTGTGATAATCTAATACAGGTGTGATAATCTAATACAGGTGTGATAATCTAAAAGAGCCAAGCAAGGAGTGTGCAATAGATATGGTAAAACATCTCAACTACATGAACACATGAGCTCATATTCTTCATTCAATTGCTATGGGAGCCAAAAAGATAATACTTTTTGATATCTTAATTTCTTGTGGACAATTTCATAGACCACCATTTTTAAAAGATCAACTTCTACAGCTATATTTTAAAATTCTGTTATCATTTTGAATGAAAGCTTCCATCTGTGCAATGTTGTATTCTGGTTTTTATGAATGTGGATACCCAATAAAAAATGTATCCTGAATATTTATACACCCCTGAGTGAATGCAGTAGATGAGCCAGATATCTGATTCTGATAATTGTATATTTGCCATACACACTAACAAGTTCACGGTGAATTTATATTGAAATTTTGTTCTCGGCATACAAAAATCTATATTTGTTCACAGTTTTATGGTGGTAGTCATCTTTGTTGGGATGTGACATATGTATGTGCTGAATATTAACGTTATTCTGGCTGTTTACAATGTTTTACTTCTGGTTGATCTGTACCTTACTTTTTGCATATCCATTATACATTGAGTGAGGGATTGTGATTAATACTCTGTGAACAATCAGTATATTTGCATGCTTGTAAAAATACACAAAAGAACTGACTGCTTTGAGGTAAAAAGATTGTGTTGATGCAATTACTTGAAGTGAAGAGTGCCTGTTTTGCAAATAAGCATTTAATTAGTCTTTCTCATAGATTTAGACTGTGAAGAATAATAAACAAAAATACAAAGATTGAGAATGATGCTAGATAGCTAAATTGAAAAGAACAAACAGAGAATCAGATGGGGGTGTGGAAAGAAAGAATGGGAAGTCTGTTATTCTTTTATGAAAACCTAAATGGTTTGAGAGAATATACTGTTGAAACAATTTTCTAAAAGTTTCTTTCAAATGTGGAATATCAAAGTCCTGAAAAGCAAGAAAATAAATGTCCACTTACCAACAATCTTTATATTTTTCTTTTTCTCATCCAACATAATATTCTCCATTTTTAAATCCCTGAAAAAGAAAAAAAAAAAAGGAGAATGAAACATTGAACTGTTTTTGCTATTTGTTTCTTATAAAAGAAAAGAAAAGCAAACAATCTCAAAATTTAAAGAATTAGGTTTTGAAGCATTTGTAAGTTTTATTTCACAGTCTTATTTTTAGCTGTTTAAAGTCTTGAATTCCATGGTTGAAAGATATTTAAGTGAATAGATCTTATATGTGAGTCCAAGCTAAATAGAATTTGCTTCAGGTAAATATATTCCCTAAGCAAAATAATTCTTATATATATGTATATTATAGGGAGTAGCAAAAAAAATTGGATACTACGAGTTTTAAAAGCGAATTAAGAATAATTATTCTTAATTTAATCTATTATTTAAGGTTAAACTTTGTCTAAATCGATAAGTAGTAGCATAATAACCATCATTAAAAAAAGAAAAATATAATTACATATGCAGTTTATTTTTAAAAGATTTAAAACTATTTGTTTTGGTCAATTTCGACGATATCCGCCATTTTGTCTGTTTTTCAATGGTTTTAGGCGCTTGTTTACAATTTTAACATAACATTTGGGATGGAAAAAATTTTTACTAAAAATCAGGTAATTATCCGATTTTAATGAAATTTTCAGTATTGATTTAACAATTAATGAATTTTATAATGCATCAGTTATTTTATTTCCAAACTTTCATTTAGTATTTTTGCTATGAAAAATTAATATATAAAATTCATTTAAACTATGAAAATCCTGATGTTAAGTTTAAAATGTTTTATTTTTAGATTCTAAAAATAAATATCTACTTAATGCAAACCTTATTTTAGGTATCAAAAGTAATAAGTTTTGAAGAAAAACTCGATTGAAAATGTACCCCCTCCCCTTTTTAAGCAGAAAAAACATCAATGTATAATTTTTTCTTTTATAAAATAATAGCCAATCAAATAATTACGAAATGAGTAAAAAAGAAATCTCCAAAAAATTAATTATTTATTATTTTTTTACATTTTATTTTTCGATTTTCGGTACTTATTTTCTCATAGAAGCGCAACTGTAAAAATTGTTTTTTTGGTTTCTATTCATAACTTCGGTCTTTTATCTCATTATTCATACTGTAATTAGTACAATATATGACCAACTTGAAAAACATTTTACGCCCCCAACATAAGGGGGGTCAAAATTAAGTGACCTGAAAAAAATGAGAAAGTTTTGAAATAAAATAAATAATGCATTATAAAGATCATTCATTGATACATAAACACTGAAAATTTCATTAAAATCCGATAATTTCCTGATTTTTGGTTAATTATTTTCTGTAAAGTCATTTTGTCAAAAACGCATTTTAGGTTCAGTTTGCCAGTCCCTACTATATTACTACTATGATTTATTTGATAAATGATGTAATGGATATATTTTAAGATACTGATGAATTTATATGAAGAAAATGATGATTCATATCTTTTTAATCTCAAACCAAAAATAATTAAAAGAGAAAAAAGAGGATGAATTAGTGAACACATTTTAAAGTTACTCTATTTAAAGTAATTGTAACTCCTTTTTAATTACAAAATTGGATGAATAGATAAATTTTCTCAAGAAAAGAAAAACAGCCGATATAGATCATTGCTAACCATAGTCTGATTCAAAGTACAAATAATAAAAAATTGATTTCATGATATAAGGGAATCACATGTTAAAATACCTTTCTCCCTTTACAGTGAATTCCCTTAGTAAATAACTGATGTAGATAATACATATAAATACACGTGTGCACACACACACACACACACACACAATATGTATAACATAATCAAATATAGATTTACAAGCCAGCTACTAAATAAAAGAAGTGAACTGATATCTAGATGTCACCACAAAAATAGATTTAAACTCATATGAAAAAATATTTTTGATTTGATAGTAATGGTGGTAGTGTGATAATGCTAATAATTTTTCATTTAACTGTAATAATAATAATAATAATAATAATAATAATAATAATGGTAATAATAATTATTAAATATATTATAATGATGGTAATGTGGTAGACATGAGATTTGTAGTGATAATAGATATATTGATGGTAAAAAATGATAATATTAATTTTTTATTTGTAATAAGTTATTTAACTGTAATTATTAAAATTTGTTTCAACTATTTTTTTGGTGATATATTAAACTTTTATGAAGTTGCGGTTTTCCCTGGTGGATTTTTCTTTCTTTTAGTTATTAGGAACCTTATGATTAATAATTAATTGTGACTTGTATATATATATATATATATATATATATATATAAGAGAGAGTATAAATATGTATAATCATATAAATAGTGATAATCGTAGTGTGATATATTAATAATTAAAAATTTGTAATTGTTTTTTGTTTAATTCACATTAATCAATTATAATTATTGGAATAAGTATGATATAGATATTTATAGTATTGTAATGAGTTGAGTTAGCGGTAATGTGTTTATAATTTAAGATAAGATAAGACAAAAAACATCTTTTTGTTTTTATTTTATATGCATTGTAATTGCCTTCCAATCATTATTATAATATATATATATATATATATATATATATATATATATATATATATATATATAAACAAATTTTTGGTACAGCTAAATTTATAAAGAATTTTTAAAAATAATGACATACTTTTATTCATCAGCAATTTTCAAAAGAGAAAAGTGAAAATGAAAACTTAAGGGCCCTTTTTCGACCGGTGCTTTGTCAAAAGTAACGACCGGTAGATCGTTTAAAAGTTACACTGTAAATTGAATGCGTAAAAGAGAGATTTAATCATACGAAATGGTGGGGTAACATGAAGGCAAATAGGGGGGAGGAAAAAAAATTAATATATATATTGGTAAATACCTTCAAGTAACTCCCACCTCAGCAATCATATCCCCAGCAAAAATTACCAGGGAGTGCTTAGGATGTCTTTGTCTATACAAGGACAGGCAGTAAAGGAAAACTCAAGGACATTGAGATGGTGACTTGTCCTAGCCTTGTGTAAAATAGAAAATTGCTGATCGTTGTAGTTATTTTGCAACTATTTGTACTACAAAGGTGGTCACCGATGGCAGAATCATGTGCCTGGGAAAGTCCGGATGTGGTTTGGGGGAGGCTTCTTATACCCGTCGGGACGTGTTGGTTTATTTAGACATTTAACCTCTGCGTCGTCCTGCCAATGTAACTGGCATCGCACCAAGCATTGGTATTTGTAAATTACATAACTTTGTTCAAAGATTGGCAGGATGTCTTTTTGAGCAGAGCGAAATGCAGGTATGGTGGTAAGAATTGTCCGGACTTTAACTGCGTTAAAGCAGCGTATTATGGTTAATTTGATCTTGTTTGCCAATGTCTGACCAACAAGTCCTATCCATGGCAATCGTAAATATACAGGACATTTAGGTGGACCAAACTCTTTGTTGCTGTTAAAATTTGAAATAGTTTGGTTGATCACCTTTGTAGTCAAATCCTCAGGATACCCATTGTCGGCAAAGATGTTGTTAATTGTTTTGAGTTTGTCTCCTATCTTGCAGTCAGAGCATATCATAAGAGTTCTAAATGTTAAACATTTAATTAAGTTTACCTTTCTGGATTTGGGGGCGAACGAATCCCAACTCAAGTAGAGGCCAGTAAAGGTGGGCTCACGGTAAATACTCGTCACAAAAGACAAGGAACGTTTTTCAACAAGAACGTCCAGGAAGGGGAGACAATTATTTCTTTCCTCCTCCATTGTAAACCCTAGAGAGGGATGAAGGCCATTAAGGTTTGAAAAAATTTCAGGACTTCATCACGTGAACTAAAACAAGCAAAAGTGTCATCCACGTAACGAGCATAATAATGTTTGGAAACCTTCTGAAACAACATCTTTTCGAGGAAACCCACAAACACATTAGCCATTAGGGATCCAAGGTGACTCCCCATCGAGATACCATTGATCTGCCTGTACATAATGTCATTAAAGCTGAAGGACACTGATTTTGTGGCCAAGCCCATCAACTCAATGAAAACATTTTCAGGAAAAGTGTGGGGAGGGGGTCAGATGGCTGCAGTACAGTAAATCTGCACATATGCCTATAGTTTCGTCCAATGGTATGTTAGTAAATAAGGATGTGACACCAAAAGAGACCATAAACTGGGATTCTCTACAACAAGGCAGTTGACAAATAGAGGAAACAAAACTAAAGAAATCAGGAACACAATAAACTGATTAAAAATTCAGAACAGGATTTAATAGTTCAACCAACCATTTGGCCAGTTCAGTTCAGAACATAGACAATATTGGTTGTGGTGGGACGCCGGGTTTATGGATTTTTGGTAACCCGTACATCCTTGGTCTATTTGAACCGACTGGGTGGATCCTGTCATATACTTCCTTCAATAATAATTTTTTCTTATCTAAACTAAGAAAACATTTTTGGAGTTTTACTTCCATTTTGTATGTATCATCTTTTGATAAATCCCCCAATTTTGCAAATTTGCTTGTATCATCCAATATAGTATTTATTTTTGACACATAATCTAAGCAATTTAGGATAACAATGCCAGAACCTTTGTTAGGTCTGGTAAGGTAGATATTTGTGTTGCGTTTAAGGGCCATGGCTGTCTCAAAATGGTTTTCTGCCACAAGAAGCCATTTCATTCGACCATAGAGTCAACAAATTTATATGCTAGGTCCCTTAAATGGGCTTTTAGGTAGAGTAAGTTGGGTAGGGATACCGGCGAGTGTTTGATCAGCTGTGAGAACAGCAACTTGAACTCAGTAAAAGTATTTACTTTATCAATTTTATAAGGGGGGATGCAAAACCCAAACCCCTAGGCAAAACCAACTTTTCGCTTTCAGAAAAAACATGTGATGAGAAGTTGAAAATGTGTTTGTCTGTGATTGTTATATTACCAAATTTCTTTTTTATAAGAAAAGAAAGAAAATTTTTATAATTGGCAGTGTATTTATTAAACAATGTGTCTGCATTGATGGATAGATATTTCGCAAAACGGAGTTTATCAAAGAAGCTAAGGTACTTCCAGATAAATTTCCAGGAAGATTTTATGTGGGTTTTTAATGATTCAATTGAATCCGTAAAGAAAGTTATCTCATCCCTAATAAAAGCACGCTCGACGTTTGTCAGGTTGCGGCATTTAATCTTTTGTATGTGTCTACTGATGTATCCAGGGACTACATTGTTGTTAAGTCAAGATTTAAGGAAACTCGACCGACATTTTAGGTCTTCCAACCAGCCTCCATTTCAAACAGATCCACTGATCCACTGTGTGTACTAGACTGTCCACTAATTTGAGCAATAACAATATTTTTAACCAGGTAAAAAAAAATATGTGGCATTGAAAAACAGTGGTTAATCAATTACATTAAATTTCATGAATAATAGTAACAGAAGACTCAATAGAGGGCAAAATATAATATGCTTTAACCTTACATATAATAGAGATGGGAAAATTGTACATGAAAAATTTCTATCAATTGATAAATATTTTCTCCAAATAGTAAATTACATAAAATA
The DNA here is from genome assembly GCA_023376005.1 of Doryteuthis pealeii. NCBI lineage: Eukaryota > Metazoa > Mollusca > Cephalopoda > Myopsida > Loliginidae > Doryteuthis > Doryteuthis pealeii. Next base: position 22,544,206 of record CM042160.1, on the reverse strand, counting down.
TTTTATATAAGTTCAGTTAAAACCAGCTGTGGGGTTATCCACCTCTATCAAGTTGGAAGAGTTATCTTCCCTTGTGTTTCGGGTATTGACCACCAGGTGTTTTGCTATTTAAGCAGGCAAGCGCCAGATTTAAACTCTTTTTCTTCTCCGGGACTTCACAACCATGCGTTAGACATTTATGTCTACACCTACCTAGTGTGGGGGCTTCAGCCCCCAACACAACGTTAGTAAGTGACATTGCTTTATGGACTCTTCATTACTTCTATATGTACATTTTAGGTATCTCTTGTATACCTCCTTATTGTATCTCTATTCATGAATGTGTTCTTTATTATATCTTCTTTGTATTTCTGTTATATGTATCTTCTCCATGTGCTTATATTAAAGTCCATTGTTACATTTTACACTCTTGGTCAGAGTTGTTTTGTTCAACCAACAATTATAATTGATGTTATAACTTTGAACCCAACACAGCTATAGCTGCAAAGAAAATGTGTTGTATTTAACAAAAAGACACATTACAAAAATAATAAGGCCACCAAAATCCAACCCAAACCTATGTGTAATTGAAGGAATAGACATGACTGCCTGAAAAACAATAGGATTTTCAAGACAACTGTAAAAGCAAGTGCCAACACCATAAAAATTAAAGTAGTTATACTATCTAAAATATCTATAAGAAAAGAAGGATGAAAATTGTAGTACTCCCAAAGGGAAGTGGGAAATATGAAAAAGGGTACCCACATGTAATGAAGGGTAAAAAAAAGTGTTTACTATTCTTAGAAGAGAAGTCGGAGATGATTTCAAGTAGATGAAACAAAATTCCTCTTGTACTATTTACAACCAGATTAACATTATTGTGATTGTACATAATTTAAATTCACAAAAACATATAAGAAACAACATAAATACACCAGATAAGAATTCAAGACTTGGATTGCATTTGGTTACAATGAGAGAAAAAAAATTGTTTTTTTTTAATTTAAATGAGTGACACTTAAGAAATTTATTGATTTAAACTTTTTTGTTTTTTGTTAAGATTTTGAGTTCCAATTAAGCTAATTAATACTATACAATTAATTAGTTCTAATTAAGCTAATTAATTCTATGTAATTATTTTAAATTGTTACTTTAAGAATTACCTATAAACCTAATCAGTAATTTTTGATTGAATATGAATAATCATTCTAATAAAATTCTTTTAAAATAAATAATTAATTTTTATCTTTTGATGTTTGGAAATTTCATCTCTGCATTATTAGTTACATGTTGCAGTATCATGGTTTATTATTTATTTTTAGAGATCCACTATTGATAAGAGCCTCTACTTCTCCCATGAGGAAGAAATTACTTTTACATAAAAACCTCCTTTTGGTTCAATAAGTATGCATATTTGGTAGCTGTATACAAAGATATCAGTAGAGGACAGGTATACAAAACCTTTCAAATTATTAATATGCGTATGTGTGTATGAGTATCTATTACTCATAGTCTTATTTCATTACTATAATGCTTCTGATTATTTTCAAAATTGAAAATGAGATTCATTTTATTTTTAAATAAAATTCATTTTATTTTTAAATAAAATTCATATTATTTTTAATACAGACAGCACAATTTTATTTTATTTTTTTTTTTTATTTTTTTTATATTTTTTTAAAATTTTTTGATTAATTCCAACGTTTGACTAGCAGCGTTCTGTTTTTACTAACGGTCTTTTTCCCGTCTTATTTTTGTTGATGACCGACCGACGTGCGGTTGATACATTATAATGCAATAGGGTCCTCATATTAGTTGAGGATGGGCCGAGTGTTGCTTTTTAAAACCGTCAAGAGAATTGGCCCCGAAACGGTTTGCACACTTTCTCTTCTGATGAGCCTATTTCAGTTGTAAACATCGTTTGTTTTTTTCATTATATCTTATTCATACTGTCGGATTAATTTCCATTTTATTTTCACATATATATATATATATATATATATATATATATATATATAATATATCCTCACCCTCATTGGGATATATAATATATATATATATATATATATATATATATATATATAATATATATATATATATATATATATATATATATATATATATATATATCCTCATCCTCATTGGGTATATATATATATATATATATATATATATATATATATATATATATATATATATATATATATATATATATATATATATATATATATATATATATATATATATATATATATATATATATATATATATATATATATATATATATATATATATATATATATATATATATATATATATATATATATATATATATATATATATATATATATATATATATATATATATATAATATATATATGTATATATATATATATATATATATATATATATATATATATATATATATATATATATATATATATATAATATATATTCATACGCACATCATTTTTATCCAATCATACGTATCCCATGTCTATTGAATTTTCTGTAATTTTTTGAATTTTTAAAAAATTTTCCTTGCATTTGAAACATCTTCACCTGATGATTGCATCTCATGAAACCAATATGGTTGTGAATGTTCCTTTCTCACCTAATAAATAGATATGTAAAACCTTTATATATTTACTTTATTATATTTATATATATATATATATATATATATATATATATATATATATATATATATATATATACATATATTTTACTTCTTAGGAAAGTTACCTTGGGTTCCAGCTCAATTACCCCATCTTTGAAAACAGTAGACACTCACTTAGAACATGGCATTGTTTGCGGAAGGCTGGTAAATTGGCCCTTTTTACTGTGACTTTTAATTTTTGTTTTTCTCTTCTTTGCAGTTTTATTTGAATCCTAATCTTTTTTTACTGAAAATTGACATATAGCTCTAAACTATGAATAATTGTCACTAATAACTGTACTATCCAATTATTAGTATGGATGTTTTTTTAATAAAAAATAGCGAAATATAAAAGTCCTGTCTAACCCTTACCCACCCACCTCCTTGATAGCATTCTTCCCTCTATAAAATAGACATCAGAAAAAGAGAGGGAGGTATTCTCATAGTTACTAAATAGGAGGGGACTTACAGACTTTAACTAAGTTAAAACTTAGAAATCGAGTTATTGCCCCTCTCCCTTTCTTTTTTTTTCTTGGACAACATTTCAAGAGCATTTTACATGCCATGCAGTCACATATCACTTGAAACCATGAGTAGTAGCATGATGGATCAATGGGTCAACGGCCAGGATCAAACAGTTCAGTCAGGAAACTATTGCTCTTCATCTATTGCGTCTATTGATGACTTAAGAAAAAAGCCACCGAAAGGTATCGATGACATCGAGCCAACCAAATATATGACAGCACACAAATATATAAAATCATACAGCATCGCCCATTCTGTGGATTCTGGTGCACGGCCACAGGTTCGAGCGCTGGCCTGAGTCAAAAAGTTGGCCCCAACAACATCCCACCCAGAGCAGACAAACAAGACACACCCACTACCAACGTCACAGCTCTGACCACAATATCTAAAAAGACAACCACAGAACCTAGAAGTAAAACACACCTACTGAGGTGTAAACAAATGTTAAACTTAGCAACATTTAATGTTAGAATGTAAAAAATGATAAACCAACTACCTGAGTCAACGGCGTCTGCAGCAGATAAAGATATAGACTTAATCTGCGTACAAAAGCATAGATTTGATTATAGTGAATTAGAAATAAAATATCATGAAACAGGTAATGGATGGACGTTTGTGTTGGCATCGGCATGGAAAACCTCCACAAATGTCACTATAGGATGTGTAGGAATGCTCCTCAGCCCCCGAGCTATAAGAGCACTAAACAGTGTTGAAAAAATCCAACCAAGAATAATATGCGCTATCGTTAATGGGAATCCCTGCATGACAGTAGTCTCGTGCTATAGCCCTACTAATGTCAGTGAAGAAACAGACATCGCAAAGTTCTACAATGAGTTATTCTCCCTATGCAGACAGATTCCCAAACACAATGTCCTGATCATTGGGGATAACACAAATGCGCAGATAGGCAAAAACAAGAACAATAAATACTGCCTACATAACATCCAAAATAGAAACGGTGAACTACTAGCCGAGTTCTTTCTTGAGAACAGGCTTGTATTCTTAAATACAAAATACCAAAAAAGAAAAGGCAAACTATGGACCTACACATACCCAAGCAATACAAAAGCCCAATTAGACTATATCCTAATAAATAAAAAATGGATAAATAGTGCAATAAACTGCAAAGCATATTCCTCTTTTGAAGGAGTATCCTCCGATCACAGAATAGTCACAGAAAAATTATGACTAAGCCTACACAGAAACAAAAAGCAAACCAGTAAATCTGTACGATACGACTGGTCGACGCTTGCCAACAGCAATATATATGTAATTGCTATGCTGTGGCAGTAAAAAATAAATTTGATATCCTCTATAATGATGCTCTAAAAAGACACTAAAGCAATGGTCGGCCACAAACAAATTATCAGTCATATGGAAATCCGATCTCACTGACAAGTTAAAGTGACAATTCCTCCAGGCTGTGGTTATATCAGTACTACTGTATGGCTGCACCACTTGGACCCTAACAAAGCACCTTGAGAATAAGCTAGATGGGAGCTGCACAAGAAAGTTGCGTGCCGTCTTGAATAAATCGTAGAAACAGCACCCCACAAGGAAGCAGCTGTATGGTCACCATCACCCCTCTCACAAACCATCCAAGTGAGATGGACAAGGCATGCTGGACATATATATATATTATAAATCAGTAAACTGGTTTGAAATATATATATATATATATTATATGTTATATATTATATGTATATATACATATATATATACATATATATATATATATATATATATATATATATATATTTCAAACCAGTTTACTATATATATATATATATATATATATATATATATATATATATATATGAGGTAAGGTAAAAAGAAAAGTGGACAAAAAATAATGACTCAAACAAGTAGAAGTAGAGAAATATTTTGTTCTTCTTTATGCAAAGAACTTCATCAGTCTAACTTTATTCTTTTTATAAGTACAATGTAATTGCAAAATTACTTAATATTGCTATCATTTATTACAGCCCAGATAAATTAGTATTTACATAAAATCTAGTAAATACCATCATTGTGAAATTGAAAGATAAAAAAAAAAAAATATAATGATAAAGAAGTTCTGCGCGTAAAGAAGAACAAAATATTTCTCTCCTACTTCTACTTGTTTGAGTCATTATTTTTTGTCCACTTTTCCTTTTACCTTACCTCATACTGTCAGATTTTACTCCAACCCCCCTATCTTCATATATATATATATATATATATATATATATATATATATATATATATATATATTGTAAATCAGTAAACTGGTTTGAAATTTCAGTTATTATGGCAGTATGTTGATTATATGCTTGTATCAATTAGAAATTAATGATGTTTGGTATAAATACACTGCAACAATAAATTGATTAAAAAAATAAATAGATAAGAAGTTTCATTGGGAAATAGATTAGTGCACATTTATTAGCTTCATGCAAAATAACTCAGATTTTCAGCTATCAATCAATGTTGTATATTGTTTACTTTACCAAATGTTTGGTTAGTATTTTAAGCAGTTTCCATTGCTTCATGTCTCATTTTGATATTATACAATAAAATTGCTTCAATTTCATTCCTCCTATCTAATTTGACTGCCTAAAATAAACAAGAATGTTAATGGTTTTGTTTTCTATAAAAACAAAACCATTAACAGAAAACAATAGAGCAAAGTCAGCAGTTTAAAATTGTATGTCACAATAATACACTCTTGGAAATAATATCAGAATATGTAATAATTAGTATTTATCATTATATATGATTAACTACAAAAATCTTAAAGTTACAGTCAGTCTAGTTTACGATTAATAGTATTACTAACAATGGCAATATAAACATTACCTCTAATTTTTCACTTGATTTATTTCATTCATTTATTTTTTACATGGTTAATTTTTTTTTAATAAAATTAGAAATTGATAGTTTATACTATTGACTGTTTCTCTAATCACTCATTAGTTTAAATTTAAATATATAACCTATATTATTCTTCAATTAATAATTAATTATAATTTCTTTTATTTAACAACTCTAAAAGTTATTAAACATTCCAGTTGATTTTTGTCATCTCTAATTTAAATATAACCAAATTCACACCTAAAACTGGAAACTCAACTGACAAAAGTAGATAGAATATTTATTCGAATCATTACTAGACAGAATCTAAAAAAAGGTAAGTAAGAAGACCCATTAATATTAGTTTGTTTGAATTTTCATTTTCTTAATACTTTTTACATATATTTATTTCATGCTTCATATGAGACCAGAAAACATATTTTGTTCTTAAAATTGTTTTTTTTTTCTTACACCCTCATCGCAGCACACTCCCACAAGACACATACATGAATACCACATTGCTTCTAAAACCCTTCTTCATTACCAAGCCGCAGCACTCTTTCATGAAGCTAACTCACTAACTCACTAACCCACAACTCCACCAGCATCCATTCCTCTCACAAACTCCACAAACATCCATTTCTCTCACAAACTCCACAAGCATCCATTCCTCTCACAAACTCCACAAGCATCCATTCCTCTCACAAACTCCACAAGCATCCATTCCTCTCACAACTTTCCTCTCACAACTCCACAAGCATCCATTCCTCTCACAAACAAGCATTCCTCTCAAAACTCCACCAGCATCCATTCCTCTCACAAACTCACAAACTCCACAGCATCATTCCTCTCACAAACTCCACAAGCATCCTTCCTCTCACAAACTCCACCAGCATCCATTCCTCTCACAAACTCACAACATCCATTCCTCTCACAAACCACTCCAGCATCCATTCCTCTCACAAACTCCACCAGCATCCATTCCTCTCAAAAACTCCACAAACATCCATTCCTCTCACAAACTCCACCAGCATCCATTCCTCTCACAAACTCCACAAACATCCATTCCTCTCACAAACTCCACAAACATCCATTCCTCTCACAAACTCCACAAGCATCATAAACATCACCCAAATGACAGAGAACTTCAACCTCAACCACACCAACAAACTAAACAGAAAACTTTCCCAGCTAATATCTAATATTCCTTGGAAACACATCAGTCATTCCGAAATGGTCCTGAACTTAACAGATTTACAGTTTTCAGCAACTGAAATGGAAGTACTTAGTTTTGGTCTAAAATTCTCCATTGGCATACACCGAAACCCAACAACAAATTCCATCCTCCGAAATTACAAAAAAATATATATATATATCAGTTATGTATCTAGTATCACTAAAAGGTAATGAGAACATCCTTTATTATGATAGCTGAAAGCATTATTTTATGGGCTCTTCTCATAATGTAAAAGCAGAATGTTATGTTAAATTTGATAAAGTTCCATGATTATTCAGTGTTATTTGTCTATTTGTGAGAACATTTTTATCTGAGGAACTTAGATAAATCTATAATTGTGTATACAAGAAATATTGGATTAAAAGAACTCTAAATTGCAACTGGCTTTGTAGATAAATAAACTCTTAAAGTAAGATTTTTGAATGTATTTATAAAAACAATTAGTTATTTATTTATTATATATGTTTTATAACAAGGTGACAAGACAGACGGTTGTTTTTCATTTTTACTTAATTTTATGTTTTGTTTAATTTCCATAAAGTATTGATGATATTTTATAAGTACAATGTAATTGCAAAATTACTTAATATTGCTATCATTTATTACAGCCCAGATAAATTAGTATTTACATAAAATCTAGTAAATACCATCATTGTGAAATTGAAAGATAATATATATATATATATATATATATATATATATATATATATATATATATAATGATAAAGAGTGAAAGTAAAAAAGCCAAGAAATTAATAAATTGAAATGAAATATGAGATTGAGTAGAAAAAGAAAATTATTCAGAGAAAACTCAAAGGAAAATATTGAAAGCAGGAAAGACTGAGCAAAAAAAGAAAAATCCACTATGTTAGAGAGAGATAGAAAAAAATGTTCAAAAGATGGCAGATATAAATAAAAAGCCCAAGTTAATATTGATCCCAAGGAAATAGGGAAAAAACTGATGAAAAGCCAATATGACTAGAAAAAAAATGTAATCTATTACTTAAGCAATTACAATGAGATCAGATCTTCTTTCAAAATAAAATGGTGACACTTATTTCTATGAGCACTTTCCATTTTAAATTGAAAAAAATGAATGGCAGAAGTATAAATGGTATCATTTAATTCATGAGATAAATTTAATGACATACTACTCAAATATATTTGTTAGTTTTTAGTATGATTATTTATTTATTCAATTCATATTTTATGCATGTTTAAGAAGGTAACACATGCTTCCTGATGACATCAATGAATATAACAAAAAATTTAACTTTCATCTTGTTCAAATTTATTATGAGTGTCATTAGAATTGAATAAATGAATATTTCAATACCTGAAAAAATAAAATGAAAAAGTTCCTTTAGGTAATTAATAAATAATAACAATCTGTATAAAATGTTTTTATATAAAAAGAACAAATAATTGTAAAGAAATTCTTGCAAATGTAAAAAGATATGCATAAACTTTTGAATGAAGAAAATAAAAGTAGTAAGAAGAATGTAGGAATAATGATTTTTGAACATTAGTCTAAGATAATCTTAATTTTAGTTGCTTTTTATTGTTATAACAAAATCATCATTTTATAACTATTAGTAATCAAATGAAAATTTTTTTTAAAATGCCTCTGCCAAGACTTGAACTTACATCCTTATCCTTGGTAGTATGCCTTTCTGTGGTAGCTGCTTTACCAATAGGCTCAAATATCAACAATTATTTAAATCTATCTCTGGCCTATATGTAATGTAATGTTAACAAAGTTAGGCCATCAGTTATTGGTTTACTTGTACTAATATTCAATTGATTTTTTTAAAGGATTTTATAAAGGATTTAAATTATGAGAATCTAGGATATATAATGTATCAAAAACATAATTAGAATCTGAAATATTAATTAAATAACTGAATTCATAGAAAAACAATTTTTTTAAAGTCTGAATTAGAAAGATTTTAATGATGATACTTCTAAAAACATAAAACAAAAAAAAAAATTTTGCTATTCAGAAAAACTAAAAAGAATGAATCAGAACAAACCAAATAAATTTTTTTCCCTAAATTTGAATTGTATAGGATCTAATTTTTTTCCCCAAAGATTGTTACTTTTTACTTATTAACCATGTATAGATTCACATGAGTATCTCACAATGTAATAACAAAATAATATTTGCATACTTTTATATATATATACACTCTTATGTAAATATGGAAAGACACATACATTCACGCTAATGAACACCAATTCAAAACAAAACAATATATAGCCAGAAATACACTCATATGTAGAGAGTGAGAGAGAGTGAGTACAGAATAAATTATAACCACCTGTAACAAAGAAAATTATTAATCTTTATGATAGTTATTCAATATAGAAAAATAATGGAAACTGTGGAAATCAAAAATCATTTGCAGAAAATGTTATCATTTATAAACAAACTCATGATATTCTCTGACTTTAGGATGAGTGTACAACCATCTTATCAAATTTTTCAGGCTACAATTTCAATGAAAATAAAGACACACAAATTATTCCCCTTAAAATCTCTAGTGTCAATTAATAATGAAAAAGTTACTACCTATTCTTAAGACATTTAAATAAAACAATTCAAAATAATTTTGAAACACATTAATGATTCAACCAAAGAAACAATAAAAGCAATATATTTTTAATTGCAAATCTTTCATTCTTTTATAAAAGAATATTCCAATTATAATTTTAGGTTATTCATGTGTCACAGAGAGTTGTTAGAGATCTTATAAAATTTGAACATTTTTCAAATTGATGGAAAAAGCAAAGTGAATATTCCAAAATTTCAGTGCAGCATCCAACAATAACCAGAAAATATTTGATAATTCTACTTCAACAAATTATTTGTGTGGATTTGTCTTCTCTAATTTGAGAAAATATGAAAACTATTGATGAAAAAATACTAGTTACCTTATCAGACATACAACACAATGTTATAATAATCTGTACTCACCACCAAGCTCAAATTTCCCATTGATAACAATTAAAAGGCAAACTGATTTAAATTTTACCTGACATTTTCCCAATTTTATTGTATATTTTGCTGAAATAAAAATTCATTTGATTTAAAAGTCCTATTAGAGTTTGTGGTCCCATTCACTGCATTTTATTTAGGACCAAATGTAAGATCTGTTTTCTTATGTTAATTGATACTTTTAAAAGAGTATCACATACTTAGGTAGGGGGACAAGGTCACAGAAAGGTTGAAAATCACTGCCCTAGACCAATGTCTCTGAATTGTTCCATGGAACAATGATCTAGAGAGAATAAGAGCATTGGTTGAAAGAATCTATTGGGATTCTACCTGGCATTCTTATGTGCTTCACTTATTCTTTTCATCTGTCTAGTGAAAATCAATATTTCATACTTCTGCTTCCAAAAAATCATAACACAAGGACATACAATTAAAAGAGAAAAATTATAAAAATAAAACAAGAGAATACACACACAAAGTCATATATATATATATATATTATATATATATATATATATATATTTGTGTGTGTGTGTGTGTGTGTGTGTGTGTGTTAATATGTGGAATAATTTGTTTGTCTTATCTCTAGTGATGGCCCAACAGTTTAGAGCTACCAAATTTGGTATGCATACTTACTAGAAAGAATTAACAAATAAATGTGTTCTTTACAGAGAAAGGAGCTGTTACTGCAAGACATGACTAATCATACAAAATTTAAATTTCCAAACTCTAAAAATTCCAGAAATGATTTACCTTATTATTCACATTTAATTTAATATCATGAATAAGGTTTATAAGTAGTTCTTTTTACATTTAATGACATGCCATTAAAATGTAGCAGGGCTAACAATCTGGACAAAAAACAAAAATGTTTAAATTGTTAAATCTCATCCACTTAAATTAAAAGATACTACTCCACAAAACTATATAATTTTTCACAAAACAATATTAATGTCAATAAAGATTAATGTTATAAGATAAAGGATATAATTGATAAATCTCATTTCTAAAACATATTTATCTTTATAGTAACAATTGTTGTTGTAAATTTCAATGTTGACAATAAATATTGTAAAATAGACATTATTTAGAAAAATTAAATGAACCAGTAAAATAAATAATTACAGTGATGTAAAAATAATTTTTTTGAAAAATATTGCCAGGGGTGAGTGGTAATTAAAAATTCAATGTTAATAAACTAAATTTTATTCAGTTCAATTCAGTAGAAAAATAAATTCTTTAAAAATTCTTTTTGATATATAAAATTTATTCAAATAACAGCTGTACAATGAATGAATGAATGTAATATATAAGGACGTCCAAAACAGGTGCACACAGTTTTGACCGTAAAATTCTAAATGATTTAAGAATATTTAAAATTTTCTTTCATGAAAAAAACATTGTTTCAATCGCTAGATAAAAGCATTAAATTAATCACAATCAAAAGAAAAAATGCATATTTCCCCATTCAAACCAGTTTTAAAACTTTCAATACAATAATTTTTTCAATAAAAAAAATACAGCATATTTTGAAAAAAAAAACAAAAAAAAAACGCCATTATTGATAATCAGTCGAAAAAATCTCTGATCTTAAAAATCTCCCAAAAATCAATTAATCTAAATTTAACTTTCAATTACATGAATTAAAAAAAAATAATTATTACCTTTAAATAGAAAGAAAATACATCAATTCTATATGACATATTTCACTGCCACGGAATGTAAATAAAGAAGGGAATCAGTTTTAGTGTGCATAGTTTTGAAATTACGGGATGTGCAAAAAGACAAAAAATTAATCTTTTTTTATTTAAAAAAATAATAAATATCAATTTTTTTTTATAAAATTTAATTAAAAATAAGTATTTTTTTTAAATATTGAAATGCTATTATATTTTTAATAACAACTAATATCCCAAAATTTGAATTAAATTTGAATTTAGTATTTTAAAACAATTACATTAAGTCAATTTTTTTATGTATATAATTCAAATAATTGACTTAATGTAATTAAGAAACTTTAAAAAATGTTAATATAAATTTAATTATAAAAAATAATGTAAGAATGAAAAAAAAATTCATTGGAAATAAGTGACAATTATTTCTTTTAAGGAACACTATACTTTTTAATTAACCATATTTTTTGTTTATTAAAAAAATATTCAAAATTATATTTTAAAAAACAGGCTCTGATTTTTTCTAGAATAATTTTTTTTGAATTGTGAAAACTAATACTTTTTATTGATAAAATAATACATATCAACTTTTGGGTTTATATAATTTAAAAATGGATTTTTTAAAAGTAGTGATGAAATCATAAAAACCCTAGAAATAATAAAAATCTTTCATAATATTTATTTTCAACATTTTAACTACTTTTTGTAACATTTCTAAATTTAGGAGTATATTTTCATAAAAATAAATAGCTAAACTGTTTAAATTGATTTTTCTTATATATATTTTTTTTCAATTTCAGTTTTTGACTTTAGGTCAATTTTTTAGAAAAGTCTATACATGGGGGCGATACATACATAACTCAACTGATTTATATTAAGTCATCTATCTTTACAGTAATAATTATTATTTGTTAAAATGAAGAGCCTGTTTTTTTGTTTTTTTTTCATTCATTAGGGAATGGGGAGTCTACCGAAAAAAAATTAAAAATAATTCTAATAATATTTCTCATACAAAACCTATTTAAAAAAATAAGTAATTTATAAATGAATAAGTAGAGAAAATTTAATTAGAATTGGACAACTACCTAATTTTAGATAGATTTTTTAAATTATATTTTGGACGAAAATTTGATTTTCTAATTTCTAATGGTAATTATTACATCTCTGTTTTTGAGTGGTCAAAATCAAATGCAAACATGATTTCAGGAATTCTATTGTATGAAAAAAAAAAAAAAAAATTTGAAATATTGGACTTTTCTTTCAAATGCTCTTAATTCATCTTCTTAGAGATTTGATAAATTATATATTTATTAAAGTAAGCATTTATTTACCAAATTTATTAAATTAATTGAATAACTTTATTTGATTTTTAAAGAAAAAAAGAAAATTTATAAAAATTAAAATTAAGAAGCTATCTTAATAATCTAATACTGAATAAAATTAGACCATAGTTTTTGCATTAAAATAAATGTAAACAAAATCACTTCTGGTTGAGTCTTACAGATAAGTTTACAAGTCTTAAAATTCAAACTAAGACAAGTTTATATGACGATTTCTTGTTTTTAAATAATTAAAATCTATAATTAGATAACTTTTAATATATATATTATATATATTATATATATATTATATATATATATATATATATATATATTATATATTTATTTATTATAGTGTACAATACATTATCTAGGCATGTTGTCGTGATGAAGGGTAGTAGCAAGCATGCTGTCGAGAAACCAATGGTAACAATTGCACCTTAAATGTATTGTACACTATAATAAATAAATACAGCTCTTACAAAAGTAATTGAGCACATTATTCTCATTTCTCCAATACTAACAAAGGTCTAACTATATTATATATATATATATATATATATTTATACAAACTATATATATAAATCAATAACACTGGGCATGTATTTATTAAAACTTGTTTAAAAAACACTGTGGGTCATCCTTTTTTGCGTACTACTTTCTAAACATATATAAATAATAAAGCATTTCATTTATTTTATGTAGTAATGATATTGACTATAAATCAAATACTCATAGATAAAGTTATTCATATTCCTGAAATTACTGTGACGTAAGCAGTGATGTAGTTTCAGTTACAGACAAATAGAGACTGAATCTCCATTATATATAGAAAAGATTATTTACATTTGACAATTAGTATTCCTGTAATTGTTTGAACCAAAACTTTTTAACCAGCTTTAATCCCAGTTTTGACTTATTAACTGGTGTAGATTGGGACTTAACATAGCTTAACACTTCTACCTGGTCATGGGTAGCGGAATGATAACAGTTTATCCCCGCGGATTGTATAAAGGGTTTGGTCTGAATTTCCATGAAGGCTCCTTCCAGCTAATAATGTAAAATAACACACATGCCTCTATGTAAGCATATAGCAATCTGATCAGTTAGTATCTTTTTGGTGTGCTGAATTTCTCTTTTTATAAAGTAGGTTGTGTGTGTATGTGTGTGCACATACTACACAGAAATAGACCATTAATATAATTGTCTTTTATACCAGTGGGTTTTCCTTTTTGAAACTATTTATCCTTTACACAAAGCCCATCCCATATATTCTAGTCAACTTATTGATTCTTGCTTAATAATGATAACATTTGCATCTTTAGCTTTAAAAATCAAATTGTGACAAATGAATATGTTTCATTACTCATTTCCAATCTGTTTTTTTATTTGTATCATCTGCGATTTCTGCTACGGAGCATTAGGAGTTGTTCCCCTTTACATGTAACCCTTTAAGCAGAGAGAGAGGGACTGTGAAAACAAATCTATTTTTAAACTCTCTCTACCGTGTCTATCCTCAAAGGGATTACATTATCTTTTTAAATAAGTGATTATTTGTTGGTATTTTTTATTATTAAATTGCTTAGTCATCAAAATAAATTTTTCCCTGAAACTTTTAGATTCAGTCTATAAATGTAGTAACCAAAGGTTGATTTTTTAATTAATATATTTTGAAAACTTCATTTATTTATTGGCTAAAAATGAGATTAGTTAGTAGATATCTGATCGTTGAGCAGCAGTTCATGGTACCTCCAAGTGTTTTGTTGTTGATAACAACTCAATCTTTTCTAAAAAGGTCATATAATGATATGAAATAAACAATTATGAATATATAATCAACATTTTATTTTGAAATGAAAGATTGAATTTCTATTTGTTAATTTTATCTTCTTCATGATCTGTAAATGCAATGTGATATCCACTTATACAATCTTATATAGGCAGTAGGTATAAATAACATAAAACATTTGGATTGGTACCAGTTTTTTTCTTCTTTTTTTTAAGATTAGGCCAAAAATGACCTGAGCAAATGCCAGCAGATAGGCTAGAAGAGAAAATATCTACTTCAACCTGAACTGCCTCTCTTGTCCATCTTCAATCATATCCTGTTCTGCCATCTTTTTTAATGTTTGCTTATGTAATTCGAAATATACAGGATAAGATAGATCCAAACTTGCCAGATCTGTATCCTAGTGTGATATATATATATATATATGTGTGTGTGTGTCTGTATGTACTTACATATGTGTGTGCATGGTTTTTGTTTTGTTTCAAAGGTTTAAACATTTGAGTTTACTTTTATAACCATATTTAATGACTATACAGAGAACCCAATACCATTTCATAAAACATCTTTGTAATTTAGAAATAAAACAAAAAAATATTAATATATTTCTGTTAGGGTCAGCCTAAAAAAGATCCAGGGTTGCTCCTTTCAGACAGTACGATCAGGTTTTAGGGTGCAATTCATTGTGGAACAAGACAGCAAGGGAAAATAAAGATAATCTTTATACAGGGTTACATAAACAATTTATCTCATACCACACAGTTTGAAGTTTAAGTGTCGGTAGAAGCCATTAAGTCTGCCCTGCTGTTTAAAAAAATCATTTGTTCTACTTACAAGTCCAACTTTTATTTATTAATTATATTTGCTGTACATTAGAAATATAACAATTTAGCAATGAGGTACATTTTCGAACCAAAAGGAAACACATGCTCTCACATTTTACTGCTATGGATACAGCAACTTTTGCAAAAATAACTGTTTTTGGAACTAAAATAATGAGGAGGGATTCTGCACTCCACTGATGCACAACACACAAGGCCCAGCAGCCACAAAACAAGCACAGACAGCAGAGAAACATACACACAAATCATCTGGGAGCAAATTTTTTCCCCAACTCAAAATCAAACCACAAATATGAAACAGTAAAACTAAATGGCCATCCTGTTCTTCTACAAATTGATACTGCCTCAGACATAACCCTTATTATAGGGACACTATGGAACACCATAGGCCAGCCTCCACTAAAACTTACAAGACATGTAGCATTGAATGCTACCAAGGATTGTGTCCATATCACAGGTGAATTGCCAGTGACAATCAAAATTAAGGACAAAACAGTATATGGTATGATATATATATATATATATATATATCAACCTCAAGACATTAGGACTTGATTTCAAGATCTTCTCACGATTCCACTTAATTTTGTTTGCAATATAGTATCCATATCTTCATCTTAGTATCATTATGGACCAGACCAAAGATTCAAGCGTTCTTCTCAGGTTTTCACAAATAACCAGGGAAACTGTATTCAAGCTGAACCACACTGGCACTCAAACAATCTGCTATGCCTGTTTTCTGCCCAAAATGGTCTGTACCATATACTGAATTGCCAAGGGTGGGCATAAAAGGAGAAACATAAGATTCAATGATCCAAAAACTTTGTAGGTTCCTTAGAGATTCATGGCCTTCTGACCTTACAAGGAGACCTCCAACATTTTAAATGATGCAATGACTATCTAGGCATCATTTATGATTTTCTGATGTTTGCAAACTGTATTAAGATTCCCACAAAACTCAGAAAATCTTCAAATGGTTACATAGAGGGCATCCTAGTATGAATTGGATGAAAGACATAGCACGCTGTGTGGGTGTATTGGTGCAACTTAAACTAAGACATAGAGAAAGAAACAATCAAGAGTTGCATCCCATGAAAGGGATGCAACTCTTGATTGGAAACAGAAAAATCCACCTTGGATTGTTGATTTACATTGGACATACCCAGAGCGACCATGGTCCAGGGTACATGTGCATTTTGCTAGCCCTATCAATGGCCTTAACTTTTTCATGGTTGTGGATGCCCATTCCAAATAGCCAGCAATCTTTCAAGTGCAACATATGGACAGCCATTTGACGATTACTGTACTTTAATGATTATTTAATCAACATGGCCTACCTGAGATATTAGTCCTGGATACATTTAAACTTGCTCTGCTCTGAGCAACAGGAGAGGTAACATCAATAGAGAAGATGCTACATGCATTCCTCTTTTTGTATTGAATAACACCAAATGGTGCAGTGAAGAATGGCCTGTCACCAGCAGAGGTAATCATGGAATAAAAGCTTTGTGCCACACTGGACGTGCTATGTCCACAAAAACAGTTAAAAAGACAAAACAGAAAACAATATAAAGGAAAAACATTCTCAGTTGGCACACTAATGTTTGCTAAGAATTACAGGCCTTGACAGTCAAACTAGGTACCAGGCACTATCCACAAAATAAAAGGATAGTTTATCTATTTTGTGTAAGTTGGAAATCAATTCTGAACAGAGAACAAAAATCAAATACGTACCAGATACACCATAAATAGCATAGTTGACAACATGCCAACCATTCCAACTGAATTTAAAAATGGACACATTTGAATTACCATTTCTATCTCATTTAAATTTAAATGGGAGTAAAGAAGAATCTCATAGGAACAGGCCAAAGTGTAAACACACCAGCGTGAAGCTACTCCAAGTTAACCCCAAGCATGCCCACTACAGTTAAATACTTAAACAGCAATCATTAGGGTTAGCCTAAAAATGATCCATAGTTGCTCCCCTTTAAGGTGAGGGAGTGACTGTGCATTGTGCAAAAAAAAAAACAGCAAGGGGAAAAGGACGTTGCCATGATACATGGTTAGAAGAACAATTTGTCTGGTCCCACACCGTTTGAAGATTAAGAGTCAGTTCTGCTACAAAGCATTAGCTCTGGCCTACATTGAATACAACCATAATTTGTTCTACTTAGGAATCTGTCTTTTATTATTTATTTATTTATTTGTCGTATGTCAAAAACATAACAACTTCAAAGAAATTAAATAAAATATGAAAATAATCTTATAACTTATTAATTTATTCATATTTGTAGAAAAATTTGAATTTTCAAAAATATTATTAAAAAAATACATCCATTGTAAAATATTATTATATAAATTCTTATGCATTTTTCTCTTTTTGACTTTAATTCCATAATTTGTATATTTTGAAATTTCCTGGCTTTTACAAACACAACCTAATGTTAATGTTAACTAGATACAGCTTGTGGCAAATATATTTTTTGTTAAAATCTTAGTTTTACTCAGTGTCAGTAAATGATATATAGTTTTCTAGACCATTAAAATCAGGATGAAAACAAAATAGAACAGAAAAATTTGATATAAATTGTATATTTTCTAGGAAGAGGGTTTATCTAATGAAATGCTGAAAATTTAATAAATATGTTGATCTGAATCACTAATGAACACATGGGTAGTAGGATTATTTGTATGTAACAAAATAGCTAATGTGTTCTGTAAGAAGCCTTTATGATATATTAGAAGTAACATTTTACATGAACAGCCTTTAGGCTTCCTTAAATATCTGAGTTTTGTTAATTTTTTTCTATTGAGTGTCTTAAATAAGAAAGATTATTTGTTTCTCTATTTTTTTTTGTATTGAATATCACATTTCCAAGGAACTATAATACTGCAGCATATATAATGGGTATGCCCTATAGGTCATAAAAGTTCTATAACAAGTAATTCTCCTTTATAGAATCTCTTAGACCAATGAGTTCCTTGGCAGAGTGAATCTCCTTAGTAAAATTCAACTGATTGTACTGGGTTCTACCAGAAGCAAGGATTAATCCATAATCTATCATTAAATGCCCTAAATTAAAGAAAGCAAAAATGACTATTACTGACGAGTTCAAATAATAAAACATACTGTCACTTTCAATTATAGGCATGTGTTGATTGAAAGCAGGAGAAGACAAGAGGAAAGACTCACTCCCTTTCATTGGCGGAGTTAGCCTCCTCCTTCTTCAACTCAAAGGAAGAAGTGAGAGATAATGCATTGATAACCGACTGTTTCTTAACAACAATGAAAATGATGAAAATAAACAACCATTTTTGCCCAAGAATTTTTGGAAAAAACTGTTTTTTTTTAAACTGGGGTACTGTAAAAGTGCTGTATGATAATGCACTTGTGCTTGCTGGCGATCACATGTTTGACATGCCTGCCTTAGATGGTCTGCCTTGATTCATGTCTTTTATAATGCAAATTGAAAACAAACTGATTCCATTCTCCTGCTGTTCTGTGAACTATTCAGCCATGTGAGCCTCCAGTATCCTGATAAATTATTTATATGCCATTCTTTTTATTTGTGTAATATACGAGGGTGGGGGAGGCTGAAAAGTGCATAGGCTGAAAAATCCATACTATGATGTCATATCTGCACTGTTGATGACATTTTTGACTCATGGGTTCAAAGCGCTGCAATACTGAGGAAGAAATGTGTCCAATGCAAGATTGGGCTATGTTGAAATAAACCTATTTGGTCACATTCCATGAGAGTATCATGGTCAAGCCTAAAACTTTCAGTTGATCCTCATATTTAGAGGATTGCAGTGCCTCACATCCTATCATTGATTATATGAAAAATTATAAATACTATATTTCAGCTTCTCATAATTATTAGTATGACTTTTTCTTTAAAACTTGGTCTTATAATGATTTTATTAGTACTTATAATGATTTATATAGTACTATAAAAATATAGTACTATACTTTTACAAATCAATCAGTTTTTACATAATAATAGGAAAATATACAGACGTTGATAATAAATGAAGACAACATTTGATTATCAATTTGAGGCCAATAAGGGTTGTGCATTTAAGCTGATTGCAATAAACATTTGCATAACAAATCAGATAACAAGAAACAAAAGAAACTGTGTATTGCATTTACTGAATTAGGTAATTAATCATCTTAACACATAAAGCACTAACTAATTGTAGTTTATTTTAGGATTTAAATTACAAAATATAATTTTCCTTTATCATGTTACACGCTGAACTAGATAATTAAGGATTTACAAAAAACATCTATCTTATATCTATATATTAATACACTTGTTCCTAAATCTTTCATTTCTTATCATCCTACAACACCCTTAGGTTAAAAATGAGATTGTCCAAATTGTTCAAGATATAATGCAAAAAAGTAAATCCAGATTATCAGCTGTTGCTTAATCACAGATTTCTAATTTGTCCCATTTTATTTCACCCAATTTAAAAAATGAAACATTCCAAATGGTCTTGTGTCACTTAAATGCCCTATGTAAAATTAAAATGAATTAAAAAAAAAAAAAGAAATTACATATTTGTTTTATATGTAATATTGAAATTGTGAATTACAGAATATATTTTGGTAATTTTGATTGTATGTCGTCCCAGTCTCTTGTCTTAATTTACACTATGTTTTAGCCAGCCAGCTTCAGGCAAATTTCCAACCCAAAATCAATATTTTCCAAGTCGTGTTTTTATCACTTTTTGTCAGCAAATTAATGTAGATATTTTAAACGCCTACTCCCAGCTTTTTATCAGCAAATCAATGTAAATATTTTACAATCCCTTTTTAAGAAAGAGTGAGAGAGAGTTAAATAAAGATTATTATACTTTTTACATATCGAATTATGTTGCAATAGCTCTTAAGTAAACATATCAATTTTTGTGCTTATTAATGAGACATGTTCTTATTTATTGTAAATTTTATGTTTTTATCAGCTATGATCTTTCTTTTTACAACGTTTTGGTCAACAAAAAAATCCGGACTTAAACAATTGTATTGTGTTTATATTTTGAGTATGAGCAATGGCCACAAAGGATGACATAAATATTAACCCTTCAACCAGGTTTACTAACTTATGTAGTATGTGCTAGGTGTTATAATAGAAATAGATATCTCTCTTGATTCACAAATTTTACTAACTCAATACACCCACTCACCAACAAAACAAATTTTTTTAAAAACCCACTTTGAAACAGAACCTGAGTTATTAAGGGATGTAACATCAAACAGATGTTAACCCAACAGTAGCTCTAAACGAAATGAACAAATTAAGTCTTCTGTTCATAGGCTCTATGCAAGCTTCTGGATGAAAAACAAAATTTAAAAACAATTAAAAATATCCCCTGTTTAATGTTTTTCAACTAATCATAAATCCCCCCCCCCCGCAACCTTTCAAAGCGATTCCCAAGCCAACTTATAATTATAATAGCGGCTGACTAAAAGTCGAAAAGTCAGTTGTCTATAGGCATTGATACACAGTGTCACTCCTTTGGGCAAGATCAAGGGACTACTGAACCTCCAACCCACACCATTTTCTCAATATTTCCTGCTTTTGTTTATTTTTTGAATAAATGAATTTAATCAAATTTTTCTCATCCATTTTTCTTTGCTACCATATGCTTGCTTGTGATATTTCATAGGTAACTGAGAACAAATCATAATATGAAGAAAAATATATAAAATAGAAAAATCAGTATACTTAAAAAAAAACTAAGATTGTACACATTTTAAAAGATCTGTTTTGAACATGTATACAATACTTATATATAATTATAATATATAATTATGATATAGTCCTTGTTATTGTAGTGCCTCTGGTCGGTTTCATTTGGATATAGTTGTCTGGTGGGGATGACATGATCATGAAAATTCTTGATCATCTAAATGGATCATATGAGAGGGAATGGAGTTCTGCTGGAATGTAAACAACTTTCTTTGCATCACTTCCATGATTCAGGGTTTGGCCACAATGTAGGCAATGACAGTGACCCTCAAATCTTGTAAGAAGTAGTAAGGTGAAATGACATGACCTTTGTTGCTTCCAAACATTAGAACCATTGCAGACAACATGCATTTGCTGTAAAATGACTTTGAATACCTTCATGGAATATGTGGAGAGCTATCTGTTATTCCTACAGCTTGTTTTCTGGTTCTGATTGAAGTTCTCATGAGAGAACAACACCCTACCAGGCTCTCTGGGTTAATTCAGATTGCTTTGATTGGATCATAGTTATGCCATGTCTTGTTAGATATAAACTGTTCTCTTCTCATCATGTAGGTCATGTTCCTGATATCCCCATGCACCATATATCTGATATTGAACACTACCATCTTCGACTGCTTGATGATGGTTTTTTATCAACTTGATAAAGCTGTGGTTGAGGATGTCTTGGATTTGTTGGATAAACTTTGTTGTTTTTATGATGTATGACTGTGTTGACTATTTCTTTCTCTTGGCTATGGATTACATATTCACCAAAGGCCTCCAGGTGCTTCCTGGCCTTGAACACAAAAGAAATAGCCACAAAATAGCCACAAGAAGCTGACTCTATCCAAGTAAACATTGTTGGCAGTGCCATAAACACAATATGCTTTATCATCTCTTGTGTCAGATTAGAAACTGGCTTACAAAAAGTTCTAAAATATCTGGCACACTTTGGATGTCTTCACAAAACATACTTTAATATTATGCATGTTTGTTGATTCATTAAAAAGTGGGATAAAGTTATGTTATCATTTAAAATCCTGCCTGTTTTCAACTAGCTATAGTTCTAGTAGAATTCTGCTGGTCTAATAATGATTATTTCCTACACAATCATTCAAGGAATTATTTAGACTTGTATTCTTATTTTTATTCACTTTTTAATCACTATATTTTAACTAGATTTCTCTCCACTCTTCCTCAAGTGATTCAGATAATGTCCAAAAATTTGGAACATTATTTTTTCCCTCAAGTATGTCTTCTTTTTGCCTCATCATTCCAATAAGAATATTCTATACAAGTTTTTTTGCTGCTTCTGTGATGTTTTGCTGCAGAAATTAATTCAGAAATTCAGATTGGTGAAAATGGCAACATATATATTAATTTGGATGTCAAAGAACACTGAATGGCTTCAAAAGTCTCCTTTCTTCTTTTTTTCTTATCTGTCTTTTTTTATATTCTGAGTTTTTTTCTTTTTTTGGGGGGGGGGGGGTATTTTTATTCAATATAATTCCCTAAACAACAAAAATGAAAAGGCAAAACAGACATAATTACAATATCTTTATATTTAAGGAGATAATCAAAAACATTCACCATTTAATCTGTGATTAAAATTAACAACTGAATTAAGTGTATTAACAAGAAAGGAGATTATAAAAAATAAATATTTGTTTTGTAAAATACATTTTGTTTTGTAAAATAAAGCCTTCTTTCATCATTAAGCTGCAGATGATCTACATAAATATTTATGCTATCAAAAAAAATGGAAATGACTCTGACTGTATGTAAGTATATAAAAGATGAAGAAACAAGATGTTCAGATGGATGATATTTTTAATCAGCCAACGCTATAACATTTTGGTTTGTTTAGCAAACCATTCATCTATATGGAAAGGAAATTTGTAAGTTTTATTTTTCTTAGTGTATTGTGGCTTCTGTATGTTCCTCAAATATGAAAAAAACAGCCAACTTTAATGCCACATAAATATTGGCATTCCTTTTCAAACTGTGTGACGCAATTTGTTCGAAATTATTAGAGAAAGTTGTCTATTTGTTCATATTTGAGGAGCATTCAGATGCCACAACACACTAAGAAAAACAAAACTTACAAACTACTGTTTTAAAGTTTAATTCTATATAGATGAATGCCCTGACAATGGTTAGCTAAACAAACTGAAACATTATAGCATCAGCTAATCAAAAATATCATCCTTTTGAACACTTTGTATTTTTTCATCTTTTATATACCGCCTGTCAGCTTGACAGTCAGGGTTCAAATCACACACAAAGCAGTCTTCCTGTCTATAGCTCTGCTGATGAGGCCTAATAGGCTGAAATGTACATACAGAGATTGATTTTTCTCGATTTGTTTAGCCTTACATTTGAATAGGTATGCCTGCCTAATTCATTAATTATCAATTAATTAATTTTCAAAATTAGTTACAACTTCAATTAAACACATATTCTCCCAAAAATTGTCGGCTAAAAAAGCCATATCAAACACATTGTTTGTTTGTTTGTTTACTTCTCATAAATATATATGTATGTATGAAATGCCTATATACAGTGAGAGGCATAAGATTATCTAAACATTTTTTATCAACCATTTTTAATAATGAAATACTCTGTCTAATCAAGCTATTAATGTATTCCAATTCTAAAAAAAATATGTAAAAAAATATTGTTAGCTGGCTAGGTACTGTTTGTTTTCAATAGATTTCTTTTTGTATATACCACAGTTTAAATGTCCAGTATCCAAGGTCCTTGAACAATATCTGAACCTTTAATTCTAAGGCAGCTGACAAGAAGCAAGCCCTATGAGCTATATTAGAAGATGTTCTTTGTCATTCTTCAGAGCAACATATCTTCTATTCTTATTGCAACTAAGAAATGACTACTCCTCTTATTATTATTATTATTATTATTATTATTATTATTATTATTATTATTATTATTATGCATGATGAGAGGTGTAATAACTATATTAAAAAAATAAACACCTCCAAAAAAGTTTTTGTTAAGACTGATAAATCAAATAGATTATATATAAGATCTGTGTCTTTATAAAAATAACTGTTGGTGAACCCTGTCACTAAGTATTATAAAAATGCACAAGTCAACAGGGAAAAAAGCATTGATAATAGGGTCAATGAAATTGCTACTAAACTCCAGTTGGATAACTGCATTGATGCAAACAACAAGAAGTGGTTATTCATTATCATAAAAGATCACAAGCCAAATTTGAAAACCTAACCACAGTGTGGGCTTTTAAAGCCGACAATAAACAACATTAACGAATAATTAAATCACTAATGCTATAAAATTTGGGATATGGTTGGTATCAACCAATGGAAAAAACGCCAAGAGTGCTACTTACTAGTAGAACAAACATTAACATTACAGAGTTTTACCTATCTATTTCAGAAAAGCTATTAAACAAGGTTGTTGATCTAGCTAAACAATATATATACATTTGTGATGAGTAGGTATATATTGTTGAACATTGCCAGAAATTTGTTTAATACCACAATGGTGATATGTGGACAAAAAAGGTAACAACTTTGACATGGTCTTATGAAAGACAGAGCTGAGATTTATGTCAGATGATGCTTTCTTGCTGTGGAGATTGACATATTTGTTTGTATTTTATAACATCAGTCTCTATTCTGATGACACTTTGTTGACACTCTTTAATTGTAATTGTAAACAAGCTGATAGGTCCAGAAAATATTTTTCCAATTTCATAGAGAAGTATTCTGGTATTAAAGTAGTTGATTTCTTGGATGTGGACTTCCAACTAATCAATGGTATTTACAGATCATATAGAAAATATTCCTATCTATACAAATATCAATTCCAACCATCTTTCTGTAGAAATCATCACAAGCAGATTGCCCACCAATTCTTCCAGTGCAGCATTATTTAACAAAGCGTAATATACGAGTATGAAGCCTTTGGAAAATGTGGAATTTGTACCCACTTGCAATATATACAATATATAAAAAGATGCCAGAAAACAAAACAGAAGCTGGAAGATTATTTGGTTCAATCTTATAAGCCAATGTGTTAAGGCTAATATGGCAGCTGTATTTCAAACATTTCCTATGAGGAAACTTTTTCACAGAAAGTATTCTTGTTCAAAAATATGCATAAAATAATTATTGTTAAATAATGGATGTTAAAGTGTCTCTTTAAAGAATTGTATAGCCCACACCACTCATTAGATATGGACTATTTCAAATATTTCTGTCTTGATATTTTAAATATTTGACAGCAGTTTAATTCTTAACTACTTGCTTGTTAAATCTGGAAGCACTTATGATTACCAACATAGAAAATAGGCACGATGACTTGAGTTCAGATCCTGGGTGAGGCTGTTTGTATACTTTTGGGAAATGTATGCATACAATTATTCTTTTTCCAGCTATGGTTAAATAGCAGAGCTGGGCTCTTTATGGCAACCAGTCTAGGAAAAGGAGAAACTCTCAAGTCAAACCCGTTAAAGTCCACTTAAAACTTGACTGTGCATGTGCAGAGGGGTTGGTAAATACATACGTGCATGGTGAATCTAGGTCACTATTAACTTTCACTGTTAGCACTTTATGGTGGCTGAGTTTTTATAGCTAAAATTTTTACAACCACTTACTGAGCTTGAGTTTTACTTTTAATACCACTGAGGTTTGAGACAAATAAATATGAGTCCTGACGAAAAGAGATGAAAATTTGGGAGATAGTAACTAATGAGGCAGAAGCTAAGAGAGCCCTTACAATATTCTTGAATTTAACTGGTAAAGCCATGGAAGTTGTCTTAGATTCAGAATTGAATCTTGATAAATTTTTCAAAGTAGATGCTCTCAGATCTTATAAAATGTTATAAAAACTGATCAATCAACATAGGTAACTACTAATGCTAGTACAACATCAACATATTGTTAAATAATGAAAGTCCAAACAAGTGTTCAAATTGTGACTCCCTTATGCATTGCACAAGAGATTGCCTACATGCTGAGAAGGAAACATTGCTGATTACTAAATTGAATTTAAGTTTTCCTCATCTTGTGCTTTACACATTGTTAGCATAACAGAAGAAAATTAACTGCTTATTTTAGCAACAGTAAGTGACATCACACTCGATGACATAATGATTCAATTGAGAAAAGTTATTGAAATGTTTAAATTAAATAAATCTACACTACCAAAATAGGAATCTATGTCAGTCCATATCAAACAAACTTTATATAGAATTTACTCAGTCACATAAAGACAAAAGATTATTCTGATAATAATGATGTTTTCTATAACACTTACCAATGTGGTGGAGGATATAGAGGTAAAAAAGCAAAAAAAAAAAACATGGTTGAGAGACAAGAACATTTTCTATTTGAGGATATTACAAGATATATAATCCCCCTGGTCCTGATGGAAGCCCAAGCAAATGTGCAGTTTATGATTATGAAGAGGAGCTATTTATCAGGATCGTTTATACTGTTTTTCCAGACCCAGGACAAAACAGAGTTACCACATGGTGAATATACAGACAAATATTTTTACACAATACTAAGTGTATAAAGGTTAGGCTTGTTTCCCAGGGATTTCAGGAGGAAGATGTAAGATCTGTAAGATATAACTCCTCAACATACTCCAAGGAAAATTTCAGAGTTGCATTGGCTATTATTGCCTCTAATCAGTGGTCTTGCAATCATCCCAATATAAAGACTGCTTTCCTTCACGTATGAAAATTAAAAGACTAGTTTACCAACTACCACAACTTGGGGCAGTCAAGTGATAGGGGCAAACTTTAAAAGCTAGCTAAATGTTTATGCTCTGACTGAGGTAACAAGGTCTTGTTAGCTAACAGTGAAGAATTCATTGCTGCAATAAAGATTTGACCAAGTTATCTTCACATAATTTTGTTATTGAAAACTATATGGGATTATTTCTATACATATGGATTTCTGCTGGGGTGGCTCTGAAATATTTGTAGTTTCTTTTGTTAAAAGAATCAAAAATACCTTAGACAATCTAAATATTGTGCAAAAAAAGAAATAGAATTATTATCCAGGACAAATATGTACAATACCTACAACATACAACTGCTTCCTTTTGCTGTTAAAGATAGTAAACTTAATCGAGAGGAAGAAATAACTCTGTGACAAATTAATGGCAAATTGAATTGGATTGCCATCAAGATTTGGCCTGATCTCAGTTTTGATGTCGGTAAATTTCCTTCATTCATAAAAAGGGAGAATTGAATTGATTAAACAAGCCAATGAAAATGTTAAAAAGGCAAAAAATGAGACTTCCCAAATTAGCATTCCCAAAGATCTGTCCCACCTAAAAATAATGATTTATAGTGATGCCTCTTTTACAAATTTGGAAGATGGGAAACTATGTTATTTTCCTTGTTGGAATTAATGGAGATTACTTTCCAGTTCATTGGCAATCAAGGAGAATTTGAAGAATTTCCACAAGCACACAAACTTCTGCAGATTTAGTTGACCTGGCTAAAACATTCCAGCATGAACTGTTTCTTATCAATGATCTACCAAGTTTACTGTAATTTGTAAAATGAATAAATCAGCTGTGTATGATGCAATTCACTTAAGAACTCAAGTTATTGATTAAAAAATTTAGATTGCCATTATTAAAGAAATGTTAAACAAAAGATCCTGGATGAGATTATTTGGGTTTCACAAGAACTTCAAGCTGCTGATATTTTGACAAAAAAAAGGTGTCCTTTTGTCAAAAATACTGATATACTTTATTGATTGAATATCTGAGATCATTAAAAAAATGAAAAAAGTAGTAATAGGGAAGAGTTGTTAAATAATAAATGTTAAAGAGTCTATTTAGAGAATGGTATAGTCCACAATACTGGATTATTCCAAAGATTTCTCTCTTAAATAAACCAGTTTTTAGTAGTTTATTTTTTAACTACTTTCCATCCTTGTCAGCTCCTTCAGTTGGACAGTTCATGCAAGATGGTCCATTCCAGATCTATAGCTAGAAGAAAATTGGTTAGAGGCACTGAAAAGGTTGTGCATGTGGTTGCAGAGGAGACTCACCCTTAAAGGTCAGGGTCAAGTTGTGTGGTCTACAAATCTTTTGATTTTCAGTGCTTTCTCTCCCCAAACTTTGAGAAATGTTCACTTGAATGATGGGAAATGTGTATTCTTTCAATTTAAAATGTTGAGATTATTTAATGAGGCCTTGAGTTCCTCAATAACAATAAAGCATCACTCACATGGGGAATGATTTGTAATACTTTCAGGGTCAGCAAAAGGTTTTTTCTTTTGGCAATTTAACCAGAATGATAAGGAGGAGTCAGTCAAACATGCCTCCTTTCACTGCATTTGTACAGCTGTTGTGTGAACTTCTTCAAGGTTTCATTGTTCATATAACAGCATGGAAAGTATTTTTGCCCTGGAAGTCAATTCTGTGTGCAGCAATGTGGTTCTGTTACTGGATTGGTGGGAATAGTATGTATTTCTCTGCTTACTTGGCATTATGAGAGTTGTGATTTTGGACAAGGTGACAGAAAGGATTCCATGAAGGCAAGTTCTTTCCATCTCAAAAGCTGGTTGCTTTTTATAAGCACTAGCTTATAAATTGGGTCAGTGATATAGAGGCTATGTTCATTGGATTTTGGTGAAAGGTTGGTGTCAAGTGAGATGAACCGACATTGAATTCTTCTTATAATTTGCAGGTACATAAAGGATTTTAGATCCTTGACAAAAACATGACATCGCATCCCAGATAGTAAGACTAGGTTTTTTGTCTTTTTTAGAAAAAATTATTTAACTTGGGTAGAATATATAAGCTCATTGGATCTATTTTTTTTTTTTAGTCCCCATCATTTTTTTTTTCTTTTTTCATGCATCAATTTTTTTTTACTGGGGAACTCTTTTTTTGTCCTATTTACTCAGTGATGGGAGGTGTAATCTTTTTTTCAATTGAAAATATTTTTATTATGGTTTATATGGTTTGAATTTAAAATTGTCCTTCTCTTAGACTGGTTATCTACCAGCAATACCAGTGTCCAATCAACTTTGATATTTATTTACCCATAGAAGGGGAAGAAGAAATAGATTTCTGCCTTTCCAAGTAAGAAGTGAATGCAAACAGCTTCAGCTAGAGTTTGAACCAATTCCATTTTCTTCATTGATAACCATTATATCACTTGCACCTCAATATTTATGAAATAACATGAAGAAAATAGAAAGAAAAAGGTAGGACAGTAGAAAAAGAATGTAAAAGATGTCAAAAAGAATTCATATTAGTAGAAAAAACAAATGGAAGTTAAAAAGGAAGACTCAAAATGAAAAAAGATAGGCTAGAAAGAGTGAAGAAAATAATGATAATAAAATAGACAAAAGAAGAACTCAGAAAGATTGAACAAAGGACTAGCAAAGTAATGACAATGCACAAGGCTCTACACCCTAGATACAATAGAAATAGGCTATATGTATCAAGAAAAGAAGGTGGAAGTGGTCTTGCCAACATAGATGACTGTGTAGAGGCCACAATCCAAGGACTCGAAGAATACACAAAAAAGAGCAAAGAAATATTACTTATGGCAGCCGACAACAGCAGATGTAATATATGGACAAACAGAAAAACAACGAAAACTAGAAAATAAAGATGGGAAGAAAAACAATTATATGGACACTTCAAACAACAAATCTGAGAGGTTGCACATGAAAAGACTTGTACAAGGTTAAGAAGAGGAAACCTCAAAAGAGAAATTGAATCACAAATAATTGCTGTACAAAATAAGGCCATAAGAACAAATTATATCAAAGCAAAACTTGATAAGACACAACCAAACAGTAAATGTAGACTGTGCAATGACAGAGATGAGATTGAAAACCATGTACTAAGTGAATGTAGCAAACTAGCACAATGGGAATACAAAACTAGGCATGACTGGGTTGGAAAGGTGATCCACTGGGAATTATGCAAAAAATTAAATTTTGACCATACAATAAAATGGTATATGCATAAACCAGAATCTGTTTTTAAGAATGAAACACATAAAATTCTCTGGGAGTTCAAGATAAAGACGGATCACCCTATCCCAGCCAGGACACCAGACCTAGTGTTGATTAACAAAAAAAGAGAATGTGTCAACTGGTGGACTTTGTGGTTCCAGCAGATCACAGGGTGAAGTTGAAGGAAAACAAAAAGATAGACAAATACCTGGACCTTGCCAGAAAATTGAAAAAGCTGTGGAATATGAGGATCAAAGTGATACCAATTGTAGTTGGTGCACTTGGAACGGTCCCAAAAAGCTTGGGAAAAAGACTGGAGGATCTGGAAATCAGAGGTAGAATTGAGACCATCCAGACTACTGCATTGCTGCAATCGGCTAGAATACTCAGAAGAGTCCTGGAGACCCAAGGAGACTTGTTGTCATTCAGACTCCTGTGAAATACTATCAGCTAATGCTGATGTGAAAAAGGAGTGAAATAATAATAATAATAATAATAATAATAATAATAATAATAAGAGAAGAAGAAGAAGAAGAAGAAGAAGAAGAAGAAGAAGAAAAGGGACGTGAAAATCAGTTGAAGAATTGAGACCATTCAGACGACAGCATTGTTGAAATCAGCTAGAATACTCAGAAGAATCCAGGAGACCATAGAAGACTCGTTGTCTCTCAGACTCCAGTGAAAGACCATCAGCTTATGCTGGTGTGAAAAACCCACAGAAGTAGAAATAATGATAATAATAATAATAATAATAATAATAATAATAATAATAATAATAATAATTGAGGTGATCATAATGATCTGATTGACTGAAGAAAAACCAAACAAAAACAAACTGAAGAACATTAAAATGAAGGATTCTAAAAATGTCTTTGGTGTTTTTATTTTTTTAAATGCCAAATTCTGATAAAATAATTGTAATAAATTAATGACAATAAACAAATTGATGAATGTGAGGCCTTTTTGATAATGTTTCTTATAAAGAAACAAAATCTCTGATCAATAATCAATGTAAGTATGTGTGGGGTAGAGCAGAGTTGTTGGTTGGGGTAGAGTGGATGTGTATGTGTTGGGTAGAGTGGAGGTGTATGAATGTGTGGGTAAGAGTGGGTTGAAGATTTTTAGGTTGCAGTGAGTTGGTTATTTTCTTTTTATGAGACAGAGAGCCAAACATCCCTTCTGAAATATTCACCTTCTCTCAAAAGATAATGGTGAAAAATGACTTCTCTTACCTATGAACTTACCTTACCCTCTTCACTATTTCTATCCCTGTAACTAGATTTTCATTATTCCTCATCATAAATCAACTGGAATCAACCCAAGATAAATATTTCAAAATGATTTCAGCTTGTTAAAGAAAGGACTGATTCAATACAGTTAGAAATACTAAAATGATCTTGGCAGTAAATGAGATGCACAATGATTCTAATAAATAAATAAAAATTGTTATAAAAGTTATTACTTTTTTTTTATTGTAAGGGTAATATGTGTATTAACTAGAACATTGTCTTGTCTGCTTCAAGGTCACAAAGAGATAAGATGAAAGAATCAAAATCAAGGCAACTACTAAGACCTCTAACCCTTCTTTTTTTTCTTCTGTGCAGTGAAAAACTACAATGTTCATAGATTGTGTTTTATCATTGATTGGGTTATAATTAGTATTTTGAATTTTGGTTCAAATTATTAACGGTAGAAAAATTGATGTGTGTATATCTGTCTCTCCAAATTGACATTCTAACATGAAGTTTTACAAAATTAAAATACAAATTTTAAATCTTAATAAGGATTAAAAAAATATCAACATTTTCAACTTGAATTATCAGGTCAGACTCTTTCAGCATTTGTCTGCTAACACCTGATCCACAATATATGGTTAAAATTATCAAAACTTTAATTTACATTATAACAAATACATATATGATTGTAAATACACATTTTTTAAATGGAATAGGGAATGATACAGAAAGAGAAGATTTTTCTTATTCTTTTTCTAATGAAGAATTTATTATTATTATACTGAATCAGATAAGTGTAGAAAATTATAATACTGTACTCAGATGTGTGTATAGAAAAAATAAATTGGCTAAATTCTCCAAGTCTTCTTTTTAACAGAACTTTTAGAGTTTTCCAAAATATACTTTGTCTGGCAAACATAGGGTGATAATATAGAACAAAATACTTGACAAAATGTTTGAGCAGTAAAATTTGGACGTATAAAAATCCTTTGATCTATTTTACTTTTGATAAGTATTATACAACTACCATATTCACTTCATATTGAGTATATATTGAAGAAAACAGAAACATTTGATCTTAACTTTTAAGGAACCTCTTTTTGTACTTACTTCTCTTGCAGTCCATAGACTATAAGCCTGTGAATATGCACTTTAAAATGCATATCACCAGAATTATCTTGAAAATGTAGATGAATTTGCAAATTGATAGACAAATTTGTTGCATAGTGGA
Organism: Doryteuthis pealeii; assembly: GCA_023376005.1. Classification (NCBI taxonomy): domain Eukaryota; kingdom Metazoa; phylum Mollusca; class Cephalopoda; order Myopsida; family Loliginidae; genus Doryteuthis; species Doryteuthis pealeii. The sequence continues at coordinate 22,511,156 of CM042160.1, read as the reverse complement.
AGGCAAACTTACACATAAACTTTTTCATAAATATATATATATAAATATATATATTATATATGTATATATAAAAAAAGTAAAGTCGTCGGGGCGGCCTAAAGTCGGTATCAGCCAGTCAGCGAGGGAGTCTATCCCCTTTTCAATAGCACTAGACCAAGGAGATTGTTTTGGCATCTGAGGTGGAGCGCCACACCTACCATCAGCTCCTTACTTTACTGCACAGATCCCTGTGCTACTCATACGCTGAGTTAGCGAGAACCGGTATTGAACTAGGAACCTTGTGGTTTCTAGCCGAACGCTCTACGACTGAGCTAACCCGGCCCCTATGGTTAATATATTTATTGGTAAACAGTGCTCAATATAATTGATAGAGCATTTATATCTACGTTAATGTAGTGTAGACATGGAATCAATGGTGCCTAGTTACTGAGAGTTTCTCACCTAGGTGCCTAGGCAAGAAACTGTCAGTAACCAGGAGCCATTGAATCCATGTCCACACTACATTAACTTATATATGTGTGTATGTGTGTGGATTCACAGAATGTACCCCATCATACTAATTGGTTAGGTGTATGAAGATTGTTTTTCTTGACTATTTTATGTGGGAGATGCTTTTAAGTTATGAATATAATTCTTTTCTGATACTGATTGGTATTCAAGTTGCTATCATTTCATCCAAGAATCAAATGGAAATAAAACGGAGAGACAGTAAAAATTAAAGTGAAGAAAGAGAGAAACAAGGAAAGAGAAAGAAAAAAGAGGAAGAGAGAACAATAAATAGAGAGAAAAAAACATAATGCAGCTTGATTGTATATGTGTATGAATTTTCAAATCACAGTGCAGAACTTTTCTGTATATATATATATATATATTATATATCCTTCCATGCCCAATTCTATCTGTCCATTTAGATATACTATTTATCAAGATAGATACATACATACATACATACCTGAGTGGTTTTATATATGTTGTAAATATTTTTAATCATTTGCTATAAAAAACTGTTAATAGTCTACCAATGGATATGACTCAATTTATAATTAATTCCATTTTATTATCCTTCTCTGGATTTTTTTTTTTAAACTTGATTTCTCGTTATTGAAGCAAAAAGAGGATAAAAATTATGTATTGTCATTTACATCTCCAACCTCAAACCATTTACATTTCTTTCTTCCCAAGTAAATTTTGTCTATCATCATGATTATCTATATTGCAATAGCAAATTGAAATAAGAGGCAAATTTATCAGTATTTATTGAGATTTAGAATGTTCCACAAAAGGTCTTGCAACTGATGGTCAGTTGAAATCTTGGCTTTTCCTTTTTCTCTACTTCAGCTCAAGGTTGACTGTGATTGTTCTTAAAGAACATATATATATTAACCAACCTCCGCACAAGCAGGATGTGACACAAGATCAATTTCTTAAGCGGAGTTTAACAGGCTTGAATTCAGAGTTTTCCTTCTCCTAGACTGGTTGCCTAACCAAAGTTAAAGAGCCCAGTTTGCCCTACTATTTACCCATAGCAGGAGGGAGAGTAGAATTCATACCTTTCCCAAGGGTATTAGCGCTAAGTGAAATGCAGTTACCACGTCCAGGATTTGAACTCGGGGCAACGAGTCCATTTCCTATGACATTAACCATTACACCATGCGCTTCCTACTCTTAAAGAGCATATATGGTATCCCTAACTCACTGAGCTGGGGAATTTCTTTGGAGCCCTTATATTGTGGTAGCCAAGGAACATCCAACATGATCATGTGCAGTTAATGATACCCTATCCCAGTGCTGCTCTGTGCAGCTTTATTTGCAACAGCCTCAATGCTATTTACATTGGCCTGTAAACATTGGATTTCATTGTTAGTGACACACTCTCTTCAGTGGTTAAGTTCATGTGGAGGTAGTGTTTGTGAATTGTGTGGTGACATTAGGTATGACTTGATTCTAGAAAGGAGTCTAATTAATAAAACTGCTTGGTGCATGCTGTACCTTTCTTTAGATATATATTATTTCACACTCATGTTAAATGTTTGCTTTTGCCAACTATTATCAATTTCTTTGTGGAGATTGGTATGGAAAGATGCATCCCATAGATATAAATTGGTGAATTTGTACAGCGTATGGTAATAAATTTCTTTAGGTGCAGTCTGATGTAGAACTATTGTCTGAAGAGCTATGCAGTCTTAGTAAAGTAGAATGTTATATGTCACAGAGCTGACACAGTATGAGTGACAAGGGCAGCATTATTGGTAAATAATTCTTGTATCTGATATACCGGAGTCTTAGGTTAAATGGCTGCTATCAGTCATATCAGATTTAGTTGCTCTATTTATATTCATAACTTGTTATGTCACTAGAAGTAAACAAAGAGCTCATCAAGTTGGTTATATAATCCTGGCTCATCTAAATTTTGGTTGGAACATACATACATACTTCACCTAAGATTTTATATAAATATATTATTGCTTATATGTAACAATAATAGAAAAGAGAAAATAAATAAATCACCCAACTCTAAGTTTCACAATTTCTTGATCACCAATACTTAATTGATAATCAATAAATTTTTCTAAGTTGGGGGATTTGATTTTGATTTTAAGTGAATAGAAATTTATGTTTCTCTTTTCTATTATTGTTACATATAGCATAATATATTTATATAAAATTTTAAGGTGAGTATGTATGTATGTTCCAACCAAAATTTGAATGAGCCAGGATTAATATAACACACTTGATGAGCCTCTTTTTGTTTACTTCTAGTGACATAACCAAGTTAATGACATATAATAGAGCAACTAAATCTGATATACTGATCAGCAGCCATTTAACCTAAGACTTCCGGTATATCAGATACAAGATTATTTACCAATAATGCTGCCTTGTCACTCTACTGTGGGTCAGCTCTGTGACAATATAACAATTCTACTTTACTAAAGGACTGCATAGCTCTTCAGACATAGTTCTACATCAGACTGCACCTAAAGAAATTTATTACCATAGGCGCTGTAAATTCACCAAATTTTATCTATGGGATGCTCTTTCATACAAATCTCCACAAGAAATTGAATAATGTTGGCAAAAGCATAACATTTAACATGAGTGTGAAATAATTATATCTATAGAAAGTACAGCATGCCCAAGCAGTATATTTATTAATTAGACTCCTTTCTAGAATCAAGTCCTGTTTACCTAATGTCACCACACAATTCAACACCTACCTCCACATGAACTTAACCACTGAAGAGAGTGTGTCATAACCAAGAAAATCCAATGTTTACAGGCCAATGTAATAAGCATGAGTGTTTGCAAAATAAAGCTGCACAGGAGAGCACTGGGTATGGGTATCATTAACTACATATCAATGTTGGATGTTCCGTTTGCTACCACATATAGGGTCCAAAGAATCCCCAGCTCAGTGAGTTAGGGATACATATCATGCTCTTTAAGAGTAGAAGCGCATGGCTTATGGTATAATGTCAATACGGAAATGGACTCGTTGCCCCGAGTTCAAATCCTGGAACGTGGTAAATGTGCATTTTCACTAGCGCTAATACCCTTGGGAAAGCGTATGAAATTCTACTGCTCCCTCCTTGCTATGGGTAATGTAGGGCAAACTGGCTCTTTAACTTTGGTTAGGCTAACCAGTCTATGGAGAAGGAAAACTCTGATTCATAGCCTGTTCAACTCGCTTAAGAAATTGATCTTGTGCAATCCTGCTGTGCGGAGGCGGTGGTATATAATATATGTTCTTCTAAGAACAATGCACAGTCAACCTTGAGCTGAAGTAGAGAAAAAGGAAACAAAGATTTCAACTGACCATCAGTTGCAAGACCTTTTGGGAACATGTCTAAAATCTCAATACATATGATAAATTTTGCCTCTTTTATTTCAATTTGCTATTGCAATATAGATAATCATGATGAAGCAAAATTATTGGGAGAAAGATGTTAATGGTTTGTAGGTGGATGTTAAAGTGACAATACATATTTTTATTCCTCTTTTTGCTTCAATACGAGAAATCACAAGTTTAAAAAAAAAATCCAGAGAAGGATAATAATGAATTAATTATATTGGAGTCATATCCATTGTAAGACTATTAACAGTTTTTTTATAGCATGATTAAATATTTACAACTTATATAAGCCACTCAGGTATGTATGTATGTATGTATCTATCTTGATAAAAGTATATCTAAATGGACAGATAGAATTAGGCATGGAAGGATATATATATATATATATATTATAACAGAAAATTTCTGCCTGTGATTTGAAATCATACACATATACATCAAGCTGCATTAATGTTTTTCTCTCTACTTTATTGTTCTCTCTTCCTCTTTTTTCTTTCTCTTTCCTTGTTGTCTCTCTTTCTTCACTTTAATTTTACCTGTCTCCTCCGTTTTTATTTTCCGCATTGTGATTCTTGGAGAATGCATAGCCACTTGATACCATCAGTATCAGAAAAGAATTATTTCATAACTTAAAAGCATCTCCCACATAAAATAGTCAAGAAACAATCTTCACTACACCTAACATTAGTATAGGGGTACTTCTGTGAATCACACACATCACACATATTAAGTTAATGTGTGTGGACATGGATTCAATGGCTCCTGTTACTGACAGTTTCTTGCCTAGGCACTAGGTGAGTAAACTCTCAGTATAGCACAATTGATTCCATGTCTATACACTACATTACCGTAGATAAAATGGCTCTAATCATTATATGAGCACTGTTTACCAATAAATAATTACCAATAGGGGCCGGGTTAGCTCAGTCCGGTAGAGCGTTCGGCTGAACCCAACACAGGTCCTAGTTTCAATAACCGGTTCTCGCTAAACTCAGCGTATGAGTAGCAGGGATCTGTGCAGTAAAAGTAAGGAGCTGATGGGTAGGGTGGTGGCGCGCTCCACTCAGATGCCAAAACATCTCCTTGTTAGTGTTCTATTGAAAAAGGGGATAGGACTCCCTCCTGACTGGGCTGACCGATACGACTTAGGCCGCCCCGACGACTTTCTCTTTTTTATATATAACATACTATAATATTATATTTATATATTAATTTATGAAAGTTTATGTTGTAAGTTTGCCTTCACTATGCAACAAATTTGTCTATCAATTTGCAAATTCATCTACCATTTCAAGATAATTCTCGGTGATTGCATTTTAATGAGTGCATATTCACAGGCTTAATAGTCTATGGACTGCAAGAGCAGTCAGTACAAAAAGAGGTTAACTTAAAAGTTAAGATCAATATGTTTCTGTTTTCTTCAATATTACTCATATGAAGTGAATATGGTAGTTTATAATACTTATCAAAAGTAAAAATGTCAAAGGATTTTATACGTCAAATTTGACTGCTCAAACAATTTTGTCAAGTATTTTGTTCTAATTTATCACCCTATGTTGCCAGACAAGTATATTTTGGAAAACTCTAAAAAGTTCTGTAAAAAGACAGACTTCGAGAATTTAGCGCCATTTATTTTTCTATACAACATCTGATGTATTATAATTTTCTACACTTATCTGATTCGTATAATAAATAATTCTTTCAATTAGAAAAAGAATAAGAAAAATCTTCTCTTCTGTATTCATTCCCTATTCCATTTAAAATGTGTATTTACAAATCATAATCTGTATTTGTTATAATGTATAAAGTTTTGATAATTTAACCATATATTTGGATCAGGTGTTAGCAACAAATGCTGAAAGAGTCTGACCTGATAATTCATAGTTGAAAATGGTCTTGATATTTTTTAATCCTTATTAGATTTAAAATTTGTATTTTAATTTTGTAAAACCTTCATGTTAGATGTCAATTTTGGAGAGACCAGATATACACACAATATTTTTCTACGTTAATCATTTGAAAACCATAATTCAAATACTAATTATAACCAATCATGATAAACACTCTATGAACATTGTAGTTTTTCTACTTGCACAGAAGAAAAGAAAGGGTTAGAGGTCTTAGTAGTTGCCTTGATTTTGATTCTTTCATCATCTCTTTGTGACCTTGAAGCAGACAGACAATTGTTCTAGTTAATACAGCATATTACCCTTCCATACAATAAGAAAAAAAGTAATAATTTTATAACAATTTTTTTTTATTTATTAGAAATCATTGTGCATCTCATTTACTGCAAGATCATTAGGATTTCTAACTGATTGATCAGTGCCTATTCTTTAACAAGCTGAAATCATTTTGAAATTTTATCTGGGTTGATTCCAGTTATTTATGATGAGGAAATATGAAAATTGTTACATGGGATAGAAATAGTGAAGAAGGGGTAGGTAAGTCAATCAGGTAAGAGAAGTCATTTTTCACCATTTCTTTTGAGAGATAGGTGAATCCATTTCAGAAAGGGATGTTTGGCTCTCTGCTCTAAAAAAGAATAACCAACTGATCATCTGCAACCTAAAAATCTTCAACCCATTTACCCACAATTCATACACCTCCACTCTAACCCAACCATACACATCCACTCTAACCCCAACCAACAACTCTGCTTTACCGCCACAACCATACTACATTGATTATTGATCATGAGATTTTGTTCTTTTATAAGAACATTATCAAAAAGGCTCCATTCGTCAATTTTGTTTATTGTCATTAATTATTAAAATTATTTTATCAGAATTTGGCATT